>CM045917.1:5138928-5823061 GCA_025169955.1 Salix arbutifolia | reverse complement strand
TGAGGACGAAATTTGATAGATAAAAAATTTCATTAAAAAAATGATAAGAAAAAAGCAAATAGCAATTATAAAAATAAGGACCAAAATTAATATAAAAATTAAATTTTAAGAGATGGAATTGAAAAATAAATATTCAAAACAAATTATATATAGCAATCAAAAGTTTGAGGATCAAATTTGATATAATCAGCAAATAATGATATTTCTAAATTTTTCACAACTTCCGGAAAGTGTTTTCCGCTCAAATTTTCCGGAAAACACTTTCCTGAAAAACCAAACCAAATTTTTCTTTGACTTGAAAGTGTTTTCCGTTGACCAACTTTTCTAATGGCGAACAAACACAGGAAAGTTTGGAAAGTGGTTTCCCGGAAACCACTTTCCGGAAAACAAACACAGCCTTTATTCCTCTTTGTTTTCTACTTTATTATGTTTATTATTGGCTTGAAGTTCCAATACATACTAAAAAAGTTGGGATTTATTTTATTTATTTATTGTGCGGTACCTTCTGTTCTTATATGTGTTTGAATTGAAAGTGCATCGAATTAATTGTTTTTTTTATGTTTTTGTTTTATAATTTTAATATATAATATAAAAATAATTTATTTTTAAATAAAAAACACTTTTAATAATATATTTTAATGCATTTACCTTATAGCCCGTGGCCCAAGAGCTTTTGTTGGTGATTTATGTCAAATTACCTCTTAAAATACTTTTAAAAATAACTATACTTTACAGTACCAAACATATAATTCAAAAAGGATTTGTATACGTAGATAATTAGTCTCACACAGCAATGTAACTATCAGGAATTGATTACATGATTTTTTTTAATCTTTATATTAAGACCATTCCAAATATTCAATGTTATTTAAACTACTTTTCAAAAAGTTTAGCCATTATATTTATACATCTATTTGGAAGATACATTTATTAAATGCATAAGATTTATCTAACCTTAATTTCAAGAAGAATAATTGATAAAACTAGCATCATTATTTTTTTTTATTAGTATTGGTGTCTGAACCAACTTGCGGGTACTTCGATTAATCTCACAGATTCTAAAATTAATAAACATGTAAATCTTCCATTGTCATAATATCAGCAATTACAGAATTTAAAACTGAAATTAAACGAAAAACAAATTTTTTAATCTTAAATTATTATTACCGGACCACCATTCCGGTAGTTTAGCGGGACTAATTTTGCTATTTTGAGTGGCAAGGCAAGTGGATAGCTTTGGGGCGAGACGTAACTTATTAATGTTGAAATTGAGGATATTCTCCCATCCTAGTAGGCCCAAAAGTAAAAAAAAAGTCCAAGAAAATGATTATATGTAATGACTCAAGCAAGGATAGACAGCTAAAGACCGGAGGAAGGGACATCGGGAAAGCTTTCACTTTCAGGTTAGGAAATTGAACCTCTCTCTCTCTGCTCTCCCTTTCTGCTTAACCTGCAGAGCTTTTCTCGGCAGAAATTGGGCTCTGAAATCGGTAAGCGAAAACGAGTTGCCAATAAAACCCTCTTGAGTCTCGGGTTTGAAACCTATACTATTTCCATTATTTTAAGAACAGGCAGCAAATCCTATGCATTTTGACCCTCACCCTAGCTACATTGACTTGCCTCTTCTTCAAGCCCCTACTAGGGTTCTAAACAAACAATCAAAAAGTTGATATGATATTAGGACCGGCCCCGAAAAAGAGCGAAAGAAAAGGAAGGTAATCCCCATATTCTTCTTAAAGTACTGCTTTTGAAGGAGAGACAAAAGGACAGAACTAGTCTGTGCTCCATTTCCATGCCATGAATTGCGTTGCAAGGAGGAAAGAAATGGGGGTTCTGGGAAGAGAGCTGGCTTGCTTTTATCTTCTTCTTCTGCTGATAATGTCACAGTTAGAGGCTCCATGTTATGCTGTTGGGTATGGAAGGTTTGGCAGCTCCAATGGTGGGTCTATTTCTGAGCTGAAGAACAGTCCTGCCAGGTCTACTAATATTGGTGGCCTGAAAGGAAACGCACATAAAGATGGTGATGAAATTTTTGGTGCTGAAAAGAGGAAAGTCTATACAGGGCCAAATCCTCTACACAACAGATAAGTTATTACAGCTAGTCGTCACCAAGCTTGAATTCTGTTCCAGTTATAAGATTTTTTGTTTTCTTTCTTCTGCTTTCCTTCCTTTTTCTGAACATTTCGAAGCTTTTGCTGGCAATCTCCACTGTAAATGTTTCAAGTAGTCTTACAGGTGTATATGGGAGTTTAGGGTATGAGATTTTGGTTGAGGAAATATACTTAATTATATTTGTTAAAATTATAGAAGAAGAAATTAATACTACTCTCAAATATTACTCGAGAAACATCAATGCCCATCAATGGAGTTGTTGGTGCTATAAATTCTGATCTGCTCCACAGATTTACTGCGACTTGGTTTGTGGCCATTACTCCTGTTGCTGCTTCTGCTGAACAAGGAAAGGAACCGTGTTGCAGTGGTCTAATACTTTATTTACACTGTTTAAGATTACTAGGTGTCTTAGAAGAGAAATTTGTGTGGGCACTAGGCAGTAAACAAGACAAGATTTGCCTGTGCATGACCATTCACATGTATGTATGTATAATGTATGGATGCATGCATGCATAAAAGGCCTGTGCTCCAGGACTTGGCACAGTAAGGTGGATCCTCATGCACTGCGCAAACATTAATGACTCATGACATGCCTGCACTAATGGCCATTTCTTTGAATTATTTCATCTTGGCTGAGGAGATAGCAGGACAGAGCCTTAAATTCCTTTGGAATTTTTATCAGAGATAGTTGATCATTGAGAACACGAGGTAGGATAGAAATGTATGCAACCAACCAATCACCTACAATTTCTTTGTCCTGAATAATCAAGTGGCAGACCCCACCCAAGTTTTTGTGTTGATTCACCCTATGCCAGCCTTATGTCCACTATGTAATGGAGATTTTACCAATTTACAAACATACGCACGCCATCTTTCTTCCTGCGTGCTGCAGAAAATCTCTCCCGTCCCCGGGGGGAGCTTGGCGGCAAGGCCTCGCAAGAGCGGGGTTCGAGTCGCGAGCGCCTCTTAAGACATAAAGTTCCCGGTAAGAATGATAGTCAGGGTTTTATTCGTTCTCTGGGCCCACAAAATACGATTTCCGGGTGGTGGGATTTCCTTGAATCCAAAAAAAAAAAAAAATCTCTCCCGTTTATTCATTTATTTTAGAAAAAAAATCCAACCCGTTTCCATTCCTGTTTAGCTTATTTATGTGTAACATTCTGTAATCTCCTCCAATTGTCAAGTCCTATTTATTCAGTCGAATTGTTTGTTCAATATGCATACGTATAATACACGAACTGCCAGAATTGATTCATTGCCGATGGAAATTGTACTTCTAGCAAGATCATTACCAGAAAGTAGGGTTATGAAAAAGAATTTATAGATAATCTCGTAGTGAGCATTGGGCCTAATTTCCAACAACAATATAGTAATGCTAATCATGATGCGAAGTGATTTAGTTGGTGCAACTTTGCAAGATTCCATTCACAGTTACAACAAAAGGGGGAGCAAAAAAGTAAGAAATTAAACAAACTAAGATAAAGTTGGCTTATAAGAGACCTAGAAGATGGAAAGTGATGGCATTTTTCAAAAGGGGAACTGCAAAAGGAGAGAGACATCGGCATGAACATGAGGAAGACTGGTTGGGCATGTTTATCTTTACATCATACATGACATTTTTAGCTTGGGGGCTACGTTTTTTTTAAAAAATAAAACAAAAAATTATCTCTTAACTTTGTAATCTATGATTAGTTGCTAGAGAAAAATCTAAAAGCAGGAACACATTTACAAGCAGCTGGGGGAGAAGGAAAAAAGAAAAAGAAAGATAGCCCTCTTGTAAAAAATGTGTCCCTGTTGCCTTCTATTGTCTTGATGGTTAATATAAATTTAATCGGTTTTCACACACAAACTAATTAATTTTTAAATTGTCCTGGTTACTGCAGACTGTAGAGGGATCTGCTCCTCCCTGAATTTCATAAATTAAGACCTTTAATAGTTCACTTCATCACTTGAGAGTTTGATTAAAATTATTTTTTAATTTTTCAAAAATAAAAAAATCATTTTTTTTCAAAAATATTCTTAAAACAAAATGACAAATAGGACTTTCGCACAGTAGAGTTCATGGAGTAAAAGCTAGAAAAAGTGAAGTGCTCATTGAAGTCTCAGAGCCATGGTCTCAGCATTAATAAGGTCCAGGAGTAACCAAATAACAGTATATTTCAAATTTAATCTCAAGCACACAAGGACCGTAAAAATAAAAATAATTTTTTTTTAAAAAAAAAAAGTTACAACAAGTCCTTGAAGGCATCTGAAATGCATTTTTTGTTTTTTCAGCTCAACCATACTTTTGAAAATTTTGATTTTGTTTTGGTTTTAAATTAATTTATTTTGGGATGTTTGGATCATGTTGATATGTTAATATTAAAAGTACAACAATATATATATATATACTAGCTATATTGCCTGCACGTTGCCGCGGGCATTTTTATGTATATAATTTAACATAATTAAATGAATAACGATAAATTTATATGATATAATTAAAAAAAATTATAGATTAGGAGATAGAATGTATAAATTTTTAAGTAGAGTTTGTTGCGTAAGCATAGATAAAAAAAATTAGAATATAGGTACTGCGTCATAAAAGATCATAAAAGAACACGAACTATATAACTTGTGGATCATTGAAAAAAAGACGTATGTTGACATGAAGAACGAAGCAAAAACTTTTCTTTAAAATGAGAAATTTAATCTCCCTGCTAATTCTCTTATTCAAAAAAATATCATAAGCTATTCAATGAAATGAATATTAAATTGATGTGAATCAATTGAAAATATAGCAAATATCAAAAAAAACATTGGTGAGGATGCTCTATGGTGTGAATTGTAAATTGAGTCAAAATAATAAATTTGTGCAGAAATCCAGTGAAGTGCAAGTTTTCCATAAAATGTATTAATTTTAAATCGCTATAAATTTATTTGTTTAGTATTTTTTAACGAAATAACCAGCATTAATTGATTATCATCATCAAAAAAGCAAAAAGATTTGGATATTTGAATTATTAAATTAACTGCATTAAGATTAGTTTATTTTATAATTCAATTTAAACTAAATAAAATATAAATGGTGAAAATACATGTAATAATCAAATAAGAAAAATAAATAGTTATTTTTCTATCAACATAAAAATCATCAAATCCAAAGAGCAAAAAAAGAAGAAGCAAAAAAAAAAAAAAACATGAACAATGAGAAAAAAGGAGAAATATTAATAGGAGAATGATTATTATAATAGCTAAAATTATTATCAATATCACTGCTAGAACAATTAAAATAATTAAATTGCCCTGGAAAAAAATTTAAAAAAACAAAAGACTTGTATGAAAAGCAATGAAAAAATAATCACTATAATTGTCATTATTGTTGCATAAATAGCAAAATCATGAAAATAATTTAATCAAAAGAACAAATAAAAATAAATAAAGGGAAAAAATCTGCAATATTGATTTAAAAATATTTATCAACACAAATTAAAATTTCAGGATTGAATTGATTAAAAATAAAAAAAATTTACAAAAAAGGACAAAAACTAAAAGCATAGATGCATAAATACAAATAAAAAATAACCAATCAATTAAAAAAATCTTAAAAATTAAAAGAATAAGGACCGAAATGAAAAATTACATATATAAAAATAATTCTAATTGAAGGATAAAATTGAAAAAAAAATAATTGGAGGACCAAAAATAAATAATGATAATTGCTGTCATTTTAGAAAAATATTAGAAGAAGAGGGACTGAAATCAAAGTTTGTATATATTACAAATTTCAATTGGAGGACCGAATTAAAGAAATCAAAACTTCCGTACCTGATAAATTGAAGGAAAAAAAATAAATCAAAAATTCAAAGTATAAGGACTGAAATGAAAACTTCATATATAATCAATTTTAATGGAAGGGTACAATTGAAAACAATAAAACTTTAATTTAAATAAATCAGTCATAAAAACGAAATCAAAAGTGCAGGGACCAAACTGAACTTACCACAAACATCAGGGACCGGAGCTGACTTTGTGCCGGCAGGAGAGAGAAAAGCAACAGCCGACAAAAAACCGTCCGCCGCGGCTTAACCGGACATCTATGACAGGAACGCGCCGCGATAGAAGAGAGAGGACCTTCAGGCGCATCCTCTGGAACGGCGGTCGTTAATTTTCGACGGCGGGAAGACGCTGCACGCGCCCCCTAAAGGGCGCGTCGGCCTGGAACGCCGCTGGCGCGCCGAGACGACGCGCCAGTTGTCCCCCCGGGGAATGACCCATACACCCCTGTCCCCACTGGTATTTACGAAAATACCGGAGGGGAAAAGATGACTCAGCCCCCGTTTACTGTGCACAATTGTCTTTTTCGAGGGCTTTTTCCGTCAGCTCACTGTGCAAAAAAAGGTGAAAAACTGAAGGAGCCCCTCGTCCCTGTTCACTATTTTATCGTTTTCGGGGGGCAGATTCGTTAATACACTGTGCACATTGCGGCTATTAAAAAAAAGCCAAAAACCGAAAACACCCCCATAAAATAAACAAAACACGCCTGATCATCAAGCCCATTTTCGTCCTTACACTGCCACAATCCACAGTGATTTATGAGAGAGTGTACAATGTAACACTCCACACGGTTTATTTGTTTTGTAATATATATATTATTTTGATATTTTTCCAAATAAAAATCACCTCAAAAAAGAATTTCTATAACGATCTAAATCTAAGACAGTATCTGAGGAACCAAGTTGGTGGATCTTACCACAATTCTCCAACCGACAAACCACTATATCGTTACTGCTCTCTCTTTTCCAAGGAGAATTCCAGATGATTCCAAAGAAGTATGAGCAATGCAAAAATCCACCACTTGATCTACAAATTATCATTGCAAGCATGAGAATTCAAGAACATTCTATCATCTTCATCGAATGCACTCTGCTCTGTCATCAGATAGTGAGAAATCAAAATTGCCCAAATTTTCTCTTATATACCTTCCTTCAAAGCCTCAAATCGAGGTGCTTTCCTATTATAATTTTGTTCCTTTTTCCAGTTATTCATGGTCTTGCTTTCTTTTGAAGACAAGAATATATCAAAGTTAAATAGTTCGTCATTAATATGAAGCTGAAGAATATTAATTACCCGTCTCAAATTTCCTTTTTTTAATTAACATGTGTGTTCGGGTCAACTTGCGCCCATCTCGACTAATTTCACGGGTCCTAAAATTAATGGTCATGTAAACCTCCAGTGACCATCAATTAGCAACCATAAAATTCAAAAATCACAGTAAAAGCAAATCTTTTATTAATGGAACAACTAATTGCATGGTTAAGTAAGCTCTTTTCTTGTCAGCTAAGATACGAGCCTTGATTGGAATGAGACAATCAATGAGCAATCGTTCAGCTAAGATAAGACTGCTGATCTCTGTCCAGCTACAGTTGGTCCTCGTGCTAACCTAACACTGTACTGAAAAGTGTGCTGCGATTGGAGGTGAATGACATGCACATGGCTAGTGCAGATGCGTGAATGTTTTCTTGCGCTTCCACATATTAGATAATTGACTTGTTTCTATTGCAAGTTAATAATAGAACTAATTTAAGGATTTGGGGCAAGATCTGAGAATGGAAAGACATTTTCAGAATGTTTTAGGAGAATCCGCCTAGATTTTCCAGAAATCGGTTCATCAGTTCGTGGATCTTATTTGAATGATCGATTCATGAAAGGTTTCTGGATTTCTTAGAAATAGATCGACCAGCCAGCTATTATATAAACAATTGCTTTTTATTTTATATCTTTACAGCTTTTTAATATGTTATTTGTTTCCTCAAGATCATTTTACCTGGATCTATGTACTTGTAAAGTGCTCTTTTCATTTTATTTTTTCCTTTTACATTTGAAAAAAAAAAAAGAAGTCTGTATCATGATTTTTTCAAGAAGGCTTACCCCTTTTACCTTCGCTTAATCAAAACCCAGATCTCAACTATAATCCATTCATGAAGAATATTGTCCTAATTTAACATCAAATCAAGAATACCAGTTGTCGTATAATTTCCCAAAGAGTAATGATTTGTGAGTAAAAAGTTTTTTTAAAAAAAACAAAGTATTATGAATACTCGCATGAAAATAAATGACCAGAAATTGGAGTGAAGTTACCCCTACTGCCATTTCCCAAAGGGTTTACTGGTTAAGAGAGAATAAATTTGCGTGATTAATGCTCATAATATTCCATGCTACCAGCATTATGTGACATTATAGCTAAAGAAAACAATTTAGAAGACAAAATATTGCCTAAAGTTAGCAAATTAATGTCTCATGGATAGCAGAAACAACAATTAAAAGAACTAATGCTTCAAATGTTGTGAATAGACTTTCAAGGAATCTTCTCACCTAAAAGCTCAAATTGTTAGGTGATGCATCAAAATATGATTTATATTATTCTCTAACACCCCCCCTCAAGTGAAAATCTTTGGGCTTAAAACTTGTACATGCTCGCACTACCTTGTGTTTGGTTTTTCATCATATAGAATAAGGGTGGTGAGATTCGAACTCGTGACCGTTGGGTCAACAAAGATCTAATACCATGTCAAGGAATAATCTCACCTAAAATCTCAAGTTATTAGGTGATGTCCAAGAATATAATTTATATTATTCTCTAACAACCCCTAAAGTGAAAGTCTTTGGGCCTGAAACTTGTACATGCTCACGTTACCTCGTGTTTGGTTTTTCATCATATAGAATGAGGGTGGTGAGATTCGAACTTGTGACTGCTGGGTCAACAAGGATCTAATACTATGTCAAGGAATAATCTCACTTAAAAGGTCAAGTTATTAAGTGATGCCCAAGAATATAATTTATATTATTCTCTAACATAGACCAGAACACAGAGCATCACTAATGGTTATATCAATTTAAACTTCTTTTCCCTCAATTTGAACCATTAAGCCCTTCTTCTCCATGGCTTGCGATACACTAAAGGTGTGTTTGGTATTGCTTTTGCTTTTGTAGTTGAAGTTTTAAAAAAGTAGTTTCATGAAAAACATTTTTAGTTGCGATTCATAATTGAAATTGAAGTGTTTGATAAAAACTGTAGTTAAGTTTAAGGTTGATAAAAAAATAGTTTCGTGTGTTTGGTTATCATGCTTTTCAAATTGCTGTCAACTTGCGAAATTACTTTAAAGGACACACACACACACACACATATATATATACATATATTGTTTTTTAGATATTGTAGATTAATAATCATAACAATAAAATATAATTAATAATTCAAGTAAATTAGACAATTTTTTTATTCTCTCATTAAACCACTTGTAATTTTATCACAAACTAAATTGATATGTGAATTCTCTGCGATCCCTTGCTATTTGATCGAGTGATGCAACGGAAAACACAAAAGAATATGACCAATGTCAATATTCTGTATAATATTCTAGGATTCCTAGAAACAAGAGAAACTCTCAAGAAAGTTTGAAATTTTATTGAATAATTCAGTACCCGTCCAGAAGGCTTACAATGATATTTAAAAAAAAAAAAACTAGCCCTAATCCTTGTTGGACAAGAAATGGGATAATTATTCAAAATTACCAAAAATAGAAAAATTGAGATAATTGCTGAAATTAAAACTACTAGAAATCTTGAGCAAGCCGGAATTGATAGAAGTCGATTCGGACACTAAAAATAAAGAGTTATCGCTAAAACAAAACTTTCCTAAAATGACAAAAACGATGATTATGGGGCCTAAATAGCAGAATTTGGCCAAAAAATGATATGCAACAATAGAAAAGCTATTGACTATTAACGGTCACACCGAGACGCTTTAGCTGGGTGAGTTTCGTGTTATTCTAACTTCAACACCCGGATTGCTGGAAAATTTAGGGCCTCTATCTATACATTTTTTTAAATAAAAAACAAAATTGAAATGGGCCTAACCAACTAAATGGGTCGGCTCAACTTTGCTAGACTTGAGCTGGCCCGAGAGGAGGCCCAACCCAAGTCCAACTTTTGAGTGAAACGGTGCGCTACACTATTCACGTCTTCTTAAAACGTGAACAGTAGCGTTCAACCGACGGTGATAGGAGGCTCAACGACCGATGTCGATGGTTAAAGGAGACCGGTGTGGTTCTTCCTGTGATGGTGGCGTTGAAAATGATGGCCGGTAGTAGCATTAGAAGCTTGTTGTCATTGTTGCTGCTTCGATGACGGGGCTTCCTACTCTCGCTGGAGGTAATCATAGTAGAGCTTCTGGAGTGGAGGAAAAGCTACTAGTGATGAGGGGGATGATAGTGGTGTCTATGGGAGCTACCCCTGACTATGGAGAGAGAGAGAGAGTCGCCGTTGTGGAGAGAGTTTTCGTGTGAAGAGAGAGAAAGTTATCACCATGGAGAGAGAGAGTTGTCGTTATGGAGAGAGAGATCATGGGTTGCTTCACGCTTCAAACACACCCTCAAGCTGTGACCCACGACCTGCAATCCATGGATGCAGGCAAAAAAATAAATCGCAAGTAAAAGCATCATTTTTCAGCTTCTTCTAAACCATGGTTTCAGTCGATTTTTAGGTGGGTCCCATAACAATTTAATCTATTTTTGTTCATTATCAAATATCAAAAAAAATATTTTTTTGCTTTAGCCCCCGTTTCGATCGCACGACCACTAAGTCTGGCAAATATAAATTATTTATCATGAGATAGCCAAAAGAATCCAGTACTCTTTAATCCAATCCTGTATCGCTAAAAAAAGAAATAAGCAAGGACAGAAACCCTTTCACACCAACCTCAAGTAAATTAAACAAATAAAACCTCTCAAGTAAATTAAACAAATAAAACCAATCTCCAAAAATAAAAAATAAAAAAACAAAAAATACTGAGCTCAAGCTTCACTTAACAGTAATAAAAAAGAACCAAGAAAATCAAGAAAACATAACAGCAACCCTGCTAGCCCCATTACAGCATAAACAACATACCTTTTATGGATGCAAACAAACAAACAAACAATAAATAAATGCTTTTCCTTTGCGCCTTTTAAAAACGGGTTTTGAAGGTGCCACACCATTTGTTGTGGCCTCATCTGCAATGGGATTTATCGGGACAAGATTACAGTTAATGATGTAATAAACTACAATGCTGAGAGATCGAGAGCTTAATTTTATGGCCATCATGGATCAATAAAGAGGATTAAAGAAGTACCAGAAACTATCCCAATACATGTATATCTCAAGATTAGCAAGTGAAATCGGTGTTGATGATGAAATATAAAGTTAAAATCTGTCAAGTTATGATCGGGAAGGGATGAAGGAGAGTGTTAAGGAACCATCTCATCTAAAAGCTCAAGCTTGTAGGTGAGGCCCCAGAATATGATTTATATTATTCTCTAACACACCCCCTCAAGTGAAAACTCTTTGGGCTTGAAACTTGCACAGGTCAACACTGTCTTGTGCTTGATTTTTATCAAATAGAATGGGGATGGTGAGATTCGAACTCGTGACCGCTGGGTCAACAAGGCTCTGATATCATATTAAGGAACTATTTCACCTAAAAGCTCAAGTTTATAGGTGAGATCTCAGAATATGATTTATATTATTATCTGACAAAGAGAAACTATGTTTAATTAGTTGCAGCGCGCGAGAGGGAAGAAAAGAGAGAGTGTAGTATGTCGTTGGGTTGACATGTCAAAGAAGAATTGTCCACGTGGTGGTGTGGTAAGCAAGCTCGTTTATTATATTACAATTATTATATATTTTTTAATAAGATACATCGGGAGGAGTAAATTGGGGATATATATATTTAGCACAATAAAATGTTTATGGTTTTTTTATATTTTTAATATTATTTGCAAAGTGAAATTATATTGATGCTCTTCTTAAAAGCAAATAAACATTAAACTTGTACATGGGGATTTTTCATCTTTTAAATTTGTTAGAACGGGAAAGTTATGGAAATGCCCCTAAAATAAAATAAAATAAAATATATATAAGCATGGCTTCAAGAGTTTTTTTCATCTTTTTCTTATGATTTGTTTTTTGTTATTTTGGGGTTAACCTAAGGGTTGCCTAGTAATTTTGTAAAACTCAATTGATATAGTTAAATCTTTAATTACATGATTGACCTAAATAAGCTTGAAAAACAAATTATTAAAATAAAACCAATTGACACATATCAACTTGATAACCTAAAAATTAATCCGATGATAGAATATCCTTTCATATCAATCCTCGAATTAGTACCAACTATGGGGTTCTGCATCATATTTAGTTGACACGAGATTATTGCTAGTTCACATCTAAAAATCAAAAAAAAAAAACTTATATTTTTTTTAATATTTTGATATTAGAAATTAAAAAAAAATACTATTTTAGAGGCAAATCAGCTGGAATAAGTATTGGGAATGAGAATGAGCCTTGTCACAGCACCAGGAGAAGGCCTTGCAGTCGACTTGGGTTTACTCATTAGAATTAGATCTTGAAAATATTTGAATTTTTTATTTTTTATTTTAAGTTAAAAAAGATATTTTTAAATCATTTTTGCTGTTATTAAAAATAATTTTTTAAAAAAAATATTTTAATATATATATAAATAAAAAATATTTTCAAAAACAAAAACAACAACTATAATCTCGAACCGGCTCTGGACTGGTCTTTAGGTGAAGCTTGGCTGTGGACCTGGACCCGAGCAAAGAAACCATTGGGGCATTGCGGTCCAGCCCATTAGATCCAGTCTGTTTCATAAGCTGAACTCATTTCGACCAAACTCATCAACTAGTCATCCAAAGATCCACAGCAAAACTTTATTATCATCTCACCTTGCAAAACAAAGCATCAAAGAGTCGCATAGAAAATCATCTTCGGAAAAAAAGAATCACATGGAAGTACTTGAGCTAACGCAATGAAAATATTCTCCACTGAGAAACAGCATGCAGCAGGCATCTGAAAGTTCAAACTAGTAAACAATATGGGGGTACATGGAGTTTCAGAGAGAAGAGAATAGAGGGACTCCTGGTAGGGTTGCCCCAGCATCGACAATGAAATTGTTGCCTGTCACATATTCGGAAGAATCGTGGATTAGATAGCGAACAAGTGATGTTAATGCTGGATCTGCGGTGCCAAATGTTCTCAGAGGGACTGTTTTCAGGGCAACATTACTGAGCCAGTCCTTCTTCATGAGACCCTGTGTGATCTCCGATTTGAAAAGTCCCGGTGATATTGAGTTCACTCTGATTTTGTATGGTCCCATTTCCATAGCCATGACCTGATAATCAATCCCATCATCAGCAGCAGTTTTGATATTTCAATATTAATCATGTTCCAGACAAGCAGGGGAAAAAAATACAGACAGAAAAACTTCGAACAGGAATTTGATGAAAATAGTTAGGTAACCATCGACACCTAGTTCATGTTGAGGGGTGAGCCGAACCAGCAGTTCAGAGTAGTCAGTCACACCATATAGAAATTAAATCAGCATGGCACAAAATGAGATGTTTCGATGGCATCCGAGGTTGCTTTTGTTCTTAGCAGAAAATGATTAGAAATTGATGTACCAAGCAACTAGAAACCAATTCCATCGACCATGTTTCACATGCTCATTTAGGTAACAGCTCGATGAAGAGCTTCATGTCAAGCAGTGCATACCTTTCAAGAAATGGCAATTTGGTCTTTCTTGTAAATTAACTCCAAAGAAAACAATGCTCAACGCAAGGTGAGGTATAAAAAGAAGGGATGCTAAAAGGTGCCCTTTGATCTTATCCGTGCAGTTTTATCTGCATAGCACTCAAGGAATTTATCGAGCAAATTCACCCAAAAGCCAAGGAAATGGAGTTCATGGCCTCGCAAGATATGACTATAGGGATGTGAAAGTTGGCTGACAAAACAAGGAAAGGAAAATATTAAGAAAGCAACGGTAACTTTTCAAAGTGCTTTTCACCCGCTAATTCCTACCATTGATGAACCAGACGTAAATTTTTGTTGCCCTTGTTACCTCTCCATATATTTTTGTTCATTTACCTTATAATTTACATAGCTTTCTTTACTACGTTTTCGCTCCCAAGTATACTCTAGTTTTTGTTAGGTGATTCTCTAATCTTGTCAAATACAATCCTCACAGAGAGTCCATATCTTAATGACATGCTTTACATTCTTCCTCTCGAAACAATCACTGGACACCAAAGATTTCGCACATGATCGCTGGCCTTTCCTATCTTTTCATTGATAAACCGTTCCTCTCTTTATAGGATTAAAATCTTAGGGCCATCGAAACATGTTCGAAAGATTTTCTTAAACTCTAATCTATCGAGAGGAGGGTTTCATGGAGTTAAGACTACAAAGTTTCATTACAGGCACATGTTTGTAGAACTTTAGGACTCTTCTACATATACATCTAGCCTCGAAGGCCTGAAATAAATGAAGCTGTTTGACTATAGACGAAAAGCTTAAAACAACATACTTTGTAAAAAAATTCAAAACTCATTTTGAACACTCTTTATTCTCCCACTTCTCCTCAGTTGCATCTCTTTTCTTACTTCAAAATAATCATTATCCTCCTGTCTGTGTTTTTAACTTCAAAATCATGCTAATAATGATAGATGATGTCAGAAATCAAAATGAGATTGCCAAGGTTCTTAAATCACATATAACATGCATCACCTTTGACACAGCGTTCACGCCTGTCTTTGAAACAACGTAGTGAAGGCCTCCAGGCAATTGTCCACGATTAAGACCAGCAATGGAAGAAATATTAATCACTGATCCTCCTCGTTTTGAATCACGCATTCGTATACAAACAGCCTTCGAAACCAGCCAAGTTCCTGTCGTATTCGTTCTGAAAACATGATTCCATTCCTCCTCAGACAATTCCAATGGATCCCTTACAGAACCTGCCATAAACCCACATCCAAAAAACATCAAACAAAACGCAATTGATCCCTTACAGTTCCTGCCATAAACCCACATCCAAAAAAGATCAAACAAGATGCAATTGATCAAACAATTTAAAAAAAAAAATTAAGGAGCCCATTTTTTCAACCCAAAAACAAAAAGAACCCCACTTTTTAAATTCTTCAATCAATACCTCTAACACCAGCATTATTAACCAAAGCATCAATCCCACCAAAAGCATCCCAAGCTTTCTGTATACACTTATCGATAGTGTTCCCATCAGCAGAAACATCCAACTCCACCGCCACCGCTTGCGGCTGAATATCCACCTCAGTTGTTGAGGAGGAAGTAGGGAAAGACAAACTCATCTGATTGATTTCATCACATAAAGACTTTAAACGATCTACACGACGAGCTGCTGCTAAGATCCTGCATCCAGCTTTAGCCAAGTCAAGACAAACGTCCTTGCCTAAACCAGATGATGCTCCAGTGACTAGAACCACTTTGTTCCTTAAATCACACCATGGCTCCAACTGGGTTGCAACTTTGCTTGACATTTTTTTTAGTATTTGGCTGGTGGGGATGTTTGATCTTAACTGAGAGGTTGCATTGCAGAAAATGATGCTGCAGGGGGGTCGTGGCCATATGATATTTATTATGTCTATGAAGAGTTGATGGTTTAGGTCCCTGGTTAAGTCAAATTGAGCCTTGTAGTTCAAAGAAAAATCAAATAGGTTCTTAGAATTTGTGTTTTGGGGTGGAATTAGTCCCCCTCCATCCAATTTTTTATCGACAGACAATCAATGGTGAAACTTTGACCAAACAAAGCCAATTTATGTGTAAAAGATAATTGTGATCATAGTTATTGTGATCATAATTGTGAATTCATGAGTTAACTAGCTGCCTCAATTTCAATTTTGATATGGTGAGGTGCTGATTAAATCAACCGACTTAAAAATTGACTTATGAGATCACTTCATTTTAATTTTATTATGACAACTTATAAATTTTAAATTACCTAGTTAAACCGTCAATTAATATTATTTTTTATGGCCATAATTTTTATTTTTAACATGAGTTTATAAGGATTGGGGGGATTGAATTTGTGACAAGTCCTAAGCAAGAAGGACTCAATTGTCATCTTAAGAACTACAGAGTTCAATGTGAATAAAATGTTGAATTACAGGGACCTATGGGGTGCTGAAACGACTAGAAAGGACGCATGGGCAGTAGTTAGGGAGGATGGGAAAGATTAGGTGAGAAAGGAGGGCAAGATGGGAGGGGAGGAAATGGAGTTTTATTTGAGTGGATTATATTGACTCAGGTTTTTTTATATAAAAATAAAACATTTAATAACTATATTATTTAATTTATTGGTTTGACTTGTTATTATAATAACTATATTATTTAATTTATTGGTTTGACTTGTTATTATAATAACGTCTTCAATTTTTCTTTTGATACTTCTGATGATATTTCCGTATGTAATTTGAATATCATTGGATCATTCTAGAAGAGAGGAAGTAGTCGTTTAGGAGTTTTCGACTACAACAAAGTAAATATTTCTGTGCCTGTAAGAAAAAAGTATTTTTTATAGTTTTAACATTAGTATATTATAATTATTAATCTAATATTCTTCCAAATAAAACAATACACTCAACAATAAAAGTTATTATGTTTTCAAATATTTAATTCATATTTTTCATTGTGTTTTAAAAAAAATGAAAAAAAAATAAAAAAAATATTTTATTTAATATTTTAAAATTATTTTCATGTATTGATATTAAAAATAATATTTAAAAAATAAAAAATATATTATTTTAATACATATCTAAATAAAAAAATATTTTTAAAAATAATCGTATTCACGTTTCCAAACAAGTATTCAATATAAAAGAGATAGAAATAGCTAGGAGAGAAAAGGCATGTCCCCTCTCTCTTTCTACATTAAAATTAAAAACAAAATGTTGTCCTAATTATTATTATTTATATATATATATATATAAAATAATAATAATTAGGACATTAAAATTAAAAACAAAATGTTGTCCTAATTATTATTATTTATTTATATATATATATATATATATATCACATCAAGTTTCACATGGGGAATTTTAAAAACTCTTGAGCATCACTTGCCATTGGTGTAAAGTAATGCTACTTTCAAGATGAAATTATACTTTTTTTCTAAAAACAGAAGGGGATTCGTCTCAATTTTATTTCCTTGTTTGCTTCCTTAAATTGTCTGTCCACTATAATGTGACGAATTTTACCCCGAGGAACCTAGCTCTTGGACTTATGTACTTGTGTTTTGTTTTGTTTTTATTTCTCTCACTCTCTTTTTTTTTACAATATGGGAGATTCATTTTTTTTATTATTATTAATATGGATGTCTGGATTAACTTTTACAAATCTCAACTAATCTAGCAGATTCTGAAATTAACAATCATGTAAATTTTTAATGACTATCATATTAGTAATCACAGAATTCGAACTTGAGATTACATGGGAAACAAACATTTTAATTCCAATCTTTTAATCATTGTTCACCATTGTCATCATATTTATCTTGCATGTTTATTAGATAATATGAATAAATGATAAGAAAAAAATTGTTTTATTTTTTAAATATATATATATATAATATTAAAAATACAATATACTAAATCCTTTACAATTTAACTTGTCGAACCTATAAATTTTTATTTTAAAAAATATATATATAATATTAAAAATACGGTATACTAAATCCTTTACGATTTAACTTGTCAAACCTATAAATTTTAATGGGTTTAATAATTTTATTTTTTAATTAATTTTTACTTGATGACATAATAACAAAAAAATCCTCTGGCAACGAGTATAAACTAAATATAAGAATTCCTGTTTAATATTACGATAATATGATGAAAGCTAGCTAAAACAAATTAGAAACATCAATTTAAAACTAATTAAATATTAAAATTAAAAAAATATTTAATTGAAAGAAGAAAGAGAAAATGAGAAGATATGATTATTTTAAAAATCAAATGAATTCCGGGCTTCCTCGCTTTCACGTCAACGGTGAATGAGACGGGGAACCCTATAATTTCTATGAAAAAAATATAGTAGTTAAATAATTAAAGGATTTATTAGAATTTTATAGTCATCAATAAAGACACCCTTAAAAATTGTGCTAAATTGAATTAGAAACTAGCCACCAACCCAGCTTCTGGATTTTCTGAATAAAATAAAATAAATGCCATGCTGGCAGAAATAATATATTTAATAAGACCATGCTGTGCGGCCACAGTGTCGTTTGGTTGTTGTCCTTTTTAGTTCAACCCCACGTCCTTGTTTCCAGTTTTGTCATCGACAATCTATCAAAATCAAGACACCTGATTCACATGTCTTTCACGAAACATGTAAAAGTTTGGTAAATAATAATATAAATTGTATTATATAAAAACGATATTTTTTTAATATAATATTAGAGTCTTGTTAAACTAGCAGTTACGAGTTTGAATATTATCATCTTTATTTTATATAATGAAAAAAGAAATACAAGTTAGTGTTGACATGTGGAAATTTTAAATTCAAAAGGCTATCAATTGAAAATGTATGTTAAAAAATAATATAAATTATATTTTAAGAGCTCACCTAACAACTTAAATTTTTAGATGAAATAATTACGTGACAACGTTCATAATTAATTAAAGTGTGCATCCAGCCCAAACAATCCCTAAAGTTATTTAAAAAAAAAATTGTATTTTTAATATGATTTAATTCCCACTGAAATCTGATGAGTGCGTTTTATAAGCTTGAGTTTATAGTAAATTAGTTTGTTGTAATCAATTAAGATTGGGATGTGCTCTAATTGGATCTAAGAGTTGTTGTTTAGGAATTCTCTTTAAGTTCTTTTTTTATTTTCGATTTTTTTTCTTGGTTGAGTTTCTAAATTTTAATTAAATCGGTTTCAATTAGCCATGTTGATTTAGCAATTATATAAACAGTTTTCAAGTTATTCTAATAATTATTGAATTTTAAAATATTCCGTATATACTTTGAGAAATTCTAAGAAAAAATAATTTAGATGTAGCGTCAAGAAGGACGGGTGACGAGCAATAGTTTTATAGGGGAAAAAACATTTTTATTTTATACTAAATAATAAATAGTATTTGAGTATTCAATACTCAAGTACATATTTAAAACTTTATTGCTATAATATGAAAATTTAAATTGCTTTATAATTTTACAATTTCATATATGTATTATTATTATTATTATTATTATATGTTAAATAATAAATAGTATGCGAGTATTATATGTTAAATAATAAATAGTATGCGAGTATGGATGCCCAAATAAATATCCAATCATATTTATTTTTTTATTTAGAAAATGATAAATAAAATTCATCGTCGAAGGAGCCATTTCTTTGTAAGGAAATAAAAAGGAAAAGGTGCAACCCCACTAGGTTCAAAATAAGAAGTTCCCTTCTGGATCCTGACCAGGGTAATTGGGCCTCGATGCCCATTCTTTTTTTTGAATCATTAGCTAAAAAATAAAACGTGAGGCACATTTACTGTATCTTTTGCTACTGTTCACACAAACTCAGATTATTATTAGTTGCAACACTAAAATTACAATTTTATTCCAGAGCTGAAATTTTTTAATACCCGGGACCGGAGGTATTTTCAAATTTTCCAGGGGACATAAATTGTATTTCTAGACTTGTTGCACAGTAAAACGACGCAAATAGCCCCCGAAAACGACAAAATAAGTCACATAGGACCGGGGGTAGTTTCGCAATTTTCATGGGACATGGACGGTATTTCTGAATTTGTTGCATAGTATAACTACGAAACTGGCCCTATAAAAAAAATATGAGGCACATTTCCTGTAGCTTTTGTTATTTATTGTTCACACAGACTCAGATTACTATTCATTGTGACAGTAAATTACCATTTATCCCAGGGCCGAAAATTTTTAACCCCCGGGACTAAGAGTATTTTCAAATTTTCTAGGGGACATGGATGGTACTTCCAGATTTATTGCACAATAAAATGACGTAAATAGCCCCCAAACACGACAAAATAAGTCACACAGGACCGGGGGTAGTTTCGCAATTTCCATGGTACATGAATGGTATTTCTGAATTTGTTGCATAGTATAACTACGAAACTGACCCTAGAAAACAACAAAAAATACACGTTGATCCTTGATGTTTGTGAAATGTTTATTTTGGTCCCTATGCTATTGATTTCGCTTTTATTATTGTTTTTTTAATATAGTTTTTGATTTGTTATAATTGTGCCCTTCAATATATATGTTCGGTTTCAATTTAGTCCTTATTCTTTTGATTTTTGGTTTACTTTTGATTATTTTAATTATTTCAGTATGCAGGTTTTAATTGCTTTTGATTGGGTCCTCCAATTGAAATTTGTGATATATTCTATCTTTGATTTCTGTCCTTGTTCTTTTAATTTTGTAAAACCATTACAATTTTTTTAAAATATCTTTATTTATTTCGTTCACAAGGTTTTATTTATTTCAATTTTGTCCTTCAATTAAAATTAATTACGTAGTGTGTTTTGATTTGTTTTGATTGTGTCCTCCAATTGAAATTAGTCATATATGCTACTTTTCATTTCAATCTTTATTCTTTTAATTTTTTTAACAAAATTACACTATAAATTTTTTAAAAATATATTTATTTGTTTCGATCCTAATATTTTTATTTGTTTCAATTTTGTTGTTCGAATGGAATTAATTATATATTTTCTTTTTCATTTCGGACCTTATTGTTTGAATTTTTTATTTGCTATTTTTTTTTGTCATTCTTGGACAACGTTTATTTTTTATTCATATATATGTATCTATGTTTTAAGTTTTTGTTTTTTATATTTTTGTCGTTTTATTTTTTATTAGGGATTTCTTTTAATTTGGTTCAGTCCTGAATTTTTAATTTATGTTGTTGATCATTTTCAAATTAATATTGCTCTATTTTTATTTTTTTTATGTTTTCTGTTATTTTTATCTATTCTTTAAATCATATGGTTTTATGATTTTGTTGTTTACACCATAATAATGATAATTTTGGTGATTATTTTTTTATTGTTGTTTTTTGTGAAAATATTTTTTTTTATCTTAATAGAAATTTTGCACAAATTTATTATTTCATCGAATTTTATATTATAATAAAAAAATCTCACATATTTAATTTTTTTGCGTTGAAAACAATATAGTGCCACCCGCGACAAGGCGCGGGGGCATTGGCTAGTCTCCTAATAAAGTCAAAAGATATCAAAATTTAACCCGTAGTTAACATATATGTTTCCAATTAAAAGTAGAAATTATTTTTGTTTTCAAAAATAATAAAGTAGGATAAAGATATTATCAAATTGATAAAAAACAATCTTATAAAAAATGACTTGAAATTGAATCCAGAATGTGTAGAATAGTATTATATATATTTGTTTTTATATTTTAAAATTTTGACATCAACACATAAAAATAATCTAAAATACCAAAACAAATTAATATTTTTAAGATACAACAACAATCACTCCTTTAAGGCTGTGTTTGTTTCTCGGAATTCACTTTCCGGGAAACCACTTTCCAAACTTTCCTGTGTTTGTTTGCTTTTCGGAAAGTTGGTAAACGGAAAACACTTTCCAGTCAACGGAAAATACTTTCTAGTCAAAGAAAAATTTGACTTGGTTTTCAGGAAAGTGTTTTCCGGAAAATTTGGGCGGAAAACACTTTCCGGAAGTTGTGAAAAATTTTAAAATGTCATTATTTGCTGATTATATCAAATTTGATCCTCAAACTTTTGATTGCTATATATAATTTGTTTTTGAATATTTATTTTTCAATTCCATCTCTTAAAATTTAATTTTTATATTAATTTTGGTCCTTATTTTTGTAATTGCTATGTGCTTTTTTCTTATCATTTTTTTATTGAAATTTTTTATCTATCAAATTTGGTCCTTATTTTTTTTATTGTTACTTATTTTATTTGAAATAATTTATGAAATGTTAATTATTATTATTTTAATTTATTCACCTTTCATTTTTTTTTTAAATTTTTAGATTTGATCTCTATTATTTTGATTATTATTTATTTTATTTGAGATAATTTATGAAATTATATTTTTTTTCAATTTCATTCTCATTCAACTTTTTAATTTGTAAGATTTGTTCCTCATTATTTTAATAAACTTGAAAAAAAAAATTATTAATAAATTATTTTCCAGTTCATTTTCCATAATACAAACAAACACTGGAAAATGTTTTCCAGTTCATTTTCCATAACACTGCCAAATATCGGAATTCACTTTTCAGGAATTCACTTTCCAAAAGAAAATCACTTTCCAGCAAGCAAACAAACGGGGCCTAAGTGACTTTTAGAAAAAAATATTGAGATTGTTTTTTAAAGTGTTTTTTGTCTATTAAAATGATATTTGTTTTTATATTTTAAAATTTTGATATTAGCACATAAAAATAATCTAAAATACCAAAAAAAGTAATTTAAAATAAAAAAAAAAATCAATTGTTCTCAAAAATATTTTTAAAATACAATAACAAACACTCCTTTAAGATTCGGTTCCAACAGCTATGTCTTTGTTATCAGGTAAAATTGAAATGAGAAAATAGTCCAGCCATTTTGGGCTTCAAAAGCATGGCCCAAGCTTCAGCTAAATGCTAAGCATATTGGGCCCTTAATGGATATAGGAGCTAGTCGTCGTTCACTCCCACCGCCTACCGCTACATCATTGTGAGTTTTGAGGAAGGGCGTTTGCTAATCAGCCAAAAAATTCCTTGTAGCCCACGAAAGGAAGAAGCAGCATACCTAACTAAATCCATAGGGTAGAACTTAGCGGTCGTTTGGTTATGTGGTACAAACTGTGTTTTGTTGAAAACGCAGTTTGTACTCCTTTTTTAGTGTTTGGCAACTTTAAAATTGATGATGGACCCATCAATTTTAAAGTTGCAACCATGGTTTGCGGAAAGCAGGAAATTCCCCTGAGGGGGCGCTAAGCTCCCAGCTATGCGCCCCCTCAGGTCTATATATATATATATATATATATATATATAAAATATAATTTTTGTCTCGCAATTCTAATTTTGTTTTAAATGATATTTTACGATTGTTTTGGGATCGAAAAGCCCTTCACGTATAGATTTAGTTTGGGTGAAATTACAAGTAATTTGATGAGAGAATAAAAACAAGTGTCTAATTTAGTTGAATTATTAATTATATTTTTTTATTATATTTTGTATCCCCACCCCCAGCCCATATATATATCGTAAAATAATCTAAAAATTAATTACAATATATATATATATATATATATATATATATATATTATAAGAATATCACAATATAATTTTTGTCTTGCAATTCTAATTTTATTTTAGATGATATTTTACTATTGTTCCGGGATAAATTTAATTCATGATAAAATTACAGGTAGCTTGATGAAAGAATAAAAACAAGTGTCTAATTTATTTGAAATATTAATTATATTTTATTATTATAATTATTAAATCTATAATATTTAAAAAATTATATATATATACATATATATATATACACACATATATGCCTTTTAAAGTAATTTCACAAGTTAAAAGCAATATGAAAAGCTTGGTAACCAAACACTTTAAAACTGCTTTTTTTCAACCTCAAACTCAACCACAGTTTTAACCAAACACTTCACTATTTATTTTGAACTGCAGTAAAAGCACTTTTTATAAAACTGCTTTTTTTCAACCTTAACCACAACAATAATCGCAATACCAAACAGGCCATTAGAATAGCTGCTGTGTCCTGGAAAGGGCAAAACAAAATTATTTTCTTACCTTACGGAGATTGAAAAGCGTGCACAAATTGAAATTAATGAAGAGTAGATTATAGAGACTTGTGCTGACGGTATTACTTTTTAAAATATTTTTTTATTAAAAAATATATTATAATATTTATTTAAAAAAAACTTACTTATATAAAGATTTAATGTAAAAATCATTATATCTTCATTAAAGTAAATGCCACTTTAATAAGTAACAAGATAAATGTTCACAAAAGTCACGACGAGAAGAAAAAGTCTTAGAGTTTTATTTTGTAGTTCTCGAGTTTAAATTAAAATATATTATTTTCTAAAAATTTAAAATAATTAAATTTTGAATTCGAATTGAAACATATGTATTTTATAAAAATTTAATATGATAAAAAAATATTGAGATCAAAATTTATTTGAAACTATATTATTGTGACTCATCCTGATCGAATAGAGGCAGCTAAAATAAGAATTTGAATCTTATATCTCTAAAATGATTTGGGTTTTAAATTAAAAATATAAGTAAGTATTTCATAAATAAGAATCACGACCTTTTTTTTTCTCAACATGGTAAGAGCTCAATTCGGTCAGCAAACAAGATGTCATGAGCCAGTAAGAAATAGAGAAGACTGTACGACAACGTAAGCCATACACCTTGGGAACAGACAAGTGCCAGAAAGAAACACAAAATTTGTCGTTCTCAAGAATTCACAGACAGAATTGATTGATTAAAAGATTTGCCAATCTCCCTGAACCACATCCCATCCATTGATTACACTGAAAAACACCTCTCTCTCTCCCTCTCTTGCTGGTTTTCTTCTTCTTTTCTTGTCTTTTTCTTCACTGCTGATGCGTGCTGGTGCTCTGTTTTCCTGTTATGGCATGGAAGCAGATGAGACACAAAATCACCAACTGCTTCCCCTCCGGCTATGATTTGTCTTTACCGGGAATACCATTTTGGATTATTGGCATAAAATCTTAGCAAGACAACATATTTACACCAGATGAATGTTGTCGTGTTTATAAAATATAACATTTAATACTCCACTGTTCTGGTGATATTTTTACTAATAGTTTGAAAAAAAAATCCGTCAAGGGGAGGGTGTTGTCTTTTGGGTAAATGCAAGAAAGTGGTTAGGAGAGTGATAATTGAGCTGCCTGCTTTAGGGCGGTGTAATTTCTTGACAGCTGCGCCGCCGGAGAACGGGGCAAAAACCAGAGAGTAATTGAGTAGTCTGTGATTATGATCTGTTGAGGGAGATAAAGATTTAAAAGGACAATAATAATAAAAGCACGCGCTTTTAATGATGTGTAACGTCACGCGATATCAAAGACTTGTACGGATTTCGTGCTTCTCTGAGCACTGCTGTCAAATTATATGCTCCTGTGTTGGATAGTTCCTTTCTGATAAAAAAAAAGGGGATAATTCTTCTACTCTTTATTTATTTATTTATTATTATTTCAGTTTTCTAGGTTTTTTCAAGCTTTGAAATTATAATTGAATTGTAAGACCCCGTTTGGCTGAATGGTTGATGTTGAGGTTGAGATTGAAAAAAAACAGTTTAATGAAAAACATTTTTAGTTGTGGTTCGTAATTGAAATTTAAATGTTTTGGTTAAAACTGTGGTTGAGATTGAGTTTAATGAAAAACAGTTTCGTGTGTTTGGTTATCATGTTTTTCATATTGCTGTCAACTTGTAAAATTAATTAAAAATATACATGTATACACACACATACATACGTACATATATATAAATATTTTGATGAATAATTTCGTATATTTATTAGTAATTATAATAACAAAATGTTTGAAATAATTGAAGTAAAATTAAACACTTATTTTTATTCTCTCATCAAACTACCTGCAATTCCATCACGAACTAAATTCATACGTGAACGCATCTGTGATCCCTGACTATTTGATCGAGGAACAACATCTGGTAAAATATCTTCAGGAACAAAATTGGTTAAGCGATCATATTCGGCAAAAGTAATATCATCTTGTAATCTTCTTCTAATATACTTAGTAGTGTCGTTCATGTAACCAATATCTTCACTTGTGTTTTGTCCATATTTTCTAGTTTTTTCATAGTCATCCCACTTATTTTTTAACTGTGATTTGATCAATGAATGACTAGTTTATTATTTGAATGATATGATCAGAAATTTTCATCTTGTTTTATCAAAATACGTTGTAGATCGCATTCCCAAATCAATGTCCCTAATACATATGTCGAAAAAAATATACAATATTTCCTTTGTCTAGTCGGCCTTATCTGTATTTTCATTACCTTCCATTCTATATTTTAAATTATTTAGCAAAAATTAATAATTTGTATAATAACAAAAATACAGGAATTACACTTACTAATTAAACAAACTAACCTAAAAAACCTTAATTAATAAAATTTCACAAAAAAAATTAATTAACAAAATTACAAAACTTCAACACATTAATTCCTTATAAACATCAATGAAAGCTGATGGACCCATGGGGTTCGCATCCATCCTCACCCAACAAAGAACATAGAACTACCATATAATAAAAAGCATTAATTTTTTCAAGAAATGAAACAAGATGGACCGTGTAAACTCCATGGCCCTACTTTTTTCAATACACATCTCTCATTTTCTCGCCCAACAGGATGCCGAACATCTAGCCCCCTCTCCATGTACATATCCTGACAAAACTTTTTTGCTAGAGGAACTTCTCTAATTGGCTATCTACTCTTATCTCTCCCTTCATGGCCCCATCTGCCACTTTGAGGAAGTGAAGGCTGAGGTAGAGGGAGAGGTTCTGTGAGGGAGGTGAGGGAGAAAGCTGAAGGCTGGCCTTCCTTCACGGTGTTGCTGAGGGGGAAAGGACGGTGAGTGGTCTGTGGGCTAAGGGAGAGGTTGGACTTCCAAGGGGGAAGGGACGGTAGATGTGGTGAGATTTGGACTGAAGGTTCTGTGAGGGGGAAGGGACGGTGAAAGAGAAGAGAGAGATGCAGTGTGTGTGAGGTTAGCGTATCTTAACTTTATGCCTTTGCAGCGTGGTCAATTTATGCTATAGGTGCAAAAACATCTCTCAGTTGCTTTTGCAACTATGATCGGAGTATTAGATTTTTTATGGGATCACAGTTAAAAATTGGGGTCCCATTTGGTTACATTAAAATTTGACTCCGCGGTTCAACACAAACACAGCGTGAACCGCAGAGCCAAATAACATCTAAGAAAAAACAAGATTCAATAGACAATGAATTGTAAGAAAAAAAGGGTTTCTCAGGTTATTTGATAAACTACAAAAGTCAATAGTAATAATCTTATTAGTTTTTTTTATATGTAAAATAATATACAAAATTATTTAAATAGAGCTAAAATCAGCCTAGTCAAATTTAAATGTCAAAGAATAAAATAAATTATATCTTAGATCTCACCTAACGACTTTATTTTTTAGATGAGATAATTCATTGACATGATATTAAAACCTTATTGATCCAGCGATCACGAGTTCGAATATCACCATCCTCATTCTACTTGATAAAATCAAGGACAAGATAGTTTAAGTCTATGCAATTTTAAAGTTTGAAAACCTTTCAATTACGGGTGTGTGTTAAAAAATAAAATATATTATATCTTGAATCTCACCTAACAGCTTAAATTTTTAAGTGAAATGATTTGTTAACATTAACTAAATAAAATTGTAAAATCTAGTTAAAGGAAAAACCATAAAATGTTTTCTTATAAAACATCATATTAATTCTAGGTCTAATTTGAGCATGATCTCAACCTTCTACCAGGGTTAGTAAAATAGCCTCATAAAAAACACCACCACCGTTTGTTGAAATGCTTGTATATAAAATCTTAATTTATTCCGATAACAAATTAAAAAAACCCTAGTGAAAGTTGGACTGCACGACGACGTAGCCATGCAATGGGAGATCGGTTTGGTTGATGAGAGCTCCTAAAAGGAGATTTCCCAATGATTCAGGTTAATGCTTGATGCTCGGTCGGTCTACTTGTAATGAAAATGAAAGTTCGGGGACCACTTTGACTTAATTTTCGTGGGCTGGTTAGCTAAGATACATAGTTTATTGGAGAATTATAATATTTAACATCTTCAGGTGGATTCTCATTTTATTCAGTGGAACTTCAGGGACCTCTCCTCTCATTTGTTACTTTACAACATCACCCATATCTTTAACTTTTACATTTGTTCCCCCCCCCCCCCCCCCCATGTGTTATATCTCATTGTAAATGCTGAGAGAATATTTGTTTTGGTGCTTCAAAAATGTTCTTGAAATCATTTTTTATTATTGTTTTTATATTAATAATAGTTTTTTTAAAATATTATTTCAATATATTTTAAAAAATACTTGTTAAATAAAATAAAAATGTGTTCACCAAATTACAATTGTGACAATATATTGACCCTAGATTAGATTGATCACGAGATTCGATTTGGATGTCTCGAGGAGCACTACTTATCCAACCCCATATAAGAGTTAATTCCGGTAAAATTAGGTAATAATAAAAAAGTTAATAAATAAATAAGTAGTTTAATATATTTTTTGAAAATATTATATTTAACTTGATGTGCTGACGGTAATAATTAATATATATGTGTATATATATAAATAATCATTAGTCCACCACTTGGTGGCAGCACAACCCAAGGATATAAAATGAAACATGCACACTACATTGTCTAGGCTCTGAAATTGTTCGAGCCTCATGTGACTATTGTACCTAATTAATCGTACTAAATCCTATAAATATTACAGAAATGTTGTGTATTTATTATCCATTTCCATAGGTTATTGCTAGTGGAGTCTTGTCATGATTTCTCTCATTTTTATTTGATTTACTTTACTTGTACGATCTTAAACTATGCACAAAGTATTCACATAATTTTCAAAAAAATTTAAAGTGAATTTTTATTTTTATGATCAGAAATATCATTTATTTGAAAGTATAATTTGTAGGTATAAGGGAGCGAGTAAAGTCTTGAGTGTCTCAGATTCTTACAATATGTATATATTATGATTCGAAGTCGAGACATGCTGTGTAAATCATAAGATCTTTGTCATCATGACATAATACTTAAGGACTTTTAAAAAAATGAAAATCCATTGCTTTTAAAGTGAACATTGCATGTAAGTTTTCATTTATTTAAAAAAGGGGGGAAATGAAGCAAGAAGGGGAAAAATATTTTAAATATCGTGCCCGTTTGGTTGTGCGTTTCAATCGGCGTTTTGCCGAAATTTGATTTTTTTTTTCATTTTAAATGAATATAGTTTGATGTTTTTAGATCATTTTGATGTGCTGATGTCAAAAATGATTTTTAAAAAAATAAAAAAAATATCATTTTGATGTATTTCAATATGAAAAATATTTTGAAAAGTTACCACAATCGCACTCCTAAACATGCCCGAAAAACAATAGGGAAAAAGGAGTTGTCGTGAATTAAATCATTATTATTTTTTTTATTTCAAATTAAAAACCAAACCCAGATATAAATTGAAAAACAAATTTAGGCCCACAGAGACATAAACAATGATGACATTAGTCAGCAGGTGTCACGCATGGTGTTGTGAGATTCAGATTCCCTGCCTGGATGCTGCAATCATTCATTCCAGCATTTTAGGGTATTATCATCCATGCTTTTGCCTCTCTTTTTATTTATTTTTTATTTTCCTGATTTATTTTAATTGATAGGTTCCTTTCTTGTCCTCTCTCCCTCCCCATGGCAGAAGGAATTTGTCTATTGTCGTTGGACTCTTCTCGTTTCTCACTTACCCGATGAAGCTTCTTTTTTATTGATCAAATATCCAGCATCTTTATTTGAAGTTTATTTGTTTTTAATTTCCCTTCTCATGAGCTTGGTGCAGATATTTTTATAAGAGAATAATTAAATATTATTATTTCAATGCTAATTTATTAAAAAAAAGTTTTTTTAAAATAAAATTGATGTTTTTTCATCAGAAAAACAATATAAAATGCAAGTTAGAAAGAAAAAAAACACCATGTTATTTGAGTATTATAAAAAATTACTTACACGAGGATTAGATTGAAAAGTTTTTATTTTTATTTTTTATTTTAAATTATTTTTTGGGTGTTTTTTTTATCATTTTCATGTGTTGATGACAAATATCATTTTGATGTATTTCTGAATAAAAAACACTTTAAAAATAATTTTAACCACACTCCCAAACAGTTACTTCGTCAATTTGAAGATAATTATCTATCTATCTATCTGTATATTAAGCATTAATAAAAAAATATAAAATAATAATTTAAAATAAAATAATTTTTAATATTTTTATTAAATATGCACTTACATGTTTTCTATGAAAAATATTCCAGCAGCTTTTGGAGGAAGTAAAATCAATGTCTAGATATTGACAAGCAAGACTTCTGCTGACCAGGTTGAAAGGCAGTGTTAGATCTGCAAGCAAAAGGCTACAAGGAAAAAGTAAAAAAGGAAGGTAAAATTATAGAAACAGTCACGTGGTGCTTTCTGCATGTGGATTTGTCGCAAATCCCTGCTGTAACTGTTCAGTAATATGGTAAAAATTATTTTATTTATTTTTTAAAACTCTTTTTTAATATTAACCATAAAAAAATAAACAAAAATAATTTAGAATCAAATGTCCATCGTTCTTGTAGATGGATAAGTCTTTGATTTTGACATGTAGAATCTTTTCTAGATAAATTAACACGCTTGACAATTATCGACAAAATCCTGTCACTGCACATAACAGTAAATATATTATTTAAAAATAAATAAATATAAAATCACATATTCTATAGAGAAATAATATTATTTTGAACAAAGTATAATAAATTTAGAATATCTCACAAATGTTTGAACCAATAATGTAGGAGCACATTCTATTTTCTACGCATGTTTGGAAATATATGAATTGAATTAAATTAAATTAAATTAAATTAAAAGGTTTTAATAAAATCAATTGTTTGAAACCTATAAATAATACAAAAGTAAATAAAATGTTAATTTCTATGGTTTACTATTCAAAAAATAACTGGTAAAAATTGTTTTTCAAAGAGCTTTGAAGAAATAAGATGAAGATAACGAGAATAATACAATAAAAAAATGAATTTGATTTATTTATCAATTATATTTAAATAAAACACTATAATTGAATTGATTTACAAACTAGAAAATACAAATTTAACATTATATGTTTTTCAAAATTAAAGCATAATATTGAATCATACGAAAATAATTTTAAAACCAGAAGCTATATTTTGTAATACAGAAATGAAAAATTAGAAAAGAACTACAAAAATAAAAGTGGGAGCGTGAGAATCTTTTTTCTGCTAAGCTCTGTTTTTCTTTTCCTTTTCCCCTGCTGCTGGCCAGTCCTTTTCCTCCTTCACCCCCCCCCCCCCCCCACACACAAACACGCCCCACGATGCTCTTCTCTTCTTGCCCCCCCCTCACTCCAGTACAGGGCCTTGGGTATATAGATACCCTCTTTCTTTGAAAAAAAACACTCCTTTTCTGTTTCGAACTAGTTTGGCAGCAGAGAAAACCAGAGGGAAAAAGTGAGTCATGGAGGGTCTAGTCTTCCTTGCATAATCTGAAAAACCTCTCTGGGTTTTACTGCAAACTCAATTTTCTCATCTGGGTACTCTTTCAAAATCCCAAAACCTCTCTAGAAAACTTAACTTGATAAAGCAACGATGATCAGTATCACAGACCTCTACCATGTCCTTACAGCTGTGATACCACTCTACGTGGCCATGATTTTGGCTTATGGTTCTGTCAAATGGTGGAAAATCTTTAGCCCTGACCAGTGTTCAGGGATCAACAGATTTGTTGCTCTGTTTGCAGTACCTTTGCTTTCTTTTCACTTCATCTCCACCAACAACCCCTATACTATGAACTTAAGGTTCATTGCTGCAGATACTCTTCAAAAAATAATTGTCTTGGTGGCTTTAGCTATATGGTCCAGAGCTAGCTCTAGAGGCTCCCTTGAATGGTCCATTACTTTGTTTTCACTCTCTAGTCTCCCAAACACGCTTGTCATGGGTATCCCTTTGTTGAAGGGAATGTATGGAGATTCATCAGGGAGTCTTATGGTCCAAATAGTTGTTCTTCAATGCATAATATGGTACACATTGATGCTGTTCTTGTTTGAGTATAGAGGAGCTAGAATCTTGATTCGTGAACAGTTTCCTGACACAGCTGGCTCTATAATATCCTTCAGGGTTGATTCTGATATTCTTTCTTTAGATGGCAGAGAGCCATTGCAAACCGAGGCCGAAGTCGGTGAAGATGGGAAGTTACATGTTACTGTTCGGAAATCAACTAGTTCAAGATCAGAAGTTTTTTCTCATATGTCACATGGTCTAAATTCTGGTCTTTCAATGACTCCTAGACCATCTAATTTGACCAATGCAGAGATATACTCTCTACAATCCTCAAGGAACCCTACCCCAAGAGCATCAAGTTTTAACCATACCGATTTTTATTCCATGGTTAATGGCAAGAATGCAAGTCCAAGGCACTCTAACTTCACTAACTTGCAATTTGATGAAGAAAATGGAGGACTGGGGGTATTTGGTAATGTTCCAAGAGCAAATGGAAGTGCTTATCCTGCTCCACCGAATGCTGGAATCTTTTCTCCTGGGGGTAAAAAGAAGGCAAATGGGGCTGAGAATGGCAAAGACTTGCACATGTTTGTTTGGAGTTCAAGCGCTTCACCAGTATCTGAAGGTGGCCTACATGTCTTTAAGGGAGGAGATTATGGCAATGACCTTGGTGGGGTAGCTCACCAAAAAGGTATAAACACTAATACTCGACGATATTTGTTTTTGTTTTTGGATTTTGGTGGTTTCTCACATGTTGCGATTGTGATTACAAGTTATTGGAAAGACGAGGAGTTGTTGTTTTCTCGGAACCTTGTGTCTATTGGGAAAACTGTTTGTCATGTTGAATTTAGTGGTATTTTCGTCGGAGAAAACTTCCTTATTTTTTATTATGTCAAGTGGGATTTGTAGGTTTTTGTTTGTCACATGTCTTGTAGCATTCCATTTTGCCTTCGCTTTAGCATGGGCATGGCTTTGATGCTTTTTTTATCAGCAAGGTGTCCCCTTTATTTTTTTTGTTTCCTTGCTTTCATCACTAATAATTTATGGTAATATTTCTAGTTATGTAACTTTGTCGGTATTGTGTAACACAGTTGGTGTTTATGTTCATGTTTAGAGTACTATGGCATTGTTTTACTTGCTTCTTGAAAAAACAGATTCCTCTGTCTCATACTGGAGTTATTTTCCCAGGTACTGATGTATTTTTATTGTGATGTTTAGATTATGATGAGTTTGGTCGAGACGACTTCAGCTTTGGAAACAGGCCTGGACCTATTGGTGTGGATCGGGATGGTCCAGTGCTTTCTAAGCTTGGTTCAAGCTCTACAGCTGAGCTACACCCTAAGAGTGCTGCTAATGGTGAAGCCAAGGCAACTGTAATGCCTCCTACAAGCGTTATGACAAGACTCATTCTCATTATGGTGTGGAGAAAACTTATAAGAAATCCAAATACCTATTCCAGCCTGATTGGCCTCACCTGGTCTCTTGTTTCGTTCAAGTATGATGCAAAACTATATAACTCACCATTCAATTTATTGAGAACTTTTCTCCTGTTTAATACGTTAACTGAAAATATTTGCAATTTAACAGGTGGAATTTAAAGATGCCCGCGATCATTGCTGGTTCAATAGCTATTCTATCAAATGCTGGTCTTGGGATGGCCATGTTTAGTCTTGGTATGTTAATAATCAGACTCTATTAAACGATTTCTTGACTTTGCTTGCTTGATCTATCCTGGTAACTTGGCAAGGGCTTGTTATTGTTGATTAATTAAAGATCATTTCGTGGGTTTTTAGGTTTGTTCATGGCATTGCAGCCTAGAATTATTGCCTGTGGAAACTCAATTGCTTCCTTTGCCATGGGTGTTAGATTCCTCACTGGTCCTGCAGTAATGGCTGCTGCTTCGTTTGCTGTTGGTCTACGAGGAGTTCTGCTGCGCATTGCCATCGTGCAGGTAAAACCCTGAAAAATATTACACCAAATGCGTGTAGAGAATTTTCTTTGCTTGTATGTATCCTTTCCAACTTGTTGTTTCAGCTGACAGAATATTGTGTTTGAATTTTCAGGCAGCTCTTCCACAAGGGATTGTGCCTTTCGTCTTTGCAAAAGAATATAATGTTCATCCTGACATACTGAGCACCGGGTTCGATACTCTAAACCCTGTTTTTAACTCTAATATAATTCGTGCTGAACTATTTAATTCTAGAAGCTCAAAACACTTTAGGTCAGAAATTATTATGATTGTTCAAAAATCTCTTTCATGGGATCATGAATGATAGTGGTGGTCATTGGAATGATCTGCTGCTTTTTTTTATGAATCTTGATTTTCATTTTCATGTGGCCGCAGAGTTATATTTGGGATGCTAATTGCTCTACCTATCACGCTGGTTTACTACATTTTGCTGGGACTTTGAAGGCGAGGGCGTCACAGGAGCTGATGAGCACCCCAATTAGTTAATTCACAGTAGGAGCACCTAACACATCTGGCCAATGGGATTTTTTGGGCATCGTTTAACAGAACAAGAATCCAAGTTAGAAAGACACTAGGAGGAAGGGAAGGCTTTTGTACGAGTGTAATTCTCTAATGAAATAACCATTGGAGGGCTAGAAATCTTTGTTAGGCTTTTTTTCCCATTTCTCTTAAAGCCTTGTGCTTTTTTGCCTTCTGTTCTTCTGATCCAAGAACGTGAAAGCTTGCTTGTATTTTTGAGAAAAAGCCCTGTTGATCAAACCTTTCAAGTTCAAAATAAGATTCTCATGAAATTCTGTATGAAAAGCAAACAGGTTTTTAGGGTTCTCTCTCTCTCTCTTCCTGGTCATTGATAAAAAAAGATACCACACCTGTAAAGAGAAGCTCTAGCTGTCATCCCTTGTTTTTGTCGATGAACTAGCATACATTTTAAGACAACACTTCAAAAAGTTAGCCAGGTCCTATGAGAGCCTAGACTGATACGACCCTTTTAGGATGGGTTAGGCAACTTGACATTGACAGAGCTTTATGATAATGGCGACGCTACTAGGCTGCTATGCTTAGTAGGTGTTGCTGGTTTGTTGGAGACCATTAATGGACCTCTAGCGAGGCTGTCTTCTTGAAGTGGGTTTAGAAAGGTGTATTGATTTAGGACTTCTCCATTGATTCTGCCATGGAAAGCTTATTTTAATGGGAAATGCAATCATCATAATCGTTTTAGCTTTTTATACTCTTCACGCTTCCCATTCTCCTCTGCCACTCATGCAAAAACATGTTTGGTTGAATATAATTTATGTTTTTTTAATAGTTTTAAAGTAAATCTCTCTTTTAAATATAAGATACTGGAAGAATAGCTTAATGGTTTGCCGACATAAAAAGAAATTCTGTAATTATTTTAATTAATAATGGGATGGTGAGTTAGTAATTTGCTTTGTGATAATGCTGGTCATGGACATCGAAATTTCTTCAGGCATAAAGTGGGACAAGGTGTCAAGGAATATTCACTTTGGGAACTCCTTTTCCTCGGCTTCTGCCCCCACTATGAACCATGCTTTGCTCTTACAAGAAGCATCATTTGCCTACTTGGGATACCGTTTTATGCTGGGATATTTTTATTTATTTATTTTTATGTAAATATTTTTTGAAATAACAGTGATTTTTTAAATTTATTTTGTAAAAAATACCAATTGGGAATATTCTCTTAAAGCTTCATTTTTTAAAAACCATAATGGTGAGAGGTTCTATAATATCGAAAGCATACTCACTTTAGTGCTTTTTTGTTTATGTAGGGATACATACCACTTTGCTTATTCTCAAAAGCTACTATTATCTCATAAGCTAATTCAAGGACTCATTAGAAAGAAAGTTTATTTAATGTCTATTAAGTGAGTATAGTTGATGATGTTTTTTGTATAGAAATACATCAAAATAATATATTTTTTATTTTTTTTCAAAAATATATTTGAAATGTAATCCAAATAGGATCTTAGCATGAACTCGTAAAAGATTTTAATTTTTTTAAAACAGGAGATATTTGAAAAAAATATATAATTTTTTATTTTAAAATGATAAAAATTCATTTTGAAAGCAGGGTTTCAAAAATTATATACTGAAGAGATATATAAACTGCCAAATAAAAATTAATCACAATCTTTTTTCTTCCCCATTTCCTTTTGTGTTGGCCATGCCAATTGAAAATTGTAAGATCAATGATGTTCCATCATTTCGCTTCATCAAAAGCCGAATTCTCAGACCAAGCATGCTTAATTTACGGGAATAATAATAATAAAATTTATTTTAAATATTAATACATGAAATTTTTTTAAAAAAAAAAATTGTAAGAAAAAAACATCGATGATAACAAACACCATAATGATATGGAAATCATGGTTAGTGACAGAGACCTACTGAAAAGTACTTTTTATGGGTGCAAAGTGACAGCAATCTCCATCGAAATCAGACAGCACAGCTTAGTTGCCCTAATTAATATCACAAGTGGGTTCGACTTTTCTCCTCTTTATTTTCATGGTTCAGAAAACACTGATTGAGCCATGAGAAGCTCAAAAAGCTTGAGATGAACGCAATGATGGAGCCAGTCTGCAATTTTTTTGAATGATCTTCCATGGAGTGTGCAGCACATGCATGAGCCACGATTGTAGTCGCTAGCATCCCTACAGTTTTCCCCAGTTGCTCTCTGGATTGTTAATTTGATTTGTTTTCGTTAAATGTTTCATATTAGTTAAAACAATAAGATAAAATAGTGTAGTTTTTACCTTGTTTTCTGTCCAAATTTCAGCCAAAACATTATAGTTTTGTTATGTCCGTTTTGTTTGGGGCAAATAATATTTTTTTTAAATAATGAATAATTTTACAATATCAATCGTATTCCTTAATTTGACTGTTAGATTTGAGATGAAATTTTATGAGGAATCTCTTCACATATTTATATATATCATGTTAAAATTTTAGAGCAATAAGAGAATGCAATGACCCTGCAAAATTGATGATGATATTCTTATAATATTATACATATAAATGTTTTATGGGGTTTTGATTTTTGAAACACACTATGAAAGATAGTTTTTTTATCCCACTAGTTTTTAGTGCTAATGATATCATCATGGTTATCGAATATAGATTAATTCAAAATTAAAAAAGTTGATCTCAAGATGGATTTATAATTGTATTGGATTTATAATTACAGTAAAGTTGATCAATAAAAAAATTTGTTTTATTTTTTTATATTAAATTTAGTCCTTAATTTGTTTATTGATATATAGTTTGTTTTGATTTTGGCTTTTCAGTTCCACACCTTAAAATCCAATTTAATTTGATTTTCATTCTTTTTAATGTTATTTTCTTACTATTCAATTCTTAATTGAATTATTTATTTATCATATTTGATCCCAATCTTTTGATTGCTACCTTTTTTTATTTTTTTTCTTATAAAACTTGATATAAACATGGACGAGTTTTTGAGTTACTATTCCTGAAAGTATCTCGTGTAACATGGAAATAGAGGACAGAAATGATCACACAATTGAGACCAAGCACATGAATTATTGTAATAAAGTGTCGGTCCATAAAGAGAGCTATATTTTAATTGAAATGATATTCTTATTTCATAAACCAAAGTAATGCACTTTAATCAAATATTCAATGCCCCCTTGAGCAAATGTTCTTATATTGCCAAAATCATGAGCAAATGGCATCTACTTGGACTGCTTGCAAGCCCACCCGATCAAAGAAAAATAACAGCAAGGCCCGAGGAAGATGAGTTTTTCCATTGGCTGGCTCATATTGAGCCTAAGGTCCATGTTTTTTTCCAGCCATTTTAAGACAAAGAGGTCGAGTACCAGGTGATGAGTCAACTCAAGCTAGGTTAGCCGGTTCACTCATATAAAAAGAAATAAAAATAAAAAAAGGGATTGTGCTTGGACCTTGGATCCCCCATGATTTCCCATCAACAGTGATATTCTGTGTGTTCATGAAGACCCCAATAGTATTTACTTCATGATTTTCCCTCCAATTTGATTGGCCTAGTAATCTTTTGTTTATGATGATTAAAGAAAACACTTTTTTGACCTCCATAGTGTTTTTCTTCCCAATAATTTTATTTTGTAAATGGACCGACCAAAAACAATCATGAGCACAGACAAAAACATATTTACAATAGACTTGTGGTGTGGATGTTTTCTACAATGACTTTTGATGAATACATTTCAAGATATGGTTTTTCCTTAAATATTATTAGTCTTATTTAATAGTTCAATTTATTTAATACAATTTGTCAGATTTACCGATCAATATTAATTGACTTAAAAAATGAAATACAAATTATAGGAACCTGTAAATATGTTAGTGGCTTAGCCATGTTAATAAGGCGTCAAATTTCCCAGGAACGCATAGGAGAGCTGACTTGAAAAAGATGTGAGTCGTTAAATTAAATCATTGGATTAATGCATGCTAATTATTTTTATTGAAATTCATTTTTCCAAAGAAATTACTTGGTTTTGATGGAGATGGGTTTGAACCGGGTCTAATCATGTGAGTTAAATTATCGAATGTTATAAAATTAATATTTGTTTTAATTTAAATGAAATTCTAATCAAGATCAATTAAATTTCAAGCTTGAAGCTTCTTAATATAACCTGAATGATCATTATAAAAATTTGAGTAGTATTATTTAGTGTTTTTTGCTGTAGTATTTCGATGGAAAAAAACCATTTTATTTTATTTTATTTTATACCTTTCCTTAAAAAAAAATACAGGAACGAACTATTAATTTCAATTTAGACAAAAAAAAAAGTATTTTAATATCTATCTTATATCACTAACTTCTTAAAAAGTCAAAATCAATAAATAAAAAAACTATTTTGATAATTATAGCTATTGGATTCAAAATGCTCTTTACCAGACCGGGTTTAACATCTATAATCCTAGCTCCCATTATCGCGAGTCCTTCTTCAGGCCGGGTCCACTGCTTTGCACGAAACCTTATCCTAAAACGACATCATTAGTCAAATCAAACGGCTACAAATAAAAATCCCTATAAAGACAAACCCCAAAACCACCGAAAGGCAGAGCCGTCCACTATTTTCACATAAAAAAGATAGAAAATCTCCCCTTCCCTTTGTTCCATTTTCTCTTCTCTTCGAGCAATCAAAACCACAACATGCAGCCTGAAAACTGCTCAGAGAATTCACAGCTGTACCGGTTTCTTGCAGAGAATGGAATGATTAACGTCGGAGCATATGGTTTCCCAGCTGCGATGCAAACCTTGTGTAACCCATCATCCACCACCTATAACAACAGTGATTACCACTTTGAAAGGTCTGTGATCACTGATATGGCACCGCAAGATAGAGCTCTCGCTGCTTTGAAGAACCACAAGGAAGCTGAGAAGAGAAGGAGAGAGAGGATTAACTCTCATCTTGATAAGCTCAGAGGCCTCCTCCTTTGCAATTCCAAGGTAGTTAATATGAATATTTTATGTGTGTATGCATGTGTTTTTTAAATCTTTTGTGTGGATCGATCATGGATTTAGCCATGAAGTTCAAGGGATTTAATTAATTTTCTATCTCTGAGATTTTATTGTGTGGATCGTTTTGCATTTAGAATCTACCACAAATAGGGTTTCTAATCAATCTTTTCTACTTTGTTTCAATCTTTACAGACAGACAAAGCTACACTTCTCGCAAAGGTTGTTCAAAGAGTTAGAGAGCTGAAACAACAGACCTCGGAGCTTTCCGGACTTGAAACTTGCCCATCAGAAACAGATGAAGTCACTGTACTCTCTGGTGAATATTCAAGCGATGGACAGCTTATATTTAAGGCCTCTCTTTGTTGTGAAGACCGGTTGGATCTCATGCCAGACCTAAATGAAATTCTGAAATCTCTACATTTGAAGACATTGAAAGCTGAAATGGTAACGCTAGGAGGAAGAATCAGGAATGTTCTTATCATTGCGGCCGATAAAGATCATAGTGTTGAGTCGGTCCATTTCTTGCAAAATGCTTTGAAATCCTTGCTAGAACGCTCCAATTCGAGCGAAAAATCGAAAAGGAGAAGAATATTAGACCGAAAATTAATAATCCAATGATGATCAGTATGATCGATAGTCGTAGCGAATGTCTTTTTAGTCTTCTCTTGTTTTTGTTCGTGCTTTTTTTTTTGTTTTTTGATTATTTTAGGAGTTTCAGGCTTGTGCTTTTTCTTTATTTTTTTTTATATTTGAACTGGTCTAGGGTTTTAGATTATCGTAAAAATCACCTGCATCATGTGATCATATCTTCCATGTAAGGTGGCAAGTAATGAAGATGGCGAAGGAGCAGAAATCTTAATTATACGTGATGCATGATTATGGTATCTGTAAAAGCAAATATTTATGCGAGTTTCCAAGCAGAAATTGAAGACTTTTTGTCTGTGTGGGCGTACTACAAAGATTTCATTTGATTATCTTCTCTACGAATTTGGCTGGAAAAGGCATTTCTATATCTACTTTTATCGAACTGATGTGCAGTACTAGAGTTCCATTATTGAGCATTTTGTCTGTAATGTACACTGATTTTAAAGAAAGCAGGAGAAGGGAAAGATTCTGAAGTTAATGTAGACTGCTTGAGCTTGATGCAATCTCAGAATCTGATGCTAACCTCTTAAATTTGTGCGAGGGAGAATCAGGGGACAGCAGATGACGTAAAAGAGTTTTCTGTAAGAGAATTTAAGATCGTGCTTGTAAATATTGAAAAAAAACACGCAAGAGAAGACAAGCTGGAACGACATTCTCACAAGAATCCATGAGGCTCTAGTTCCCAGTTTGGAAAAATAATTTTTAAACTATATAGTAAATATATATTGATAACACATGCGTATTTCATTATCGTTTTCTCCCTCTTTTTCTAGTGCGCGTGTCAGTCCACTCATGTATTACTGCACACCAACAAGTGAGCATGCCTCTATTTATATGCCAATGTTGGATCGTGGAAGGTTTGCATGTAAGAATGAAAATGTCATAATAATAGAACTAAAGCCAACCAAATATAAAAGTTAAGATCCAGTTGAGAAAATGAGCTAGTTAAAAAGAATATTTCTGGGAGACTTGCTTGTCTCAAGTTGCACAACTAATGGGAATTCTTTTTTTGTCAATCATTTTTCTATGATGGTGATAATTTGAAACAAAAAACTTGAAATTGCTTGTTTAACATATTTTAGGACATCGTTCATGGGTGATCAACCATTTTCAATAATCAAAGCATGAGTGAGAGAGGTTCTACCAATAATTATATATTTGCGTGTGAGTATATTATTTGAACCGTCCTTAAGAGATGTGGTGTGATGATAAAAAAATTGCGATCCACATAGCAAATTTTAAATTCTAATTAGGGTATGTATCTTCTGTAAGAATCTGAGATAACTAAAATTTTACTCGCTCACTATGACCTATAAATTACACTTTTCAGGGGTGGAGTTTCCTTGTATTCAGAAAAATAAGTATTATTTGAACTTTTTTTAATTGATTATGATAAGCTTGAAGTGTATTATTTGTATTTTAATTGTTTCCAATTAAGTGAAAGGACGTCCATTAGGTTTTAGCTACAAAATGAGAGATATAATCTTAAGTAGCGTGAATAGAATCCGATTACTTCAAAGCAACATCAACTCACTACGCTAATAAAATAACGAGAACAATGTCGAAGATGATGATGACATAACTAAGAATATATGATCGAGAGTTGTATTTACATCTATTGCTAAAGATGTTGGGATGAATGAATAACTATCTAGGAGATGCAACGTAACTATATTTGACTAGAAAAATATCTGGGTTTTATAGTGACCAGTACTTATTTATCAATCTAAGAGCTGATTTGATCATCTCATGATTCTTGTTTATTTTTTTTATAAAAAAAATCATAGTTTCGATCCGATCCAAGCGACTCTAGCTATATCTATTTTTTTAGATGCGAAGAAATTTCATCATTGTAAAATATATTTAATGAATCTAAATGAACGAATAAAATCTCGACAACTCTAAATTTTTATAAGATATACACAATATAAATTTAAACTTGAGATCTTATGTTCAGATTATAAACTCTCTGTCATGGAGCCAAATAATTTGTGACATAATATAGCTCGATTGGATACTGTCAAAATGAATCGTGTCCCGGCTTACAATACCTTTCCGTACCACGAATATATATGTATACACTCTTTATAGTTTATGCCTTGATGTCGAGTGAGGGAGGCTGGTCATTTCATCAGAAACACCAAATAACATGGAGTTCTCTGATCATACCGTTCAGATTGGACTTGAGCAAGGATTAGGGACCCAACTTAGACTGTGGACAAGCCATAAAGAAGAACCCTAGCTAGCTCTGAAACAAAACCAGAGATCGCAAAACACGTCGGCTCCCACATAGATCGAAGACAAGCATCCTATCATGTAGGCTCTTGTGATCCCACAACAACTAAGTCTGCCTACGGAGTTGTCTAGTCTCATTGGTGCGAATGCTAATCGAGTCGCAAAAGGACGCTTCTCGCGGGGTTTGAAAAAGTCTGCTGGTGTTTCCAGCTCCATTTTAATGGGAAAAATGGATGCATGATTCAAGTTTTTGCTTTTTCTCTCTCAAAAGACTCGCTAATTTGCTTGTCGCATAGCTACAGAATTTCCAAAATGCATCCCCTGAGATTTATGCCTTTATGTTCTCTATTAGCTTTTAGAGAATCACAACAGCCTTCAAGAATTTTCTTAAGTAAATAACCCCCCCCCCCACTAACATGTATCTACCTCTTCCAATCAAACACACACACACACACACACACATATATATATATATATAACCCTCCACAAACATGAATCTACCTCTTCAAATCAAACATATATATTAACACAAAAGACCTGGTGATTATTAATCATGATAAATAATATCATTTTGATCATCCAGCTTAATCATGATTTGACCATTTGTTTAGAGTGGAAATGGAAATTCTGGAGAGAGAATAGAGAGAAGGCGTGCAAAAAGGAGAGCTGACAGAAAGAGTGAAATCATGGCAGAGATAGAAAGAGGTTTAGCCTTTGAATTCAACGTGTGTGGGTATGGAGCTCGTTTCACTTCTTTCAATGAGGAGACAAATCTATCATGCCGGAGGTGGCTTTGTCGTCGACGTGCCTCTCTCTCTCGCACATTTTTCTGCCACTGCCGCCCTAGCGTGCTTCCTCTTTCCTTTTCTTTTTTTTGCCTTTTTTTTTCTATCTTTAAACAATCATTACACACACTCGTCTGCTTTTTTATATGACACCGTGTAACAAAATTATTTTTTTTAAAAAAAATTATTACTTTTAAATTTTAAATATTTTAATGGAGTGATATCAAAAATATTTTTTAAAAACTAAAAAAATTATTATTTTAATATATTTCTAAATAAATATTTTTTAAAAATTAATTTCAATTACACTTTTAAACATATAATAAGAGTTTGGGCTAGTTCTTGATATGTTAAGGGCGGAGTCATTTCGTATATTTATATAAAAATAAGTTTTTTTAAAAAAATATTATTTTAATATATTTTTAAATAAAAAAAATATTTTAAAAAACAATATTCAATTGATCTATCATGCAATAAGAGCTTGGGCTAGGTCTTGATATGTTAAGGGCTGGGCCATTTCACTGGGCACCCCCTTTTTCTGTCTTTTTATCCTTGGGCGTTTGGCACTGTATGGAGAGGGTAAGGAATTGTATTTGTAGTTGATTTTATTATACAATATATTAAAATAATACTTTTTATAATATAAATACGAGTGATAAATATACCATGTTGAAAATAAATGATAAAAACAAAACATCTGTAACCTGTTAATCTAAACTAGATTTTTAAGGTAAGGTAGTTGTTTTTTACGGAACAAATATATAAAAACACATATATGATAAATGCATTATTCATCATCATCAAAATACTTGGACTCATAGTTTTGCAAAGAAGGGATGTCGATGATGTTTTACCACTCTACAGAAGAGATGATAGTGTTTATGAATAAGTTTAATAATTAATATGTTTAATAATAAGTTTAATAATTAATATGATTTATGAAGGATAATCTCAGCATTTATTTTATGGAGGGTGGATAGAATATCATATGCTCTCTCTCAAGCTTGGCGCATCGTCAAAGTATAGAGATGTTTGTGACTAAATCTTGCATTCATCCACACGTGCTCTACAATATCTCTAGATTACTTTGAATTTTAGATTTTGCCTGACAATTTTTTGCTCTTCTATTGCATCATAGTTAATCCTAGTTAATTGTTCTAAAAAAAGATAATCGAAAATTATGTATGAAAAGTTAGATTAGTTTATAAAAAATGAAATTGTGGAATTTATACTAATTAAACCAGGTTAATAGATAGTTTGGGTTATGGTTGTACTGAATTTCTAGGATTTGTTTTTTTTTTTAAAGTTAAAACCATGTTGTTTTAGAAAAACTGTTACGATCCCAAGTTTGTGATCGAGTTATAGGGCGATTGACTATGAAATCCACTTGTAAAGAATAATGTTTACCCGACCTTCTTCCTTTATGATCTATTTTGAAAAAAAAAAGAAAAGACTCTTTTAAGAAAGAACTCAACGATCTCAATGAAATTGAAAATTAAAACTCTTCTATGATTTCCTCTTTATTTCTGCTTACAATTTTCCTAATTTGATTATAAACCTAACAAACCTTTCAATTAATCATTTATTCACATATTTATTTATCATGCTTAATTTCAATTTAAATGAATATAAAAACAATTTATTGAAGTTGTGAAAATACGATAGATAATTATATTAAGTATAATCTCAATTATTAAGAGTTTTTTTTAAGCATGAAATACATATAATATACGCAAAAATGAATTAAAATATAGACCAACAATAAAAAACCAGAGGGTTTTAATTATCGAATCAGGGATCAAAGAGTAAAATGATGACAAGAAGAGGGACTGACATATGATGATAGTGGATGAGAAGCAGAGGGTACGCGGGAGGGTGCGGCGAGCCTGTTTTCTATGAGGGGTGGCTTTTGTTTGCCTCTGTGCGCGCTCCGGAGTTAGGGTGTGTATATATAGAAGCAGAGGGTTGGTCACTTTAGATTTCCCTGTTTTGTTGACAAATGGGCCTGGACAAAAACAATCCCAGCGCCCCGGAGCTGCCCAGTCCAGCCCACGTTCTGATTTTTAGTGTTTTCTTCATCTTCTTCTCTGGGGTAGAAACTGGGAGATGAAACAAAATAATCATATTATGAATTTAATATTGAAGAAAACTATCTCCGATTTTGAGAATATTCTTCTCAGCTGTTGATCTCCTGATCAAGCTCATCTCCCATTGAAATCACAGGAGGATGCTCGTGTGGTTTTCCGAAACTTTGACGACCTTCTTTCCACCTGCATATTATCTAGCAGTGCTTTCAAAAATTGTGGAGGATTAAGCGATGGAAGGAAGCTCCGCCGTCCCCTCCACTCAACGTCAACCCTAATCGGGATCTCTCTATATCAGTGTTGTTACTTTTATTTCGTTTCAATCAAAATATTTCGTACTAATTAAAAAATAAGATAAAACAATATAGTTTTTATCTCATTTAAAATTTTGACATGTTCTAGAAATGTTGCTCAAATTTCGACCGGAATGTTTCATTTTCATTTCGGTCAAAAAATATTTTTTTAAATATAAATAATTTTATAATATCATTCATATATCTTAATCTGACCGTTAGATTGAGATGAAATTTTGCGAGGAGTCTCTTGATATATTTACATATATTATGTTAAAATTTTAGAGTAATTAAAAAATATAATGATATTACAAGATTGATGATGATATTCTCATAATATTATACATATTTATAATTTTATTCGAAAAAATCATTTTATTGTTTATTTTTAACCAAAATTGAATTCACAAACTTGCTCTCGACTCCTCTGTGTTCTCATTTATTTCCACCAACCTTCACAATATATCCGCATGACACTTGGAGGCCGAATATTGCAGCCGTCTTCGGCTGAATTCCCTGGATTTGCATCTACAGACATCTTCTCTCTTCTTTTCTCACGAGGGTCACGTAGCAAACCGATGAAGGATCTTTACAACTCAAGAGTCAGATGTAAGATCCAATAAGAACTCACAGTATATGCCATGCTGACTGATCTCAAAAAACACTATAAATAAAATAAGTCACCAGTTCTTACATTAAAATACACCATCTCAAAAACCGGAGACATATATCTGAAATTCCTGAAGAACAGCTTGAAAGGGGCATTAACAGTGAATGGAAAGGAACAATCCACGACCAAAACACTCGAACAATCGTAAATAATTTGATATTCTCAGTCTCGTCATGTTATGATCTATGAATGATCTTCTTTAATTAGTATCTTGTTTTGACTCTGATTGCTCTACCATCTTTTTTTGCATTATATTTACCCTAGAATATATGATCCCACCAAAAGACAGTCAGTGAAATTTGAGTATGAACTTTAAGAGAAACTTACCTCTTAAACCCGAGATCTTTGCCACTAAACTAACTCGTCGAGGTTAAGCTCGTGTTATGATAATGATTGCTTTTTAAAATGATTTTTCCTTGAAATTACTTTAAAAAATATTTGTTAAATATTTTTAGTCAATTGAGTTGGGTTTAAAATCCGATCATCGGATCAACTCTTGATCCGGAAACTTAGCCGAAGCAATTCCCAGTTGGGTCTAAAGTCCGATCAGAATCCAAAAATGGAAAAAAAATCGACCATCTAAACTCCTCTGTGACTTCACCTAGAACGTTTTTAAACTAAGCCCACTAACAAATGGCACATTACAAAATGTAGAAGAGCTATTTGGAACCAAGCCATCCGTCATGAATCATGGAGCCAGCCTAGGTATTCCCTGCAGGCCTCAAACGATGTTATTTTTAAAACATTAGTATATCGAAATAATCTAGGGTTTCTTGGGAAGAAGTGGAAGAGATTGAATCTTGTGAAGGTTTTCTTTAAAAATATTATAAATTTGAACCCTTAGTTTGAGAAATTCTTTCTTCTTCGATTACCAAGATTCCAAATTAAAACAAATATATTATAAATTTAGAGGATAGGATACGGAACTGGCATTGCCTTTTTCTCCTCGTTAGGGTTTTGAAAACCAGGATCCTGATTCCACGTGTCCAAATGTATTGCCCAAAGGACCCACTATTTGGGGGGGTTGGGTCCTGCCCTTGGCTTTTGCGAACATAAGGCATGAGATGCTTGGAGGTGGTGGTGATGGAATAAAATCAAACAAAGTTGCATTTTGGTGAAGGTTTTGGCAGCGAATCTCTAATCCCAATGAAGTCTCCAAGGCATAAATCATCTGGGCAGGGAATAATCATGGAGAATCAGCAAAATTTTGTTTATATATATATATATATATATATTTTTTTTTTTAAAAACTATTCTAATCAATAAATGATTGCTCTCACTTGCAAAAAGAAATCCTGTGTGAAACCCCCCCCCATAAGGTGATATATTGGTTTATTAACACTATAAAATAACAATCATCTAATAAGTGACTTAGTGATACAAGTTTAGAATTAAAGTGTTTCCTCTTTCTATAATCTCGGGTCTGAGCTATATAATTGCTAATATGATAACAACTAAAAATTTATATAATCATTAACTTCAAAACTCATAAAATTAATAGGGATACATACAAGTTAATCCAAACATCTATTTTATTAAAAAACCACTACAAAATGTGATATTTCAATGATCAAAGTCGCTCTTGGCACACAAATGGCTTTCCCTTTCCTTCCGAAATGACAACTGTCTGTAGTGGGTCACCTAACAATATCATATGATGAAAGACAAAGTAGGGTTCAAAATTATCATTGGAGTAATGACAATTTCTCAGGGTTCGTGCTGTGCCAAGCAAGCAATAGTCTTCACAATTAACAAGTTTCAATACTCCTAATAAACTTTTTAATTACAAAAAAAATAATCTAGTGGGGTGAGGGCAGGGCTATCCAATTAGGTAAGAGCCATGCACACATAAAATATAATTGCAAATCTCAAATCATCTTTGACGAGATAATAACATGTTTTGTTTTTTATCATTCAAAGTCTAAATCCAAAAGAAATTCTTTTTTATATGTGTGTGTGTATATATATATATTATATTATTATCTGATAATATATATTATAACTTAATTAAAAAGTTACATAAATAAATAAATAAATAAAATCTCTAGATACAAAAACTTACTAATGCTAAGAATACATGTATTCCCTCTGTCCTAATTTTATTAGCTCTTTTGATTTCTCAAATGTCAATATAATTTATTTTCAATTTAATTTTATATACGATAAGATTTAATAAAAAAATAGGTATAATTAAAAGAAACTTTATCTTTCTTAAAACTCGATCTTGAGGCTTTCAACCACAAAAAATGGTCAAATTTATTTATTTTACCGAGTTTTAAAAAATGATGAAGGCAGGAGAACTATAACTGAAGGAATACTGTAGTTTTAATTTAATTATTTAATTAATATATTAGAAAAAATAGCATATCTCAAGGCATTACGGTGCCCAAAAAGAACTAGTTTCAACACATCTGTTCATTTCATCATGTAATTGATGATGGCTTGCAAGAAAGATGAAATATAGAAAGAGACATCGGAAGCTGCTTTTTTTTTTTATCGCGATTAGCGCTTTGTATTTGCCATAGGATTCTCACTATCAAGTGTGGGTATTAACAAAACATTTGACTAAATTGGCTACCGGCTTTCTCTTCCTCCTCTGCGAGAATTTTTCTCCTGCACTTCATTGGAAACATCTGTTTGCCATGTTCTTGCATGTTCCCATGCATTTTTTATTCATCCACACACCAACTCTCCTCTTTAATATATATATATATATATATATATATATATATATATATATATATATATCTTTTCCACTCCTTGATCATCGACTTTATTCTATTGAAAAAGAAGAGGTGGGAGAGGAGAGAATCAAGGAATAAGAATATATATTTTTTTCACAGAACAAAGCTCCACTCATCAGAGATAAAGGCACCACTCAAGTCGTTGTTATATTTTGCCGGTACAGATCGTTCTCCGGTGGCCCAAGAAGAGAGCTGACCAAATCATATGGCATGAGGTTCTTATTTGACTGCTGACCTTGATTTATATGAATTATTATAGGCCTTAAAATGAAAGATTAGTAAACCACGAGATACGTGCCGATTCATTGCTTCTCCACTACATTTTTGCTCGGAATCAAGATGTTATTATGATGCTCCATCGACATTCAAATCCTCAATGCAGAAAAGCATTTTGAATATGAAATTAATGCGTTTTCATATGATTGCTCATTAATTAACTTGACAGATGGAAGCATGGGTTATAAATAAGATTGAACAACTTACCATCAAGCAGGTGTGAGCTGTACCAAATAATTCAGTTGTCGATAATTCAAGACGTACGTGCTTGGATACATATACAAGAAGAGAAAGGCTTGATTTGGCCAGGTGATTCACGAAATGACAATCATGGAATGGTTTTGATCAAGGTTACGTTGGTTGTGTTAATAAACCATTTTATTTAAAAATTTAAATTATTAGATGAGATTTTAAAATAAAATTTACATTATTTTCTAATAGATTATACATGGACTGCAATTGACCTTGTGGATTTGATTTGGTGTTATTTTTTTTGTATCATTATAGCATGTTGAAGTTAATCTCACATGAAAAAAGAGGAGCTCTCATGCCTAGAATGGTGTCGTTTCAATTTTCAAAAGCCCTTTCAATTCTTCTCTTGCCAATTTGCGTGCCATGCAAGCTTATTGAGTCTGGACATCGATATGCTGATAAAAATTGAAAAAAGAAGTTGCTGATAAAAAATATCATGTTATATTTTTTACCAATGAACAATCTTTTTTAAATATTTTACAAGCTCGAGTTTTTAGGTGAGATCTCATAATATGATTTATATTATTCTCTAACAGAAAATAGCAATGAAATTAAAATAATAGTAATGATAAAAGAATCATCTTTTTTTCTGGTATGTCAAATTGCTTAAGAGTTCTATCAATTTTCTAGTAGTTAACTAACACAGCGTTTTAGAAACTCAATTCTCCATGCAATAGTAGAATTCGTGACCTCTTGTTCTGTATAGACGAGGGGATTACCGATTTAATTAAAATTTGAATGATACATTACGAACTTGCTTTACTTGTTAAATGATTAATTAGGTCAAGAATAGTTACTTAATATATTAGTGCGTGTCTCCTCTTAAGATGGCAATGTAGAGCAAAACCCTAAGATGGTTAACAATCAACATCTAGTAGGTAATTATTGGTAATTAAAGATATTATCAAAATGCTAAAATGGCATTCACATGGACTCATATATTTATTTTAGTTGGATTTTAGAGGTTGATTAGTCTGATTTCAAATCCAAATCCCAAATCATATATATATAAACTTGGGCCACATTCACATGCTATCATAAGGTATAATTAGTGTCAAATAGAGGGAAGAGAGTTTTGAAAATTCAATGTTGAATACCTAAGAATATATACTTTTTAAATATATTATACAACAAGGTTTATATTAAGAACATAATTGATCATGATTAACTTGATGACGGCTTAACATAAAATTCTGATGTCGTTTTGAAAAATGTCGAAATCCTAGAGTAGCATGCACCACTATGAATCATATCTAGAGTGGTATGCACCCCCGATGTTTCTTTTTTTTAATTAAAAGTAAAATCTGTCCCTATAACATGCAATTTTTTTTCTTCATTGCATTATCTATAAATTATAATAAACTAAAATTAAACGAGATAAAAATAAAATATACAAGCATGGGTATCCGCCTAGTTAATAAAGCAGAGCATTGATGGAATAGTTCTTCTAAAATGGTTGCATTAAAGTAAGCTTCTTTCAAATTGTTTGATGAAGGGTGGTCTAAATGGGGCTATGCTTAGTATGCTATAACTCTCATTACAAGTGCCGACCAACCCGAAACATGATGATAATACCCCCATTAGTTGCAACCCTTAAAGAGTTGTTTATTACTGTGTTTTAAAAATATTTTTGAAGAAAATTGAAATTTTTTATTTTAAATTTTATTTTTTTTGTATTTTATGATCATTTTCATGTGCTGATGTTAAAAATTATTTTTAAAAAGTAAAAAAAATATTATTTTAATATATTTCTGAACAAAAAATATTTTTAAAAACAACTTCAACCATGCTATTAAACAAACACTTAAAATCGTAACCACATCTATGATTACCATGAAGGAAGCTCATAGGAATTCATTTCTAGATGCTTCTCTGTCTTCCGGGACATGCATGTTAGAATTGAGGAAACATTTCCAGCAAACAAGTTTTGATTATGCTATATTAATGTCTCATCCACCATTGGAATCCCTATTATTACTTTTAGATAAATCAACTCAAAACCTTATCGATTTAGAATCTAGTTTAATTTGATTTTTTTAAAAATAATGTCGTTTTAACTTAACTAGAGTTAACTCGTTCGACGTGTGATAACCTTAGAGCAGCACAAGTTCAATAAATATAGTTGAAATTGGTAAGAAAAGTATGGAAAGATTTAGGGAATATAGCTCTGGCAATTTGTTCTTGCATTGTAGATAAGTAAGCACAAAACCTGCACACTGAAGAAGCAAACATAGGTCAACTCCCACCAAAAGTTAGCCATTGTATGCCATGTTTCCCAAGGTTTCATTTGAATCTGATGCCTTTGTCTTTTCTTTACTTATTAATCAAGTTTTGCTCAAAGTAAAAACACCCTTTTATCCAATATGTTTATATTATAGCATTTAAACCATATTATTGTATAAATAAATTGTATTTTTAGCATTTTAAATGCAGTGGGATGGACGTAAGACTCCAATTGGCCTAGACTCTACTTAAGAAAGAAAAGAAAAGCCATCACTTTCTAGTTAGTGGCATGAAAGTAGATGCAACTACTTTATGAGGAAAAATCAACTTAAATAAGAGGGCGGGTACCCTACGATTTAAGGAGGTGCAGTGCATCTTTCGGTAAAATAAATGGTGGCTTTAATTTGGCAATTATGTTCTGGTTTAAGCAAAGATGTTTAGGACCAAATTGTGGTTGCATCTAGGTCAGCTTTCATGGCAAAACTTAATGCTTGCAGTATAGTTTTTATTATTATTATTTGGCAGACCTTGACAGGAGATGATCTAGTGTGAACAAAAAGAGAACTTTCAAGTGAGATTTGGAATCAAATTAGATGAAAATACTGTATATTTTAAACAGAATTAGGTTGCCTAAAGTCTACTATCAATTCAAGAACTAGGGCAAGATTTCAGAGATGCGAGTGAGTACCTTCAATTACTTTGTGTATGAGCGTATAGTTATTTGGAAAGACGGAGTGATATAATAACAGAAAGTTTATAATCTGTATAGTTGATTTTAAGTTCAAATCAGAATAAATGCATGGAATAATTAAAGTTTTATTTGCTGATTTAAACCCACGAGTTGATGATCCATTGATTTAGAAATCAAGATTGTTTTCTAGCTATTTTAAACACTGTTTAGGTCAAGTTTTAATGATAAAATGAGCTGATATTATTTTTATAAAAAAATAATTTATTAGACTTTTTTCTAGTTGGTCAAACAAAACTAAACGAGATGGGAACTTCACAACTTAATTTAATGTCAATTATTTTTTTTATATAAAAATATTATTTTGTTCCACAACATTATTAACTTCCCAGATACTCTCTTTTTTTTTTCTTCATAATTTCAAATTAGTGGGAAGTACGTGAATAGTTATGGAGAAAAAGTAAGGAGAAGAAAGAGAGGGAAAAAAAAAGCTCTCATAGCCCAACAAAAGCAGGTCAAAGGTGGAATACACAAGACAATGGAAGCTCAGATTTCTTTAACTGTAGAGAGAGAGAGGGAGGGAGGGAGGAGGAAAAAAAAATGTTAAGACAAATCATCAACAATGTAAGAAAAACCCACCACATCCATCTTGGCTTTATTTGAGATCAATAAGGACAGGCTGGAAGGATCCAAACTCGAACCCCACTTCCATTATTATTTGACATGAGAAGAAGAGGAAGATGACAATGATCAATCCACAAAGAAATCCACAAAATTAGCTGATATTTCCTTACACAAAACAGCCAAAAACCATTGTTAACACAAGCACAAAAAAAATAAAAATGTAATCGAAAAAAAAATTGAAAACAAAGAAGCAAAGAGAGTTTGCAAAAAAGCAAGAAAAGGAAGCCTGGTGCTCTCTTTTTTCCACTTTTCTTGCTGCCTCTGCTAAGCATCTTTTCTTCACTTTTTCCTCTGCTTTTGCCTCTCTCTCTCTCTCGCTCGCTCGCACTCTCTCGCTCCATTGTTTCTCTCTGGGAATATAATTTCCTTGTATTTTGTTTCTTTTGTTTCTCTCGTTCGTATCCCTTCTCCCTTCGTCTCCAACAACTGCTGCTTCTTATTTATTTGTCTCATCCTTTCTTTCCAAGCACTTGTTTCTTTGATCAGTAAAGTCCAGTTCCTTTTCTTTTTTTTCCCTCCCTTTCAATTTCTATTTTAAATTTCCCACTTTTCAATCCAAATTACCTGGCAAATTCTTGTGCTTCGGAATTTACAGTGCCAATCATTTCTGGGTTCTTTTGATCAAATTGGAAAGACTTAGTCTTGAATTCAGTCTTTTGCTTCTTTTTGTTTTTTTTAATTCTCCTTCTTGTATAATTCCTTTTGAAAATTTCTTTTTTTAGCCTCAAATCCTTGAATTTAGTCACCCATTTTCTTTGTTTGATTGCTCTCTTCAAATGGTCTGAATTTGTCCACTTTTCTTTGAGTTTGTTGATTCAAAGTTTTAAACTTTCTTGATTTAGAAGTGATTTCTTGGATTCTTCATTTTGGGTTTTGTTTCCATGGGACTTTGTCATGGAAAACCTATTGAGCTCCAACAAAACCAATCCAAAAACAACACACTCTCCATTGAAACAGACTCAACACAGCCACCAAATTCACACACTAGCAAGACCTCAAACTTTCCCTTTTACAGTCCGAGTCCATTACCAAGTCTCTTCAAGACTTCACCTGGTATATCAAGTGTAAGCTCCACTCCTTTGAGGATTTTCAAGAGGCCTTTTCCACCACCTTCTCCTGCAAAGCATATACGTGCATTACTTGCAAGAAGGCATGGCTCTGTTAAGCCTAACGAAGCTTCAATTCCTGAAGGAAGTGAAAGTGATATTGGTTTGGACAAGAATTTTGGGTTTTCTAAGCAGTTTGTGAGTCACTATGAGCTTGGTGAGGAAGTGGGGCGTGGACATTTCGGGTATACTTGCTCTGCTAAGGCGAAGAAAGGGAGCTTGAAAGGCCAGGATGTGGCAGTCAAAGTTATTCCGAAGTCTAAGGTAGTTGTCAACCTCTCACAAATTATGATCTTTTGATTTGACTAGCTTTTATTTGTTTGAGTAATTCCTGAGATCAGCTTAAAATTTTGTATATTTTAATTGTTATGTGTTCTACTCATGTATAGATGTGATTTGTTTTTATGTTTGTAGGCACATCTTTCTTTCGTGCTGCTATTTAGCATCTATAGCGGTTTAATCCAATTTTGGCTGCTGTTTGTACTTGTAACTTATCTGTCTACCTTCTCTTGTGATAGTGGGGGAGTGTAGGATAACATTCATCTGTACTCTTTGTTATATATAGAAGGTTTTTACTTATTATGCTAAAGTTGTTTTACAATTTTTGTTCTCTGGGTATGGTAAGAATGATTGATTTGCTCGAGGTCCTCCCTGAGATACGCTGTGTTTCTCTTTTGTTAGGACATTTGTAGCTTAACATTGCCTTCCTTATTGTTAATTGGTGTATTAGCGTATATTAATGGAGGCTCTATTTTATGTTTAGGCAATCCAGGCTCCAGATAAACATGTAGGCGATCATTATGGCTCTAATTTAGTTAGTGATAATTGAATTCAATGCCTCTTTTTTTTGTCTGATTGACCACAAAGTTTAGGTAGTTATTGCCCCTTCATGATAATGATATTATATCATAGCTTAATCCAATGCAAACAATGTATTCTGTAATGTTCTCTATATTGCTAGTATCAATCTACTTGTGAAAGCATATCCTATTTTTGTTATGAATTATTGGGCAAAGGTACAAGGATCACTATTTGTCTGTTTGGAGATTGACTGTGGAAACAATGACGGTCACATATGTCCTAGATGGTTGAGGCCTTAGTTATGAGGATACAGTATTTATGTCATGGATGATAGTCCATTTGACCATTGACTATAGAAACCAATGAGTTCTTTGTCTCATGTTTGGGCAATGTTTTACAGATGACCACTGCAATTGCTATAGAGGATGTGAGACGTGAAGTGAAAATATTACGGGCTCTAACGGGACATAATAATCTAGTGCAGTTCTATGATGCCTACGAAGATGAAGACAATGTCTATGTTGTAATGGAGTAAGTTTTGTCTGCACTTATTATTATTATTATTATTATTATTATTATTATTATTATGAAAACGGATTTTGGTAGTACAATTAATGTTTATGGCTCAAAACTGTGATAATGACTGTCAAGAAAATGACTAAAGATAAGGTAAATCAGATAAGCCAAGTAACTAACTAATGATATAACCCCTCCATGTCTTTGTGAATTTTACAAGCATGAAAGACTTACAATTCAAAATTTCATAAACCTTTTGGCCAGTTGATATTCAATGTTAAAAAAATGTAGACCAGATATATAAATTATTCTGCCATGTTCAGTCAATTTTGCTTTTAATGAAAAGCTTGATGGAGTTAACTAATAAACAATCTTCATGTTAACCAAAACACATGGAAAATATAACTATACAAGCCTTTTGGTACCTTTGCTTGGCTGTCAGCTGCAACACATTTGCATCTAATTATCAAGCTGAAAAGGAACTGAAATAAGAAGTCAACCCATCGGTTAGTTAAGTTTTGATGTTTATAATCGCAGACTTCAGACAAAAAAGTTGCACATGTGGAACTAACCATCTACATATTTTTTTTTTCTTTAGGTTGTGCAAAGGCGGTGAATTATTGGATAGGATACTCTCAAGGTACTGTACTCTCAAATGTTGTTTTCTTTATGGAATATCCCTGGCTTGTTCTGTAACATTCTAACTGGCTGAAATCCTCTTCACATTATGCAGGGGTGGAAAATACTCAGAAGAAGATGCAAAGATTGTTATGGTTCAGATATTAAGTGTGGTAGCCTACTGCCATCTCCAAGGTGTTGTTCATCGTGACTTAAAGCCTGAGGTAAGCAATTAACAAAAATAATCATAACTTCTGATCATGTTACTTTTTCTGGAAGATGCTTTTCTAATTTCATGAAGTTAAATGTGACACTGTTAATATTTAGTGGAAGAGTATGGAAGTTTTGTTGGGAAATGGGAAGTGAATTGTATGCTCTTGTCCCTTTTGAATTTTTTACAGTTTGGATGCAGTTTTTTAGCCTCCATTTAATGTGGAATGTTGCATTTTGTTCATGTATTAAAACGTTTTTCAATAATTATTGCAGATCTTTCTATCTTAATTTTCTTTTCTTCCTTTTTTTTTTTTTTTTGCCATGTGGTTGATATGGAGCTTTGACAGATAGGAGTGCACATTGCCATTTCCCTTGAGTCTTGAGTTCTTACATTTTACATCTGACTCCCTTTAAACATATTTAACACTACTATATGGAGGTCAGAAGTGTTTGCTTTGCCCACGCTATGCTTTCTTGTATGGTTACTTTTCTTGATCAAGGATATTTTCTACGTTGCTTCACTGATGGGTTGTTTAATCACCGTTCTTGTGGATTGATTAATTATTAGAGATGTGCAATTTAATGAACAAGATGGTATATGTGCTTCCATTCCAGCATATCCTTTATCTTTTCTAATCGATTTCTGCATATTTACTTCAGAATTTTCTCTTTACCACCAAGGAGGAGAATTCCCCATTGAAAGCCATTGATTTTGGACTCTCTGACTATGTAAAGCCAGGTCAGCATTGCTGGATACAGCTCCTCACCTTCCTGTCCTATTTTTTTTGGAAGGGCGAGGAGTGGGATTCAATGGTGGATGGGAGTTTTGACTATTTGAAACTATTGCAGATGAGAGGTTAAATGACATCGTGGGAAGTGCATATTATGTAGCTCCTGAAGTTCTACACAGATCATATGGGACTGAGGCAGACATGTGGAGTATTGGTGTAATTGCTTATATTCTTCTATGTGGTAGCCGGCCGTTTTGGGCCGGGACAGAATCTGGCATCTTTCGAGCTGTTTTGAAAGCAGATCCAAGCTTTGATGAAGCTCCTTGGCCTTCTTTATCCCCTGAAGCAGTTGATTTTGTGAAGAGACTGTTGAACAAGGACTATCGGAAGAGACTAACCGCTGCCCAGGCTCTGAGTAAGTTCATAAAGTTAAAGTTCTGATATGGTCACCCAACACGTGGTCAATGATTAAATTCTAAGGTGTCATTTTTATGTTTAGGTCACCCATGGCTGGCTAATCATCATGATATAAAAATTCCATTGGATATTATCGTATACAAGCTTGTAAAAGCTTATATATGCTCATCTTCTCTACGGAAATCTGCTTTGGGGGTAAGTAGGATCCTGTGTCCTCCCTTTTTAGTTGCAACTCGAATGCATATTGATTTGACTTGGGAAGTGGCCAGCTTTTTTTGTCTGAGTCCTACACTATTTGTTCAAAGTTATTGTTTATGATCCAGTCAACCATCTGAAATTTGTGTGCTGTCATATTCCCCTGAAAAAAACAAAGAGAAGGAAGAAAAGAATTATTGTAAAGCCAATTCCAGAAAAATCTGATCGATGTAGGAAAAGAATTGTTTTATGCATAAACTAATGGATATATAGGATCATTCAATGCATGGTGTTGTTGTACTGGTTTTAGACACTCAGCACATGGGTGCATAAGGTAAATGGTACAATTATGTAGAGTTTGTCTGCATCATAAGCCAAAAGTCAATTCCAGTTGGAGGAGATGCAAACTTGTCTTTTTGTTTGGTATAATGTCATTCATAAATCTTATTACTTACTGTGAAAGTCACAAACTTGCTGTTTTTGACAGGCTCTGGCAAAGACATTAACCGTCGCCCAGCTAGCTTACCTGCGGGAACAATTTACACTGTTGGGGCCAAGCAAAAATGGCTTCATTTCTATGCAGAACTTCAAAACAGTGAGCTCTTTCTCTTCCATCCTTTTTCTTTTTCTTCTTTTTCTTGCGTGCTTGTGTTTCTCATGTCATTCTGAAAGATGCTGGTATTTTCAGGCTGTAATAAAGCACTCTACAGATGCCATGAAGGATTCCAGGGTCCTCGATTATGTTAACATGGTAATGCTTAAAACATGTTCTGTTTATTTGTTACTGTACTTTTTTGTTTAATTGCTTGTACTATTCTATCAAATCTATTTATCAGAAGAATTGATGTAGAGTTCTAGTTAATCGTCTGCTCTTGTGTGCTTCAGATTAGTTCTCTTCAATACAGAAAATTGGATTTTGAAGAATTTTCTGCTGTTGCCACAAGTGTTCATCAGCTGGAAGGAATGGATTGTTGGGAGCAACATGCTAGGCGTGCTTATGAATTGTTCGAGAAGGATGGCAACAGACCGATTATGATAGAGGAGCTTGCCTCGGTATGTTCTTTGACTGCTAAAGTCCTTGATGATTGTTTTGGACTGGTTGGTCCACATTCATTTTTCACTCCTGTACGACCTTTTTGATCAAACTCCCTTGCAATTTACAAAACAAGGTGATTACTGTGTCAAAGACTCAAATTTGAAGTTTCTAATCCTCTAATTTTTTTTCTTGGAACATAGAAAAATGGAGGTACAGGTCTATTTTACTGAGTAGTTTCCTCCTCCAAGAAAGGGAAACTTAGTTGATGAAGCAAGTCTGCTCTGTTTAGAGACATGTTTTGTTCTTCATATTGAATCAAAGTACTGAAATCTATTTGTTTCTCTGTTTTCAGGAACTTGGCCTTAGCCCATCGGTACCAGTTCATGTGGTTCTCCAGGACTGGATAAGACATTCAGATGGGAAACTAAGCTTCTTGGGGTTTGTCAGGCTTCTCCATGGAGTTTCTTCACGAACATTTCAGAAGGCTTGAAACGAATCCTACCAGCACAAACCATTTTGTCCACTGTCCTTGTTCTCACCGCAATGTCAACGGCGTGATCACCCGAAATAGTCTCTTGTTCTCTTGATCATCACAAAGGGTGCTGCAAGCTGAAACTTCAGTCAATACAGCATGCCCTGCCGATGAAGCCAAGGCATGATGTCTCCGTTAAGTATGTTTTCCACCTTTTTTTCCTTATATATAAGTCGTCGTCCCCCTTTTTTTCTCTCTATGATTGGTGCAACTGGGATTAGAGGATTGTACAGACGAGGGTAGATCAGAAAAGTGTATTTAGGGTTAGCAGACAGCTTTAAACTTGAAGTGAGTTGTGTTTTTGGGTCTATCCCTTGTGTAACCATCGCACTGAGTTTTCTAATAAATCCATCATGTGATCTGCATGAAGTTATCAAACCACAGAGCATCGATTCAGATGGTTTTTACAGCACCCCCAATTCCAAGCTAAAACAGTAACCACTAGATCCGTCAAAATAAGCTAAAACAGTTTCCTGGTGTTTTTCCTGACTTCCTGTCTATCAATGATGATCTAGACAATGGAACAGCACTTGCGATCTATTCACATCTACTTTCTATGATGGTGCACTGTTGGCTTGGCTCTCCGCATGATGTCCATTGAACTGCCCTTGTCATAATGGTATTCGTGCACTCAATGACCTGTTAATTCAACTGGTATCTATGAAGTTTCGAGTTCAAATCCTTTTTCTTGTAACAAAACAAAAGAGAAAATGTTAAATTTGTGTTTAAGAATCACTGGCATCGCTCCATGATTCACGCGAGACGTTTGATGCAGTCTATGAATAAACGAGCCATAAACCTGTGCTCTGTTGAAGGGATTGAATTTTTTTTTAAAAAAAAATTAATATATATAATTTTTTATTTTGTTTTTATTTTTTATCTTTTAGTTTAATTTTGATCCCTGATTATTTTAGTTTTAATAAGATAGTTTTAAATTTTTTTGTTTGTATTTATACATCGTTACTCTTAGTTTAGATTTTTAATTTTTATTTGTATTAAATACAACTCGCGTTAAAAAATATAGCAAGTTTAGCTTTGGTGATGTAAAATAAAAGTAAAATTCTTTTTTTTATATGTATAATTAAACATAAAATGTTTGAAACATCACCACATATAACTCTTTCATTTTATTTTATTTGTGGCTATAAAAATTATTTTACTTTTCCTGAGTTTATTAATAATATTTCAGTTCTTCCCCTTGTCTTGGCGTTCTTGCACATAAAGATCTGAGCTTATTAATAAGATTTCAGGTGTCGCTACCCTGGACCATCAGTCTCAGTCTGATTTAGACTTAACACCTGCTATGAGAGGTTTTCGGACACTATGTCCTTAATTTTATGTAAGAGAATAAAAAGAAAAACATACAGCAGGAGAACGGCATTTAATAGAGCTATGTTCCTTTTAAGGTCTCTATCCGTGGATTGAATAGAGCTTTGCTCCTGTGAAGGTCATTCTCTATCGTGGGATTTTTCTAGTGTGATTGCGGTAGTTTTTTAAAGTGTTTATCGTGCCGAAATATATCAAAATGATATTTTTTTATTTTAACACATGGCAAAGTTAACACACAAACCAAGTATTATAACGTTTATTTGAGGCTACAATAATATTATAATAAATAAAACAAAACAAAAAAATTACAAAGATAAACTCAAAATCAAGAAAATATTGGTAAATGAAATAGAGATAAAAGAGACGAAAATGAAAGGAAAGAAAAGAAAAGAAAAAGGTTGAAAACAAAGAAGAAAATAGTCCACAATCAGGTTAGATGGCACCCAAATATTTTAGATATATTAAATAATATAAAGATATATTTTTTTTCAATCACAATCAAACTAATTAAGAAGATTAACCTACAATGCTAAAAGCATTAGAGCTTTTTTATAGTGTTTTACTCCTCATATGAATACTAAAGCACTTATGATATATTTTTAATCATTTTAGAACAAATCCAAGACTTATCTTAGTTGATAAATTTTAGGGGTTTAAGAGCTTAGCCCCCATTTGGGAGTGCGTTGCAACTAGCGATTCCAAAAAATTTGATTTTTTTTTCATTTTAAAAACTAGCGGTTTGATGTTTTTAGATCATTTTGATGTACTGATGTCAAAAATAATTTTTAAAAAATAAAAAAACATTATTTTGATGTATTTCGGTATGAAAACCACTTTAAAAAACTACCGCAATCGCACTCCCAAACAGTCCATTACAATTGCATTTATTTTCTAAATTGTGACTAATGATATGTTATTCACTCTCTTGATCTAGGTTATGGGCTTGGCCCTTCCTTTGCTAGCCTTTTTTCCTTCTACTTTTGATTGACTTGTTTCTTTGTTTTTTTACACTATAGAAAAAGATTTATTGTATTCACTTGTTCTATAATTTTGACATGATACTTAAATATTAATGTAAGATTAATTTTAATATTTACTTTCAGTCATTATGTATTTGATTTTTTGAAAATATAATGATAAATTGTTTGTGAAAAATTGATTGAAATCATTTATTTGTTATTTGACCTTTTAAATGTATTTGGAATGTGATTTATATGATTTTTTTTCTAACTTCCAATAACATAAAATATGAATATACTATTTTGATTTTTTTTTTAAAATGATTTAACAATCATAATTTTTTTTTTCACATAACAATGCTTCCAATTAAAAATATTGCAGTTAAAACCATTGCTTTAACTAAGATAAACAAAAATTATTGATATAAAAAATTATCTTTATGAAAATAAAAAAATAAAATGATTATTTTTCATATATTTATTAGTAATATCAAAGAATTTCCTTGAAATTGTTTAAGTCCCCACATCATAACATAAATATACAAACTAGCATGCTCTAAAATAATAAGGAAATTAGATTTAATATTCATCAAAGTTTAAAATGTTATGAGAATAACTTATGAAAAACATAATTGAGTATTTTAATCAAACAATCATTTGACTTAGATAAGAAAACCACTAATATTGAACCTGACCCGACCTAGAGGTTAATCTAGACCTAGTGAACTCATCTCTAACCAAGGTCAAGAATCACATAAATCAATTCAAAATTCATCAATTTGACCCAATTGACACAATGGGTCAAACCAAAACCAACTGACCCGATCAAAACTTGATTTTACTTTTTTAGAAAAAGTAAAATGATGTTGTTTTTATTTTATTTCAATTTTTTTATTGGCTTGGATAAACGGACCAACCAGTGATACCTTGTGCCGGGTCAATTGGGTTAATGATGTTGTTTTTATTTTATTTCAATTTTTTATTGGCTTGGATAAACGGACCAACCAGTGATACCTTGTGCCGGGTCAATTGGGTTGGGTTTAATTATTATTATATTAGAAAAAAACACACTCAATGTTTTTGGCACGGTAAAATTACTAATGCTGACCGGCAAGATCCAAGGTTAACCAATACTAACACTCTTCACTCGTCAGCTCTCAAATCTCCCTCTCCCTGCAACTTCAATCTTTCAATGGCAACCATAAACAAACCCCTAAAGCCAAGACCTTTAACAAAACTCAGATCCCCAATTCTCACTTTAATACTTTGCATTTCAGCCATTGCATTATTGTGTTTGTTTTCTTCACTAATTTCCACAAATGGGTTCTCCTTTTCATCTCCAAAGAACTTGCCAAACAAACCACGTAGACATCACACAACTCATGAGAAGTACCTGTATTGGGGTAGCAGAATTGATTGTCCTGGTAAGCATTGTGAGTCCTGTGAAGGTCTGGGTCATCAGGAGTCTAGCCTTAGGTGTGCTCTTGAAGAAGCCATGTTCTTGAATAGGTATGTTTTTCTCTTTTTGTTATGTGTATAGAGTTATGTTTTTTGTGCTCAAATGTTGCTGGGTTTGGTGGTTTTTTGGTGGTTTTTTGTTGGTTTTAGGTTTTATGCTCTGTTTCTATTGAATTGATTTTGGTATATTACTTGCTTAGGTATGGGATTTTTAGGTGCTAATGACATTGAAGTTGGTTTAACTGAAATAAGCAATTTTTGGATCACGTGAGAGTCTTGTTAAGAAACTGTATTATGCACCTAGATTGTTTGGGATATAGGGGCTTGAGTGGCTATAATAATAATTGTAATTATTATATTTTATTTTTTGGGGGTGGGGGGGAGCAATGAAATATGAAGGAAATGCTAAGGATTTATTCAATGTGTATGGTGATTCAATGAGCCAATAATTATGATTTATTGAAACTATATTTTTTGTGGATCTTTTTAGCTGTAAAGGTTAGTATGGTTAAATACTGCAGAGTTGAGAGTGTCTTTTTTTTTTTTTTCTTTCATATTTCTTATATTGCCGTATTATTTTCTTGCAGAACTTTTGTGATGCCTTCAAGGATGTGTATCAATCCAATACACAATAAGAAGGGGATCCTTCATCAGTCTGGCAAGTTGAATCCAGAGGAAAGGCAAGTTTATTGAGCTTCTGTTATGTGGACTGATGTTATTGCCAGAGCTAAACTGTTGCATCTAGTGTGCTAAATCCAACATCTTGTACGGGGTGCAATAACCTTTTCTTTAGCATGCTTGCTTTTCAGTTCTTATGAAAAGAAAGATTTAATTGAATTAACATGAATACATCTAAAAAAGTTCTATGATCTGAACTTGCTTCCTTCTATTTGGCAGGTGGGCTGAAAGCTCTTGTGTCATGGACACTTTGTATGATATGGATCTCATATCAGAAACTGTACCTGTAATCTTAGACAACTCAAAAGATTGGTATCGGGTACTATCAACAAGTATGAGGTTGGGAGCTAGAGGAGTGGCCCATGTCGATGGAATAAGTCGGGTTGATATCAAAGAGAATAGTCACTACTCGAACCTCTTGCTCATTAATCGAACAGCAAGCCCTCTTTCATGGTATTGAATGCAGCTATACTTTTGGCTTTCTCATGTTTTTATTTTTCCACATTGAATGACTCAAAAGAATAGGTGTTATGTGAAAATTGGGTAGAGGTGATTGTGGGAAGAAAAAATGGTATGTTCCTTTGGATAATAGTTTAAGAGTAGTGAATAATGATATTTCTCCTGCATTGCTTTTGAAATTTCACAATTAGTATGAATATAGTTCTTGAAGCACAAAATTTATTGGCATGTTTTCTTAAGTTCTGAAACAGACTAAAATGCCTGGCAGTAATGAAAAGAATGTTTTTTCTTCAAGTGGTTTAGTGACTCGAACCATTCTAATAAGCCAATGTTGGATAGAAAGTGGACTACTGTATTTGGAGGGGAAAAGAAAAAGGAAAAAGAAAAGATTTGACTGCAATAGTTATGGAAAAAGAAAAAAGAAAAGTTCTCACCTATTATTTTCAGTGTAGCTGTTTGTCATAACATAACTTGCCTTCAAGATTCATGAATCTTGCAAATTTCTTTCTAAGCCCTAACCATGATAGCCATTCAGGTTCATGGAATGCAAGGACCGAAACAACCGTAGTGCTACAACGTTGCCATATTTGTTTCTTCCTACAATGGCATCACAACGATTAAGGGATGCTGCGGATAAGGTATGTAATAATTGATATTGCTAATTTCTCTTTGCTTGTTTTACACCATTTGTCTGCTTGTGTTTCTTTGTAAACAGGTTTTGATTAGCCTGCAACTGATCTCTTGTGCACAGGTTATAGCACTTCTTGGTGATTATGATTCCATCCATGTTCGTCGAGGTGATAAAATAAAAACTAGGAAGGACAGGTTTGGGGTTTATAGGACCCTGCATCCTCATCTTGACAGGGATACACGGCCAGAGTTTATACACCACAGGATTGAAAAATGGGTTACACCTGGACGAACTCTTTTTATTGCTTCAAATGAGAAGACACCAGGATTCTTTTCACCTCTTGCTGTCAGGTAAACCTTCTCAAACTTAAAAAATAAAAAATATATAGGCACTAATTCTTAGCTGTGAAATAGCACAAATGATTTGGCCATGACAGATTATATGTACTGTTCTGAAAATTCTCATAAAAGAAATAAATTAGAGATGAGCACTGATGCAGAAAGAAATAAATTCGTGATTCTGTATCCTTTCGTTATTTCTTTTTGTTTCGCTACTTAATTGCAACTTGCCAATTTATCATGGAAAAAAAAAACATCCTGCAGTAAAATCTTGCATGACCAACTCAACTGGTACGGATGCTTGGTATGGCATTTCTATTTTCTCATTGATTAAGTTGGTTGTATCCTATTGTTGAACATGGTTCTGATGCATGGATGCAGTGAGTTTTTTTGTAGTCAATACCAACTTTTCTCTGTAATTGGGTGCCTCTCTTCATGCCTTTTAAGAGATATCTTCGATGTTCTAGAAAATCTCTGCCATCCTTTCAGGCATCTGGAAGAGACTTTTGTATCTTTTAAAAAAAATAAAAAATGCTAAATAGAATTTGCGTGTTTTGCAGATACAAATTGGCATATTCATCTAACTTCAGCAGAATCCTGGATCCCGTGATCGAGAACAACTATCAATTATTTATGATTGAAAGACTTATTCTGATGGGTGCCAAAACATTCATTAAAACATTCAAGGAAGATGATACTGATCTTAGCCTCACCGACGATCCAAAGAAGAATACCAAGGCATGGCAATTACCTGTTTATACCATGGATGAAGTTGAGTAAGGAAGTTGATAAAGCATTCGTGACCATTACACTTTCTGTTACCAATCCAGTCCTTGAGTTTTCTCCTTGCATGCCATTCTTGCGTATATGGTCATTCTCACATGATGGTATGGTAAACGCTTGGATCGCTTTTCGTGTATGAACCTCGTAGCTTTGCTGGAGAGAATCAGAGTGATGCTGGCTATGAGAGGTTATTAATTTGCCAGTGTATATTGTGAGTATGCAAGTTTTAATACAAGGTTGTACGCGGTATCGTAATATTTTGATTGTTATTGTGGATAAGTTTTGTAGAGAAAAGAGGAACCCTAGACCCTATCTTCGACCTTTTTTCCCATGTTAATATCACAACTCTTCCCTGTTTTGCATCGAGCATGTACTGAATATCATCTGGTAGATGCTTCTTGATTTATACGTGAATTTTTGGACCATGTGAAAAGAACTAAAATGGGAGATCATTATATTGTACCAAGTTCTTGAACGGGTTACTCATTCATCTTAAGGTTTTGGGTTTGAGTTCGTCAACATCTTGTGAAGTCTCCTATTTTATTTCCATGAGCTCCCTTTGTGAAGTCACTGTAACCTCGGTAGAGATGCGGCCAAACATGGGTGAGAAAGAAGGCAATATTCATTGCTGGTTGTGTCAGCTTACAAGTTGACCCATTTGTTGTGTAGCAATTAAAAAAAAGAAAAGGTATGTATCAGGGATTCATTTTAGTAGCCCTTAGGCTTATTGCAATTTGGTTTGGAATTAGTGTAATAATAAATGTCTTTTAGCAAACAAAATTGTTTGAATGTTTGTTAGGGGTAATGCAGTTTTTTTATAAGGTTATCAGTCATTATCGAAATGATTAGAAATAGCTAGGATTTTTTATTTTTTAAAAGTATAATAAAATGATTGAATTGTTGTTAAAAGTAAAAATAAAAAATATTTATTCCATGTTTATGTCTTTTTTTGTATTTCTCTTTTTTGAAGACAATAAAATAACTAAATTATTCTTAGAAGCAAAAATTATTTAGCTGATATCTAGGGTTTTTTTGGTATTTTTAATGTGGTCTTTTAGTTATAATCAAATTGAAAGGTAGAAATTTGGTATGTATAATTTAAAAACAAAAATGGATGACGTTTGCAAATCACGCACCATCAAGTGGAAGATCCTCATGCTCTTCAACCATTGTGTTCGGTGTCTTTCAGTGGCTAAACATCACTTTTAATGATGGCGCTGAGATTGTCTCAACGACCATGTGACTTGTTGATTTCTGATTTGGTGTGATAGCCTCTTTTTCTTCTTCTTTCTTCTCCTTCATTTTTATGATTTTTTTTAAATTTTCAAAGCAATTCATTTGTTTTTATATTTGATCCTTGTTTTTATCATTTATATGAATTCAGATAAAAAAAAAATTCTTTTATAATTTCACACCTTCAATTTTTTTTTATTAGATTTGATCTCTATTCTTTTATTACTATTTTTTACTTGGATAAAAAAATTAAATTGATATTTTTTTTCATTTGATCCCTTAACATTTAATAGATTGAGAATAGAATTTCTTGATTGAGTTCGAGTCTAAGATTTTACGATCTACGAGTTTAAAAAATTAACTCAGATTTTGGAGATTTGCTTCATTTATTTAATTGAATATTAGACTCTGTTTTTTATTTGCTTTCTATAGTATTTTTAATTAATTTTGAAAGTAAATTGGTTTATCTTGAGTATTTTTATTTGTTAAATTTAGATACACGACCGTATTAAATATCAATATTTTTTTCTCACTTGATCCCTTAACATTTAATAGGTTGAGAATAGAACTTTTTAATTGAATTCGAGTCTAAGATTTCACGATCTACGAGTTTGAACCCCCCCCCCCCCCTCTTCTTAAGCTTTTTTTTTTAGTTTTGTTTTTCATTATTTATTTAATTGAATATTAGGCTCCGTTTTTTTTATTTGCTTTCTATAAGATTTTTAATTAATTTTGAAAGTAAATTGGTTTATCTTGAGTATTTTTATTTGTCAAATTTTGATACACGACCATATTAAACATCTAATATTTTGTGCACTATAATGATAAAAAAAACATTAAAAAAGTCATTTGTCTTTTAAATATATTTGACACATAACTATTTTAGCTACCTAATATAACCCTATTAACTTGGCAAGTTTAAAAATAATCTTCATAATTCTCAATCAAATAGTATTAAATAATAAATTTAAAAGTATAACCCATATGAACTCATAAAACTTATAACATGAGTCATTAGACTAGTATAATCTAATTTTTTTTTGAAAATACATAGATTTGAAAAAATAAAAACTAAGGAATTGTGTTTTATAAGATTTTGATATTGCATTTAAACATTTTATTTTACATCTTATAAAAACTATAGTTATCTATTTCGTTCCGTTTCGGCCGAAACATTTCGTATTGGTTAAAAAAACAAGACAAAACAATGTCATTTTTATCTCGGTTTAAATTCCGGGTCATTCTAGATGTTTCGGCCAAATACCGACCGAAACATTCCGGTTTTGTTCCGTCCATTCTGTTTTGGTCAAATAGTATTTTTTAAAATAATAAATAATTTTACGATATCAATCATATCTCTTAATCCAACCGTTAGATTGAGATGAAATTTTACCAGGAATCTCTTAATATATTGATATATATTATGTTAAAATTTAAGAGCAATCAGAAAATATAATAACCTTGCGGGATTGATGATGATATTCTCGTAATATTATACATATTCATAATTTTGTTCAGAAAAATCATTTTATTTTGTCTTTTTTTAGATTAAATTGCTCAATTCTAAATAATTTTAATAATTTTATTATTAGATTTGAACTATTTTTTTGAATTGATATATTTAATTATATATATCTATACATAAATAGTACAACCTTGAAACAACATACTGAAATACTATAAAACCAAAAAATTCGATTTCAATTGAAAAAACAAATCATTATTGACAAACTTTTCAGTTTTACTTTTGCATTTAGCGCATTCTGGGCGATGCTATCTAGGCCATGAAAAGTCTAAATGGTAGCTTTAATCATATTGACCTTGTTCGACACGTGGCCTGGTGCTATACGGTCATGTTAGAATCGATTGTTCGATGTTCTCTTTTAACGGTTTATATAATGGGGCGCAACTTTCTTTGTACAACATGACTACACATGATTATGTCTTTGTCTGTACTAGTACAACTTTTTCTCTCACTAACTACTAAAGACACGTCAGTTTCTCATGACCATTTTTAGTGTGAAAATAAAGGTAACCCTTCATCTATTTCTTTTATTTTTCTTTCTTTTATTTTTTCTAATGATAGAACACAAGAATTACAATCCATGTAGATTTCATTGCCTAATTTCCAATTGAGTCTAGACTTTAATATTAAAATAATAAATATCATGAACATTGATGAAATCATTAAATAAAATTTAAAGTTGAATTTCTTGAATTACAAATTTTAATCTGAAATGTATAAGGTTAAATATAAATTTTATATCTAAACAATCACACAAGTTTGACGTGTGCAACACACGTGATAGACAAGTAGGTTATATTATTGTTGTCGGGCAATATATGTGACCTGCTTCAGCCATTACCATTGGTTATTTAATATGATAATATATTTGTTTCGTCAATATTCTTTTAAAAAATAAAAATGAAATTAATTCTTCATTATTCTTAAAGAAAATCCTTTTTTTCATATTTAATCGAGAAACTTTCATCTTATTCCTTTTTAAGTGTACACGACGGGCTTGTGTGAGAGTATGATTGAAATTTGTTTTTCAAAGTAATTTTCATTCAGAAAATATCATAATGATATTTTTTATTTTTTAAAAATTATTTTTGACATCAGTCCATCAAAATAATTAAAAAATAAAATAAAAAATAAAAAATTCAATTATTTTCTAAAATATTTTTGAAATGCAGTAAAAACAAGCACAAAATCATGATTTGTGGATGTTTTAAGAATATGTCAATGTCATCGATTATTTTATTACATTATTTGACATCATAGAGCCAATTCAATGCTATTATTTATTAACCAAAAACATTATTGTATCTTTTTTTTAAAAAAAAATGTTACACTTTCTAAAATAACCATTTAAAAAAGTGTTTTCAATGTATCAAAAATATTTAATATTATTTATATAACTTCTCAATAAATACTTCACGATTAAACAACATATTCAGCTTCATTTGATCAAGGTTAGGTCAGTGATTATTTAATATATAAATAATATCGTTTTGAACTTGTATTTTTTAAAAATAACCAGAGTTAATTATTTTATTAGCAACCTTCGTCTTAATAAACCGAGCCGACCATGGGTTGGTTCTTATAAATATAAGGGCGAAGACAAAAAAAGAAAAGAAAATATCTGACGTGGTGCACACAAGACTCAAACCCCAATTAATCTCCACCACCTGTCCTAGTATTACCACGTCATTTCCCCTCAACGAAAGTGCATGGCGGGATACTTTATACAAGAATAAAGGCCGCCCTTCCATCTCCTGGTATGTAGAAAAGCTCCAATTCACTCGCACGTACCAAATCAGTTATTCACACGCGCTAAATACCTCCTATAAGTTCCTGCCACAGTCGCAAATCTAGCAGCAGCAGCAGCAGCAGCCGTAGCCAAAGATAAAAAATCAGCACGAAAAAGAAGATTCCATCCTTCTCCGGAATATTCCCTCTCAGGTCAGCTCAAAATCCTCTCTGATTACTAATCTCAATTTAATCCAAAAAGTTATCATTTTTAGTATGTATTTTATTCACTTGTTTCTCCTTTTCTTAAATAATTCCATATTTTTTCGCAGGAGAAAATAAGCTTGGATTTTATTTATTTATTTTGTGATGCCGTATCTTGTACGCGAGAATCTTTTCATCGGAAACATAAGCGATGCGGCCGAGGTTCTGCAGAACGGAAGTTCAGAAATAACGCATATTTTATCTGTCTTAAGTTCCGTGTCGATATCGTTCTTTACGGAATGGAGAAGCGGTGTGGTAATTCCGACAAAGGAGATAAAGAAAGTGTGCGTGGGGGACGGTGAGGATGAGTGGAGGAGTTGTTTGGCGGCGAATAAGGTTTTGTATGGGTTAGAGTATGCAGGGAAGGATTTGAAGCTGGTTAGAATGGCGGTGCCGATTAGGGATATGGAGAGTGAGGATTTGTTGGATTATGTGGATGTTTGTTTGGATTTTATTGAGAATAGTAGAAAAGAAGGAGCTGTTTTGGTGCATTGTTTTGCTGGCGTTTCGAGAAGGTATATGATAAATTGCTGTCATTTTCATGATGATGATGATGATAATTTTCTGTATTTTTTAATGTAAACTAGTGATTATTACCCTTAATTTTGGATTAAGTTAATAGTGAAATGCAATACTAATTCTCCTGAATGATTTTCTCCTGAAAGCAAAAATAATGGTGAGGGACACACCAGAGGAGTACAATGGTTGGTATTATTTAGGAAACTTGTTCGAGACGGAAATGGACATTTTCGGACGAAAAACATTACTCTGATTCTTGCATATAGTATGAACTGTATTTTGGATCCATCGGTGAAGTCTGCTTCATCAATGGTTGGTTTTATTTGGAAAACTTGTTCGGGATGGAAAAGTCCATTTCATCAATAGTTTGGAATAAAGGACATTACCTTATTTTTGCATGACTACTTGCTTGGAATTTGATGTGCAAATTTGTGATTTTTTTCCGGGTTAATTTAAAACGGTCATGCTGTTTTGATTTTTTTTCCAGTGGATTGGTTTATGATCCTGAAGTTGAACAAAATAGAGATTAAGTGTTTTAGGTTATCTTCTGACCCAATTGATGAGTTTTGGAAATTGCTTAGAAGACCTGCCCTGAATTGTCAAGCCCTAATGGTTTGGTCCCTTCTTCTTTTTTTTTCCCCTTGCAGTGCAGCTATCATTACAGCGTACTTGATGAAAACTGAACAATTGTCTCTTGAAGGTTTGAACACATCCACTTTTATTTGGAGCATTTTGGGCCTGCTGATTGGTTAATGCCAATGGTCTTCATTGTTTACTTTCTGGAAATCTGGTGGTTCTTTTGACTGACAACCATAAAAATACGTGTTGTTGTTTCTTTGGATTTTGAGTTATTTAATATTTCATTCTTTTCCTTGTTCATCTTTTCCCTGGGTGTCCTGCAGATGCTCTTGAATCCCTAAGGCAAAGCTGCGAGTCTGTATGTCCCAATGATGGCTTTTTAGAACAGGTATGCAAAGGTCCTAAAAAACCTATTTGATTGTTGGGATACATTAATGGTGACTCTGAGACAGTAGTTTCTAATGTGACTGTCATGGATCTTGATTCTTTTACCCCATTGCAGTTGAAAATGTTTGAGGAAATGGGCTTCAAGGTTGACCATGCTAATCCCATATACAAGCGGTTTCGCCTTAAAGTATTGGGTACATGTTCTTAGTACATTAATCCTCGCTTGCTGTTCTTGTAAATATTTTTTTGTATGATAAAGCAGGTCTTTAAATAAGGCTCTGCATAAGCAGAATTTTGGAGGCATGGCATTAGTACATCCTTAACCTTGAGCATTTGTATGAAGTGGTCGCTCCCAAAACATGAATCTGCATATAAGAGGTTGCATAGCATAAGGGGTCATGTCTCCTGTCACAAACATACAGAATGATTAGATATGTTGAATCTGTGATTTTTATTTTTATTTTTTGTGAAGGATTAATTTCCCCATGGTTCCAGGTGAGTTTTACAACCGTGGAGAGAAGATAGACAGTTCTAAATTTGGGGCAGATCCTGGTGTACCTACACAAGTTCCCTCTAAGGAAGAAGCATCTCCAGATGAAGAGAAAAAGGCTATTCCTGCGTATCGCTGCAAGAAGTGTCGTCGAGTAGTTGCATCTCAGGAGAATGTTGTGGATCATGTTCCAGGAGAAGGCGAGACATCTTTTGCATGGAGCAAGCAGAAAAGTGGCAACCCTTTTAACAAGTCCAATGAGTCTGAGTGTTCATCTCTTTTTGTTGAGCCTCTGAAGTGGATGACAGCAGGTATGTGCAATCTAGTTTCTAGAAATCCTGATGCCATTGGACATTCTTAATTTTATTCATAAAGAAAACACAGATCTAATTGCAACTACATTGGTTTACTTTGAGCTAGCTATAATGGCTCACTAGTTGCTAAAGATTTCTCAAATCCTTGACTTGTTTTTTCAACCAAATGGTCAACCTACGTGCTCTTATTGTGTTGCTTAACTTTAGAAGTACTTCTCATCATCAGTTGAGATGATTTCTGGGTTTAATATTATCCATTTATGAAAGCCATGTGGTCATGTCCTGAAGATGTTTTGACCTATGCAGCTATTTCGATTCACTCTTTTGGAAAAGAGCATCCGCATAGAGATTTCTAATGGAAACCATAACTGATAGAAGTTGGAGAAAAATATGAACCACACAAACAACTTGGTTCCTTGTGCTAAAGCCATAGTGAATCAACACTTTTGATATTTCAATAATGGGGGTGCTATTTTGTATATTATAGGAGAGAAGGATTTAGGGGGAAATAACTCAATACTTTCAAGAGCATCTTGAAATATTTCTCACGAGAATTGTGCTATATATAAAAAAAAGGTGCATTGCATTTGTTGGCATCCTGTTTTTATCTAAAGGGGATACAACTAAGTGCTTTTCCATTATCCATGTTTTTTCACAAATCGTTAATTCTTGAATTTTCCAGGTTTATGCTTTACCTTGGGCACGTTTTTTTAATTGGTTCATGGGTTTTAGGAATTATAATTCGTGCAAACTTGCTGGAAATGATACCCACTTAATATAACAGCTCTTCCTTGTTGTCCAGTCGAGGAGGGTGCATTGGAGGGAAAGCTGTGCTGTGCTCATTGCGAAGCTCGCCTGGGTTACTTCAATTGGTCAGGTATCCAGTGCAGCTGTGGGAGCTGGATTACTCCAGCCTTTCAGCTACATAAAAGTCGAGTGGATGTTAGCACTGCCTAATACCTTTGAGGCAAAAGAAGATGCTATCGTATCTTTTGACTCCAGTTTTCTCAGAGAATTTGATACCTTCTAAAAAGAGCATACGTTTTCCTCAACAGTCCGCTCTTGCACAGAAAGAGCAAACCCCGCATCATCTTATGAAGTTTCCATGCATGTTCCCATTCTAGGTGCTGGAGGTGCAGGCTTGTAACCTGAGTGAAATATTGTCTTTTATTTGCTGTATGTATGCTTTGCTTGGCTCCAAATTGTTTTGGTCGTAAAATGTCTTTTAATACAGGGCTAGAAATGAATGGACAGCGAGGGTTAGGCCTCCTTATATTTCTTATTGATTTTACTTCAAAGTTAAATTGCTTGAAGTCTTTGTTTCTTGGTCTTTTTATTTAGTTCATTGGGTTGTCTATTCTCTAGCTTTCATCTCAGTTATGGCTGTAGAAGGCCCCTTGAAACCGTATCGAATTCGAGCTCTCGCTGAGTGAGTGATTACAGCCGATTAACTACATGAATTCCAAGTAATGTTTCTCTCCAAGTAGTGTGATGTAATGACCGAAGACTTGTGTCTGCATAGCAAGTATCGAGTTCAAGTCAGGATATGCGTTTCTTGTAATATAGTCTGGGATAGCCGCAGTTTAAAGAATCCCCAAGGGATGTGACGTGATGACAGAAAACTTGTTATCTGTGAAACAGGTTTCGAGTTTGAATCGAGAGAGTTTGAGTCAGGTTGTGCAGGAGGCTTGAAATTTGATGAGGAGAGCATGCTTGGAAGACCACAGACAACACAGGAGAATAATGGATCGCGGACAAATTCTTTCAGTATTAGAATGTTTGGACAGACCTTTGATTTTAAGACGAGGAATCCCTTCCTGGAATGATCACAAAAGGGTTTATGTTCACATCACGAAGCAGAGATTTTCTGGGTATGGTGAAAAGTCAAAGGAACTTCACGGTCTCAGTCTTGTTAAAAGATGAGGCTTGGCAACTTTTTCAAAGCATCATTTACAAAATGTTAACCCTCGTGCAAAGCGCTTAAGATGCTCTTTGCATCACGATGAACTGCAGCAGGAATCAATATTTTAGCCCATGCTACACTAGTTATCTTCCATCTGAGCTCATGGAACCACTTATCCTCCATCTTCGGTGATTGCAATGATTGAGCCCGCACAGGGGCACATGGTGTTTAAGAAAATGTTTTTGAAAAAAAAAATTAATTTTAATTTTAAATTTAAATTTAAAAAATTATGTTTTTAGATCATGTGCTGATATCAAAAATAATTTTTAAAAAATAAAAAAATTATTTTAATACGTTTCTAAACAAAAAATACTTTAAAAAACAAACTCAATCATACTACTATCTAGCAGGCATTAAAGCTGACATGTTGCAGCGATCATGTTCGATTTCTTTTATAAATTGAAGCAAAAAGGGTATGGATCAGGATCTAGCATAGACTAAGTTTGATGAGCTGAGGCAACTAGGATAGCCAGTCTCAAACCATGGTGGCTAAGTTGTGGTGTGTTGAAGAGAAAATAATAGTCCACTGCTTGTAAATAAACAACATAGAAAACCCAGAAAAAAGGCGCAAATTTAATTAATGAAAGACTGTAAATCTCTTTTGATTAATGAATAAATGGACCTTATCATCAGCAGGTTCTACATCATGAGTGAGAGCTGCAGTGGAAGAGGTTCTCCCTTTGGGTTGCCATGTACGACGTCGTGCATGTGAATAGGGGCACGGACATCAACACAACCACATTTACACGAACCATCACTGTTACAGAAGAATCGACAAGATTCACATAGCTTCGTCTAAACTGCAAAAGCATTCCATAGTCTAAATGTACAACTGTGTCAGCATATGAACACGACCATTTTGATCACATGTCCCAAACAATTGTACAGGTTCCTAAGTTTAAGTCACGTGAGAATTACTAATCTCAATAGAGACACTGGATAAAATAAGCATGAGGGAAAACAATAAAAATTGATGCCAGGAACACCTTGATGAATTCCCGAGTCTTGATCTAGTCATCAAAATAAGTTCATCCGATTGATCACCCTGTCTCACTATTGAAGGGTTTATCTCCCAATTAACAATCTGAATTCCATTTCACAGCACCGATGAATTAGTGGGACAGTGCTTCAAGAAGAATGTTTGTAGCTATATTGATGTCATTCCTGGACTGCACAAGTGCCTGTCTAGCTGAGCTCCTATCAAAGCCCATAGAAACAAGAGTAGCAATAGCATCCTCTGGTGGCTCTGTGGAAGGAGCCATGGGAGCAGGAGAAGTTCTCTGAAACCAACAAGAAGGATCAGTTGTTATGAATAATTTAAATTAAACTAACAAAGTGATGTTGATGCAATATAAGCAATTGATTCACGATAGCAGTTTCGGAGATAAGAATTTATAGTTTCAATTCCAAGATTCAAGAAAAGGACAAGACAACTCAGGTTCCAATCTTCAGGAGGGGGGGGGGACAGGTGAAGGAAATATGAAAAATATTATGGTAATAGTGACAGGGGAGAAGGCTGCGGAGGGAGACAGGAGGGCAGTGGGGGTTATCAAGAGACTTGCCTCCACGTGACGACCAGCATGGGATGGTGCACTTCCTGTTACATTCCTAGTGGTTGCTCCTCGTGGACTGCCCATAGAAGGCCAAGAAAGCCGTGGGAAGAATGAAGCTGCGAACTCAGGGAACTGTAGCAGATAGAGTAGACAACAATAAAGCATTAGTTTATAGCTTCAAGTCAGCTTTAGAGGTCTTGACACTGCAAACAGTTTGAATGTTTTATTCAATTTTAATCATAAAAAAAAAACAGATGAAGGGAAAAAGAGGCCGGAAATAATACTTTCTAATGATGCAAACTGACTTGTTTCCTTTAATAAAGACAGTTATACATGTTAAGAAGAAGAAAAAGAAACTTGATGGTCAAATAAACAAAGAAACATCATTATTTGTAATTTTGTGAAGATAAATTGAGCACAGAAGCTGAAGCATATCTGTCACACGCATGCAAACATCTAATTTCTTCACATTTTAGAACCCTAACAAGTGCCAGAGATGATCAAAGATCTGATGGTTCTAGATAATCATAATTCAACTGATTTTATCATGATTAATCTCTCAAACAGGTCTGTCCAGGAATGACCAAATTACCCATATATCAGACCTATAGAAGATCAAAATCATATCAAAACTTTTTGCTCAGATACAAGCCTCATAAGGCATGCAGAAAACCTGAAAATACACCACCACATGACCACATGACCACACACCTGAACCTAGTTAATCTACTATTTAATCGCTGTGGAGGGATTTTTTTCAATAAACCTTTATAGATGCAGTAAAGAAGTTCTAGTCAAGTTAATCTCGAACTCAGAATGTCTTATGAGGGATCTTCTCAACCAATCTTTGTGCATATACAAATAACTTCATGTCAAATTAATCAGATCCAACTGATAATTTCCTATGGACTTTTCTCAACAAATCTTTGAGCATAGAGCAAAGAAGTTCCAGTTAAGTTGATCAGCTCCAACTCACAATACCAAATTTCAATTCAACACAAAGCAAAGACCAACAGAATAGATACCTCACAATCTAAGCAGCTATATTTTGTTGTTGACATTTAGTTACAGAAAATAAGAGGTGAAGCCAAAAAAACCTGCCTTTGCCTTGCGGATGCCAAAGAGATTTAGACGATACAAGGAACCGGCAAGGATACCGCATATCCCAGGCAAGATTGATCTTTTCCAGGATGATAAAAGAAGCTGCAGAACCAAAACTGTTATTGGATCTTTTGTATTGGGAAAGAGAAATGAAGGGGCAGATGTGGCAGAAACCAAAACCAAAAGAGGGGGAAAGGCAAACACATTCACATAGAAAAGTACAAGTGTTACCTGAACACCAGCTAGGTATATGAAAGACTTATCAGAAAAGTGGACGCTATATACGTGAAACTGAGTTGATACTGGAATGTCAAAGTAGAAGGGAACAAATGAAGCAAATATAAGACCATAAGGTCCTGATGTCAGAAGATTGGCTGAGGGATCTGCATATAAACAGACAATTAATTGTTGGACATGATTGTAATGAAGCAGAAAGAATGTTCGCTGAAAAAAGTCACCAATAAAAAAAGTATTTGGTGCATAAATAAATGAATGAACTCTTGTTTTTGCTGGGACACAGCAAGCAGAATAAACTTGCACCCTTAGAAATAGTATACAAGACATTATGTTGATTTTTTTCTTCAATTCAAAGGATTGTAAATTATGGTATGAGGTATCTACAAGCTGGAAGATGGCACAAAGCATGCAGGCAGCACTTATTTGACCGCGGAAAAAAAGTAAATATCATCCAGCAGAACAGGAGTGAAGTGTGTCACCAAAACCTATGATTAATAACCATATATTTGATATCCAGCATCTTGGCCCAGGAACTTCCTATCTGTGACCTCTACTGAGGTTCTTCACATCAAGACAAACAAGACAAGGAGAGAACTAACAGGCAATGTACATCACTATATTGCTCAGCAAAAAGAAAAAAACATAGCAGCAAATTTACCCAATTAGTTTTTACAGTGACAATGGAATTACAACTTCCATGTAACTGGGTTATATACTTGAGGTGTAAGAGATTAATGAAGAAGAGAAGCACTTTAAAAAATAACAACGCATCAAACAGGAATAGAAATCATACCTTTAAGGAGTGCGACAGCAAAGACCTCAAAGAATAATGAAACTATCACAGAGAACAAAATAAAGACCTGCATAATTGGGCAGACTTCAATAAACAAAAAGAGATAGCAGACTTCAATAAACAAAAAGAGATAAAGAGAGGGGGGGGAGGGAGTGATAGAGAAAGAAAACCATACACTAAAACACAATCAGATTTATATTTCTTTTCTAGGGCCAATCCTGATTGGCAAACAGAGAAAAAAAAACCAAAGCATAAGTTGAGCCACAATTTTTTTTTTAAAGATAGATAAATAAATAAATCCATTTACTGGTTAAAGCAGCAGAATCTTTAACAGAGACATATTTCTCAACTTAAGATATCTTTCAGTAAAAAAAAGTAAGAGGTAACAGCACACAGAATGATGGAGATATGCAAAATCTTAAGTGTAGAAATACTGATAATGTCAATTTGGAACATTTGTCTCAAGTCCCAATACAAAAGAATGCATGAGCAAATGTGGCCGACAATAACTCACCAAGTACTTGCTGGAACCAATCTGTCTCTCAAAGACCCTGAAGTAGTATAGAAGGCATAGTCCAAACATCATTTCTGGTGTAGATGAAAAGGCAAAAACTGACAAAATTAACTTCCAGAGACGCGGATTCCTGAAAATATCCTGCCATAGAAAAACAAAATTTGTAAGGTGTGCTCCATTTTTAAATTCAAGGATCACTATACAAGAAACATCATAATATTATAATTTGACCATGGCGAACAGTTATCTACATAACAAAGACAAGGTTCACATTCTTTTCTGCCAACTCATCTTACATCTTCAACCATGGCTAACATAACCTTCATTGAATTATAATTTGATAAGGCTAAACTATATAAAGATGAATATTTCGCGCAAAAATATAGAGATCCATTCATATCACCTAAATTGATGCTGTTACCCTGTGTTGCTCAAAACAGATGCCTCAATTTCCCAAGTATACTTTCGTGGGATATAGCTAGACACACCCCAACTCCCCGCAGAAATAAAAAATAAAATATCTGCCACAGAAGACCCTGTAAACCCATACTCATGTCGATTTTCAACTTCAGCACACACAATCCTAACAATGGATGTTACAAAATCAAGATCCTGATCTGACTCCTCAGACATTCCCATCTGATAACAAAGTCATTTTCAAAACAATTCAACTTGTACATCCTACAACGTCCAATACCACAACTCCCAAATCAACAATGTTCCACAAAACCATCCACCCCCCCAAGATTCCCTAACAAACTACATGCTCCATCAGCCCATTTTATCTACAATTCTACTCTAAACTCTCCTTCCCTCACTCTTATATACCCATCAACAACCAGTTGAGTTCTAATTTGACCTACCAAGTCGTAAATTAAAACTTTTTAGAAAGAAATCATTAAAACATGGATAAATAATAACTTAACTACATGTTTTAAATTAAAAAGGACCATTGATGTTTATGTGAGACAAAATAAAAATTCTGACTCTGATTTCAATCAATCAGCCACCAATGTAAAACCCAGAAAAATCCCAAGTCAAAAAACAACAGTAAAGCCAATAGAATGTACCTGATACGATAGTCCAAGCTTGTCAGGGCCACCTTTGATCCCCAAGAAAATGGTAAAAATTGCACTTGCAATCACAAATGTTTTCGTAACAGGCGCGTTGTCTATTTGTCACCAAGCCCACAAAAAACAAAAATAAAAATCATTTGGATGCATATCAATATCAACAACATCAATCAATGAAAATGACCCGGGGGTGGGGGTGTTTACTCACTGAAACCAGATGGGCCGCCGTTCATCTTTCTGGGTCAAAGGAGGAGCAACCAAGCGTCGAACTTTCTGCTAATTTCTGCGTTGTTGTTGTTGGGGTGTTTGATTTGGTTAAAAATTGAAACTTTTTTTTTAAGTTTTCAGAGTATGATGGTAGATGGAAAATTGGGATGGGATGGGATGGGATGGTTAAATGTTCTTTATTTATTTTTGTATTTTGGAGCAGAGTTTTATATATATGGAACATGCTAGACTCTTCTAACATTTTTTAAAAAAATATATAAATTGAAAAAATCTATTAGATTTTGAGTGTTTTTAGTTTTTACTGAGCATCTCGTTTTCCATTTAGAGCTTTATTTTACTTATATTATTTACATAAATTATTTTTAAGAAATATTAAAATTATTTACATTTAAAAAAAATAACAGTGTAAAGATTGATCCCAACTAATTTAGTTAACTTACTAAATTAAAGAATAATTTGAATATATATTAAAAAAATATAGTTCGAATAACATTTTTACTGGAACTGATTTAGTTAACACGAGCCATAAACCCGCGCTTCGTTGCTGGGATTAAATTTTTTTTGTCTAGTTTTAACATATATAATTTCTTATTTTGTATTTTGATTTTTATTCTTTTATTTTTCGGTTTAGTTTTTATTCCTTGATTTTTTTATCCTTCTGAGATAGTTCTTAATTTTCTGGTTGTATTTATATATCTCTACTCTTAGTTTAGATTTTTTATTTTAATTTGTATGAAATGCAACTTGCGATAAAAAACATAGTAAATTCAGTTTTGGTGATATCAAATGAGAATGAAACTCGATTTCTAAAAAATTGGCAACCTCATCCTGCTTAGGCTTTTGACTAAACAAAGATTCCTAAACTGCCACACGAAGACAAAATTCATTAATTAAACGCAGATCTTGATTATTATCTTCTTCTTTTTTTCTTTTTCTTTTTCTTTTTTTTTTTTTTTTTGGGGGAGGGGGGGTCTGGGCACGTGACAGTAACAGTGCATGAGAATGATAAGAGTGTTTAACAGCTTTAAGTCTTGTTAATTGTAATTAGATGGTAGGCATGAATAGTTGGATTGACTTATTGATTTCTCATTTGGACAACAACCATCATCAACATTACAGGTAGAGTAAATGAGGTTGCAGCCATGTTCTTCTTTAACTTTTCTGATAAAATTCCCTCTACAGTGCAATGGGCACAGCTGAAAGACTTTTACCGGTAACGGGGAGAGAAGGAGGGAGCAAGAGAGAGATATAATGTTGTTGATGGACCTATGCAAATGTTGGTCTTCTACTGGAAAATGATTTGTCGTCTCTGTAGCTAGCTCTTATTGGTAACGGGGAGAGAAAGAGGGAGCGAGAGAGAGATATGCAATTTGGAGCAAATTTGACTCGACACAACCTAACAAATGATTTGTTGTCTCTGTAGTTGGTTTCCTTGCATTTTTGAGGGAATGAAAGAAGAAAGGGAAATGACATTGTTGCTCAAAATGGTGAAACACACAACTGTAATGGAGGTTGATTTGCCTTTGGGCTGTAGACGCCCATCAACATCCCGAGCAACTCTTGACAGTGTGAAAATACAGTGCTCTTGGACGAGTAATGGGATAAATCTAGTTGTTTTTTTCTTTCTTTAACTTTAAATGGAGAGGAGGAAAAAGTATCCTGAAGCCAAATTGTCTTGTACGGGTAACGGGCAGAATAGAGATAGACATTTATCTCGAGCAACTTTTGGTAGTGTGCAGTTGCAATGCAAGATGTGCAAAAATGCAATGCAATATAATGAGATCATGGTTGCACTGTTCCCGTCCATAGTGCACTGAGTGTGGGTAAACAGTGCAACCTTGATCCCCTTTAGTTGTTAGGATAATAATACTAAATTAAAAGATAATTTGAAATAGTAAAGCATCATAGTTTGATTAAAAAAACTCGAAATAATAAAATATCATATCAACTCCAATAAATTCGAGTTAACATATAACATTTACGATCTAAGTCATGAGATTGTGATAAACTTATAATATTTAAATTAAAAAATATATTAAAACTAAATTCTCATTAACCAAAAGTTAAACTATAAAATTGAAAAAAAAATAGTTAAAAATAATTGAGTTAGTTCAGATTAACTTATTGAACCTGATTCATGAGATAAGAATAACCCAATAAAAAACATATCAATACAATTTATAAAACTCAATTTTCAAGTAATTCAATTTAATAAAATTTAAAAAAAAAACTTATAAAAAAGGATACTAAAATACCCGAGTTAACATATAAAATTTACAGTCTAGATTATGAGACTATAATATCCTCATAAAAAATAAATTAAAAAAATATTGAAACTCAATTTTCAACTAACCAAAAGTTTAACTATAAAATTGAAAAAACAAATTAAGAAAAAGATTGAAAAAATAAAAAATCGAGTCAAACTCATGATAACTTGTTATACTTGGATCATGAGACAAGAATAACCTTGTAAAAAATAAATCAAAACAAATTATAAAATTCAATTATCAACTAGCCCACCTTAAAATAATTAAATTAAAAACAAATCAATTAAAATAAAATGACAAAAAAATACTTAGTTTAACATAATTAAACTAGCCAGACCCTTAACTCGAGTCCTAAGATTAGCATAACCTCAATAGAGCAAATAAAAACAAATTATAAAACTTAATTATCATGCAACCCAAATTGTGAGGGGTGAAATTAAAGGAGAAAAATCAGTTACCAAAAAGGATAAAAACAATTCAAGTCAACCGAGTTAACCCACAAAACTCGTGACTTGAATCATGAGGCTGAGATCAATTTATAAAAAGCAAATCTAAATAGATTATGAAGTTCAATTCTTTAATAAATTCAATGTTAAAAAATGAAACAAACAAATACAACTAAATTAAAAGAAAACGAGTAATGTTCCCATAAACAACACTATGATTTTCACACCTAAATTAGTTATTGTTAAGTAGATCATTCTAGTAGTATGTTACAGGCCTAAGATTCATATGGACTTAAAAACATCAAAGGTTGTTAATGTGTTTTCTTAGCATAACTTTTTTTTCAACATAAATGAGTTGAGTTGACATAACCTAATGAGCTTGACAGGTTCAAAGATTATATAAACGACAAATAAAATTTAGGTTGATTAAAAAACAATATCTTTTAAAAAAATATATATACACAACATATTAGATCGACTTGGATCAACTCGGGTTAAAGAAAGAAAAAATATTAAAATAAATTCTCAATCAACTGAATATTAAAGAATAAAATTAAAAACAAAAGTCATCTAAAAAATTGATATGAGTTAACCTCGACTAACTTGCCAAACATAGATCATGAAATTAGGAAAACTTCTTAGAAAACAAATCAAAATAAATTATGAATATTAATCCTCAATCAATCCATTGTTGAATGATAAAAGTAAAAAATAATAATTAAAAAGGACATAAAAACCCACTCAGGTCAACTAACCAAACATGTGGCTTGGATCATGTGATTGAGATATTCTCATATAATACAAACCAAAATAAATTATAAAGATTAATTCACAATCAATTCAATACTGAAGGAAGGAATTGAAAAAAAAGTGACTAAAAGAAACTTCAGTCAACCAGTCTAAGTCATGATCTGAGTTATAAAACCACGATAATCTCATATAAAATAGATCAAAATAAATTATAAAACTCAATTGTCGATCAACTCAATGATAAAGGATTAAATTGAAGGTAACAAATGACAAAATAACTCAAGTCAACCTAGATTAATGTATTAAACTCAAGTCAAAAGATGAAGATTACTCCATAGAAAACATATAAAATGTAATTAGAAATTTCAATTAACAATCAACCGGTTTTAAAAGGATAAAATTAAAAAGAAATTCAATTTAAAAAGGATAAAAAACACTTGAGTTAACCCAGCTAACCTATAAAATTGGTGACTCAAGTTATAAGATTATGATAAACTTAAATAAAACAAATAAATTTTTTTATAAAACTCAATTCTCAAATAATTAAATGTTAAAAGATGGAGTTGAGAAAAAGGTTAATTAAATAAAGATAAAAAAATAACTCGAGTTAACACATCTAACCAACAAAACTCGTGATCTAGGTTATGAGATCAAAATAACTTTATATAAAATAAATTAAAAATAATTTATAAAGTCTAATATCTGTTAAATTCAAAGTTATATGATAAGATCAAAATACAAATTGAAACTTAAGAGAGAGAAAATCCTATAAGGACTAAAATGAAAAAGACTTGGCATTTCATTTTTTTATTGTTACCATGAAATGCTGAAATTAAATGACAAAGTTGTGAAAAAGGTTAATAAAGAAAATAAAAATGATTTGAGTTAATATGACTATCCTGCAAAACTCGCGAGATATGTCACGAAATTGGAATAACTTGTAAAAATCAAGTCAAAATAATTTATGAAGTACAATATCCATTAAACTCAATGTTATAAAATAAAACAAAAAAAATTAAAACTAAAAAAAAATCCTCAAAACTTTTTAGGATTAAAATAAAAAAAGCTTTGCATTTTATTCTTTATTACTACATTAAAATGCCAAAACTTTTTAGAATACAACAACGTTGTGCAAGTTTGTATTTTAATTGTAAAAATGGCATTATTCTCATTTTGTAATTTATTATTTTCACTTCATATTAGTACAGATTACATTGATATACAACATTACTCCTTGTTTTTAATAAAATTATGGAGTTTTTTTTATATATATATTCATTGAAATGTTGTTTTCAATTTTATTAAAATTAAAATTATTTCAAAGAAAAAACAAGTAAATAAAAATTAAAGTTTTTAAAATTATAATGACTTTGTAAAACAAAATATAATGAATATCTTATCCGTGGATAATATCTAGAACAACACAAATATACATAATATACCAAGAAATTAAATAAATTAATTTTGTGAACCAATGAAAATATGAATAAGCTATATACATATGGAATACCATGTCAATGATTATTTATTTAGGGCATAATTGCCAGGTCGAGTTTTTATTTTTTTGAGTTATTTTATTTATATTTTTATTAAAATTCAACCCAATTTAAATTTTAAATAAATCATCCAGATCACGCATCAATCAATTAAATCAGATCAGGTTTTAAGCCCACTTGTGTGACAATACAAGCAGTCACATGAGAACATTGAAGAACAAAATAATTAAAAATGGTGTTTTTTTTTAACAAGCGCTGTAGATTAGGAAATTTGCACGGCATTTATTCTGTTAAAAAATAAAGGCATAATGTATCAGCTGAAAACATAAAACGGATTAGTTTTTCCCTACACAGACTTCATTAGAGATGTATATACTGCTTGCAAAATTACAATACACATAAAACTACACTATTCTGAGGCCGCGGCAAGCTTGACAAAAACTCTGAAGCGTCATGTTCAACTTTCTAGGAACATTTCAATGGCATTCAGCTCTCGAAATCATAACTCAGGAGAGTGAAAAAAAGGGAGCTATTTACGTAGGGATGTTGTGAAAGAGGATTAGAAAACGTCCACCATGCTAATCGAAGATTTGTTTTGGCCATAGCTGCTTCCATTTTGATATCTCTTCCTCCTCGGAAAGCTTTCTAATTCCTCCATAGAAACCGTCAGCTTCATTACCTACTTCCCTGTGGCCCTTCCTGTTTACTATCGTCTGTCTCCATCGAGAGCCAGGACTGTATTGGCTGAACTCCAGCACCACTTTATCTGTTAGCAAGACTTCATGTTAGCAAATTGAGCAAGTTGAAACTATTCCATATCAAGTGTCTCAGAGTAAAAATGATGCATATATCAATGGCATCAGCATCCGAAGAAACCGAAATATTTGTATTCAAAGGTCTTGCATCCTAGGACTCGTCAAACTTGGGGCATCGCAAGATGCGGTGTGGATTAAAGTGTCTCACTCTCTGCTTCCAGAGCAGCAATTTGTTCAATGAGCCACCAGTAACCATGAAGTAGACGTTAATATGACAGCCAAACAGGGCTGGAGTAGTGCAATCATATGTAAGACTAAATGAATCCTTGGTGCTGTCCAATGCTGAAAGTTTTCTTCCACTTGAAAGGTTTTTTTTCTAAGAAAAAGAAAAGAAAAGGTGTTGAGGTTGTCTGCAGATCAAAGACCTGCTGTTTTTGTTCTCGTTATGACTGTTTGTTCTGCAATCTATTTTGGGTCGCGTACTTCAAACTTGTCGTATGTCATTATTGGATTGGCTTCTTGAATTCACCAAGAAAAGATGGTGGAGAGAGATTGATGGGATGATAAAGTAATGAAGAAAGTGGGGAACTGATAATGCATCATGCACATGTTTTGTCGCTCACTTTTGAAGAAAAGTGTACATTTTAAAAGTGGCCTAACTTTTGTTCATCTTGCTTGAAACACTCAAGCTCACTTGCCCATCAGAGCTCAGTAATGGCCGGACAAGTTCCCAGCACATTGAGGATAAGAAAGATTGGAATTCCTATAGCATTTGTTCTTTATAAAAGCGGACAAAGGCAACAGAGTAAGTACCTAAACATTGTAGATTTAAAAGAACTTTAGAAAAAATAGTTTTAGATCATTTTCATGTATTGATATCAAAAATATTTAAAAAAAAAACATTATTTTGATGCATTTCTGAATGAAAAACACTTTAAAAAACAACCACAACCACACTCGCAAACAGACACTTACACATCAAGACTAGGTCTGTTACTTGAAAAAGAGAAAGACTAAATTCCATGAATCTCTAGTACTATATCAAAGATGAATGAAAAAAGATCAAGAAAAGGATTCTTCACAGTTTGTGATGATCTACTCACCATTGTATCGGCAAAGGCAGCGATTTTCATTCCCATCACATAATTCCTGATGCCCCACAACAGCATACCACCAACCTGCTCATTTTGCAAAAGATCATGTTAATGTATACCCACAAGAAAAGAAATGGCCAATTTGAAGACAGAAACTAGAGCAAATTGAAGCTAAAATATCCCAACTCACGAGCAGATAAATTTTAAGATATTCAAGATCTCAAAGGGATTGAAGCATGATTCTAGGAAAATAATGTAGTCTGAACCAAAAAGGTAGAAACTTGATCAAACTCCGAAGGCGATAATTTTTTAGGAATGAGAGCATACCATAAGGGAACTCTATGCTTCTCCTCCACTGGATCTCAATGTGATCACCAGGTTTCAAGTCATTCAAACAATCAGAAGTATGAAGAACATGTGCCGGAGTACCAACTGGCGGTGCTCTTAGCCTATCCCAGTGTATGCTTTCTTCTATTGTTCGCCGTGCAGATGAAGAATACCTGCAATTAAAAATTCCCGGTGAGTTTCAGCAGACGGCCCTGCCTTACGCCTGAGCTGATCGAGTAAAAAACAACAATTTCAACACAAATTACTTCTCATCTGACAATAAAATACTCCCAGCTATATAGCAGCTGCAGTTCAATGTGCAGAAGAATTTGACATAGGTTAAAAATTCCCAATGCTGAAAGTTTTTAAGATTCATAAAAGCTTGGCAAATGATTTAAGGCTCATTAGAACAGATAAAAAGTTTCAGATCCCGATCCGAGTTCTCTTTCCATACCTTGCCTGAAAGGTTTCCGTCTTGGAATCATAACTAAGTTCCGCATCATAACATGATAGCATAAATCCAACATGTCCATTCTGAAACCAAACACAGACAAAAGCTCATTGGATTTTCCAAATAAAAAATAAAAATAAGAGAGTTGTCATGAGCACACAACCACAACCACAGCCATCATATCATCATTTTGAAGATGCAAAATTAAGATCAAGAACATGTCCTTACCTCACGATTATAAACCTGGGCTGGAAACCAAAACTTGCCACTTTCAAGAGAGAGATATAAAGCCATGATTGAATCAACTGGTAAACAAGTTGTGGGCTTGTTTACTCTTTCACACTTAGGTTTGTACCAGGAAAAAGGCCACACACTACTGAGAGATCCAAGGAAAACCTTTTGACTTCTTTGATCTAAAAGGCTCGGCCTCTTCCTTGAAGCTATATGGCATTCCTTATAAGCAGCCTCGCAAATCACTCTGCCCCATTTGTGCTTCAAATGTTTCTCCCATAAGTGATCAGTTCTGCACCTATCCCTCAAAGAGCTACAGACTCCAGCCATGATACACAACTCAGCCGGTGAAAGCCTCTCCAGAATGCATTCCAAAGCCAACTCAGGCAAATCCAGAAGAGAAGGCTCCTCCCCCTCCCCCTCCACGATCTCTTGAACTTTTGAGCAAAGAATCACCGTCTCCAGTCTCATTTTCAAAGGAGCTTGAATCATACTAACAGAAAACCTTCCTTTATTGAACCATGAAACAAGAAAACTTGAAAACCCCTCCCAAAACCAAGGCCCCAGCAACATCATCCTGACCTCACTCTTCATTGGCTTGAAAGAAAATGACTTGAAAAGGAAAAGAAAAGAAAAACAAGAAATCAATAAGAAAAGCATTGTATATGAGAGAATTGTCACCTGGGGGTGGTTCAAAACTTGCAATACTAAAGATAGCAAGTCACAGACTGTGTTAGCTAGCTATGAGAAGACAATCCTCATATATAGCAAAAATATAAGAAGAAAAGGAGTGGAGATTAACCGACCAATAAATTCAATTTAAGGAAGGTTGGCAGGTTGGCCATAGTTTGGTAAAATCGAGACAACTTTAAAACTATTTGAAGACAGCACACCCGACGATGCTTTGATTGATTATTGGCAGTTGCAGCGCCACAATGGATAAATAACAGCCAATTAAGCAAAGCAAACGTACTGTCAGGGTAATTGTATTTTTGGTTATTTTTTAGAGTATTTTTTATTTAAAAATATATTAAAATAATCTAAAACACTATATTTGTTTAATTTAAATTAAAAATTAAAACACATATGCCTCGTCAAGAATTCTTATAGGCATCTACATGCAATGAATTCCTAATTTCCTACACTTCTGTAGCTTAAGAGAAAACCACAATCAACTCCCACGTTATCTTTTTGTCCAGCCTATATCTCCTTACCAATACCAAATCTAATTTGTTTATCTTATGAAAAATAAATCTACCTGCACAGGTAAAAAGCCTTGAGAATAAATTCCTAGACAAATAAGAGAGAACTCAACTGTACATTTATTGGGAGACAGTTGGAAGTTAGAGAGTGGAGGATCTAGGCAGGAAAAAAAAAGAGAATAAAATCTAAATCAATACGAAGTCTTGAGAAAAGGTTTCAGACAATCCCACATGTCGAAATCTATAAGACTTTTAGGACAACAAGCAAGAATAATATGCGTGCGTGTGTGCGTGTGTGTGTGTGTGGAGAGAGAGAGAGAGAGAGAGAGTGGGATGGACCCAAATATTAGGTTAGGTGAGAAGGTCGGTCACTCGATCCCAAGGCCTGTCAAACAAATTACAAAATCAGAAAGAAAAAGAGGAATCAAACAAAAGAGTGAAAAACTCCATGATTGATGAAGATGAGGGTGAACTCGAAGTGGGTTAAATATATTCTAAATATATTTTTTATTTATCCGTACTATTATCTCAAATTCAAATGTAAAAAGAAAAAAAGAAATCAGAAGCGATTAGGGTATGGAGATAAATATCATCTTATTAATTTGTTTATTTTATATAGTAACAAAAGTCTCATAATCTTAAAAAAAACGAAAGAAATTAGGTTATATTAGGTCAGTGTCTTGAAAAATTATATATACACATATGTTTCTCAAGATAATTTTTAAATATTTTTTTAATTTAAAAAAAATAAAATATATATAAAAGAAACATGTCATTTTTTTTTACTATCTCAATCATATTTATTTCAAAACAGTAACAAGTGTGCTCGAACCTAAAATCTTCGTAAGCTAAATGGGATCCTCTTTACACTCACTGACTACACATCAGCCAAGCCAAACCCTGAACGGCAAAGTTAAGTTTTTTTTTTTAATTTTGAGTAAGCTTGTGTTTATCTCTTGATTATTTTTTTTATAAATTAAAATTAATAAGGATGTAATTCTTTATTTTACTTTCATTGATGGCATTGAAGTGTGACTTTTTTGTTGGTGAGGGTCAGGAGTGAGAATGATTTGTCAGATCACCGTAAAATCCCACCTGAACCTTTGCCAGACTCCCAACAGCCGCACCAGATAACACAGGCCACCACGTAAACCACCGTCACAAGATTCACGATAAACCGTGTCCTCATTAAAGAACGAGAAAGTGACTATTTAATTTGGAGTTTTTTATATTGTTTTTTAAAGTATTTTTTATTTAAAAGTATATTAAAATAATATTTTTTTATTTTTTAAAAAATATTTTTGATTTCAAGGTAATTATAAACATTAAATTTTTTAATTTAAAATAATAAAAAAATCATTTTTTGCTGAGGTAAAAAATGTGATTGTCAGAAAAGAGAGGGTGGCCTCTCCCCCCACGTTTGCCATTTATGATGGTTCCAATGAAGATCTACACTTCTCTTTTCTTTTAGGTTTGGTGGCTACCATTGACCTATGAGTCTAATACTTCTTTATATATATATATATATATATATATATATATATATATATATATATATATCCTGACCTATGCTAACCTCTTAGAAAATATAAAAATAAAAATATTAGAAAGTAAATGGACGAAACATTTTTTTTTCTTTTTTTTAGTAAATAATTTTGTACTTGGAAGAAGAAGAAAAGTCTAACTTGAGGTGATTGTAACTTTACTTTGAGAAACTGTATAATGACAACAAACGAGATCGTATACACATCTTGAACAACGAATATAAAAATAAACCAAACATCACTTTATAAGTGATCATATTATACTTAGATTTAAATAATTAATTTTTATTTAATTAAAAAATTAAAAGATTTGAGATAACTTTAGTTATTTTTAAAATTAATAAAAAAATCCTATAAAAATAAAATAATAATACAATTTAATCTCTAATTAAATCAAGTGGTACATAATGGAATTGAAAAACACGAGCTTAAAAAATAAAAAATAAAACAAATGAGCTTAAGTAAATCTTCTGAACTTGATTTAATTTCTTAAATTATAGCTCGTTAAATCTAAAAGTAAATAAAATGAAATATCATGAGGTAAGTATATCATATTTGTATTAAAGCAACTATTTTAATTTAAATAAAAAAAATTATAAAGGCTAACTTAACAAAAAAAAAAAGATTCGACACAACTTGAATTATTTTTAAAAATAATAAAAAAATATTATAAAAATCAAATAAAAAATAATGGAACTTAATCTCGATTTAAATCAAATAATGACGAGTAAAGCTAAAAGAAATATAAACTTAAGAAAATAAAACAAAAACTAATGAACCATGAAAAATGTCCAAAACATGAGTTAATATAATAGATTTGCAACCCATAAAATATGAAAGTAAACCAAATAACATATTTATATTTAAAGAACTTGTTTAATTTAATAAAAAATGTATTTAAAAAAAAGAATAACAAAATTTAACAAAGAATAATAAATAAATAAAACCTGAGATAACCCAAGTTATTTTTAAATCAATAAATATTCAAAATATTTTTGAATTATTTTGATGGTATTAGAAAAAACCTTATATCTAATTTAAATAATTTGTTGCATTGACAATTAAGTGATTAGATGGTGAGAAGAAAGAAAAAGACAGCTGCCCCAATAAATTTTATAATGTCTAATAATTCTTGTGAAAAGCCAAAATAAACCCTAGTGGAAGGCCATTAGATTTTCTTTTAGACTCTTTCAACCACTTGGTGTGTTACGCTACGTTGTTATAAAAATGTTTTGCAAAAAAAAATTAAATTAAAAAAATTTAGTATATATATATTATATATATATATATATAAAATTGAATAAAAAAAATTGAAGGCGTTGTATAAAGTCAAGGGTTGGGCACATGCTTGCATGTCCATTGATTAAAAACGGTGCATCCTTGAATTGGATATAAAGTAGTTTGATGAGGCATCATCTCCTCCTCCTCTATCACTTCACGGAGTTCATCAAAGCTATTTATATGAGACTTTATGAAAGTGAAATTTCACTTTCAACGTAAGAATTGATTTCGATTAAAGGAGTTAAAACCACGAATTAATAAGGTCGTAGCGAGATACTCCGTTTACATTATTAACTTTATTTCATTCATTAATTAAATACCTTATTTCTTCTCAATCTAAATTAATAAATTCGACACTTAAATATCATTTTTAATTATTTCATACTAGTCAAATTCATCTCAATCTCTTCTCAAAATCAATAATACAACCTCGTTTAGTTTAATGGATTTATCCAAAACTTTCCTAGTTAAGAACTTCCAAACAGTGACCCAGTAATATAAACTTGAGACTAAAAGATTTACTTTTCTATGGTTGTTAATATGATAATAACTGAAGGCTTAAATTGTCGTTAACTTTAGGACCCATAAACTTAATCAAGGTGCATGTAAGTTAGCCCTGATATCCGTGTTAATAAAAAAAAATCCAAACTATTAACTCTGAATTAAATTTATTATTGAATAAATAAATTGAATCGAGAAATAAAAATTTGAATTCAAAACTGTATAGTTTATTTCATAATCATTATTAAGATTTAAGATTTAAACTAATTCTCTCATCTCTTGACGACAAAAGATGACATTTTGCATTAGTTATTATTAGTTAATTACCCGCATTACGCTGCAGACCGAACAAATATTTTTTATAATTATTAGAATTGAAACAATTAATAGATTTTGCTAATTCAAAAATAAAATATAATATTTATACATGCAAGTTTTGATTTAATGAAACACATCAACATACCCTATTATAACAACAGGAACATCAAAACCTTAACATCTAAAAATATTATTACTATTACTGCTAAAACAATAAAAAAATATTAAATTACCCCGAGAAAAAAAATAAAAAACATTAACAAAAGAGGAAGTAAGAAAAAAAATATTATTTTATCATTGTGTTAATAATAGGGAAAAAATTCAATCAAAGAAAAAAAAACAATAACTTTAACAAAATGAAACAATTACTTAAAGAACAAATTTATTAAACATAATTGGATATATGCTCAAATATTCTGATATATATATATATGTATATAAGTTGTTTTTTTGATAGCCGAAAACACATTAAAAGAAATGTGCATTATTGTTTTGCTAAAAAATAAAACTATTCAACCAGTGACAGAACACGGTGAAATAACTAGTAATTTCAATGGAGCTACAGCATAATGTCACTCTCAAACGATGAAATATCCTTTCGAACGAGGGGCCTGGCTGGCTAGAAAAAAGAGATTCTCATGACAGATTTTCAAGTGAGCTTAGAAGATTTTTGGTGATCTTCCATTATCGGTTCTTGAGCTAAAATGTCAACCTTCAATGCTTTGTCTCACGACAATGACCAAGACGTTCCTTAAACGTGAGGAACCATATACCTATGATCCTATGTTCTAGGTCAGATCGAGCCATTAGTACGAAGATTCTGTCTTAAAAATATTTTTTATTTAAAAATATATTTTTATTATTTTTTAATAATTATTTTTTATATTAGCATATAAAAATATCATTTTTTAATTTAAGATAAAAAATAAAAAATAAAAATATTTTTTTTATTTTAAAAATATTTTTGAAACACAGTGAGAAACACATATATGTCCGTCCAACGGAGAATGGTTAATCTTCTACTTCATCCCATGGAATTAGGGTATTGATTTTGTCTAATCTTTCTCAAAAGAAAAGAGGGATACGGGATATTTATGATTTCTAGTTGCATGGGTAGTGGGGATTTTAATGGAGTGCTGGTCAATGACAAGAATCATCATGCTGATTTAGATGCTCTAAATCTTTGATTCACTAGCAAACCATAGACTACAAAATCAAGTATAAGAAAGAAACCCAACATTAAAAGGTTTAGAATGAATGTGGTGTCAACATTACTATAATGGATTCCACAAACAAGGATTAAGAAATGAAAAAAAAGAGGGGGGGCCTAAAAATGGTTCCCTTTGAAGATAGATAAGTGGAGCTTTACCATCAATCAATCAATAATATATAGATGCATCTATATAATGAAGGATCGGATTTTAGGATCATGTAGGGTCCCGAACTTTCTAGGTTATTGTTTTTTTTCCCCAAAATGATTCTCATGTACTTGCATATTGGGGCATGGTTTTGATTACGTTGTTTAAATTATTGTTTATTTTTGTGTTTGGAATTTTATTTAAGTATGCTTTAAGAGTATATTTGAAGACATTATAAGATTTTAAAAAATTATTTTCAAGTAAAATATATATTTGAAAAAAAACTCTGAATCACAAAATCAAATGTTGATATTGTAGTATATATTAACTGATAATTAGATTAAAATTTTGCCATTATTTAGAACTATTACAATATAACTTGGTTTTTCTTTTAAAATATCTTGAGCTAATTAAAACTTATATATATATATAATCTTGTAATTGTATTCAAAGAAAGATTTTTTTAATCGAAGACATGAATCACAACCTAAGATTAGTAAAATAATAGGATTAGAAACATGCTTAGACAGATTTATGATCTCTCCCATTGGATTATATAGTTTTGAATATATTGCACCCCATTCATTTATCACATGCTTGAGATTTTTTTTATTAATGTGTGTGTCCGGGTCAACTTGCGTGTATCTTAATTAAGTTAATGAGTCTTGAAGTTAACGTCCATGTAAATTTCTAATGATTATCATATTAGCAACTACATGACTCAAATCTAAGATCACGCTAGAAGTAAACCTTTTAATCTCAAATTTTTATAACTAAACCATCTACTATAGGATTCTTATATGGTTATGGTTGAGATTTTTGTGAGAAAGGTTGTGATGCTCGAGGACAAAAACTTTTGCTTTCATGATAGGGTTTGCTTGACAACCCTTGGACATTTTCATTTCAGTACTGTAAATTCATATATATTTATGCATAGTCTGCCCCCCACTCATATTATTCACTCAAGCACTACAGGGGACTTTATGCTAAAAGTTGATGAGGTAAGCAAGAAATTTTACAAGTTGTTCTTGTCTAGCTATCCATTTTTTGCTTCATGCATCTATCATTCTTCCACTGCCGATTTATATTTTAAAAAAAAAATGTATTGAATGCCCATTTTACCTTTACAGGAAAAAGATTGTGATAGAATCCATGGCATGGTGCTTGTTAGACCTCAAAAGTGCTTGTTCTATAGGGTTAATTCGATAAGTGTGGATTGCAAACATGATCTAGATTAGATTCTTAGTCAGATTAAATAAGATATTAAATTTTTGAAATTAAGTATCTGTTTGGTAGTGTGATTGAAGTTGTTTTTGAAACTTTTTTCATGTTTTAAAAATTATTTTTGACATCAGTATATAAAAATGATTTAAGAATATCAAAGAAAATTAAATTAAAAATATATATTTTTTATTTTTTTTCAAAAATAATTTTAAAACAAGTAGGAGCTATTAGAATACTTGTCTAGCCTAGAGAAAGTGCTGAGATGATATCCTCCAAATCTTTGGTGCTCTCAACAACTCTCCTCATAGTATTCTCAATCCACCGTCATTGGAGCAGAGAATGTGCTGTGATTTAGGTTTCAACTATCAAGATAATGACACGGGGTCCACCAAGGAAAAGAAAACCAGCAAAATAAATGGCCGAGGAGAGGAGAGGCGAGGGGCTTTATCTTTTTGTGCTGGCTTGGTGGGGGGCTGGAATAGAACCAATGGGGCTGGCTTTAGAGATCAGATGGGGGTGCTTCAGCTTTTCGGATCATGATAAAAGCTGGCAACAAGTGTGTGATGAAAGGGAGGGGTGCGGCACCTCCCCCCGCCCCATAACTTATGGTGACAATCGTCTCTAAAATATGATAATAAATAGCTTGTGATATGTATAACATGTTTTGAATTCAAATCATGATATATATTTTTTATAATAATTTGAGATAACCAGAATTTTATATGTTTATATAGACTCGTGCTTTCGGAAATAGAGTTCAATTTAAAATCTAAATTACAAGATGATAAACTCACATAAAATAAATTATAAAACTTAATGCACAATCAATTTAATATCTAATAATGAAATTACAAATATTAAAACAACAACAACTTGAGTCAGCACGGTTAACCCACTAAACCCGCAATCCAATTATGAGAGTAAAATAATATTATAAAAATAAATTATAAAACTCAATTTTTAATAAATAATAGAATTAAAAAAAAGAATCAAATCGGTTTAATTCACCAACCTCGCGACTTGGTTTATTAGACTAGGACATCCACATAATAAATAAAGTTAATCCCAGTAAACTGATATTGAAATATAATTTTTAAAATTACAAAGAAAAAACAAACAATCTTTAAGTTTTGACCTATTATCCATTAAATTGGGCCCAAAAAGATGCAATTGAAAAAGAAATCCAAAGAAGTGCATGAACAGTAACAGTCCAGTTCTTATAGTAGTTTTGGCATACGGCAAGGTAATAAGAGTGGCTTAACAAGCCCATGGTACTTGTCAGTAAATAATAATTATATATTATTTTAGTTTGTTAATATTTATTTTACATGCTTTATGAGAAGTGTTAAATAAAATATTATTTTACTATTTTTCTTTTAAAATTAATATTTCTACATATATTGTAAAAATACCAAAACCCTATTGCATTATGTATTTTTTTTTCCATTTGTGTTTTTTTCTTTGATTTTTTTTAAATTTATAGTTTACCTGAATTAACTCATATTATTTTTTAAAATTTTATTTTTAATATGAAATTGATTAAAAATTATTCAGGTTGTTTTTAAACATGCCAAGTCACACACCACTAGATCATATTAAACTTATTAAAATAATTATATATTAAACATATTAAAATACAATTGGAGTTTTAAATGATTTTTTTACCACTCGAATGCAAATAAACAAAGAATATATTTATAATATTTAAAAAACCATTCTAGCTCTTTTAAATAACATTTCCCCTTGTAGATACTCCAAGGCACAACCGTATAATCATGCAAAAATTGCAACAAAATATCAAAAAACAGTGTATTTATACTGTTATTTGTTTTTTATTTAAAAATATATTAAAATTATATATTTTTTTAAAAAAATATTTTTAACATAATACATCAAAATGATCTTAAATAACTAATTTTTTTAATATAAAATAAATAAAAAAAATCATTTTTAAAAATATTTTTGAAACGAATTACCAAATCACTTCCTCGTCTAAGCACAACAGTATATTGTTTCTCTCCATCTGGAGTTCCTTTTTGTTTCACCGCATCTTGACTGTAGGGTTTGTGCTCCGCCTTTGCATCTCCCTTTAAACCCTATAATTGCCCATAGGTACCAAGGCAAACTCAGACAAACTGAGTGCTTTTGGAAGTCCGTGTTTGTAAACTATTTTTTTTTTAAATAAAAATTTTTATTTTTATTTTTATTTTTTATTTTAAATTAAAAAAATTAATATTTTCAAAAATATGCTGATATTAAAAATATTTTTTTTTAAATAAAAAATATTATCTTAATATATTTATGAACAAAATACACTTTTAAAAACAACTTTATTCATACTTTCAAACACGCAACTAATTGAGAATAGCATCATGTGCAGGAAAAGCAACAATGGATCATTTTGACGATCCATTCCTAACTAATCTGACAACAGAATCATTTGAGAAGATAGAAAGAATTTCGAGATCATGGGATAAATTTTGAACTATTGCAAGATTTGACCTTATTTATCATAACTCATCTCATCAACAAGAAAAGAGCCTGGCTCGTAATAAAATTTAGAGTGACACAAACTCGGCTCTCTACTTCCTATTTGTATCGATGCTTCTTGATTTCCACCCTTCATAGCATGATTGGCATGATTATCGCGAGCTACCAACTTAGCACTCCCTGTTCGTCAACACATGAAGGTCTGTTTCTGAACTTTTGTGGCCTTAAAACTGCCAGAACCTCGCCGGGAAATCATTGGACAGTTCTTTTTTATTTTCTGGCATGTCACTAATCTCCATAAATTTTCCAGTTTGGAAAAGGGTATAAAAAGGTGAGAAAGACTCGAGTTTATAAACAGATGCAGCTAAAAAAATCACCTGCAGAAACCTTCTAGCAATTTAGAACTGTGTAGCAATAGATGAGCTTTAAATCCCAGGAGGATCGTAAAAACAGGAAAATATATAGTCTAGATCACAAGAAATTCTGGGGTCTAGATGAGGTAGAACCCGACCGAAATAAGTTGCTGCTGACATTTAGAAAATAATATAAATCATATTTTGGTACCTCACCTAACAGCTTAAACTTTTAGGTTAGATGATCTTTTTGATGTGGTTTTAGAACTTTGTTGACCCAACGGTCACGAGTTTAAATCTCATCACCTTCATTCTATTTGATAAAAATCAAGTACAATGTAGCATGAGTCTATATGCAAATTTCAAACCTAAAAGGTTTTTACTTGATGGTATGTGATAGAAAATAATATAAATCATATTTCAGAGCTTCACCTAATAGCTTAAGCTTTTAGGTGAAATGGTTCTTTTACATGGTATCAGAATCTTGTTGACCCAGCGGTCACGAGTTCAAATCTCAACACCTTTATTCTATTTGATAAAAATGAAACACAAGATAATGTAAACCTGTGTACAAGTTTCAAGCTCAAAATATTTTTACTTGAAAATATATATTAGAAAATAATATAAATCACAAGACAGATAGTTACTTAACCGTCCTATAACTCTGTACACCATACTTTCATTATGCAAGACTGAGGCACTTGACAAATCACCTTATTTCATTTCAAGGGGCAAATTCAACCAAGAAGTAATGCTTGCGATGCAAAAGAGAACCCTTCAAAACCATGGCAATATCATAAAATATCAGATGGCAATTACTTATTTTTAAAATTATTGAGTACCTAATTCAGCAGCTTTCATAGCAGCAGCCTTTGTTGCCTCGAAGTCCTTAGCAACCTCTGAAATATTGGCATGTGTTTTTCCCAAGATTGTCGATACTGTTTTGGTGTTTTTTTAATTAGAATGGAATGTTTTGGTTTTGACGTGCCGTTTCAAGATTATATTGTTCATGTATATATATATATAATTAAATATATTAATTAAAAAAATAGTTCAAATCCAAATATAAAATTATTTAGAATTGTGCAATTTAATCTAAAAAAGACACAATAAAATGATTTTTCAAAACAAAATTATGAACATGTATAATATTACGATAATATCATCATCAATTTCACAAGGTCATTCCATTCTCTAATTGTTCTGAAATTTTAACATAATATATATAAATATATCAAAAGACTCCTTGTAAAATTTCATCTCAATTTAATGTCCGGATTAAGAAATATAATTGATATTGTAAAATTATTTATTATTTAAAAAAAATGTATTTGGATGAAACGGAACGGGCGGAACGAAACCGGAACATTTCAGTCGGTTATTTGGCCAAAAAATCCAAAACAAGCCGAAATTTAAGCCGAGATAAAAACGATATTGTTTTATCTTTTTTTTAACTGATACAAAATATTTCGATCATCTCAACCAAAATAAAACAAAACTGACAACCATGATTTGTGCTCAATCTGTCCAGCATTGACCTTATCATCAACCTCATGGGCCAGCAATGAACTTGAAGGCTGTTTTCATAAACTACAGTGGTTGAGTTGAGAAATCAAAATTAATAATAATCTCTGAGGCGATGCCCACCATCCCTTCCAGAGCTATACAACATCATGCTTTGGACTCCCTGCAATTCACACAATTTACACAGCCAATCAACCCTCACTAGAATGCAGTAAAATTACAACAAAACCTAGAAGCAGAAAAATTCTAACAAAAACAGACATCAAGATTTCATTAATCTTAAAACCGATAGAAACCCAGAAATCCGAAACCAAAACTGAATAAACTAACCATCCGAAGAAGGAGATCCGTTAACAGGGAAGTGTCGGAAATCATACTTACCAGGACCAGGACCAGGACCCACACCCATGGTATGAGATGTGAGTATATAAAACCTGTTTTTTTTTTTAAGAAAAATATTTTGTTTTTAAATTATTTTAATATAAAGATATCAAAAATATTTTTTTTAAAAAAATAAAAAAATAATATTATTTTAATATATTTTCAAATAAAAAAATCATTTGTACCTCAATGATACTAAATGAACTCATGATAAATTATAAAAAAATAAAAATATTATTTTAATATATTTTTAAATAAAAAAGACTTTAAATACCACATAAACTCATAATTTGTGTTTGAAAAGTGGTAAAAATTATATTTTAACTTATTTTAAAATTTTTTAAAATCAATAATAAAAAATACTAAAAAATATTAATTTTAAACTAAAAAAATAGAAAACATGATAAAATTTATTTTTTAAAAATATTAATATAATATTACTTAAATTGATTCAGATCAACTTCTCGTAACCTAAATTTTTAACAGGCTTATGTGCTGAATTTAATAACTTCGTATATAATAATAAAACATTTATTTTTCTTAACAAATATATCATCAATAAATGTTAGAGTTTTTTTTAAGAATAAAAGGTGGTTATTTTATTCTCAACCTAAATTAAATTTCCCCTTTAATTCTCAACATATCAAATTGAGAAACTCTTGGTGACCCTTGGATTAAAAAGAAGAAGATTAAAAAAATAAAAATAAAATCTTAGCAAATGAGTACTGGGGAAGCAGCCAAAAAAAAGAAGTCTACGGGGGAAATCCTGAAAAGAAAAAAACTTTTGGTTGCAGGCTTGCAGCCCTAGCTGAATCACATATTACTCAGAAACCCTTCAAGAACCCTTTTCAAGTTTCTCCAGGGTTTAAGAGTGAGGCCGTGACTTTAACACTCACACTAACATCCACCATTTCATTTTCAATTTCTTCACCAAAAACCTTCAAACACCCCCCATTAGCCAAAGTCATGTTGGCTCTTCGTCGAGCTTGCAATCCTCTCAGGTAACTCTCTCTTTCTCTCTCTAACTTTGTTATTCATTTAGTTGTTATTTGGAGAATTAACAATCACAATTGATATTTGAGTGTGAGTTAGAAATGGGTTTGTTTTACTTATTCATTTTGGTCAGTAAAGGTTTGATATTTTTGGTTACTGTAAAGGCGTTTTTTTTTCATTGCCTTTTTAAGTCGTGAGAAGGGAAAGGAAGGAGGGTAAGATTTTAGTTTTTAATGGCCTAAATGCTAACGAGGTGCTTAGAAGGAAGAAAATGAAACTTCTTTGACTTAATTTAGCCGGTTGCTAGAGTAGTTGTAGTTAAACAGTTTTTTGGGATTCTGTGATTTTGAGTTTGTTTGGTTACAATGAGTGAAGACTGTGAAATAAGGTTATTCTATATAGTTAGTTTTGTAAACGAACCCTATTTGTGTATGATTTTTAGAATGAGAAAAGAGATGGTGAGAATTACCACAATGGTTAAGATGTGGTACAGATCATGTGAAGAATTACAGGTTGCATCGGTCTTTAATGTTGTTCTCGAGACTTACAGGAATGTAGGATGTGATTGCGGGCTCAACTGCAACCATCACTCACAGCCAGAACACAAGTATCTGATCTCTGTCCATAACAGTCCCATTCTCTGTGCTTGTTGTTCTTTTTCTGTGAGAAGCTTGCATCTACATTTCTTTCAGTAGAAAGAAGTTTCATTGAAACATTTTTTCTGCTCTGGTGGTTTTCCATTGATTGTATCCTTTAGCAGTTTTATTTTTTCCCTTCTAGATATTTTTGAGTTATAATCTTTTGTTGTTCTGTTACCAGGTTTCATGGATTCAGTGGTGGAACTTCTCGTGCCTGTTGTGCTAAATCAGAAATAGTATTTAGTTACGTAGAAGGCAAGGCAATGGTTGTTGAGTCTCCTCAACCTGTATCTGAGAGGCCTCGATTTTATCACAGCACAAATATTGGTTCAAAGTTCTATTTGGAGAAGCGTGGTTTTGCTTCACAATCTGGTGCTGAAAGCAGTGAATCAGATGATGACTTGGAAGATGAGTTCTCTGAACTTGAAACACCACTAAGTGCCAATGAAAGTGTCGTCAATATAGATCAGCTAATTTCCAATGATGACATCAATGATATAGGGGAACCTTCTCAGAATGCACTAGAACTATCAGATAATGAAACAGATCCAGCTGAGAAAAAATTACCTAGGAAAAGGGCTCCCTCAGAGCTGTTCAAGGCCATCATTTCTGCTCCAGGTGTTTCTGTTCATAGTGTTCTTGACAAGTGGGTGGCAGAAGGAAAGGATTTGGACCAGTTAGAGATCTCTAACGCCATGTTCTATCTTCGCAAACGTCGACTGTTTGGGAGGGCTCTACAGGTGATTTGACTTGACACTAATCTTTTCTTGTAGCTGTCTTATGTTGTTAATTGTCAGTTATTGGAGGCTGTTAGCCTTGCATCCAATATGATTTGAGGTCTGCTATTCATTTGTGAGAGGGAAAATTAAATTAGGATGTGCTCTAGTGAATGCTTTTTGTACATATAGTAAATTGGGGATGTTTTCAAAGTGAAACGAATTAACAATTGATGCTGTGTCCAAGTGTTGGTGGCAGCTGTATGCAATTAGCTTCACAAGTTAAACTGCAATGAGGCCATACATTGTTTTTACAATGCATTGATTCCTTGCTCTCCTCATGCCAAGCTAACATGATCGTTTTAGAACAATTATAACTCAGTGGTCCTGCTGATGTTGGCCTTGGGTGCAAGACTTTGGAGCGATCTTATCCTTCAGCTTTTTTGCATGAAATAGCCCTCTAAAGACTTGAATTCTCGTCAGATAGTTGCAAACCCAAGATGTTTGCCATCATTATAAATAATGCACCCCTTTCACTACATGCATTTACAAAAGGGTAGGATTTTTTCATCACAACCGTTTCTCAGAACTCCAGTTCAAATGATGGTTGTTTGGGTTTCATTTGAAAGATTTATGAATTTCATGTTGATTGCAAAGTTGTGAGAGTTACTTGTCTTCCCTTTAGTTATTTAGAGTTTTTGATGTTTTCTGTCCTTTGGGAACATTTATGTGGTTGCTTTTGCAGCTCTCAGAGTGGGTGGAAGCAAATAAGCGAAAAGACTTTGATGAAAGAGATTATGCTTCTCGTCTTGATTTAATTGCAAAGGTGCGTGGTCTCCATAAGGCAGAGGTTTATATCGAGAAAATCCCAAAATCCTTTAAAGGGGAGGTGATCTACCGAACCTTGCTGGCCAACTGTGTTGCAGTTAATGATGTGAAGAAGGCAGTGGAAGTATTCAACAAAATGAAGGACCTCGAATTACCAATCACAATATTTTCTTACAACCAACTGCTGCTCCTTTACAAGAGGCATGACAAGAAGAAAATTGCTGATGTGTTGCTATTAATGGAGAAAGAAAATGTCAAGCCTTCTCTTTTTACTTACATACTCTTAATAGACACTAAGGGCCAATCCAATGACATAGCAGGGATGGATCAAATCGCAGAGACAATGAAGGCTGAAGGTATTGAACCTGATATCAAAACCCAAGCTATCATGGCCAGGCACTATGTATCTGGTGGCCTCAAAGAAAAAGCTGAGACTGTTTTGAAAGAGATGGAAGGGGGCAACTTAGAAGAGCATCGGTGGGCTTGCCAGTTTATGCTTCCTCTATATGGTAGTCTTGGGAAGGCTGATGAAGTGAGTAGGCTTTGGAACTTCTGTAAGAAAAGCCCCCGACTTGACGAGTGCGTGGCTGCCATTGAAGCCTGGGGACAACTGAAGAACATTCCTGAAGCTGAGGCAGTTTTTGAGTTGATGTCGAAAACATGGAAGAAGCTATCTTCAAAGCATTATTCTACACTCTTGAAGGTTTATGCAAACCATAAGATGCTATCCAAGGGTAAAGATTTGATCAAGCGGATGGGTGATAGTGGGTGTCCCATCGGGCCATTGACATGGGATGCACTTATCAAGCTTTATGTGGAAGCAGGGGAGGTGGAAAAAGCTGACTCTATACTGAATAAGGCTGCTCAACAGAATCAGATGAAGCCAATGTTTAGTTCATACATGATTGTCATGGAGAAATATGCAAAGAAGGGTGACATACATAACGCAGAGAAAATGTTTCACCGGATGAGACAAGCTGGTTATCAGGCTCGATCAAAGCAATTCCAGACTCTAATTCAGGCATACGTAAATGCCAAGGCTCCATGTTATGGCATGAGGGAGAGACTGAAGGCGGATGGTTTATTCGCCAACAAGGCTGTGGCAGCCCAACTTTCTCAGGTTGATGCATTTAAGAGGACAGTAGTTTCCGATTTGCTTGACTGAATTATTTGATGGTCCCTATGCATGGATTACGTTCTTGTCAACTTTCTGTTCCATGCATAGTTGCCAGCTATTAGTAGGTGAAACCTTTTTTATGCAGATCTTTTTGCTTACTATTCATGTCAAGACGGTTGTGCCCCATCTCTTCTGTAGGAATGTTAATCTTATGCCTGCCAATATGTTTCTTTTACGTGTTTTATCCTCAAATCTTTTATATTCTAGAGAAAACTCTGAAAATATATTTTACCATTTGTCTGGTTGAGATTGCATTAGGGTTGACAGCGCTGGATCAAGTCTAAGCCTTTGATCCCTTGTTTCTCTACCTCAATTTCGGATTTCATTGCATCATCAACCGTTTGTCAAAAACACATCCCAAAGAGGACATGATACCGGTTTAGGGGGTGGGATTTTAGACAAGCTGGTAAAGAGCGTATCAACAACGGCCCTGTCTAAAATAGTTTTCGAGTGTTTCAACCAGGATATCAATCTCGTTTTGTTTTGCCCGAAATGTTGTTTTGCCCGAAATGATTGTAACATTTTGTACCATTAAAAATAAAATAATATTGTTTTTGTCTTGGTTTAAATTCCGGATCATTTTGGATTTTTGTTCAAATACCGGCCGAAACGTTCCGGTTTTATTTCGGCAAATAGTTTTTTTATTTAAATAATGAATAATTTTACAATATTAATTATATTTTTTAATCCGATTATTAGTTTGAGATGAAATTTTACGAGAAGTCTCTTGATATTTATATATATTATATTAAAATTTCAGAGCAATCAGAGAATGTAATGACCTTGTGAGATTAATGATAGTATTCTCGTAATATTATACATGTTCATAATTTTGTTTAGAAAAATTATTTTATTGTGTTTTTCTTTAGATTAAATTGCATAATTCTAAATAATTTTATTTTTGGATTTGAACTATTTTTTAAAATTAATATAGTTAATTATACACACACAAATAATATAACCCTGAAATAACACGTCAAAACACTCCAAAACCAAAACATTCTGTTCCAATTGAAAAAACTCAACAGTACTGACACCCTTGGTTTCAACTATAGCAATAACTCCTTAAATGCTTCATTCATTCATCATTTTATGAGTTGGAAACCAGAAACACTCACCTTTCCAAGGATATATGGGCCGCGTAGTAATTTGCAAACTAAGCTGACCAGATTGATAGTGATCAAGCCCGTCTTTCCTGTCTTCTTTCTTGCTTGCTTGATTGTTGTCTTCTGTACAAGACGATGTTTCTCACAGTAGTAATTCAGTATATCCGTACTTGTACCTTTTTAATTGCCATCCGTTCAATCTATCTCCCTAACCTCATCTCATCCATTTCAGTGTCCACTTTCATGGTCGAAAGTTGTAATTTGAAGATGATTTGATCGCATTGTTTTCTGCACACTAGTCACAAGCCTAACGAAGTGAGGTCTCGTAACATCCTTCTCAGGGATCTCAATCTTGTTCTGTTTTGTATTAGCTAAAAAAAAAAAAATGTTATTTTTATCTCGGGTTAAATTCCAGTTCATTCTAGATTTTTTGGTTAAATTCTGTCCGAAACAACCCATAATCATTTCACTTGTGCCGTTTCTGCCAAATAGTATTTTTTATTTAAAATAATGAATAATTTTACAATATCAATTATATCTCTTAGTTCGACCGTTAGATTGAGATGAAATTTTACAAGGAATCTCTTGATATATTTATATATATTATGTTAAAATTTTAGAGCAATCAAAGAATGTAATGACCCTACGAGATTAATTATGGTATTCTCGCAATATTATACATGTTTATAATTTTGTTTAGAAAAATCATTTTATTGTGTCTTTTTTTAGATTAAATTGCACAATTTTAAATAATTTTATTTTTAAATTTGAACTAATTTTTTTTTGAATTAATATAGTTAATTATGGACAACATCTTTAGTTTCTCTAATTTATCTGTCTTGAAATCCAATGATCATATATAACAGGCATTCTCTTGACTATCACTTTCGGACATAATCAAGCAAAAAAATAATCACATAAATGCAAGTTCGAGGCACTTAATTTATCATCTCTTAACCATTAAATAATCTACTTCTTAATTTGTTTTGCAAGATGGTCTGACATATATGAAGATTTCAAAGGATAAAAACTCAAAAGGTATAAAAAATAAAATCAAATAGAGATTTAAACCTTTTAAAAAAAAGGGTGATATTGGAAATATTTAAACTATAGAGCTAAAAATGAAACATGAGTGGATCTTTAAGGACAAGTATGTAGTTTAACCCAAACAACACAAACCAGCCCAAACTGTTAGCATAATGGGCTTACTGGATCCTCAGAGACCAATTGCCGAAGCAGCAGGTCGAGGAACATATTATACCACACTTGCCAGCTCAATCTCGAGACATTCTGAGGTCAAGGAGGAGGATAAAAAGGGTTGACATTCCAGCGTATGATGATGATATAGGAGAAGAATTCGAGGGAAGAACAAAATTGGAACTTGAGAAATCTGGTGGAGCGTACTTTCTGGCAAATTGGACGCAGGTTATCATGAGAAGGCCAGCGATGAGAGGGAGACAAATTCAAGCGGGTGATTATCTTGTAATGAATTCCAGATTCAAGAATCGCAAAGGAGACTGGTAGTAGAGAGTAAGAACACCATTTTCAGATATCTTTTAACAACATAGTTTCTGGATTGATTTTAAAGTTTTAATGATCAAATACTTGAGTTTGAATCTCACTGGCTATAATATAAAATTATCCTGAAGGTTTAATTTTGTTGGGATGAGGTCTTTTAATGATTGGTGGCTCGAGATTCTTAAATCTTTCCGTGAAAATTGCTAGAGCAGGCAGTGTTTTTTTGTTGGCAAGTTTGGAAGGCGAGGGAGTTTCATTTTTCATTTTCCTATGAAGTGCGCCGTGAAGGCAGCAGCTGAATTAAATGATCTGACTATGTCAATTCCTTCCATTCCGGTTCACGTTTTATTTTTCGGTTAATTTTAGTTTTAAAATTTTGGGCGGTTCATGTATGTATGTATGTATGTATGTATGTATGTATGTATGAATGAATGATTTTAGTTTAATAAAGATAAATTAACTTAAAAGTATACAATTCACATTTCAAATACAAATAAAAAAATGAAAGTTGAACCGATATAACTTAATTGACTTGAAGAGACTAAAGATAACTTGGACAACTTGTAAAAATATAGTTTGATTTAAAAAAATCAAGGTAATATTTTAAAAAATATTAAAACAACAACATATTGGATTGATTTGGTCAAATTGGGTTACTTTCAAATTCATGACCCGGATTATGAGAATACAATAACTCTAAATAAAACAAATCAAAATAAAGCTCAATTCTCAATAAAAATATTGTTGAATGATGAAATTGAGAATGATAAACTCTATTGCCCAAAAAATAATCTTTCAAAACAAAATTATAAAAATATCATCGGTAGTCTCATAAAGTTTTTATAAACTTTGATTGCCCAAAACTCTTAACATGAGATATAACATTATGTTAGGAAACTATTAGTAAAATCTTAGCATGATTCAACTATCAAATTGAAATATATAATTGATACCTTAAAACTAAACAATATTTTTTTTATAAAAAAAATCAGAACAAAATGTTCATAATGGAATCTGAATATTTCAGATGAAATTTCGATGAAATCTACAAAACAGATCTCGATGTTGAGCGAAATAAAATATATTCTGAGTTCTTATGCTTTTTAATTTGAAATAAAATATACTGATTATTTTAGACAAAATAAAACAAAATTAACACCCTTGCTAATACCATTTTCCCTACCTCACTAATCCTCAGCACTAGAGTACCCTCCTGGTACTCAGATTAGCCCATTGCCAAGTGGTGTCAAGGATTTAAATTGGACTAGTTACAAGTTTTAGAAGTAAGATTAAGTTTAGGAGGTTCATTAACCATGTTTCTTCAATTTTATCATTTATTTAAATCGAAACTAGACTCTATTATTTTTATTTATTTGCTTTCTATATAATTTCTCATTATTTTTAAATGACCTAGGTTATCTTGGGTCTTTTATTTGTTATTCTATGTTGAATTTTCTTTGACTAATTTTTTTGAAGTCATACTTTTTTTTATTATTCTATCTTTCAAAATTTGGAATATTTGTTTTTGAATAATTTATAAAGTCAAGTTATTTTTCAATTTCATCCGCTTTTAATTTTGTAGTATTTCAAGTTTTATAATTATTCTTTTGATTGCTATTTATTTTGTTTTAAATGGTTTTTAAAATTGCTTTCTTACAATTCCATCCTCAATTTTTTTCTACCCAATTTGATTCTTATTCTTTTTATTGCTATTTTTTTTTTGTTTTGACAAGTTTTTTAAATCAATACTTTTTAATGGTTTTCATCTTTAAAATTAAATTGATTGAGAATTAAGCTTGATAATTGAACCTAGATCAAGGATCTCACGAGTTGTGAGTTTTAAAAATTAAACCATGTTTATAAAGTTTGACCAATTTCATTTTTTTTTTAAGTTGATTTTTTATCCTCTTATAAAAAGTATTGCTTTGTTATTTTTTAATGTTTGCATTCTATGGAGTTAATCTCAGGTTCATAATCAAAGTCACTAATTCAAAGGTAAATATGGGCTAACTTTTGTTTTGATTGTTCTTTTTCTAAATTAATTTATTTTAATTTTATTATTTAATATTTAATTTATTAAAAATTGTTCTCCGTGCTCATGGTTAGGGAATTGACCGCTTAAATTGGATTAACTAAGAAAATCATTGTTTTTTTAAATTAATTTATTTTTCATTTGTTTTCAAACAGTTACCCTAACATTATGATTGTATCAAAGATTTTGCTAACCCAAAATAAAGTTTTTTTTTTCTCTATCTATAGCTCATTTGATTTATTAATAATCAATTATTGAATTGTGTTTTCTACATTTTGTTCCATGCAGTCACAAAATTTCCAAATTAGCCCGGTTCAACTAAAAAAAATATACATTGATTCTACCGATTGACTTGGATTGCTTAATAATCCAAATGGGCTCAATTAGAGTTCTTTTATTGATTTATTTTTTTCTCAATCTATTTATTATCATTGTGGGGTTTTTTATTTTTATTATTTAAATTACCAATTGAACCAACCAATATGTCATGTCTTTTTTAATCTTTTTTTGTCAATTTATTTTTTACATATTTTTTCATATCATTTAAATTACAAATTGAACCAATTATCATAATGTTTTTTTCCTTTGCATTCTTTTTTATGTCGAAAATAAATTTAGCTGACCGGCGGAATTCGCGCCACGATCTAGTATGAATCCTAGAAATCGAGAGTACAACGTTCATCAACTTAAATACAATGCATGAGCCACCTACCGAATTTTTCCACCTTTTCTTCACCGAAAAGTAATCCACGGATCAACACAGATCAGGAATATCCGATGTCCGAACCACCTACCGAATTTCTCCACCTTTTCTTCACCGAAAAGTAATCCATGGATTAACACTGAGATCAGGAATATCCGATGTCCGTGTCAATCGCATGGCCGAACCAGCAGACTACCAAAAAGCTGTTTGTCTGTGTTTCTTTGACAGGCTTAAAACCTTTCGTGCAGTCAGATATCCAAATGGTCAACGTTAATCATGCTTGCCGCATTCTGAATGAGTTCCTTGCGATAATCCACCTAAAAAATTCAACACGGAACATTATCACCATCGATTAGTAATAGTAATAGCAATAGTAATACCACCAGTTGCATGATCTAATCCCCAGGGAATGCAAAACGTAGAATAGAATCAAAAGTTCCCTGAAAATTCACAAATTCCTTTTATCAATGTTTTGATATATTATTAGTTTCCAATCTCTTTTGCATTTTAAAAGCTGCCCTTGACTGTTTTTAAGACTGAAAGGTCTCAAATTCAATTTTTATGAAAGAGAAGGCAATCAAAAATAGTTCCTTGATAGCTTCTTCCAGGGTCCAGCAAGTTAATTCCTTTACTGTTTATAGTAATTTTTAACCAGGAACAGATGTGTGCATGGTATAACTAACCCGGGTACCCATTAAGGATGAAAAGACAATATTGGCCTCTGCTGCATCTTCAACTACTAATTGTTTGAGCACCCTTTGCTCTGGATCCAGTGTTGTTTCCCACAGTTGCGCGGGCATCATTTCCCCCAAGCCTGTATTTTACCCGCATGTTAGGATATACAAATCTTTTAAAAGAAAGTTATTAATAGACGAGATCTTCCAGAAAATGTTCTCTCTCATGCCGAGAAGAGTAATCTTTCTTTTCTCGACGTGAATTTGGTGAGACTTGAAATTTATGCATATACTCTCTTTGAGGTTCGGAAGATATTAGGAAAGAGGGCGGGACATATAAAGGCATGAGGGTCAGTCAGGATGGGGGAAACAGGCAAAAGCTTGGCACCCTTTTGCGGATATGTCAAATTGCATTACATACCACGCCAAATAGATTCAGTAACATCAATTTTTTTCTACACAATACAGAACATGGAAAGCTGACTTCCATATCAGCAGTAAGAAAAGAATGCTCATGAACATTTTTGTTCCATAACAGCAAGTCATTACCATTAAAAAAATTGAAATGGAAAAATGCATAGCTAGTTGACAGAATGAATGGAATGCAGGGGCAAGGCTCATAAAATAGATAATAAATTTGTGATCTTACCTTTGAACCTTTGAATGTTATATGATGCATTTTGAGGGAATGAACTTCGAATCTTTTTGAGTTCTGAGTCATCAAAACAATAGTAGGCCTGCTTTCCCCTCTCAACCTAGTCATGTCAATTGGGAAAATGAAAGAAGCAGATGAGATCATTTAGTATTGTTTAAAATCAACTCTCATGGGATTCGGATTCGTAGTAAAACAGACCTTATAGAGGGGTGGCACGCCAACATAAATGCAGCCTTCATCAAATAAAGCTCTCTGTGCAAAAGAACAAATCCATAATTGTAATTTCAACTCCAAATTCTTTAAGGCATTTATATGTTGTTCATCCCTGTAATTTATTTTATTTTAAGACCAAAAAAGACACAAATTTCTCCAATATCTACCTGATATCTATAGAAGAAAGTCAACAGAAGAGTTCGGATGTGAGCACCATCCACATCAGCATCTGTTAAGATGATGATCTTATGATAACGTAGAGCATCCTTTTTAAAATCCTCCCCCTATAACCAGAAGATTTTCCAGATGAACTAAGAAAGCAGTTCAGAGAAGAAAACACAAATATATATATATATATATATATATATATATATATATATATAACAAAGATAATAAAAATTTACCTTCACTCCAAGTCCAAGACCAAGTATAAGATTTTGGATCTCTTCATTCTTGTACATTGCTGCCTCGTCTCTCCTTTCTATGTTTAGAATTTTACCCCTTAAAGGGAGAATAGCCTGCGGTAATGTGTTTCAGTGATCCATATTCTAAGCCATCCCAAGTTAGAAACAGCATCACCATTATCCCAAATGAGTTTGAAAAGTGGGATAATAAAACTGTTCTCGGGCATTGAGATTTGAGACATTATAGTTGATACAAGCTCATTCCCATGAAAATGGAATGAAGTATCCCACGTGTTTCAACAATTGCCTGCAGATTAAATGGTGCACATTTGACGTATTTACCTGAAAGCGTCGATCACGGCCCTGTTTGGCACTCCCTCCAGCTGAATCTCCTTCAACTATAAAAATTTCTGCAAGCATAAAAAACAAGATTAAATAACAGGCAAAAAGACCAATGAGATCAACAGATTTGTATTCTGAAAATTCCTCCAAACTCAACAGATAATATGGTTTATCATTTGCCTACCTAACAAATTAGCAATGCTTAGAAGATTAACCAGAAAAAAATGTCCACATCTTGTTGAAGTGGGTGCTAAAGGATCATTTAGAAACTAACTGATGGCAATGGTTGACTTTTAGCATTATCAGAGCCATGTGACTTGCTTCCAAAAATAAAAGACATAACTGGACAATCTTGATCACCAACAAGCAACCTAAGATACTAGCATAAACAAGCAAACAAACTGTAGGGGTGTGGAGCAATTACCATACCAATGATGAATCAAAATGCAAACAATTCACTCTGCTGCATGTGTAAGTGCAAGCTCTCAAGGATCTTTCTCAAACTAACGTGTAAGGCAATTAATCAGTAATCCAACCATGTTGGTAACTGATAAATGATGTCCATGTGATTGAACAAAAGGCAAGACCACCCATATAAAGTGAAAGCACAAGATGTATGATCGTTGCAATTAGAATTTTTTAAATCTCGGGAAGGTCAAACAAGTTTCATATTAAAAGAGCAAAAAGAAAAATATAGAACAGCCACCAGATTCTCTAGGATCTGTAGAAGAGCAATCAGCCAGTTTTCCTGGAAGAGATGATGATTTCAATACACTTTTTTGTCTCACCAATTCCCTGGCCCTCTTTGCTGCCAACGCTGCCTGTAACAAGAAAAATAAAAATTCAAGGTTTAAGACCAGCAGAAACATGACATCTGAGAGTTCTTAGAAATGACATTTGTTTACAGAATGAGTGATTCACACGAGATAATGAAGAACAAAGAGTGCTAACAACAAAGTTACCTTAAGAGCATTTAGAGACTTTGACAGGATTGAATCGAGAGCATCAGGATGCAACTCCAAATATTCAGTAAGATACTCCTGAATTGATTGCTCTACCGCTTTCCGCACCTCTGGATTTCCCAACCTTGTCTTTCAGACATGGGAAAAGCCAACAACAGAAAATATAAGCAACTGAGGGACTGGCAACACCAACAATAAGTAGGACAAATCATCAGTACCTCAAAAAAAAATAATGATAAATGGGCATACCTTAGTTTGACCTTCAAACTCTGGGCTTGGAACTTTGACAGAGATAATACATGTCAATCCCTCCCTTACATGTTCACCGCTTAAACTCATATCCTTATCCTAAAAAAATGGACAAGTCCTTTATCATAGTGAGTACAACTATTTCAATCAGCAGTGCACCCTATCAATAATGGCATAGGTGTCCATCTTCAATCAATTGAACTACATCAGATCTTTTTATTCAAATCTGAAATGCTCTCCTTGGCCCAAGACCATGTTTTGAAAGCATCTTATGCCAAATGAACTAGGTCTGTGTTCCATCTTCTGATTGTAATATAATAAGTTTGCATATGGAACTCTCTCTTTTACATGAAGGGCAGAGCAGATTATAAATTTTTTAGGAGGCACAGGTAAATGAACAAAGAGAAATGGAAGAGGCGGGAAGGAAAACCTCAAAGACAGTGACTGAAGGTTGCAAAACAATCAAGAAAATGGATGGTGAGATTCAAGTGTGCCCAACAACATGCCAAAAGGGAAGTACCTTAATGACCTTTGACTTTTTACCAAGGTTATTGAGAGTTCTTGTTAATGAAGCCTTTACACCATCTATATGTGTGCCACCATCAACAGTGCGTATACTATTAGCATATCCCAGGATTGTATCTGAGTAAACATCAGAACACCTAGGAAAGGCATGAGAAAGTTCAAGTCACACAGGTTATCAGAGGAATGGCAATTAATAATATGTAAAAAGTAATGTTCCATACAACAATTAAGAGACAAGAGACATTAACAGCCATTACGCATATGGAAAGGAAAACAATATTGAGAAACAGCATATGCACCAGTACGTAGTAGTTTACCATTGGAGAGCCATATCAATTGCAATTCCATCTACTTCTTTTCTGAAACCCAGAACATCATGAAGTGGTTTCTGGATCAAATAACCAATAGTCAACATCCTATAAAACATATAGACATATCCAAATGAGGCGGCCATATCCATGTTAGAAATGTTTTTATGCCATGGTCTAGTAACCTGGTGTTATTAGGATGCCTAATCCCTTAAGGAGTTGCAAGGTAAAAGACAACCCAGAGGCCGATTATTGTCAATCGGCATGGATTGACAACACATCTCCACAGAGTCTACCTTATTTTTTAACAAACCAATAAAGAGCCTGTTTATTTTTGCTTTTCAAAAAACACTTTTGAAAATTTTGATTTTTTTTCTTTGCATCAAATTATTTTTTTGTGTTTTCAGATTGTTTTGATGTAATGATATCAAAAACAATTTTTTAAAAATAAAAAATATTATTTTTATAAATTTCCAAACAAAACACACTTTCAAAAGCAAGCTCTCCCAAACACCCCCAAAATACATCACAAGCAAGTCCCATCTTGGACTCCACACCACTCATGTTTATCAAAACACCCACACTATGTCTCAACCTCCTAGACACCTAAGTATGTGTATGTGTCAAGAAATGCAAGCATAGAATGAGGTTTGACTTCAATTGACACGGCCTCATCATCATCAACCTAAATCTATGATTTGTGAGCAATTCACCAATCGTAACCTTCCACTTAGAATGGACAAGGCAGATGAAGTATGCATCTTAACTGGCCAAAAGAAAGTAATAGAATTTTATTTTATTTTTTGCTCTTCTTTTCCCTTGATAGTTTTCTTTAGTCCTTGAAATAGATTATTTCATCAGAAAAGATAAACATAACCATTAGAACCTAAGAATCATCTTTCTCCCTCCACAATTTATAGAAGGCTCTGAGCTTGCTGACTTGCTAAAAAGATAAATTATAACAAAACAAGAAAGTAGGCATCACAATAACAGCCAAGATTGTTGGCCAAGAATCAATGGTACCTTATCAGTATTTAGCCAATTCACATATTCAACCAATCCACCTGCATAGAAATGTTCATCATACTGGTTCTTCTCCGGATCATTATCCTCTTTTTGCAAAGAAATAGTCAGCTGCAAAGGCAAATTAATAAGTGTCAGCGTTACAAATTGAGGAAGAAGCATTGCATCAAATTTCTAAACAATCCAACCACATGAGAAGAAATTAGGTTAGCCAAGATCAATTATTCCAATTAGAAAACCCATTTGTGATGAAAAATAAAAAGTTGAGATCAAAGCAATAATAGTTCAATTAATCCCAAGTAGAAAACCAATTTACTGTGAAAAATCAGAGATCAAAAGGATCAAGGTTGACATAGTTACAAGTAAAAGTTCTACCTTTGGGTTTAAAAATGCAAGCTCCCTAACCCGTCCGCCTATCGTGTTGTAGTCAAACTGAATCTCAGTGGTGAACACTGTAAAAAATATTAAGAAATCAACCATCAAAAAATTAGACTTCCAGGATTTATTTTATTTTTGAAGGAAGAATATTGTTAAGAAGAGTAGAAAATATGCTATTCACTTTGAGGGGGGGGAAAGGCAAAGAAAACTGAAGTGAGAAGTGCAGCCTAATCCTGTTGAACATCAGAAACTCCTCTAAAAGCCCTTAAAGCATTGCATAATGAAGATTCAATAATATTACATCCCATATTGTATACTAACATCGAAAGCTGGGGAATGAAGCATAGAATAAAAACCATCAAAATTATAAGTTTTTTCTAAAAGTCAAGGATAACCTTCTTTGTCAGGCCAAAATCTGATGTGAGTCCCTTTGCGTTCCTTTATTTCTACTGGAAGTTCATGACATGTCAGACTTGTTACAGGGTTTCCACGAGAATATTTCTGTTGGTATTGCTTTCCATCACGCCAAACTGTAATTTCTAAATCCTGTGGTTTGAGACATGACAATATTTACAAAATTAAACACTCTCTATTAAGGTTATTGATAACAAAGAAGGAAACCTTAGAAGACAGGCATAGCATGACATGGTTGGTGAAGAAGCTCAAAAAGAATAAACAAATATTTCCATACATCTCTGTTGTTGCAAATAAGGAAATTTCATTTGCATCAAAGGGAATCCTTCAGACATTGCCTCAGAAGACTTATTTCACATATTGCTTTAAACCCATGATAATGATCATAAAATTTTACAAAATCTGTTTCCTTCTTAAATTAATCCACCTTAAGGATCAAGATTTAAAATGTAGCTCAGAGAGAATCCAAAATTCTAGAAAAATATTTTTTGATGAAAAATGAGTGAAAAAATTTAATGCATAACAGAGTACACACCTCAGACAAAGCATTGACAACAGACAAACCCACACCATGTAGTCCACCAGAGACACTATATCCACTGTTAGAACCACCAAATTTGCCACCAGCATGCAAGACCTGCAAGATATAAAAGAAGAATACCATAATCTATTACATGAAAACAAGAGGAAGAAGAAAGAGGAAAAAATTGCAGTAACAGCTTGTATAAACTACATCATTTACTTGAATGTTTAAACTATAATTTTTTAAGTACAGATTTTATAAAAAAAAAAACTGAGCAAAATGCAAATACCATGCTCCTATCAAGCAAAAAATGCATTCAGCACCTTAGAACCCTTGTATATGTATGATGGATAAAAATATTCATAGTTTAAGATGGGCAGATGCCCATGCATTGTACCGTTAACACAGTCTCCAAGGCAGATTTCTTTGTCACTGGATGCAAGTCAGTAGGAATCTGCATTGCAAGTAAAACAGAGAAGCATGTTATTGTATCAATAAAATGCACAATGAGAGCTGGCATAAATGATAAGAGCCTCTAAAGCAATCATCAAAAGAAAATTCTTGTTATTGATGAATAAATAAACTACTAGAAAAAGATGGTAAGCACTAAAACTCAATTTGAAAAGTGAAAGCAGGGTGCATTGAAAAAAAAGAAGAATGGTTTGGAATGACCCTTGTCTTATGATTGAGTCATTTAGGTCAAAATGAAAAGACGATAAATAAATAACATCATAGTTTATCACAATTCAGTCACGCAAAGGTTCCAGCTCAAAAGGCACATATTGAATTATACTCTAACAAGTGCATCAAATTCTTCAGTTACATTCATTAGCATGAACTAATAATATTCTCCAAACTAATATTCTCTCTGACCCACACAAGCCCTGAAATGAATTGCAGATTGCTGCATAAAAAACAATAGGAAAGTAAAATGCATATCCAAACAAGGCAGAGTATATTGGAAGTTTAACTTGATGAAAAATAAAAATGCCATATCTTCTTTCCAGAATACATACTTCCATTACGCAAGTTAAGCTAAATTAACAAAAAAGTCTCATACCCCACGCCCATTGTCAGTAATGCTAACAGAATTATCTGAATGTAGAACAACATTTATTGTCGAAGCATATCCTGCTTGGGCCTCATCAACAGCATTATCCAATATCTCATAAACCTATTAAGAAGAACCGGTTAACAAAAAAAATAAAAACTAGTTTCCAGTTTACCTAAGATAAACTGAGTAAAATAGAAACTAGCATCCACAATGACAAGAGAAAGGTAACAATAGAAATCACCAAATGGTGCAAACCACGCGGTCCTGTACTTCCAATATACATCCCTGGCCTTTTCCTCACAGGCTCTAATCCTTTCAACACCTAGACATATCAAAACACAACTTTTCAAGCCCTCAATATAACAAGGCATCCATTGCTTGCAAGTTACTAAACAATGACTTGTGTTAATGTAAATTTTTGCCTGGATTTGATCAGACCCATAAGCTTTCGAGCTCGCTCTTTCTTGCTGCGATTCAGTTGCTACGCTAGCAGACATTAAAGCTCTTGGTGAAACCCCATTTTGCACCAAAAATCTACATGGAACCCTCCTCACTGGAAAACTCACCCTATAATTACATAAAAACAAATGAACAGTTAAATCAAAACTTTAAAGTATCAATTTTTAAAACTCTGGAAAAAACCAAAACCTCACTTCCACTTAAAAAAAAAAGTTAAAAAAATTCTTGGCTTATATTAAATTATAACAAGAACCCATTACTTTTTTTTCCTCTACTTCCCCGTTTTTCCACCAACAAAAGAACTCAAAAGCACCAAAAACGCATTACCTACTTCATTTTATCGTGCTTTATAGGGAAACAACCAGAAACCAAACAACAAAAGGAGAGAAACTAATGAAAGAAAATACCTTGGGCTGAAGGAGACCGAAGGGAGGTGGAGAGAAGAGAAAGAGTGAGAGCAAGCAAAAGAAGAAGAAGCCATGGAAGCTCGAAGTAAAGAGAGATAGTGTCTGCTGCTGTTATGTGGTTTTAGAAGAAGACGCGCCATTGTTTTTGGTTTTTATTTTTATTCTATTTTTAAAGAGCCGAAGGCAGTCAGGGAGACTCTCTTCCGTAGATAAATAAAAAGCTGGTCGATTTTCATTTCCCTCCTCCTCTTGTGTCTGAAATTCTTAGGGCTTCAATTTCTAATAACTTGTATATGTAATACGGCCCATCGGTCCAAGGCAATGAAACCAGGTTTGGGCTTTGAAATAAGAATGTTTTGGGCTACCTTAGCTATGAGTTATGGATATATTGTTTCGTCGTATATTTAATATCGTGGTTAAAGTTATTCTAAAAATATTTTTTTATTTAAAAATATATTAAAATAATATTTTTTTTATTTTTTAAAAATTATTTTTGATATCAGTATATAAAAATAATAAAAACACCAAAAATAATTAATTTAAAATAATAAAAAAATATTTTAATTTTTTTCAAAAATATTTTTGAAACACAATGTTAAACAAGATTGAGTCATTAGTAGATCAATTCTAGGGTTATTGTGCAAGTTATTTTTATTAAAATAATGGTTATGATTTATATATATATATATATACACTTGACCAAATTTAAGTCAAATTATAATTTAAATCGAATTATGGTGAACTAGGTTATTGGAAACATGACTGAGTAAAACATGTTTTATTATACCAATAATTTATCTAATTCAATTATAAACTAGATCATGAGAAAACTCTACATTCTAAAATTTTCAAATCAGATCGTCAAAGTGGAATGAAGCTTAATAACTATAATCTGTAGGTAGAATTTGATTATTGTCTTGAGCAAAAAAAAAAAAAAAAACAGAGAAGATATGTTTTTATATTATTTTTAAAAAGATATTTTAAAATTAGCTTGGCAACGTATTTATTTGAGAATTTAGAAATGTTAGATACTGAAAACAAAATTATAAAAGCTAATTTAATGAAGACCCATGCAGACCTGGACCTGGACCGAGTGCACTTAAAATAAAACAATTGAAGGAAGTACTTTTTAAAATATTTATTATTATTATTAACTATGTGATTAAATATCAATTAAATCTTCTCAACTTCTGATGGTGATGGCATTAATTTTGTCCATCACAACAAGATGGTCCAGGCAATAGCAAGCAACTCTCAAGTGGACTTGGGACACAGGAAGTTGTATTCATAAATTTCCCAGAAAAAAGGGTTCCCACTGCCCACAAGAATCCACTGCAACTCCGATTTGTACGGTCGATGAGGGCAAGACAGGCAGCCCCTGATCGTGGTTTAAGCTTTCAAGAGCTTCGCCACCAGAAACCAAAACGAAAGGAGGAATTTCACCATAAAAAATATGCTGAATTTTCTCGGAGCTCTGGTTACGATTAAAAGGTGATTTATTTATTTTTCATTTTTTGTTCTAACAGCAGAAATACGATTTTTTGGTATCAAATATTTTTCAGGTCAAAATTTAAATAGAACATTCTATTCCATCCTTTTAGAGCTTTCTAAACAATTTGCACCCTACATGATAATAACAGAAGAGCATGATAATGATGATCGATTTGCTTAACCATGGAAGAAGGTATTTTTAAAACAAAACTTATTAAATTGAGGATGCTCGACATCAATAAGACTAATTAATTAGTTTTAATAAATTACAATTATTAAGTTATAATTTAACGCTCATACTTTCTAATGAATCGTCGCGCTTCAAGCTTTAATATATATATACATATATATACATATATATATGTAATGGATTGGTATGAAGTATGAACAACCTTCATATAGAGTTGACATATTAATGTCATCCGATTATACATCTGGCTGCTGTTTCAATTTGCCATTATACATCGCGAGAGAGATTGTTTTTGTGTGTTAATATAATGGCTCACTGACCTTAAAACTCTTTGATGTTAATAATGTTACTACAAAAATATACAAGACAGGATAGGATGTCAAACCTAGAGCCAGCTGTTCAGAAATGCTGACAGAAGAAGAAGAAAAATGGAGGAAAAAAATATTGACTATAAACCCGAATAATCAAGCATGCCCTTGTCTGGTCGTTGTCTCACTGTTGTATCAATTGCCTAAGAATTTCTTGCACTCCTGGAATAAACCTTTTCATTAATTCGATCTTGCACTTATTTCAGTTCTCATTGGATAATGAAGAAAAAAAGAAGTAATCATGTGGCAACACCAATCTTTATGCAGAGCAGACTAGCAAAAAAAACCCAACTGTCCCATATCGTATGCAATCCACATTAAAAATCCATTGCAGGAAAGAACATTACCTTGAGGAGAGTAACTGAGATGCCCTGGGAGCACTGCTGCGTTGCGTCCTGTGATCATGCTCCTTGCTAACTCGCATAGCAGCGACTTCTTTTTCCATTGCGCGACTTCCCTTCGCATCTTTTTCCCCTCAATTTCCATTGCTTTGTTCAATGTATCGACCTTCTTTGCCAACATCTAATTTATCCATATCCAAAACAGCAAAATAAATTACGGATAGTGATGAAGTCCTTAGGAGATGTAAAAAGATGGATATGTTTTACATTTCCTCACCTCAATTGCATCATCCTTGTCCTTAAGGCTTTGATCTTTTTCATGGCAGGCTCTCCTCAGAGTTATAACTTCTTTCTGTAACAAATCATACATAACTCCTGAAACATAATCTTCATGCTCTGATTTAAATCTTTCAATTGACACCCCATTCTCGGTCTCTCCAGTCTCAGTTCTCTCTGTACTTTGAGTTTGATCAGAGGCTGTTGGAGGTCCATTATCTTTACCAGTTGCACCTGCAAGCAACTTATCATCTAGTGATCTACTACCCCATCAAATGATCTCGATGACATCTTAGCATGTTTCAATAATGTGGCAGCATTGTTGGGCCGAAGAGAACCAGCTTGTGAACTTGGGGCTTTCCTAGATAAATAACCATTGGAGGATAATCTGGAAAAACTCTCCACTCCACCAAGAGATTGACGTCTTGAAGGCCCATTGCTTGTGTTTCTTCCCTCAGATGCAGCACGGGAAAGACTATTTGGCGCTTTAAGCCTTTCCTCCAAAACCCTGAATCTTATCTGGTATTTTTCCTAAGCAAGCCATCAATCAGTGTACTGTTAGTGGTGGTTGATAGAGCACAAAAGGAGATAGTTTAATAGAATGGGTTGACTTACTTTTAATTGTGCTTCTGCCTTGGCCGCACGCTCTGCTACTGCCAATTTATCACGAAGTTGTTGCATTTCCCCCTGGAAGAATACAGAAGATTGCGTGATCAAATAGAATCCAGTCTTGCATTATCCCCCAAGTTTCCTTTTATTTTTTTTCTTGAAACAGGTAACCATGCACTTAGTAAATTTGCAACACAAGACCTCCCAATATACTTGCAAATTTGAGAGCTAGGCAACCAGCTGTGGCGGCAGTTAACTGTATGTCAAGAGAAGCCTCTACCTAATTTAACTGTTTTCAGGGTTCTGGTTTTGCTTTATCCCTAGCAATGGAAACTCATGAAAAACTTTTCTTAAGGTAGAGAGCCTTTGTTTGTCTACCAAAGTGGGGCCAAGATAGAGCATGATCGGTTTTAATCCTGCCGTGTGTCAAGAAAGAAATTTGGCATATCTGTATTGGTCACAAACCCCCCTCATAATTATAAGCAAAAAAAACAGATTTATTTATCAATGCAAATTCAATTCTTGTTATTATACTAATTAGTACAGAGATCCATAGCAGAACCAAAAAGGGAAATTGAAATTGTAAGAAACCTGAAAAAACTTTCTTTCTTCAAGCCATTGCTTCACAGGCATAACCTTGTCATTACCGTCTTTCCACTCGTTTGCAACCACAGTGGCTACCCTGTTCGCAGAGACCTTTGCACGAGCTACTTCCCGTTCCAATGTTTTTCTCTCCCCCTGTGTCAGCTTAAAAGTCAGAGGCACTTTGGAAAATTTGCAATAAACTCATAGCAACTGTCAATATTGTGGAAGAAATGAAGTCCCAAAACTAAAAAGTAGTGGTCATTACATTCATCTCTTGTACTTTTCGCCGGTAATCACGCACAGCATTAGCAGCAGCACCTCCAGCCAAGACAGCCTCCTCAAGCTCACGAACAGTTTGCATCAGCTTTTCAACTTCGGCGACCTTTTGCCTATGCATTTTGTCTAGGATTTTGTTCTCCTCCTGCAGGTATGCAAGAAACGTTTAAGTGAATAGTCTGCAACACCATAGGTAGTTCATGCAACTGCCCTCATTTTCATGAAGAGCCTGCACAGGGACTACTTTAAAGATGAACCTGGCATATCTCAATCTGCTTCAAGAGCTCTTGATTTTTGTTTTGCAGGTCATCAACCAGGGATGCTTTCACCAGAGCAATCTGAACAGTTCTCTCAGCCTCAAGTAGAGCAGCTTCCTTAGCTTTTGTGAGCCGATCAAGTGCTCTATTGTCATCTTGCAATTTTGCTACCTAAAATATCAAATACCATGCATAAACAGAAACCCTCATCAGCATTAATTTTGGAACACAAGACAAGAAATTCAAGACAACATTTCACAATACCACTCTCAGGTCCATATTAACTATTTTCTCCATGAGTTCAAGATATACCTCCAGCCTGGCCAGCTTAAGTTCTGCCTCCAGTGGAGCGATGATGGCTTCAATAGGAGGCATTTCATCATCTTTTTGTGCAGCATGGACTCTTCGTAGCGTGGCTTCTGCAGCAAATTGTGCAGCCAGAGCTGCTTTTTTCTCATCATTTATTTTCTTAATCTCAAGGTTCTGCAAATGATAATGCACTCCTTATTTTAAGCAAAAAATGACTTGATAGGCTTTCCATGATGCAAACCCAATAGCTTCAGAATACCTTGCTTTCCAAAAGAGCTTCAGTAGCTTTAAGCTTTTCATCCACTTTATCTAGCTCATCAGTAAGCTGACATAACAAAACCAAAGAAAGGAATAAAAATCTTCATTCCTTGCAATTAGATATCTTTCATCACATCAAACTCTAACCCATTGACATTTCCAACATCTGGGAACTAAAACTCCACTTTCCACAGTATATATTACATATAACCATTAAAGCAAGCAAGAAAAAAAAAGCATTGACATGTCAACATATCAATTGACACGAAACTCTCATTCTCAATGTTTTCAAAACGTGAACTCGTAAGCTAATTACAGGCAGTGAAGGAGCTTGCCCATATTCATGCTCTCTAAATCAATGAAGTTGGCGATACAATGAGCAATACAAACTTCAAATGCTGATCTAATGAGCAAAAAGATCTGAGGGGCCGGGATATCAATATATATCACCTCTTCGACTGCCTTCTCTTTTGATCGCTCTGAATTCTTCAACGATTTAATTTCCGCAAGTGTCTCTCCCAATTCCCTATCTTTATCTGTAATTACAACACACAATATCCCATCATTCCTTCATTCTCTATTTAAAACCATCACTAACTACAGCAATTGACACAAAAAAATGAACCCCTTGTTTTTATTACAAATTCACACATTGAGTCGTTTATTTTAATTAAATACAGTTTAAAGTTCTGATTTAACATAAATTCAGCTCCAAATTCTGTATTATTCTTGTTTCAAGTTCTCTAACATCACCAAATCCAATCTAAATTCCAAGAATAACGAAGAACGTAAAAATACAAGGTACTTTATCCAGAATCCAAAGCGATTTTCCCGAGAAAACAAAAGTTTTCAGGGAAAACGAATGGTTATTATCACCTCGAAGTAATTATCATGAAATGCAACTCCAAACTCTTTACTATTCTTGTTTGAATTTCTCTAATATTATCAACTCAAAAAAAAAAACTAAAAAAATCACAAGTTAGGTTATTTTTCTCGAGAAAACAAAACTTTTCCGCGAAAATCAATGAATGATTATTATTATTACTATTGATACCTCGAAGTTCGTTTTCGAGGCGGTTAAGTTCGACGCGAACGGGATCGGAACCGTGTAAGAGAGTGATGATTTCATCGACATCGGAGCCGGCTCGAGAGAGAGCTGTAATACTGTTCGAGTTGTTGTTTGCATTTTGCTTCACCGGCCTCCGTGACTTGAACGAAGCCGACGATGACAGTGTCGGCTTCGGAGCAGGATCGGCTTCTCCGTTGCTGAAAATGTGGTGGTGGTTACTTGCCATTAGAAAAATAAATAAAAAAGATCCGGTGTGGCTCAGCTCATGTAAAGATGGCTTTTAGTGATTAGTGAAGTTAGAGAGAGAAAGAGAGAGAGAGAGTTGAGGATTAATATAGAGGAGATTAATGAGAGAGGGTGGGGGTTTAGGCGGGGTTTAAATGAGAGAGAGATGCTGATCATTAATTAATTAAAAAGCTGTTAAGACCGTGAGTAAGAGAGAAAAGGATACCGTGTTTCGAGTCTCCATGGCTTTAAATGCCCCTCCACATCCCTCTGTTTAGTACGTTGCTCCTACAAATTGGATTAAGATTGTTGAATTAATTTTTATATTGGGGTGGGGGTGTTTAAGTGGTTGGACGTTTTTGAAAAGAAAAAAAAATATTTTTTTCGTATGTGTTTTTAATCATTTTGATATAGATATTAAAAATAATTTTTAAAAAAATATTTTGATATTTTTCTAAACAAAATATATTTTAAAAAATAATTCCAATCATCCTTTTAAACAGGTAACAAAAATCCTGTATACAGTGTTTTTTAGAATAATTTATTATTCCAAAATATATTAGTATATGTGTATATATTTATATATTAGATTTTTTTTAACTTAACAGATTAAAATTATATAGAAATATTATTAAAAAATATTAATTTAATATTTTTCAATTAATTAAAAAAAGCAACCAACAAGAGTAACAACGCACTCTCAAGTACGCATGTATAAATTAATTTATTTTATTTAAAATAGTTATCTGTATCTAAATGGATACAATTATGTTAATATTCTCAAGAATCTTTCTGTATCTAGAAAAATTGACTAGGAAGACCTGTGGCTCTCATTTTCTAACAATGAGCCAATCATGTTTGCAATTCCAATGATTAAAGGCAAAAATGTGATCTGCTTTCAATGTATTTGCAATGTAAAAGTCACATAACGTCGGTGATTTGATGTATTTTTCAAAGTCATTTCTCGTTTAAAAACAAATTCATTTTTTTTAATTTTAATTTAATGAAATCGAAATTAATATAATATACTCGTAAGACAAACACGGTAGCAACATCATCAAATGAAAGCATTAGGTAACATATAATTAAAAGTCATGGGTAATAATAATGATAATAAAGTTTAGGTTTCATTTCAATTGAAGTGACCATATGAGGACTTCTCTAATTAGTTACAGTAAGCCATAACTCGGTGAAACTTGGTTAGCTTGACAAGGTTTTTTAGTAACTCGGTTAATTCGACCATATAATTCATCTCCGTGAAAAAACACATTATTTACCTAATATAATTTATTTAGATTACCTCGATAACCTAGTGATCTAGATATTTTTCGGGTCGATACCTATTATTAGTCTCCGTTTGGCACTGTTTCCAAAAACATTTAAAAAAAAAATATTTATTTATTTTATATTTTTTATATTATTTTCATGTGTTAATGTTATAAATAAATTTTAAAATATAAATAAAATATTATTTTAATATATTTATAAATAAAAAATATTTTCAAAAACAACAATAAACATTCCAGTATCATTTACTCTCTTTCTGCACAAATCCAACAGTTGCCGTTCATTTCGGTTAATTACAACGGCAAAAATTCAATTGATGGGCTACCAAACGACAACAGCTACAGTTTACCGTTTTCACTGTGACATTCAAAACTTCTGTTTAAATGTCTGGTTTAGATTAGTTTTAAAAGTAATATATTAAAATAATATTTTTTATTTTTTTTAAATCAGTATTAATATACGCTTATAAAAATAATCTAAATGACAACAGCTACAGTTTACCGTTTTCGCTGTGACATTCAAAACTTATGTTTAAAAGTTTGGTTTAGATTAGTTTTAAAAATATTTTTTATTTAAAAATAAATTAAAATAATATTTTTTATTTTTAAAAATTAGTTTTAATATCCACGTATAAAAATAATCTAAAAAAACTAAAATATATTACTTTAAAATAAATAGTAAAAATATATATATATATATATTTTTTTTTTCTTTTCAAAAACACTTTTTAAACCCTTCTCAGTGTTTCTGTCTCCACCAAAAAGCAAAGCACAGCGCCTTTTCTTTTTCTTCTCTAACAAAAACACTGATGTTTTGAGGTTGTCATTACCAATGATAGTCACACCCTGACTAATTAACCTTAACGTTTACTTCCCAAAGAGGAGCAGAACTGGATAGATCGATGAGTGTTTGTCAGAGCAGAATCAAGAACTAGTAATTAATGGCGGGAGGCTGAAAACCGCTTGGCGTCATAACCTAGTTTTCTAGAAAAGGGACGAACCGTTGATATAAGATGAGATCAAATGACGTCCATTGATCAAACAATTCTCGAGTGGGGGCAACGTGGAGTGGAGCAGTGTGAAGTTTGGAGAGAAAGCAATGGGAGACGCAGAAGCCATCGATCCTACAGATGATCATGAGATATCGTAAAAGCAAGTGTCTGGGCACACCAGATGGGACAAACGCATATGCGAGTGAGAAAGCTTAGAGAGCACATGTCCCGGCTTGAATCTAACCTGATGGGTTTTCCTTTTCGGGTCCTACTTCACCCCATTATATGCTTGTGAAGTTTTAATTGATGAGCTCGTCTTTGTCAAGACACCCACGAATGTGGATGGTGGTGGCGGCTTTTTATATTCTTTGCACATGATGATCAGGGGTTAAAAATCAAGAATAATTCTTCAAATATTAACATTTGATCATACCAAACCTCATTCCCTGCAAAACCTAAAACTTATTTTATGAGTTGAACTGAGCGAGTAAAATTTGATTATCCCATATTTTTACAAGGAATAGCGAGTATAATTTGACTATCTCATACTCTTACAAGGGTTACATATTTTGACTTGGACTCAAGATCTATTGTGCAGATCGTAAGTCCTCTGGAAAATATATTTTATAGATTCAAGTGAACGAATAAAATTCAGCTATCTTATACTCTTACAAAGGATATATATCCTAACTTGAACTCAAAACTTGTTATATAAATCACAAATCCTCTGTCATCGCGCTAAGTAATTTAGGGACCAAAACTTGTTTATTGTATATGAGCTTTCTTGAAGTATTTTATGGGCTATTTATAGCCAGATTCATTTACTCAATTCGTTTGGACTTGCTGGGATTTTAATTTTTTCTATTAATCATGAAAATATTTACAACAAAATCCATTTCGCCTCAATAGATTCAAGGCTGACAAAGCATATTGGATTCTTTTATCAGAGCATCTCGAATGGCAGTCATTTAAACGAGCTAAAACTGAAAATGTTAATTACTGAACCGAAAAAATTATGAGATAACATTAGATTAAAAAAAAAAAAAAACTTTGAGATATTTTTGAGGATAGAGAAATTTGATAGAAGCATCTTGACCATGAATGAAACTATATGCTTGTCTAGCATTGGCAGTCTGGATGAGGAATATGTCACATAATCAAAAGGAAGTGAACTTCTGACCTAACATTACTATTGTTTTCAAAGCTCAATGATCATGATTTTATAGCGAGCTAATTATCACTAATTATCACTAATAGACATTTCTAAAGGAGCCAAAACTGGAGTCTCTGCAAGTTTTTCATCCCATGAAAAGTATATCTTGTTTTGCCTTCACTTCCCTGTTCTTTTCATCCTCCTTGTTTTTGCAAACCTTGATGAGCAGGCAACAAGAAGTGAGCAAAATACATTGAATATTCACCCCGACAACTGAGATTATTGCTTTGATATGAAAGAAATCTCATGATAAAATTGTTAAAAAACTATCCCGTAAAAAATCTTAAGTTTTTAGGTGAGTTGATTCTTTGATATGGTATCAGAGCCTTGTTGACCCAACGATCACGAGTTCGAATCTTACCACTCCATTCTATTTGATAAAAATCAAGCACATGATAATGTGAGTTTATGCAAGTTTCAAGCCTAAAAGACTTTCACTTGAGAGGGTGTGTTAGAAAATAATATAAATTATATTCCGGATCTCACTTAACAGCTTAAATTTTTAGACGAGTTTGTTCCTCGACAAAAATAAGACATGCAGGACGATTGGTTCTAGTTATGAACACAGAACATTTCTTGAACATTACTTGAAGAGAAATCAACATATGCACAAAGAGAATAAAAAATTATTTGAGGCCCCAGATTGAAGAGCATTCTCTACAAACCTTTTCTGATAAATCAAAGGACCCATTTCCTGATCTCCTTCAAATAACAAGATAAGAACAGTGAACAAGAAAAACAAGTTGCATTTTGTTAAAAAACAATCTGGTTGTAGCATTTCATCAAACATCTTCAGCACAAACATGTCGAGTGCATTTTCAGTGTTTTGAAAGCCATTACTTGCATATAATCCATCTCGAATTCAAATGAAAACTCATTTTTATGAGCTTACTAGTAGTCAAGGAGAGTTCTGAGGGAGGGAGCATATATCTGGATTCTGCACGCGTGGGTTCTCTGTACGGTTACGACGTGGATCGCTAGGTACCCGATTGAGCCGGAGTTAGATTTCGGAGCTGGCATCAAATAATGATAATAATAATTTGACTTGTACTAGTAGTTCTGTCATTTTAGACGTCCCTTTCTCTGTCTTTTTTTGTTTTTTTATTGGAACTTAGTTACATAATAATTAAACAGATCATAATAATTCGGATTCAAATATGTTATGTTGAAAAAAATTATTAATATAATTAAATTGATAGTTAAATAAATTATAATTTAATTAAACTATAACTCAATTATAATTAAATTCAGGGCAAAGTTGGGAAAGACTAACAAGGACCCTATGTTTGTAAAGAAAAGAAATTATAGATCGGATTTGAATAACTTAAAATTCCGAAGTCAAAATCTAATAAAATTTTCTAGGTCTTAAAGGCTAGATTATATTTATTTTTTAAATTTTATTTTTAATATAACATATTAAAAAATAAAATAAAAAACTGATCTTCAGCAAAAACACTGATCTTTTTATTTACTGTATTGCTACAGAAAATTCACCACAGCCTTTACCATATGTAGAGCCTGTTTAGCTCTGCATTTCAACCGGTGTTTTGCCGAAATTTGAATTTTTTTTTATTTTAAATGAATATGTTTTGGTTTTTTAGATCATTTTGATGTGCTGATGTCAAAAATAATTTTTAAAAAATAAAAAAACATCATTTTGATGTATTTCAGCACGAAAAACACTTTGAAAAGCTACCGCAACCACACTCCCAAACAAGCCGTAATACTGTCCTGCAGGAACCTGGAGAGATAACTTAAGTTGTTAATGCCAGACTGATGGGACAATTATTTACAAACCTCATTACAGAGATCCAGGTTTGATTCGTTAAGAAATAGGAAGAGGAGATTTCCTGAACCTTCAAGTTTGCCCTCAGGGCTGTCGGAAGAAGATATCAGTTACTAGTTTCCATCAATGATAGTCCTTCTAACACTAGGCATTACCATGGCTAAAGCGTAAAAGACATGCAACTAACGGAAACCTGTGAGGAAAATTTATCATTTTACATTTGATAAGATGTCATCAGGTGGGATCCAGCTAGAGTGGAAAAGTCACAGGTGTAAGAATAGTATTGCTAAACCCACCACAAACTTCCCAACCAAACCTCATAGAGCCATTCTGATTCCTCGATCAAGTTTCTCCATGAATTCTTTCCACTACCAAATTGAACCAGGTGCCACTATATGCTCCGATCAAGGAAGTTTTAATGCAAAAACTTAACATTATTTTTTTTTGCATATTCGATGGGCGAATATTAAAATGTCACAAGGTAAATTACAAACCAATAATCATAAATTTCTAACCTCAAAGACCCATTCTATTCATTTGGAATCCTTTGTTAAGGCAGCTTGACGTTCCTGGCGGTGGTGTTCTCTCTAAAACAATAAATGCAAGACAGGCAAAAACAATAAGAATGACAATAATCACCAAATATGATGTTCAACATGTAAAGGAGATGTTTTTGTTCATTATTCTTTCAGTTTTTCAAAAGCTCACAGAGATATAAGCAATGATACAGTAACAACTCATTTGATTGATTAAAACTAAAACTAGCTCTTTACAAATAAAACATTGTTTATAAGAGAAATTTTGGTCAAGTTTGTAATTCCCGACACCACTTTGTGGACTAGCGTGCATGGTGCTACTGATTTAAGGATGTCTTCTTTTCTCTAAACTCAATGTTCAATCAATAAGCACCAGTACACGCTCAGCATTTTATGATTTTCATTTCAATAATTAGCACAATAAATAATTCGATCTACCAAGCTTTCATCTCACACTGATTTACAAATTAATGCAAGAGCCTAAAACCCTGTTCTCCAATGGGGAAAAAAACCTTTTCTAGTAACAAAGAATGAGAACGAAGATTACAAACATACCCTTCTTTCCCAGTAAGGAAGGAAGCAAACAAAATCATAGACTGGAGTAATGGTCGATACCAAGATCGCATTGAGTCCAGTGAACACCAAGAGTGCAGTCATCGGCCGTGTTCTATGTGGCATCTTTCTTTCCAGTCAAGATTCTTTATCTGCAAACATGAGTTATTCCTGAAATTTAACAACTAAATTAAATCTAAATAAGCTCAATAATATCCGGGTATATCTCCCTAGCAGATCAAGCCAAAATCATAAGCAAACACAAATCCACCTCAAAGCTTGTTCTTTCACTACTTCTGTTCTAAATTTCAATTCTTTAAAATAAACCCATTATATTAATACAAAAAAAGGAGCAAAATTTGATCAATTAGAGGTAAGAATTCCAATAGGCCCATCAAGCAAGAATTTCGTTGTGCCCCTAACGCGGGAATGCTATATAAGGCTGTGTATATTGATTACCACTTTCCAATTTCCACAAAATTTCATGTAAATAATAAATAAATAAGAAATAAGCACTAAATATTTCGTTTTCTTTTCATTTCATATTCTCAGCAATCAAACAGATATAAGAAATTTAAGTTCTACACAAAATGAGAAGAGAGAGAAGCCATGTACCTGTTATACAAGGTAGCTCCACCGAAAACCAGAATCGTAACTTAGAAAGACAGTTCCTTTGAGACCCAAAACCTAGGAGATTGAACGAAAGCTTCAAAGTCTGGTTATTTTTGTGTCGACCAAGTTGCTGCTATGTTGCTTGTTGCAGAGTTGGATGAGCAAGGGGGAACCTCAAGGTGGTCCATTTGAGGCTGCATTGCTCAAGTGTCTGGCCCAGTTCAGCCCATCCTTCTAAGCTCAATGGGCTTAGAATTTATAAATTTGTGAACGGAAAAATGTATAAATTTAAAAAATAACTGACCATTTCTAAAGATATTATTTTTTACTTGAAACCAACCTCCAAAATAATAATAAAAAAAATATTTTTTTATATGTTTTACTTTTTATATAAAAAATAAATTATTTTAATTAATTAATAATAAATTTGTATCATGACTTATTTGGTTAAGATATACATGACATGACATGTGTTACCATTTTAAATATTTATGACTGCCATGCTACGGGTGAGTCAGGCACTTGCCTTGATATTTGATTTTTATTTTCTTATACCTTTTAATATTTTACTTACTCTCAATTTTGAAATGATTCTTAAATATTTTTATAAATTTTTATTTAAATATTAATATTTTTTTCACTATTATATATCTAATCTAAAAATAATAAAACTAATAATAATTTTTTTATGAAAATTCGATTGAAATTAGTGTTTTACTATAAAAAAAATTCAAGTGGATTTTGAATATAATTTTATCATATCTATTATTTTCTTAGTTTCCAATCACATGAAATATAGACACTATTTTGATTTTTTTGTTAACTTGTTTTAGTAATTATGTAAGTTATTTTAAGGAAAAAAATGAATTTAGTTATAAAAAATTGTATTAGCTAAGATAAACAAGAGATGCGTTAATAAAAAAAATTATCTTAATAAAAAATAAATTACAAAACAATTGATTTTTCAGGGTTAACAACAATGCTAAACAACTAGTGTTTTACTAAATAATCTATCTTTTATCCCAATGGGTTTACCATTAATTAATTTATTCTCCAATCAAAATCATGATTGAGATAGGAAAAAAAAATGCAATATAATAAACTCTATACTATTAAAGATAGTGTTTTATTAACATCCAAGAATGGACAAAGATAATGGAGACATACTTGTATTTAAAATGATAGAAGCTTGCTAAAAAGACTTCATGAAAACATATTTATTTTATATTTATATTGTCTTTTTTTATGTTTATGTTTTTTTTTTTATATAGATTTTAATGATAGGGATGTTTTTGAATAGTTTTTTTCTTTGCATTAAAAGCATCTCTATCAAGTTTTTCTAGAACATTTCTTTACTCTTTATTTGTTTTCAACTAAAGAGTTTGGTTAATCACAATCAAGCTCACTAATCATGATACAAAGCTCAATTATTACATGGATCAACCTCACCACCACCCACTGGCATAAATCATGTGGGATTCATCATAAAATGACTATACAACTCATGATTTCGCTCCTAAATTGTTGGAACTAATTAAAAAATATTTTAAAAAAACACAGAAGGCAAACACCAGTGTTTTCAGCTTGATCTTAATGGGCAAGTGCTGGTTCTCAAGAGGGAGAATAGAACCAATAAGAAGATGTGCCAAAAGAAAAATCTGCAGCACTCAAAAACAAATATGATCCTGATTTAATTTGATTTTCTAGTATACAAATCGAGAAACTGTAACCTATGTTACAAATGACACTTCTATTTCCCTTTATCAGTTCTAATAAACACCAAACCTGATCGAATTATTGCCACTAATTGTTTTACAACAAGAAGATTAGCATGCATCCGTGTGAGCAGACCTGGCGTTGCAGCTGCACATGAACCCTATAATTACACCAACTATGACTTAACTGCACCACAATTGCCACTGATGAGACTTCGAAGACCAGCAGCAGAAATCCACCCAATGGCCAGATGAGAACTGAAGGCCGAGCAGGAGGGTGGTGAACTGATAAATATTCATGTTAACTTCGCGGGGGGATAACATACTGCTACTTATTCTTGTGGTCGGGCCAACCAGAGCGAACTAAGGGCTCGTAGCCTGGAGAAATAGTCGTGTACTGCCAGAAGTGCACGGGCTGATTGCCGAGTTGTCAGTATACGGTGCATTTGTTCTAGTGTTTGCTGCCTCAGATTATCAGCCTGATAATAACCAAATGAAAGAATTATAATCAAATGTCAAAACTATAACTATATTCAAAATGAGGGAAGATGACTGATGAGCAATGATGATGTGGTACAAGTACAATGTTTAGAACAGCATATACCGACCCATGAACTACATTGCAAATATATATATAAAAAAATAAGGGTTATATCATGGAACGTTTTTTTTTTTTTTACCTGACGAAGGAACCCCTCTAGAGTTCCTAGCTTTCCCATGGCCATGGCCATTTGACCCATATAGTTTGCCACATTCCCAGATGGACCTGATGTGCCAGGGTTGCCATTAGCCAATGTTTCCGCCAGAGATTGCTGCAGTGCTTCCATCCCTTGTGACAGGGCATCTTCAGCCTGCTGGGAAGATTGCTGCAAGTTGTAAATGCCCATTAGCTGTTGCTCAGTCAGAGGCTCCAATTGATTCACAAGAAGCTGCACCAATTTCACCAGAATCAATTCAGTTCACATAATAGACCACATAATCACCTCTTTTTTTGTGTACTAAAGAAGGAAAAGCATAAAACAAAGGCTATGTTAGCACGGAAACCACCTTGAGGAGTTCAGATGAGCGAAAGCCGCCTATCCACATGAAACAACGCTCTGCTGGTGTTTTCCACATACCTGATAAGATGTGGAAAACATCGGCTTTTGCAGCAGTGCCTTTCAGCCTGTAAACGTCATTGAAGTGTGCAACAGCACTGTCAACAATAGTACGAAGTTCAGTATCTCCTGCATGTGAATTGACCGCAGCCCTCAGCTCAATTATTTGCCTGTTCTCTTCTTCTAGCCACCTTGAATATTCTGCGTCAAATGCCAAGGCACCTGCAGAACAATCATCTGTATCAGAGATCTAAATCAAATGCCAAAACAGTGCAGTAAATTGGAGCCAGTAGCACCAAGCAACTAGCACCAGCAAACAGATATGAATCAAAATAGAATAATATTGTATAAAACGGTAAACCTCCAACAATATCCAAATCACATAACAAGCTTGTGGCTAAGGAATCGAAAGCCTAAACACTAGCTGGCAGGCCAAACTTTATTCAATTCCCACCGCACTAGGTGTCTAATTTGTAATTTGAGACAGTAACTACACAAAAGTATCCCATAAAAATTGTCTTGATCACTAAACAAACAACCTAAAGCTGTTGAAGCAGCAGGTGTGATGATGAGATGGCCCTTATGATTTGTGGTATGCAAGTCTAAGCAAAGAATTGTATATAGTAAATATCCATTTATATATAGATAGGGGAATGTGACAAAAACACAACAATGTCATTTGCAAGCATATTCCCTCTCAATTTTAGAATGATGTGCATCTCCATAGACATTGCCAATTGCTTATGTTTTAAGGTCAGCAAACAGTTCCTACCATGAAAAGTTCTCCAACATTATGAAGTAACAAATATAACAAGCACCCCAGTGGTGGCTATAACCTCTACCATACAGGGCCTGGATACTGTTTATTGCAACCATGGAGCAAAATTGTTAATCATAGTGTCATTGTATAATCATTAACTCGACACACAAAATGTTCACTTGATTTACCATTACATATTAAAAGCAAAATCACTAGTCATTGTTACTGCAATCAGTTCTGCATCTCTACACACAATACATAACCAAACACATAGAGCTAATTAAGTACCATTTCCACTCATTGAATGGGTTTGATCTCCTGAACTTGAAATGAAAATTCCCTGCAGTCAAGAAATTTCAATACAGATTGTAAGACAATATATAATCCTGCCAAAATAAGACAGAAATGGGAAACAATAAAAAAAAAACCTGTTGCCGGGCTCTCTGGAGCTCTTGCTCCAGTTGGGTCAGCTTAAGCCGACTGCTCTCCAGTTGTTGTACATATGCCTGTAATGGAAAGACAACAAGTTCCATGAAGAATGAGTGTAAATTTGAAATTTATAACTAAATAGACCTATCCTTGGCAAATGCAGCTTCCCTGATATAATAACAAAGAATTGTGGGGACAGACAGCAAAATAAAACACAATACTTACTTTTTTCCTTAATCGGCTTTTTCTGGCGGCCTCACGATTTTGAGCAAGCCTTCTTAATGTCTGCATGGCAATAATTAAAAGGAAAAAAAATGAATGACATAATCTTGGGTGGTAGTCATGTAAATAAAATTAACTTCATCTATGCAACCTTCTGATCCCCTGCCCTTTCCTTTGACTTGTCACTGGAATCAGATGCCGCTATTGCAGTTGATTGTCCTCTTTCAAACTGCAAATTGAAGTCACTAAATTGTCACCTACAACTGACCAACAGCCTATGTTCAACCAGGAAATGAAATTTCCTTTGCATGAGAAGGGAATATCGAGAGATATAGAGAGAAAAGGGTGAGATGCATAGGTCAATGGATTTTTGCAAAACTGAAAACACACTGCACGAGAAAGTAAGAGACATCACCCTTTGATTTTTGTCTTCTGTGTCGTCTGTTGAGGTATCAGTTCTAGGACTGGCTTCAGCCATGCTGGTTTCTCCCCAATTCTCAGGATGGTTACCAGGTATAGAAACTGGATTTAATTGCACTTCTTTTTGTAGTGGTAATGGACGGGACCCCACAACAGCAGCTGAGAGATTTATATCTGAAGATGCAAGGGGCTAAATTACAAAAAAAAAGGGGAAAGGAAAACCGCTCAGTTAACTTTGAAGCCATCATCAGTATAAAAAGCAAAGAAATGCGGAGGGAAAATAAAGCTCACCTTATTCAAAGCACCAAACTGAACATCAGTACCTATTGTCTGGCCACTAGATTTTAATTGGTTAAAAAGAGGATCTGAAAGACAATATAAATGACTAAGAATACATGAAACCATATCAATATCAAAAGAAATTTTACATAGGTCAAGAACATAATCATATAGCAGTCTATGCAATGTGAGCTCAAAGGATCATGCTGCAAGCTGAAATTATCTGGTATGAAATCTACCTACAACTCCATGCATTGATGTGCTGATGATGTTTCAACCAGAAGTGACCACATAAAAAATCAATGCTTTAAGTGATGTAGTGAAGGAAGATGTTAAAGAGAATAAAGACTCAAGTTGAACACAGCCCGGGGATAAAAATGATGTCTTAGCAACTGACAGATTGACTGTTGCCCCAGATGGAAGATTGAGAATAACAATCAAGTACCCCCTAAGCTACAATATTGATAAAAAGGTTAAACAGCTATATCTTATGCATGATTTAGTGAAATTGGACATGCCATGGCACAAGGTTAGATGGTTAATAGAAATCAAATATATGAAATAAAATTGGAAGTCTAAGGATCACCAATACAGAAAAAATCTGCTTCTAAAGGAATTCAAGATTTCAATTACATACTTCTGCTAAGATCAACAGCATCTTCTATGCGAAATCCAAGAGATTGCTCAATTGTTGCAAAGTCTGAAACTCTGGAAGAACGAATATTATTTCCTTCGGTGCCACTGAAATATGTACTGTAAGAACTGAGTACCATACCAGCGATACAAAAGCAAAAACAAGGAAAACAACAAAGCTGTAAATTCTAAAGGGTTTGACCAGTATTCATGCATTGGGACTGATTATTTTTTTGCTTACACATTGGAATTTAATTTAATTCTACTCTCTGTCCTCTCTGATATCAACACAACAGCTTCATAACACATAGCACAATCAAACAATAGCTCCAAAATCACATACACACACCTGTTCCCAGCATGCATTCTATGCAATCTCTTGAAGGAGAATTATAGTCACTCCAAGACCCTCGAAAAATTTCCAACTAGAAGCATCAATTGGGCTCCTTTAAGAAGTCAGGTTCCATAAAATATTTAAAAATGCAAATATATATGATGCAGTTTGTGTACCAAAAGAAAGATATAAGATTTGAGTTAATTCTAATCTTTTCTTTTCATTTCAGGTACCAAGCAAACGATGAGATATTCCAAAGTACAACTTCTCACTGATTAGCAAGAAGGCTATAACTCAAAATTACAGCCTATAGTACAGCAACCCACAAATAAGAAAGCAACCACAATTAAAATCTACAAAAAAACATAGACATAAACTACAGATTAATCAGATAATTCATCATACAACAGGAAGAATGAAATATACAACTCAAACTGATAAAGAATATTGAATTGAAAACAACTTACATGGGATTAGAAGTTGATATCTGAGGAACAAAGCTTGGCATCTCGGTCACAGCTTTATTATTATTATGTGTTCTACTCCCCATGAAACATCATAAACACTAACACCAGACCCTCTCAAAATCAACCCAACCCCCGTGTCCAAACACTTCTACTTCGCAAAAATAGAAGTCAATATTCTCTCTTTTATCACTCCCTACCCCTTTCAATTACGCATAAAGTACTAACCTTTACCAAGCACTCAATACCAGACCAAAAGGGCAACAACCCTCTGTCCAGACACAACCCAAGACTAATTGTCCTAAGCTCGCAAAGCTAGAGGCACCAAGAATGGACGCAATAAAGTAAAGCCTTCAACTTTACTAACGAAAGAAAAACCCAAAATAAAGAAAGAGTTATCAGTGCTGGAAGCACTGAATTAATAATTAAGCAAAGCCCAGATGGTGAAATGAAGAGAAAAGTTCAAACAAAAACCCTAATCAGAAAGACAGTCTTTTTGTTTGTACGATACATATATATAATAAAAAAAAAATAGACCATACAAAACAGTGTTTACTCAGAAAGTATTATTATTAACAAAAGGTAACCCTGTGGTCTGTGCAATGAACTCTGCTTCTTCCTCTCTGTATTAATAAAGTAAACTAATTTTTGTTTTCAAAGGCTCAAACTTTGAAATTTGAGCTCTTCATTTCTTCATTTATTTTATGTCTTTTTGTTTTTGCTGACTTTGGCAAGGAGGAGAGAGAGAGAGTGGAAGAAGCGTGACGTTGAGATTATTCCAATCTCCTCCTGATGTCTTTTTCTTTATTTGCTGGTATTACAATACATGACCATCACTTCTCTCGTTTTTTTTCCTATGATTTTTCGAAGCTATACTCATTTAAGAACTCTTTTTCCTATTCTCTAAACAATTTTTTATGTTTCATAAAACTTGGAAGTGAATCATGTTGGCTTGGCAATAAAAGAAACTAAAATGTGTTTTTCATCTTACTCATTATTATTTTTTAATTTTCTAAAGTCCATGTTTATTCTATATTTTTTTCCTATTGTTTTCTTATATTTAAGACTATAATAATGTGTTTTTTGTTTTCTTAATTTAAGGATCTTCGAATGTTTTGTTTTATTTTCATTACGGTCAATAAAATCATAAACAAAAAGGTTCAAACTGTAATGTAATTGTATTTTTATTTTTATTTTTTATTTTAAATTAAAAATATAGTATTTTTAGATCATTTTCATATGCTGATATCAAAAATATCTTTTGAAAAATAAAAATATATATTTTGATATATTTTAAACGAAAATCAATTTTAAAAACAATTTTAAATATATTTTTAAACAGTGACTTAAAGATTAGATAAAAACGTAAAACTACTTAATACAATACTAGCTTTAGAACCAGAAACCTTTATTTGGCATTATGTTTTAAAAATATTTTTGAAAAATAAATTAATTTTTTTAAAATTATTTTAATATACTAATATAAAAAAAATTCTAAAAAAAATTATATTTTTAAACATTTGTTTTAAAAAAACAACTTCAACTACACTCTCAAACATCCTATGATCCTTTTGTTAAGAAACATATAACAAATTTTAACTTTTGAATCTTGGTTCAACTTTCTAATGTACTCTTTACGTTGTTCAAGTCACTTCAAACTCGAATTAAAATTTACTCGTGAATTAATCCCGCAATCCATTGTTTTTATTCAAATTCGGTTTTTTTTAATAAAAAATAAAAGCACAAGGGTGCATTTCTATATAAAAAAATTTAACTCAAACTAATCTAAAGACATACAAGTTGATCCATCAATCTAATAATTTTGATGGCAATCTAATAAACTAAATGTCTTATTGAAATAGATTTTGAACCGGGTATACAGCTATAACATAAACTTCTCTATCTAACTTCTCTCTGTGAAGTTTTTATAGCGTGATGTGATGATAAAAAAATTATGATTTGTATAATAAATTTTAAATTTGAATCAAAATGTGCATCTCCTTGTAAAATTTTATTTTTACAAATATAAATATTTTAATTTTTAATTTTAGTTTATCGAGAGATTGATTGGAGGGGCTCGTGATGAGGTTGGTGCCGGAGCAGTTGTTGAATTGGTGCCAGCAAGCTTGGTTCATGAATGCTCAGCCCAGTTCCTTGGCCGCCGCCAGCTTGGAAGGTTGTAGAAGTCCTGACCTTCTTTATTTTCTCTTTTTGCTTGTCTTGGTACTTTGTAGAAGTCTTTCCGTGCTAGAAAATTAGACCCCGTTTAATTATTTTGTTTTCAAAGTCAAAACTGGTGACTTCATCGGGGATCTGTCTCCGGTTCAGAATCCTATATAAAAATAAAATGCTACCCCTGCAGAGTTATACATCTTTGACTATTATTACTATTACTATTACTATTACTATTGGAGATTGAGATTCTCTTATTTGAATGAGGAATTGTTTCAAAAATAATTATTTTTTTCTAAAGATTATTACATGTGTATTTATTGTTGAGCCTCAGACAAATGTTTTGTTCCACTTTAGTGTATGTTTAACAATTTAATTGATGGTATTTCTTAATTGAAAATATAGTGTATATTTTTTAAGATTAATTTATTTAAATCATTTTAAAACATATTTTAATAAATGATAAATAATTTAAAAACTACTTTGAAGAATACAAGCTATTATAGTACCAAATATCCACTTAGAACATGTTTGACTAGTTGTTTTGCAAAATGCTTTTTGCTTCTAAATATGATGAAAGAATATTTATTTTATTTAAAAATCATTTTTAATATTAATATATCAAAACTATTTAAGAAAACAGAAAAAATCTTAATTAATAAATGCAAAAACATTTTAATATGAAAAAAACACAAGAGTACTCGACCTGAACATGTAATATCTTTTAATTTTTCAATTTTATTTTTTTCTTGACGAAAAAATATATTCTCCATAATAAAACATTACACAAGAGTACTCGACCTGAACATGGTTTCGATTAGAGATTTTGATTGGGTTATTAGGTTATCTCATTTTGTTTTATAAATTAAAATAATATTATTTTAGTTTAAAAAATAAACAGTTAATAGATTGCAATTAAATTTTTGATGGGGTTTTATCTAAGGTTGTCAATACTGTTCCGGTTGATGTTCTGGTTGCTGTTCCGGTTACCATTCCGGTTGTCGTTCTGGTTTTTCTATTGGAATGGAACGTTCCGGTTTCGGAGCGTTTTGGCGTGCCATTTCAGGATTGTACTGTTAATATATAATTAATTATATATATATATAATTAAAATATTAATTTAACAAGCATAATTAAAATTCAAGATAAATTAACTTTAAATTATACAATATAAACACAAAGTCAAACAAACATAATCTCAAAATTAAAAAAAAACCACAAAATAATCAAAATAAAAAAGATTTTAAGACCGAAACAGCACAACCAAAACGATACCAAAACATTCCTGCATAAATTTGGCAAGCATGGTTTTACCGGGTCAATCATCCAGATCAATCAGGTCAAATTTTTTCTTTTTAGCAGACTTAGTTCACTGTTAATTATTTAATAGAAAGCAGGTGTCTTCGTGTGTGTGGGGTTGCTAACATTAAATAATTTAATGTTACGCTATTTTCATCAGCAAAAAATCATCTCGTGTTTGTTTTGTAGTAGAAGATGAAGCGAATATTCACAAGTTTATACGTTATAGCCCAATACCACATCAGGCCTTTATAGACTGGGCCAAGCCAAGTAAAGCCCAATAAGATAAGCCCAGTTTCTCAATGACCCTACTAGTCCATAATGCTGTCACCTTCTACAAAACCCAGCTAGTTATTTTCACAGCCCTTCATGTCCTCTCGTATCATTTTCATTTGACGATTAATGGCCCAGAAGAAGAAAAGGCAAATAAAATGATGCTCTGCATCGGGGATTTGAAAGGTGCGATCAGCCAAGAAAAATCCAATTAATAATCCAATCCTCTAAATTGTGAACTGAATTATACATTTGTGCATAAATAAGTTTTTCTTTCTTTCCAATTAATAGGTTTTTGTGCTGGTCAGCAGCTGGGTTTATGCCTAGATAAATTAATCATGGATATAACTCTTTATTTCGTTAGGTCATGGGGATACTTTCATGAGTGCAAAAAAAAAAAAAAAATGATGCCAATGATGCATGTCAAATGAACAATAAATCTATAGTGTTCTACGAGTGTATGAACAATGCTCCAACTAAAGTATGCTCCAACTAAAGTAAAAACACCTTATTGGTTGAGTCTGGTCCGTTTATGAGAGATGAATTTGATCCATATATCTAGAGAAATTGTTAAAAATATAATTATTTCTTTACTTATATAAATAGAGACACAACCCTTTATGAAAATATATATTTTCATAATTGAAAGAGCATAATTTCTCTCTTTCATTCCATTTCAATTTTCTCCATTAACTTGAAAAAATCTACAAAGATTTTTGTATTGTGAAATATCACTTTGATTCTAGTAATTATAGTGGCACTAAAGTGATTGATCCATGAATAAAAATATGAATTCTCACAAGTAATTTTTCATTTTCGATTCTAATTCTACACCCCATGAATTCTCACCAAAATTTTCATTTGGTGAAGCAGCTCCACCAAATGCAGATCTTCCATACCCATCGCAGTCCACTTTACTAGATCTATTTTGGGTGTGTTTAATATTGTAATTGAGGTTATTTTTTGAAATATTTTTTATTTAAAAATATATTAGCAATGGAAAGAGTAATTTTTTTTTTACCACATGGACATAAATAATCTAATCACGACCACAGAAATAAGGCAAGGAAATCAGAGGCGAGACCATGAGCAACCCTAACCTGCATTCCCACGCAACATCAGAAACAACATCCCAGACCTACCCGTACCGCTAAAATTCTCCAATTATATAAAGTACTGCACCCCATCGTCTCCTGGTTCATGTGTCCTTTTCTTTCACAACTACCATTCAAAGCATTTCTAAAATCTTTGAGTTTGTTCTGGAGAATAAAAGAAGAAAAGTTATATAAATTGTCAGAGTTTTATCTTACTTGTAATTTTAAGTTGCTGGGATTCTATAATATGATTTATATCATCTCAAGTAAAAAAAAATTGGGCTTGAAATGTGCATACACATCCACACTATTTTGCGTTTAAATTTTATTAAATAAATGTGTTAGAGAATAATATAAATCATATTCTGGGGTCTCACCTAACAATTTAAATTTTTAGGTGAGATGATTCTTTAACATGGTATCAGAGTTTTATTGACACAACGGTTAAAAGATCGAATCTCACCACTCTCATTCTATTTGATAAAAATCAAGCATAAAGTAGAGTAAGTCTGTGTACAAGTTTCAAGCCTAAAGATCTTTTTCACTTGAGGGGGTATGCTAGAGAATAATATAAATCATATTCTGGGGCCTCATCTAACAACTTAAATTTTTAGATAAGATGGTTCCTTAACAAAATAAGGGTAGTGAGATTTGAATTTTTGATTGTTGAATCAATAAAATTTTGATATCATATTAATAAATTATCTCACTTAAAAACTTTAGCTACTACAGAATATATCATTTTTGACACTAGTACATCAATTTTTTTCTAAAAACACAAAAAAACAATTTAAAATAAAAAATAAAAATAAAAAAATTTCAAATTTTTTCAAAAACATTTTTAAAAAGATATATCTAACACCGCCTTTATCAAATGGCAGGGATCAACATTTTCCTGCTGGACAAGCCACATGAGCTTTATTTTCTATCAAGTGCTCGTATAATTACAGTGTCGCGTGACTATTGTTTACTGAGCCAACCAATGATTGTTTTTGTATATGTTTAGCTAATAATAGACAACATAAAATAAAATATAAAAAATTTAATTTATTTTAAATATGTGTTATAATCAACTTATAAATTATAAAAAATAATTAGATGATGCTTTTTTCTTTAGTTTATATGGAGTATTAAAATTAATAATGTTATGATAAATTTAATGTCCTCTATCTACAAAGTTAATAAATTCACTCGAAAAATATTATGAAAACAAATTTATTTTTATCTTTTCGTCTCTATTTTTCATTTAACAAAACATGATTGTGTTTACGTTGCTCTATTTATTCAATATATTTGTTTAAATATATTAGGTTCAATTCGTGAAAAAGAATAAGGAATGGAATTTGGAGGTGGGAAATAACTCTAACTATGAATATTTATTAGAATTTATTGAAGAATTGCTTGGCAAGTTACTTGGTCGCCAAGCTTGAAAGTATGCAGAACTTAACCATGAATGAATAGGTTTGACGTAAACCATAATTACATTAATGTTTTTTTCTTTTCTTTTCTCTTAATGAGTTCCATGATTCCACTTTGTTCCCATTTGGGAGTGCGTTGCAACCGGTGTTTGCTGAAAATTTGAATTTTTTTTCATTTTAAATAAATATGTTTTGGTGTTTTTAGATCATTTTGATGTGCTGATGTCAAAAATGATTTTTAATAAATAAAAAAACATTATTTTGATGTATTTCGGCACAAAAAACACTTTAAAAAACTACCGCAATCACACTTCCAAACATGCTCTTTGTGTCTATGAAGAAGTCATCGTTGCGTGTTTTTTTCAGCTTTTAGATGAATAAATATAATTTCAAAGACAAATGAAAGACTCATTGATCATATGAAGTTTGTCGTTAATTTCGTCCAATTTAATGAAATCATGTTGTTTAAATAATATTACTAAATAATTTAATCTAAATTAAAAAACAAAAACAATTTTTTAAAATATTTTTAAAATAAAATTTTGACATCTACTAAAAAATAAATATACATACTTGATTCATCTGTCAATTTTAAAAATTAATTTCACATTGAAAAAACAAAACGCTATAAAAATTAGGCTAAATATTTTTCCAGGTACAAGATTTGTTAATTTTTTTTATCTAAATATATATACATAACTATATAAAAAAATTATAATAATACACAAATAAAATTATAATTGTATAATTAGATTCAATTATTTTTAGTGTTTTTAGATAATTTTAATATTTTAATGTTATTTTTTTATATAAAAAATTAATATATTATTTTTAAATAAAAAACAATTTAAAAATCCGGAAAATTGTAAGTTGTAACTGTAGCTCAACAGGCTTTATTTCCAAGTGTCAAAAAATATGCAAAGGTGATCTTAATGTGTGTTGTTGGATAATGTTATGAAATACTGAAAGCAATAATAGAAAATGTATTCTTCAGTAACTGTACGGATTCAAGTACAGAGAGGGTCCCCCCCCCCCCCCCCCTCTGTATTAAACGGTGCAAAGTTACGATCATTTTCAGTGGAGCCGCAGTGGCTTAGCACTGGCTAGCCTTCTTTTTCAAGCCGCCTGTTGCTCATCTCTACTGCTGAAAAATAGTTTTGCACTAGTTAATTGTCCTGAGATTTAAATTAAATATAATATCTCTACAAGTAAAAAAAAACATTGGATTTTATATCGACTTCATATCTTATAGTGTAAGTTTACAACTAGATATTGAATAAAATTGCAAAGAAAACCATGCAAGAAAATCATGAATATCTTGAAATGACCATGGGATTTTTTTTTCCAATATTATTTATTATTATATTATTTTATAGGCAAGGCTTGACCTGTCGAGTTGGGATGGATCAACTAATGGCCCAATAAAACCATTTTTTTTTTTTGGTTTTTTAGATTGTGTCAGACTCGACTCAACTATATGGGCATGGTCTTAGGGCCAATCATGCTAGACTAGTCAGGGGCAACAATAATTTTTATATAGATTAGACTTGACCTATCCATATAGGTGGGTTAAAATGGGTCCAGCCCAAGCCCACTTAGTCACTAGCTCGATCTAATGACCATGTTAATTAAATTTGCATGCATGATGCATATAGGAGAAGAGGGAAGAAAAATAAAAAGAAAAAAGAAAGAAGGTTTCCTGGCGGATAGGAGGTAGTTACTGTCATGAGGATGGTGATGCATAGTGGCTAAAGGTGGTTGTGTTGTTGAAGGGGGGAAAAGAGAAAAAAATGGTAGTTGGTAAGAAGAATTTGGGAATTGTTTATTTTTTCTTGCTAACTTTGTACACTATATTCTTAATGCGCAATGCATGGAATCCATCTCTATTTATAAGGGGTGGAAAATGAACATATTGTCTTTATTGGGTCCAAATCTTGACCCTTGATTTAGACCAGAAGAATCTCAATCGTTGGCTCAAGAACCATTTTGAACCGCCAAATTTTGATAGTTAAAATTTGTTCGAGTTAGTTTTTTTGGAGAGACACCATGATTATTGTAGGGTCAATCAACCAAAATGGACCATACTGAGATGTAGTATAATGTCAAGCTATCATGTTAATGTATATTTTGTCAAATTTGATGAAAAATAACCACATTAGCAATCTTTCATATAAAAAAGAAGAATAAGATGAACAATTAATCAAATGACGCATCATTTTTTTTTATAACTTTTTCTTCTTCAAAATGGTGCCATTTTAGCTTTAGGGTTTGAGTTTAATCAAGATTCAAATTAGTCCCTTGTCTTTTGATTTCTTTTAATCATAACCCTGATTGACTTTAAACTTTTAATTTTATGAAATTTTGTCCTCGCTAAACTTTAACATCACCCCTAAATTTTGATATATCTTTCATTTTGGTCTTTAATCTTGGATTTATGAAATTTTACCCTTAATTGACCATTAAGCTTTCAATTATCTGCAATTTCATCCTTGATTTCAATCAATTGGGTCCCTATAGTTTAATATCTTTTGGAAAATGGTTTTTGAATGTAAATTTCTTTAATTTGACCATTAATTGAACCTAAACTTTTGGTTTCCTTCTAATTTTACCCTTGATTTCAATCACTTTCTTGGTAAAAGTTAAACTTGGTCCCCTAAATTTCTAATCTTCTAATTAAGCCAAAATTAAGTTTCCACACTTATTTTTCACCAGTTAAGTCCCTATTAAAACTAATTTGATTTATTTAAAGTATAACTAAGTCTTTGCACTTAATTAAATCCTTTAATTTCACCCAAATAAATTCTTCAATACAATTAGACTCTTAATTTGTCCCATGATTTAATCAAATTAGCCTATTAAAAATTGATTATGTTATTGGACTTAGTTTGTATGCAAATCTATCCAAAAAATATTTTATTGCATTTTGGATTTTACAATATATTTGTAAATTCCAAAAAGTGTTGGTCAATATTCCAAAAATACAAAAATCTTATTTTTGGGGGAATTATATATTATTGACTGATAATATTTGAGTAAAGAAATTCTAAAGGGGTTAATGCCCAAAACATCATTAGAGATAAATCGTTATTATTAATTGTCAATATTTGGGTAAAGAAACCCTAAGTGGTAAATATCCAAAATATTTTTCTAGGAATAATAAGTCGTTAACACATCAATTTTTGACTTCACGATTTAGGAGCCATGAAAGTATGAAACACTAAAGCAAAAATAGGTTTTTAAAGTGTTTTTTAATTTCCTTTGATTTCTAAATTTTTGTTTCTCTTTCTTGTGATTTACGAGCCGCAAACACTTGAAATACTAAATGGAAAAATGAGCACATTGAATCTCTTTAAATATATATCCTAGCTGACTCTTAATTCATAGGTTGTAAATTTAACAAACACAAATTTCACTAGATCTGCATCGATTGTCCTTGGTATTATATAGACATATCTAAAGGTATGATATATTTGGCCAAAAATACTTTCTTTTAGACTTTGAACCGAAGTCTATTCATCATAGCAAATCTATCTTGGGAAAAATTGATTAGATAACACCAATACCACAACAATTATAAGACAAATCAAAACACCAAGCGACTTACCTTAAATCGAACATACTAGGGATACTAAAATCTTCCTTTTACACAATTAGTCATTTCCCATAGAATCTCTAAAAGTCCAATTAGATTTTCTAGTAACCATAATACTAGGTGGTGACTCATTTTTTCACAAAACAAAAGATCCCGACATGAATCCGTACGGCATCGTGCTCTCACGGAGGGTGCGATATTGGTTATGCATGCGTAGGGTGGATAATTTGAAAAGATATGTGGTAACAAAAACACATTAAATTACATATACCATACATCTTAGTTATAACAAGATATATATATATATATATAGAGAGAGAGAGAGAGAGAGAGAGTTGAGAGGGTGTTCCTAGTGGAATGATATATTTGTAACCACCGTTGATTCCTAAATGGAAATGGACGATCATTGTAGGTTTTGTGTGAGGTTTGCTAGAGAGTAAAAAACATTATGATTTGGTTTGAGTGATAATTGACTACTTGCAAAGTCAACTCGTTTTTTCCTAGAAAAAATAACATATAGACTTGATAAACTACTATAAATCAATATCAATGAGATTTTAAGGTTGCATGGTGTGCCAATCTCAATTGTGTTTTACAGAGGTCCATAGTTTACTTCTTGATTTCGGGTATAATAGGAAGTAATAGGAACCAAGGTTAAATTGAGCATTATTCTCATTCTTAAGTTGATGGACATTCTGAGAGGATTATACATATTTTAGAGGATATGTTGAGAGCTTATATGATTGAATTCAAGATAAAATGGAACATGTTTTTTTCTTTGGTAGAGTTTGTGTATAATAATAACTATCATATGAGGTTTGAGATCGATATGGCTTCATATGAGGCTTTTGTATGACTGAAAATATAGATCCCCTATATATAAAATAGTTAAATGAATAAAATAATTTCATGAATATAAGAAGGTGTAATTTAAAGTTTTAAATAAATGAGAATGAGTTTCTAAAAATCTCTATGACTAAATGAATATTCATATTTACAAGGTTTGAGATTTTGGTAAAAGTAAGGGTAGAGACATACAAACTTGCCTTGCCACCTAATATGTACTCCATACATCCAATGTTCTATAAGTAACAAGTTTCTGGAGCCCTTTGAGATTTTGGAAAGAGTAGAGGAAATGACATGAAAACTTGCCTTGCTACCTAATATATCCTTTATACATCCGATGTTCCATGTTTTGATGTTAGGAAAGTTTTTTTTTTTATCCATTTCATGTGTTAGGGGTTCAACTAGTCGAGCTAAGAAATGATATTTCATACAAAGTCTAATTGATAAAAAATATTGATTGAAAAGTTAGAAAGATTCAGTTAAAGGAAATTGTATCTTTTAAAGTTGTGCGGAGAAGGCTCTTATACAAAAAGGCAATGAAGAAGCTTAAGCAGGAAACATGCAACAAATAATCAAACTTGTTTGGTCATGATGGTAAAACTTATGTTCTTAAAAGTCTAAATTCAAGTTATATCAAGTTTCAGGATGAAACTTTTTGTAAGGTGAAAAGAATATAATGTGCTAAAATATTTGATTAGAGAAGACATTTATATCATTTGATGAATAGTTCAAGATATTAAAATCGAAGAACATTTTGGTATTTGCTTATATATATATATATGAGGTCAAAAAAGAGAAAAAGGTATGTTTTTTAAAAGAGAGAACCAAAATATAATAAAAGTGGAAAAAGGAAAAAAGAAAGAAGAAAGAAAACAAGAACTTAAAGTTAGAGATAAGGGCTTTTAAGGGAAGATATTTTGATTAACCCATTTTATAGAAATTAATGTTATATTTAAATAATTTCATATAATATTCATACTTCTTTATTTTTTTGTTGATATGTCTTATTTGTTTCTACAAAGCTTTCATTTTAGTTTTGATTAAATATCTTAGAGTTCTCTATTATTATATTATATTATTTTATTTAAGATTTGGAATTTATATTATAATGAGTATTATGAAATAATAATTTTTTTTTGAAGAATATTTCAAAAGTTCATGAAATTACAGAATTTTATATAATTTGTTATTATAAGAAGTATATTCGAGTTTTAGCATAAGTGAAGTGTCTTTACCGTTCCTATGTTGCCTGTCATGAATTGAAATTCAGGTCGTTACACTTGCTTTCACAAGAACAGTAATCTCTGTATGGTAGGCTAGCTATCTTCATATCTTATGGTCAGCCGGTCAATTTGCTTGTCTGGATTATTTCTTACATAGGAAAGTCAAGACACGTGAGAGCCTCCATACGCCAGCTTGCAATTCTATTGTCTGTATGGTAGGCTAGCTTTATATCATATGGTCATCCAATTATGATTATTATTATTATTTTATTATTATTACTACTACTACAAAACGACCATCATGTATTTACAAATCGTGGCTCTAATTTGCTAGTTTTGTATAGATTCCAGCAAGGGATGAAGAAACTAGCATTGTGAATTTATACACGTGGTCCACTAATATTATCTTTCAAAACAGAAGAACTCTTTGCTTTGTGGAATAAAATAGTCTTAATATGGTCATGGTCATAGATGATTATTGAATAGAATTCAATTGCTGATTTTTCTTAGTTATATCAGTATTCAACCGTGCTTGAGAAAGGATTGCATCAGAGAGAATCTTTCTAGCAAAACAAATCCCATCCTCTCTAGAAGATAATAATTTTATGATGGGAAATGATAATTGAATTATGGCAAGGGAAAAGAGAGAGTTAAACGTTCCGGTTCTAGATTTACTTTATATAAATTACCAGTTCGAGTCTTATAATCTTCAAGGTCATTGGAGGTTGATAGTCGATCATTCATTTTAAGACCCGCAAGATTAATTAAAATATACGTAAACTGACCTAAACATTCACGTTACAAAAGAAAAAATAAGAGAATTAAATCCTGAGGGTTGCAACTCAGTGGTTCGACTTTAGATTTGTTCTCTATAGGTTACCAGTTTGAGTCTTATAACCTTTAATTTCATTGAAAACTAGTAGTTAATCATTCACTCCAAATCTCGTAAAATTAATCAAGATACATACATATTTATCCAAACATTCATATTAAAAAGAGAGAGAGAGAGTTGGGAGAACATGAAAAAGACAAGACTCTCTGAAGTGTTTAGTGGTGTAAAGCTTTGAATGGGTTGTGGGGACGAAGCAAAAATATTCCATGTGGATTGGTGATCATTAGGTTGTCAATTTCAAGTGCATTGTTATGAATTTTGAGAGCCAATTGAGTTTTAGTTTCAGCACTTCAAATTAATAATTTTGTTGGAACATGTTCAGATTTATGCTATGAAGCAACCTTTTTCTTTTACTTGACTTGAAATTGTGCTTTCTCGGTTGTATTACATTGGGACAACATATGATAAGTCCAACTTAGAATTAAATATATTCCACAGACAACTTGTGAAATGCTCTTTATTCGTGTGTTTTGTTTTTGGTATTGTCTTATTATAGAAGGCAAAAACTAGCAAAGATTTTAAAAATTCTCTTATTGTAAACAAGAAAATAGTGGAAAAGGAGATTAACCCCTTTTTTAGAAATTAACGTTATATTTATAGAATTTCATTTCTATATTGTAACATTTACATGTAATATTCGTACTATATTCTTTTATATATAAGCATTGATAATCTCAAATTATTTATAGAAATTTGAGATTCGTTGGTACCGAATGCCCCTCTCGATGACAAATGGGGAATGCATTAACTATGGTGGTGGTGATCAACACTGGATCATTCATGCAGCCGAGTCCAGCCAAGCCGGCTATCGAGCTTCTTGATTCACAACCTTACCGTCATGATGTCATCACATGAGGGTGGGATGACGTCATGGACATCTAACCAGCCTTTTCGTGAACGCCACGTGGTAGACTTATCGGCACACAGATAACTCCCAGCTCCGCTGGCCCATCACTTTCACGTGAACCTATGGCGCGTATGAGCACGTCGATCCCAGTCTTCCTCGTCTAATCACAAAATTGACTTGAGTGCAAGAGTAATGCTATTGAATTATTGATTGATCTAGAATTAGAAGAAAAACAAATAAAAGGAAAACACAGATCCATCAAGTAAGTTGAGCTCTTGAATATACTCCCAACATTATCTTTGGAGTTTGAACTTTAAAAAATATTATAAATAATATTTTTTTATGCAAATTTAATTTAAAAAACAGAGATTTATTTCAACATAAAAATATATATATAAAAAATAATTTAACCCGGGATATAAAAGTTAAAAAGACAAATTACTAAGGTAACTATGTTTTTTTTTTTAAATGATAGTTATTTTTACTGAAGAAAAATACAAATTGCTAATTTTATAATAAAAAAATGGATTTATCCAACATCGTTATTGAGAAGTCAAGTCCATGAATATGGTATTATTTATCCATCATAATGAAACTCACAACAACCTCTTTTTTATCATCTCTCCTCAAAATATCTACTATTTTATTAGCATCAATTGTTTTTGGAAAAAACGAATCTATATTCTTGTGGAGGCAGTAATTGAGACGTGCTGTGTCGCGGTTGGAACTTGTATTCTCATCACCCCATCTTTATTGTTTGCTTCAATTTGCTCTATCAGAAAGTTTCTTTTTTGAGCTCCCTCCCTCTCTCTCTCTCTCCTTCCTTTTTCTTTTTCTCTCTCATATAATCCCTTCGCATTCCAGGTAAAAATACTGCCCACCCTTGTGATCTCAGAGCTTATACATCCATCTTTACAATCATGGAAAGCAATCATAGTGACTTGGTAGGGGGAGGTGTGGAAGAAAGAAGAGTGACAAAAATGGCTAAAACCAAGAAAAAACCTATGAAAGTAGTGTACATATCAAACCCCATGAAGTTCAAGATTAGTGCATCTGGATTTAGGGCTTTGGTTCAAGAACTCACTGGCCAAGATTCTGAGCTGCCAGACCCTACTAAGATCGTGGACGACGATGATCGTGGTGTCGGTGGAAATTATCGAACGGTTTCAAATGCTACAAAAACTGTTGCTGGTAGTGATGACTGTGCACTAGAGGTCCCCACAAAGGATCCTGGTCAAGAGCAGCCTGGAAGACAAGATGCTCCATTCGAGTCTTTCGATGACGTTTTCGTGCCCCAGATGTTCGAAAATGTTGCAGGAATAATGCCGTCAAATTTATGGTACGAGGCTTACTCATATGGATGCGGTGAGAAGCCTTGCAATATAATTTGAGTAAGCTATAGCTCTCCCTGGTAGCTTCTGTTTTTATCTGTGGTATGTTTGTTTCATATAGTGTGTGATTAATCTTGTAGATCATGTCTCTTAGTGTGAGAAATTAACTTTGTTCTATGTAGTTTCATGTTCATGGGGATTATGGCAACTAGCCAGCAAAGAATGTCCATTCTAATAACAATTTGCTTCCTTTATCTCTACAAGCACCGATTACTTAACTTTTCAATTGTGTTTAATTTGAGTAAGATTTCTTACAAGCTGCGCTGAAAAATCAAGCAGAAGATCCAAGCCTGGAGAAGTGCAAGAAACATTGTTATGGGACCCAATTTACTTAATCTTATTAGCTAGCAAAATATATCGAAACAAGCAAGGTCCATCACAAAAGCTAGCTCCTAGCCAAAACAATAGCTATAGCTAGGATGGAAGGCCTCCCAAGGAATCCAAACACTCCTATATTAATTTTGAATTGGTCACTGTCTGTTGAAAATACAGTTAATTAGCCAGGGACCTAATTGATAAAAACTTAATGGTTCAACTTGTGCATCTTCCAAGGAATCCGTAAAAGCAATTAAGTTTCTGATGGTGAAACCCTCGTCCAAGTGATCATTTCAATCAAGGGGATAAGAAATAAAACAGCCATTAACACAGTGAATTAATTACACTATTTGCTTGAAATTAAGTAGCCACAAATCTGGCGATGATAGTGATCAGTTCATGATCTGATTGCTAGCTGGGCTAAGAGATAGATGTATTGTAGATCCATCCACAGGAAAGGTTGCCCAGATAATGCGGCACAGCGCTGTAGTTGTTTGCTAGCAGATAAAGCTTGGTTCCCACTTTCAATGTACGATCAGCTTTGGACATTTATTAGGACTTGTCTTTTGTCTAACTTAACTTCCTTGTCTCTTTTTTTACCTTCTAGGGTTCATTGAATCCACTTTAGGAGAAGATTACTATGAAGAGACTGTCCAAAGTTCACTGGCTAGCTAGTACTCTTTCCCTCTTCCAAACAAGGGCAGCCCACACACTCACTCTCTCCACATTTGGATGCATGCATGCATGTGTGTTTTCTAAAATATATTTACTGTCCCTTGCTCAAGTCCCTCCTAGTTTTAGCCCCTCTTGGCATAGACAAGTGGGAATGAACTAATCAGACATGTATCATCGTGGCAACTTGTCCCGCGGCCGGAATCTTTTTTGGATACGACGAAAATTACTTTTTTTTTTTAAATATATTTTATGATTTTAAATAAACAAATAAAATTTTGAAATAACCATGTAAAACTTTGCCATAATGTTTTGTCGTGAGTGAACTCTTGTATTTGCAGTCTGGACAGGGATATTTCGAGGGGAAAAAAAACTAGCTCTAGCTCATAGTAGACCTCGACTGTTCTGTACAGCCATCATGTTGGAGTTAGGGCATTTTGTGTTCTACACTTGCTAGCCACATTTACGTGCCATGTGGATTTTATTTGGCCTTTTCCATTGATAATAACACTTAAGAATTGGAATTACAACACATATTTCAATGCACTTGTGATGCATGAGCAGATTAATTAATTTCTCTATACCATGACGTATATCCTTTCCCTCCCTTCCTTTATACTTTGGAATGATAACTTGGATCAGCTAGTCTCTCTTTAGGTTTCATTCGAGATCATGACTTACAGACTTTAAGTGATAATTTTATATTTATTTGCTTAAAAATTGTCTTCAAAATAATTTAAGTTAAGGCTATATATATATATATATATATAAAGTGAATTAGATTAAGCTTTGAAAAATGGAGATATATAATATTAATCAATAACAATAAGTCAAAATTAAGTTAAAAAATAATTTGAAAATTATAGAAAAGCTAACTATCATCATGCTAATCATTAAACAATAAATCTATTTCATAAGATATGAAGAAAAAAAACTATATGCCATTATAGAGGGAACCATCATTATAACTCAGCTTAATTCAAAACTTAATCTGCGACATGGGATAGATTTAACTTACAATTTGTTTTATAATCAGGCCACCACACTGGTTCTTCAATCTATGTGGTTACAAAAAATACTTTTGAACAAGGTTTGGGATTAATTTAGACATGAGAATTGTGCCATAGTTGTAGGTAAAGATCCCAAATTGGATTCCTTTATTGGGAAAGGAGATAAAAATTGCAGTCATCCAGCTAGTGTTTCTCATGCTACGAGGAAGAAGGGCAGGGGGACACTGAATTTATTTTTATAACAGCCGGTTGATTCGTCTTGTTGACCCCCCCCCCGGGGGGACACTGAATTTATTTTTATAACAGCCGGTGGACTCGTAAAGATGAACATTTCTAACGTTGGCAACGAATTCAATGAGCTATCAGGCTCGTTTATGTTTCTTGCTTGAAATTGAGCTTGAAACTTGCATAGAATCATATTATTTTGTGCTTGATTTTTATCAAATAGAATAGAGATGGTGAGATTCGAACTCGTGACCACTGGGTCAACAAAGCTGATACCATGCTAAGAAACCATCTCACCTGAAAGTTTAAGTTGATAGATAAGATCCTAGAATATAATTTATATTATTCTCTAACAGAAATTGTCACTAAAAATTATGGGTATTGAGCTATCACTTTTTTCTTTAGAAAATTAATACAATTATATATAATGATTATTCTAAACCTTGTTTACATTAACATATGAATTAGAAGAATTAAGCTTCTACAAGTTAAGATTCCTTTCCAATATCGATGTAGGTAAAATAAGCGAAAAATATATAGATTTAATCAAGCTTTTAATGTTTAAATAAGTTCTTCTTGCATCCAAGTTTTATAATCGTGAAGGGTTTATTTTATATTATTTTCACCTCATCTCCCCATACATTCAAATACAAATTAACGATGATAGCATAGAAATTGATTTCACTCACCACGTAAACAGACAGTTCAAGAGTAGTCGTTGAAGCAGCTCGTGAACGTAAATACATAACCTTTTGACTTGAGGACACGATATATATGTTACATTAATTATATGTTTGTAGCATTCAAAGGTTTTGTCTAGCTAGTAGTAATGCTTGCCTTTTTGTTTTTGTTTTTAATATTATATTCGTGCATTGTTTGAAAATAATATCAAATTAATTTTTTAATATTTTTTTCAATAACTTTGATATACTGGTGTAAAAAATAAAAATGATAAAAGAATATTTTAATATAATTTCAAATAAAAAAAACACAAAATCAAACATATGTCGGCAAGGAGAAGCAAACCCTTGCGCCTGAGCCCATCATGGAGGAATTAAATGCCAGCAATGCGCATATGGTCAAAACCAAGACCACGTTCCTGACTTAACAAGCACAAGAATAACACCTTCGGGCATCGACTTCACCTGAACAAATTAGCCGGCGGCGGCCGTAAGACCAGCAGTTCACTGTGGAAGTTTGAATAAACCGGTCATGGAAGACTGGATTTTTCCTTTATTTTTGCATGCAGCTGCCAATCATTGGTATTATAGGGAAGCATTCTTCTCAATATATATATATATATATATATATATATACAAAACAAATAAAGGGTGTGGCCGATTCACTGTAGCTCCTCTCACAGTTTACTGTGGACTGGAGCAGTGTAAGGGCTATTTTGCCCTTAATGAGCCGGCGCCTGGTTTGTGTCACTGGGGGCGATTTTCGTCTCTTCCCTCTCTTTCAAAACACTCACAAATTGCAGCTGGGTTTTTTACCTCTTTTTCGTCTGGGCAGAGAGCGAGCGGCGACTTGAATCGAAGGGCTGGTCGGGCGGTCGGGGATGGTGGTTCGCGGGTTGGTTTCGGGTCGTTGTGCGTGTTCGACGAGGTATGGTTTTCACCCCTTATTTGTGTCAATTTTTGGTTTTGCTCGGTTTCTTTTCATTGGGTTCTTCGGGTCGTGGTGTTTTTTTTCCTTTTTTTTCCATCTTCTCCTTCGATTCATGTTCTTTGTGGTCTGGGCGTTGGTAATTGATTGTGTTTGTAATTGATTGTGTGTGTTTTTCCCCTTTGATTCATGTTCGGTTCTTTGGGTTTGTCATTGTTTATGCTCGGTATTCGGTTTTCTTGATGTGGGGCTGCATGGGTTCGGTCGTTTGTGTGTATTGGGGGGTGGGTTTTTGGTTTAATTGGGTTTGGGTTGGGTTGATCGACGGTTTGGCACTGGTTCAAATTCTCTGCATGCAGCCGAGTTAAATGAATTGAGCATTGATTTGGTTTGTCTTTGCTCTCGGTTCCTAATTTCATTTCTGTTTTAGTTTGTTTCATTTGTTGATTTTTATTATGGTTGGGGGAGTTTTCTCGGTTCAAATAAGGAAAATTTTAAGTTACTCTCAGTTCATCACTTCATTTCTGTTTTTAGTTCTCTCGGAGCATTGTTCGTTACTGTTGCCATCTGGTTTCGTTACTTCAATTAGTCTTTTTGCTTCATGTCACTTCGTATTAATTGATTTCTCTGTTATTTTGCAGGATAACATGCTTTACTTTTGACTTCTTCTCCTTTCATATTTCCTTTTCTGGACTGCACCGCCTCTCTATTGCTTTGTTAAGTCATTTTCTTATTGTTATTGTACTGTTTGTGTTTGCTGTGTTTTTACGTTCTATTTGCTGCATATTTTTCTTGCGTTTCGTTTGCTTTGGTACCTTCCTTTTCTTCCATTTTTCTTTTCATATGTCCTTTGGATTTCTTGCGTTATTCATCCCAATTCTTTTCCTCTTCTTTGTTGAGGTTGTTGTCTACTGATTCTCACTCACAAGTTGCTGCTGCAAAGACTTCCTTTCACCCTTTGTCACCCTACTTTCAAGGTTAGTTAGCTTTCGACGAAAATCTTTGAAAAGCTTGGAATTTGTTGTGCTCATAATGGAAATTTTTAACGGTTAGTTTACTGATTTTTATTATGGTTGTGGGAGTATTTATTACGAATATGTTATGAATAAACAGTTTGGTTCGTTTGCTGGTTTTGAATATAGGATTGAGGTTTTTCATCTGACTGTTACTAGATGATATGGATTAGATAAGATATTTTCTTCTTCTAGGCTCAATTCTCCCTCTTTATCACTGTCATGGTGCATTAAAAGAAAACTATAAGAGAGAAAATACAACAGAAAAACCAACTCATCACATCTATCAACTCGAAAAATGATGCAGGTAAACCAGAAAAAATTAAAATGAAATTACAATTCTGTATCTCTAGAAACAAGGATACGGAAGAAGATGATAATTTATTATCAATTATAATTTCTGATGTTGTGCTGACCAACGTATGTGCAAATTATATATGCACTCTGTTTTTTTATCTGTTTTTTAGTATGTGGAAATTATGTGAAAATTCTATTGTCCCTTTGTATTGCTTAAAGAATTGAAAATCTTGGTGGGCTGTCATCTGCATGTGTTAGTTTAAGTTCAATAAGATAATCCTTTGGATTAACAGTACTTGCATACAAATGACTATCAGAATGGACATAACCAATTGACCATATCGCGCAATGTCTAATGATGAAACATGAGCTTTTAGTTCTTAAGGACAAGCTATAGTAGATATTCTTGCACTTTCTAGCAATTATAAGCATTGCTTGAGATAGTGATATTCTTTTCTAGGATTTTCACACAAGAAATTCCTCACTTTCCAACTACAAACAAAGCATAGAGTGAAATAAACCCAAGAGTCAAACTTAGCACAAGGTTTTAGTCTTTTAGACTCACGGGTCACTAAACCCATGAGTCACTAAAATGTTTCATTTTCCTGGAAAACAAACAGAATAAATACTGAAAATATGAGACTTCTGTCATCATGTTACATGAAACAGTGCCCAATTCAGCAATTCTAGAAGAAAATTAACATAATTTAAAATGGAAAACAAGATCCAATTAGAAAACATGATATTACAAAATAAAAAACATGCCACAGTAATAAACGTTGAAATTAACTTTCACTTGCAGCAAAAAAAAAAATTCTATATCAAAATTGAAATATTATAATGAGATTAAACTTATTTGGCTCTGCTTTCTCTTAAACCAACAAAATCCCAAGACATTTAAAGAATAAATGAACATGCATGGAAATTGCTGGTCTTTTCTTTCCCGTTAGTGAAGATATTTATGTGTTGAGAAAGAGAGATGGGGAGATGGAGGAAGAGAACTACAGACAGAATGAAAATGTGTTATGGATGCTTTATTTTAATGATTGATGTTAATTACAAATTACCTGTCATGTTCCACATAGAAAATGGACCCAGATTGTTTTCATCTTTTCTAATAAATAATCACTACGGGGAGCAGCAACATTGATAAGAGACAACATCAGGACCAATTATAGACATAATATAAAATAAATACCTTTCAGAATCCATGTTAAATTCTGGCATCAACAATTCATGGACTCAAGATCCTTAGGTGTGAACATAAACCCAATATTCTAACAAAATCAATCTAACCCATTTTTAAACAGATTAAAATCAATAATATTCTAAACTCAATTTGTGTTTCCAACATTTGATTGATGAGAGCGTAAAAAAAGCCTTCCAAGATACCCAATTAGCATATTAAGTCCGATTCAATGAAAAGTTTCAAACTTTTCAGCTACCATTGATGACAGGCTGTCTTTGCTTTAGTTTTTTTGTTCCTTAACAACAATAAACACTCATTAGCACTTTTACATTTCACATGAATGATGCAATTTGGGCTTGAAGTAATAAATAAGTTAAAGAACAATTATAATGAAGAGTAGATGCAAAGTTGGCAAAATTTCTGTTTTCGAGTGATGCTAATATATTAGAGGAAAGGCTGCCATTGATAACCCACATAGGAACTCCAGTTGCAGAAAAATTTGTATAAGTAGGGTGGATTTTTGGAAAATTTAGGTTTTGTTTTTGCATCATTTTTTCCCCCTTAGCAGCAACAAACACTCATTAGCACTTTTAAATTTAACATATTTGTTTTCTAATGGCAACACAAGTTCTATATTGTCATAGTGTCGCGACGATGATTTTTCGCGCTTTGCGCCCCGCCATCCCCCCTTTGATTCGGGGAGACAACGGCGCGCGGGGAAAATGAGGGGTTTGTTTTATAGTCGCAAAATTACGACTATAATTATTAGGAGTCGCCACCTAGTATTAAGGTTACTAGGAACCTAGTGGTCTGCGAGAGTCTCGGGTAAGGGGACTTGTTGTGCAAGGGGAAGACGCATCACCCCCAGTGCACCCTACCTAAGGCAAGCTGCATTGTTGTTTGATTGTTTTTCCTAAGTTTGATATTTTGTTTTTTTTGTCTTTTCTAAAGTTCGACGTAGATCTCTCTTCGTGAGAGAATCTCTACCTCGTTAAGAGTTTGAAAGACTAATCAAAAGAATTTTACCCTGCATTAAAAAAATTATTTGCGGTGTACTTTACAATGTAATTTTACACCACAATAAAAGAAAATCTTTTTTAGTATCTCCAAGTGTACTTTACAATGTAATTTTACACCGAGATATCTAAAACAAAAATATTTTTATTTTTTTTTGATATTTTGGCCAAATTCCAAAGGATAATCATAAACCGGTTACGATATCCAATTTTTGTTTTAAAATATGAGAAAGATGCAACATATTTGTTTTACAAAAAATAAACATGGAAAAATCTTGGAATTCGGCCGTATGCACAAAAACAAATACATTTTTTTTTAATAATTTTTTTGATTTTTTTTAAAATAATAAAAAAAATAAAAAATTTTGGGCTGGGCCTAGCCCACTCAAATGGGCTAGCCCAGCCAATGATAGACTTGGGCTGTTGGGCTGGACCCGGCCCAGCCAACTGGGCTGGGCCGAGAGCATTCCAGCCCGCCCCAAGCAAATTTCACGCTGCATGAATTAATTCATGCAGCGTGAACAGTAAAGTGGTGGTCGGCCGACCACCACGAGAGACTCACCCGCCACTGTCGTTGGGTAGAGGAGATCGAGGTGGTTCTTCCAGTCGTAGTGGCGTCCAAAACGGAGGCCCGTGGTGGCCGGAGTAGGCGTCGGAAGGGCTGGTCTGTTGCTCCTCCCCCCTGCTTGCTTCCTGCTGCTGCTGCTGCGAAGGTCACCGGAGCTGGAGAAGAAGGCTTTGTGGCTGGCGACGGAGCTGAGGAGGAAGACTAGGCGGTGGTCTTCGGCTGTGCTGGTGGAGGAGCTGCTGCTCGTTGATGATTTTTAGAGAGAGAGTGGGCACCGTCGGGGAGAGAGAGACAGTGTTGCTGCTGCTGCGAGGAGGGAGCTGGTGGCTGTGATGGGCTGTGAGGGAGGTGGTGCTGCCGGAGTGGCTTCGCCGGCGATGGAGATGACGGGCTGCTGTTTCCGAGGGAGGCGAGAGGGGGCTGTTTGTGTTTTCACGTGTGGGTTATCTGTGCCTCGTCACTATGTATTATTTCCCCTGTTTTTCATCAGTTTTCCAGCCCCGTTTTTCTCAGTTTCCCCCCTTTTTTCAACCTCGTTTTCTTGTTTTTTTTCTCTCGAGTGTTTCGTATGTCTTTCCCAAAATTTTCTCCTCTATTTATCCCGTGACAGTCCCTCACTGTCAAATTTTTCTCTCCTCCCGTTACTGTCTATTCCCCCTGTCTGTGTATTTTCTCCTCCTATTTATAGGCGAAGAAGCATGGTGCACGGCATGGAGGAAGTGTCTTGAGTATGGTGCATAGGAATGGTGTGTTATGGTGAGAGTGGTGGCAGCATGGTGCAACATGGCTGCTGGAATGGCCAACCATGGCTGTCGGCAGAAGTAAGTTTTTTTTTTTTTTTTTTAAATAAATATGTTGTGATAAAAAGAATGATGAAAAACCAGAAAGAATGATATTTTTATCTTTAATTTTGGCTTCCGATTTTACCAGAAAAGTTTCGTCACCGAAAATTCCGATCATCTCAATGTAACCCAAATTAAGCTTCCAAACTTAATTTCTCACCAATTAAGCCCTTAATAAAATTAATTTGATCCATTTAAAGTATAATTAAGCTCTTGCGCTTAATTAAATCCTTCAATTGGGCTCTCAATTAATTCCGAAGCATAATTACACTTTAAATTGGCCGATGATTAAATCGAATTGGCCCATAAAAATATAATTATGTCTTTCGACTAAACTTTTAAGCAAATTTATCCAGTAATAAATTAATTTAGCCTTGAATCTGCATTTTCCTTCATTTCTGGGTAAAAAAGAGGTACGACCAGGCTTTCGTAAACGTCCAAAAATTCCACATTAATTTTTCTGCCAACACCAGCCTCTTTTATTTTATTTTTGTTATTTTTTTGGTACGTTTTGGGGAATAACCCAAAAATTGGGTTATGACAGTTGCCCCCCTGTTTACAATGCTTACGACTAAAGTCTTGTAAAAGACTTTAGATAGTAAGCGTTGTAAAGAAAATGGATTTAACAAACCAAGAAAATGGTCAATCCATTCAAAAATGAGAATGAGGGCTATAAAGTGCACACGGAAGGGAATGGTAGGATGGGGCTAGAAAGTGCACTTCCTAAGGATTGAGGCCTAAGGAGGACACTTAAAAGATTAAAGATGATTTTTGTGAATGACACAAGAAAATGGTCTCATTGTAATTGATGATCAAACCAAGTGAGAATGGTGAAGGTGGTAAAAACAAAGAGATGGTCTTGTTGTGATGGGCGACCTGCCAAGATGGTAGCAAAAAGTGGTGATGAAGATTTCATGGGATGGAATATAGGGCTAGAAAGCTCGCTATCTAGGATCTATGGTCGAGGGTTGGGAAACGCACTCAAACAAGGGGAATAAGGATGGAAAATGCAATATTCTAATTGATGGTCGAGGGTTGGAAACGCACATAAAGAGGAGGGAACATAGGGCTGGAAGGCGCACTATCTTAATTGATGGTCGAAGTTGGAAAACACACTCGACAAGGAGGATAAGGATGGAAAACACACTATCTTGATTGCTGGTTGGAAAACGTACACGACAAGGAAGAAAAATAGGGTTGGAAAACACGCTATTTTAGCTTATGGTTAAGGGTTAGAAAATGCACTCAAACAAGGAGGATAAGGATGGAAAACACACTATCTTAGCTTATGGTTAAGGGTTGGAAAACGCACTTAAACAAGAAGGATAGGGATGGAAAACGCACTATCTTGATTGGTGGTTGGAAAACGCACACGAAAAAGAAGAAAAATAGGGTTGGAAAACACGCTATTTTAGCTTATGGTTAAGAGTTGGAAAACGCACTTAAACAAGGAGGATAGGGATGGAAAACGCACTATCTTAATTGACGGTTTAAGAGTTGGAAAACTCACTCAAATGAGAAAAAGGAATGGCTAAGAAGTGCACTATCCTAATTAGTAGTTGAGGGTTGGAAAACTCACTCAAATGACAGGAAAGGAATGGCTAAGAAGCGCACGATCCTAATTGATAGTTGAGGGTTGGAAAACTCACTCAAATGAGGGAAAATAGGGTTGGAAAGCACACTATCTTAATTGATGATTGAGAGTTGGAAAACTCACTCAAAAGAGGAAGAAAAATAGGGTTGGAAAACACACTATTTTAATTGATAGTTGGAAAACGCACTTGAAGAGGGAAAATAGGGCTGAAAAGCACACTATTTTAGTTGATGGCGAGGGTTGAAAAACACACTCGAAGATGAAAGCACAATAGGGCTGAAAAGCACACTATTTTAGTTGAGGGCGAGGATTGGGAAACACACTCAAAGATGAATGGAGAATAGGGCTGGAAAGCTCACTATTTTAGTTGACAATCGAGGGTTGGAAAACACACTCGAAGATGAAAGGGAAAATAGGGCTGGAAAGCACATTATTTTAGTTAATGATCGAGAGTTGAAAAACATACTCGAAGATGAAAGGCAAATAGGGCCGGAAAGCACACTATTTTAATTGATGGCAAGGGTTGGAAAATGCACTCGAAGATGAATAGAGAATAGGGCTGCAAAGCACACTATTTTGGTTAATGATCGAGAGTTGAAAAACATGCTCGAAGATGAAAGGAAAATAGGGTCGGAAAGCACACTATTTTAGTTGATTGATGGCTAGAAAGCACACTAAAAAACGAGAAGAGATAAGGTTGAAAAACGCTCTATCTACGCTGATGAAAGACTCACTGGGGCACTCATGAAAGTGAAAGTGGTACAGGCTCAAAGGCGCACACAAAACAATGACTGGAGATTTGTAAATTACAATCTCTCCAAAACATTTCTTAGACTATTAGTGGGGAGATGCCATGCGTGATGGCAATCAAATTCAAGAAAGAAGATGAGGCTAAAAAGCGCGTTAAAGAGTTAAGAGCCTGAAGGCGTACACAAAATGATGAATGAAGGTTCGTGAATTACGGTCTCTCCAAAACAGTTCCTAGATTCTCAACGGGGATGGAATGCATGAGAACACCCAAAATCAAGAAACAAATAAAGTTGAAAAGCATGCTTAAGGAAATGAGAGAGGTGAAAGCTTGAAAGCGTGCACACAAAATGATGAATGAAGGTTCGTAAATTACGATCCCTCCAAGACATGTTTTAGATTTTCAATGGGGATGCAATGCATGATGTCACCCAAAATTAGAAAAAAAGATAAAGCTGAAAAGCATGCTCAAAGAAATGGAAGAGATGAGAGCTTGAAAGCATGCACACAAAATAAGTGAAGGTTCGTAAATTACGATTCCTCCAAAATATTTCTTAGATTTTCAATGGGGATGCAATGCATGATGATGCATGTTTACTTACCTGAGAGATATAGGTCCCCTTTCTTCCTCCAGGCCTTCTTTTCCGAGATTTGGACCTCTGGATTTGATGGCTTCTCGCTTCTGCTTACTCAAGCCACAACTTGTGATTTTCACCACTGGAGATGATAGACTTTCCAAATCAACATGCCCCCCGAGTTTGATCCAGATTCTTTGAAAAAGGAATTATGGAGTCAACTTCGTGATTTGACGGCTTCTCGCTTCTGCATACTCAAGCCGCAACTTGTTGATTTTGACCATTGGAGATGATATGCCCCCCTGAGTTTGATCCAGATTCTTTGAAAAGAAATGATGGAGCCAACTTCAATTGCATTTTAGATTGCCCCCCTGTCTGGTCATGTCCCAAAAGTGTTTTGGGCTTCAGAAGTTTGCAGGAAGGGGTTGGTTATTTGCAAAGAATATTTTCATGTAAAACTTTTGGAATTTCAAAGTCATTCCAAGAACAAAAACCATTTTGATGTTTGTTTAACAAACTTGTTCTCGAAAGAATTCAAATGATCTCATTGTCAGGTTGTATGTTGACTTTGACAAGAATGTGAAATGATATTTACAAGTCTCGTATGTCAGGAAAGTTTCAATCAGGTTGTGTGAAACATTTGTAAGGATTGTTTCAAATGGAAAAGCATTGCCTATCGATCCAGATTACTTGTATTTGATTAGAAAGGGCTTTACCAGGCTTGTAATGTAGGCTCAGGTTGCTGGCTATGAAAAAAAGATATTTGTAGGCTCAAAAGGTGTTTAAGGGTTTTCTTAGACTAAAGATCACTAATGCTTACTCTTAAAACTCCTTTTAGTCCTCATGATTGATTTTCATAATAACTTGACATGCCCCCCCCAGCATTTGTTTGGGCTTTTGTCTTGACATGCCCCCCAAGTATTTTGTTTGGCTTTTTATCATGGGCTTTTAGCACTAACATCACATTGACTTGACATGCCCCTGATATTTTGTTTGGGCTTTTATCGTGACATGCCCCCAATATTTTGTTTGGGCTTTTTATCATTGGCGTTTTAACAGTGCCATCATGTTGACTTACCATGCCCCCCAAGTATTTTGTTTGGGCTTTTATGTTGGGTTTTTAGTACTACTAAAATGTTGAATTGATTTGCTATAATGTACTAAAACTTTTTTATGCTTATGCCCCCAATTTTCTTTGGGCATCTTTTGTCACTGAGGACTACATTGTATTGAGATTTCTTCTCTCTTCGCACTTGCCCTCCCAGTGTAGGGTGTGATCCTTGTCAGGGTTAATTATCAAGAAATAATTATTAGGCTCAAATAGGGACTGCAAGGGATATTTGAGACTTTGTGAAGGTATATCGAAAATGGCCTTTCCTCATTTCAAAAACATGCATTCTGAATCGATAAGCTTTGCTTTTCCATGCGAAATTATTTTTTGGAGTTTTCAGATTATTTGTTTAGCTAAGAGTTTAGCGTTATTAAGTGGGTTTTGGTGGTATGAGATCACCTTTCAATGAAATCCTTTGAATTCCCAGAACATATTTGTTAAAAAAACATCAAATTGACATTTCTTTTTGTACTAGACTTTGATTTGCCAAAAATCTTGATGAAATTATGAGATCATGTATAATTTGAATGAAAGGGTATGAGGTGTGCTTGTGTTATATAAACAAAAAACAAGAGCACGCCATTAACACAAGAAAATACATGATCTTATTGAAGAGAAAAGCTTGTTTAACAAAAGGTCTTATGGCATTACGAGCAAAATGGCCGACAAGTCAAAATGGGAATATAATGTGCGGACATGACCAAAACAAAAGGTAATCATGGAAGCAGACTTCATCTTCCAATACTGGTGCACTCCCATTTTCAAAAGCTTTTGTCGGGATCACTTTAATGGTGCAGACACTTAGTATCTTATCTTCATAAAGCTTAATTGGGCGCAGGACCTGGATTTTCTTCAGATGTTATCCACCCTGCTTTGATCAATTGCATGAGCCTCTTCTTGAAGGCACCACAATTATGAATGCTATGTCCCGCAGCACCAGCATGGTATTCGCAGGTCAAATCAGGTTTGTACCAATCAGGATAAGGTGGCTGCAAAGGTACCTGAGGTCCAGGAGCTATTTTTCCATTGCTTACCAACTTTTGATACATCTCATTTAAGGGCAATGATAGCAGAGGTAGCTGTCCTTGAGTTTTGTGGTAATTTCTTTTAGGGAAATTTTTAGGTGGATCTTTGGCTTGAATATTGATGTTGGCAATTTCGGATGAAGGGTTATGGTAGTTTTGGAATTGGTTTTTCCTACCCTCGTAGTCATCTTCAAAATGCTCGACCATTCTTCTTTTGCCTTCAAAGCCATTTTTCTCCATAGGTGCGGGAATTCTCCCACTTCGGATTCCCTGCTATATCCGCTCTGCCACGGCTACAACATCTGTGAATTGTTGTGCCAAGCTGCCCATTACATGTTCATAATAGGGTGCTCTAAGCGTATTGGCGAATAATGTCACCATCTCTTTATCTAGAAGCTGATGGTGTACCTGTGCAGCGAGATCTCTCCATCTTTGAGCATATTCCCTTATGCTTTCTTTGTTCATCTTCTCCAAGTTGGACAAACTTGTTCTGTCAGGAGCAATGTCCATGTTGTACTTGTATTGCTTGATGAAAGCATCTACCAGATCTTTCCAATTGCGGATCCTAGTGTTATCTAGTCTCATGTACCAATTCAAAGTTGCCCCACTCAAACTGTCTTGGAAGAAATGCATAAGCAATTTTTCATCATGCACTACTTCTGCCATTTTGTTATAGTATGATTTTAGGTGAGTGACGGGGCATTGTGTCCCAGTGTACTTGATAAAGTCAGGAACACGAAACTTTTTTGGTATCACAACATTCAGGACTAGACACATTTTTGCAGCTTGTACTGGGTCATATAGGTTCACCCCTTCAATGACCTTTATCCTAGCCTCCAATGTCACCATCTTATCTTGGTTAATGACCTCTGATGTTGTTATAACCGTTGGGGTTGCGGCAGGTGTCGGCACCGCTGATTGTACGATTGCTGGATTTTGTTGCGGGTCCTGAACCCTTTCTCCTGTCACCTCTTCATGGTGATTCATTGCTGGTGCTTGAGCAGCCGCTGCGGGTCTAGTTGAAGGACCCTCGCCAGAGGTATTTCTCAGTGCTTGCTCGAGTAAGTTGGTAAGACTAGCCACGCTAGCTTTCAGAGAATCCAATTCATCTTGGAAATGAGCATTACGGTTTGCACGCTCTTCATCCTCCATATTTCTCTGCTGGAGTCGAGTGGTAGGAGCTCTTTGGGGACCTATATTTTGACCTGCCGATAAAATGTTATGCACAATGATGGATGCATATGGATGCAAATGTATGTATATACACATCAGGTGAATTATCGGGGAGTTTGCACCTAAAGACAAGTTCTAGGCCATTACATGAGGGGTAAGCTTTCTACCTGGTCTCAAAGGTCTATGAACTGCACAGTGACCACCTCACGTGAAGGTAGTATAGGGGTTTACAAGAAATGGTTGGGGCACAATGTGACCACCATTATCAAGTAAACACTCATTTCATAGTTGGACGTTTCACGAATCTGAACCCTGACTGAAAGTCATGAGGCAGACCGCTAATCCCCACCTAACCTAGAATTTGGTTTATTCAGGAAATTAAAATGCATGATGAAAAAGAAGTAAAATGCGTGTAAAAATATGAACTAGAGAATAAACAATCAAACAACAAAGCTTAGTCCGGCTATGTCCCCAGTGGAGTCGCCATCTGTCGCGACGGCGATTTTTCGCGCTTCGCGCCCCGCCATCCCCCCTTTGATTCGGGGAGACAACGGCGCGCGGTGAAAATGAGGGGTTTGTTTTATAGTCGCAAAATTACGACTATAATTATTAGGAGTCGCTACCTAGTATTAAGGTTACTAGGAACCTAGTGGTCTGCGAGAGTCTCGGGTAAGGGGACTTGTTATGCAAGGGGAAGACGCATCACCCCCAGTGCACCCTACCTAAGGCAAGCTGCATTGTTGTTTGATTGTTTTTCCTAAGTTTGATATTTTGTTTTTTTTGTCTTTTCTAAAGTTCGACGTAGATCTCTCTTCGTGAGAGAATCTCTACCTCGTTAAGAGTTTGAAAGACTAATCAAAAGAATTTTACCCTGCATTAAAAAAATTATTTGCGGTGTACTTTACAATGTAATTTTACACCACAATAAAAGAAAATCTTTTTTAGTATCTCCAAGTGTACTTTACAATGTAATTTTACACCGAGATATCTAAAACAAAAATATTTTTATTTTTTTTTGATATTTTGGCCAAATTCCAAAGGATAATCATAAACCGGTTACGATATCCAATTTTTGTTTTAAAATATGAGAAAGATGCAACATATTTGTTTTACAAAAAATAAACATGGAAAAATCTTAGAATTCGGCCGTATGCACAAAAACAAATACATTTTTTTTTAATAATTTTTTTGATTTTTTTTAAAATAATAAAAAAATAAAAAATTTTGGACTGGGCCTAGCCCACTCAAATGGGCCAGCCCAGCCAATGATAGACTTGGGCTGTTGGGCTGGACCCGGCCCAGCCAACTGGGCTGGGCCGAGAGCATTCCAGCCCGCCCCAAGCAAATTTCACGCTGCATGAATTAATTCATGCAGCGTGAACAGTAAAGTGGTGGTCGGCCGACCACCACGAGAGACTCACCCGCCACTGTCGTTGGGTAGAGGAGATCGAGGTGGTTCTTCCAGTCGTAGTGGCGTCCAAAACGGAGGCCCGTGGTGGCCGGAGTAGGCGTCGGAAGGGCTGGTCTGTTGCTCCTCGCCCCTGCTTGCTTCCTGCTGCTGCTGCTGCGAAGGTCACCGGAGCTGGAGAAGAAGGCTTTGTGGCTGGCGACGGAGCTGAGGAGGAAGACTAGGCGGTGGTCTTCGGCTGTGCTGGTGGAGGAGCTGCTGCTCGTTGATGATTTTTAGAGAGAGAGTGGGCACCGTCGGGGAGAGAGAGACAGTGTTGCTGCTGCTGCGAGGAGGGAGCTGGTGGCTGTGATGGGCTGTGAGGGAGGTGGTGCTGCCGGAGTGGCTTCGCCGGCGATGGAGATGACAGGCTGCTGTTTCCGAGGGAGGCGAGAGGGGGCTGTTTGTGTTTTCACGTGTGGGTTATCTGTGCCCCATCACTATGTATTATTTCCCCTGTTTTTCATCAGTTTTCCAGCCCCGTTTTTCTCAGTTTCCCCCCTTTTTTCAACCTCGTTTTCTCGTTTTTTTCTCTCGAGTGTTTCGTATGTCTTTCCCAAAATTTTCTCCTCTATTTATCCCGTGACAGTCCCTCACTGTCAAATTTTTCTCTCCTCCCGTTACTGTCTATTCCCCCTGTCTGTGTATTTTCTCCTCCTATTTATAGGTGAAGAAGCATGGTGCACGGCATGGAGGAAGTGTCTTGAGTATGGTGCATAGGAATGGTGTGTTATGGTGAGAGTGGTGGCAGCATGGTGCAACATGGCTGCTGGAATGGCCAACCATGGCTGTCGGCAGAAGTAAGTTTTTTTTTTTTTTTTAAATAAATATGTTGTGATAAAAAGAATGATGAAAAAACAGAAAGAATGATATTTTTATCTTTAATTTTGGCTTCCGATTTTACCAGAAAAGTTTCGTCACCGAAAATTCCGATCATCTCAATGTAACCCAAATTAAGCTTCCAAACTTAATTTCTCACCAATTAAGCCCTTAATAAAATTAATTTGATCCATTTAAAGTATAATTAAGCTCTTGCGCTTAATTAAATCCTTCAATTGGGCTCTCAATTAATTCCGAAGCATAATTACACTTTAAATTGGCCGACGATTAAATCGAATTGGCCCATAAAAATATAATTATGTCTTTCGACTAAACTTTTAAGCAAATTTATCCAGTAATAAATTAATTTAGCCTTGAATCTGCATTTTCCTTCATTTCTGGGTAAAAAAGAGGTACGACCAGGCTTTCGTAAACGTCCAAAAATTCCACATTAATTTTTCTGCCAACACCAGCCTCTTTTATTTTATTTTTGTTATTTTTTTGGTACGTTTTGGGGAATAACCCAAAAATTGGGTTATGACACATAGTACAAAATGAAATTGATTCAACTGCTATAATCCATCAACAATGAACAATACTACACTAATTCAACCTTGCAAACAATCTACTCTGTTTCCCCCCCTTTCTTAAAAAGATGTTCGAGTTTTGAATAACTTGAATCCTTTCGAGATTAGGCTTCATTGATGGGTTGTCTAACAAATTAGCTTCAAGTCTTTGTTCTTATCTTTGTCAACATCATATCCAAAAAAGGTCTACATTATTAAATAACTGATTCTATCACTTCATTTTGAGCATTTTCTGATTTCATTCCATAATTGAATTGATTGCATGTCAAAATTTCTCTTATCATCAAGAATCAATATAGAATCTCCAAACATGCTTTAGGTACTTAGCCTATTAATTCAAACGCAAAGTTGGTTTGTGAGATCAGTACCAAAAAGTTAGAAGCAGAAATTGATTGGGTTTGGGCTTAGCATGATGAATAAGTAAAGCAATTGACCTGCTTAAAAAATAGCATACCATGCAAGGCATTCATGTAATGCATGTTTGAAAATAGTACCAATACTTTGCACCATTGTCAATGGAAATAACTTGAAAATAGTACCAATACTCATTTTTTTGTTTAGGAATTTAACAATGCCCATATTTTTTGCAAGCTTATCTAAGAAGTTATGATGTTGCTTTTGCCTTCAAACATAAGTTCCTCATTGTTTAGCCTTCATTGAAAATTAGTTTTTTAGATTTCTTTTTCCTGATACAAGTGCTCAAATGTTTCAGCAGAAATTGTTGTTACAACGCTGCTTTAAAGGTTCATTTATTGCCTGCGACAGTTTCCTTTTGCTCACTCATCCTTTTCTCTTCAAGCTCTGCTACGCTATTACTCAGGTTCGTTTCTTCTATCTACTTTTGCCATTTGATTATTCTTTCGATTTTCTCTTTAAGGTTAAATTCTTTATTGCATCATTCTTTGTTAATCCATGTTTCTTTAAGTCTGTAGCAATTGTAGTTTAGGTAACACTTTTTACTCAAATTGGCTGCTTTATTTTCATCATAATTTTTTCCATAGATGTTAATACAACTTCTCATAAATAGGCTTTATCATGACAAGTCGCCGCCAACGTGAACAACCCGACCATCACATAGAATATTATCCTTATCCTTCAGCTGTTTTTAATGATGATTTCTATCCTCTTACAGATGAAATCGATCCTGTTGCGGATGAAAGTTTTGTTGACGTTTCTACCTCTTTGGATACTGAAAGTACCCACCAAACTCTTTCTGATTGTGATGCACATATTGGCTTTCATTACGAAGAACCCTCCGCGATTGCCTCTTCATCTTCTGGACCAAGTTTAAGATCAAAAAGTTATGAAACTGAGCGTGCAAATATTATTACTCCTTCGTCTTCAGACAATTTGTCTTCTCTGGTTTCAAACTATCAAACTGAAGATCAACCAATTAATGTCCCCTCAATCATTCCTGACCAATATAATATTATTGGTCAATCTTTTTATCAAAAAAAGAGAAAGCGTGAGTCATCTCAACATCCTTAATCCTTTCTTTTAGCTCGCTTTAGTTTCTAAATTCTTATGATTTTAATCCTCTTTTGTATTTCCAAATTTCTCTTCACCTCAGGAACCTTGGTTGAACCCCTTGATTTCGGTAATAAATCATGGAAATGTCAACATTGCAATGCTCTTTTTTGGTTTGCAGAGCGTTTGACACGTTTAGGAAAAAAAAAACCCTCCTTTACATCATGTTGTGCTAATGGCAAAATCAAATTACCTGCTGCTCCTAACACACCTCAATTTCTAGATGATCTTCTAAATCCTGACAAAGGTTCATTGTCCATCAAATTTTGACATAACATTCGTGCTTATAATTCAATGTTTGCTTTCACTTCAATGGGAGCACAGATTGATAATACTGTCAATTCTCAACCAGGTCCTTACATATTTAAAATAAATGGACAATGTCATCATCTTATGGGATCATTGCTACCCAATGAAGCTGAATCACCAAGATTTGCACAACTATACATCTTTGACACAGACAATGAAATTGTTAATCGACTACACCTTTTAATAATAATAGTTGTCAATCATCTTTAGATGAAAATGTTGTCAAGGAACTTATTAACATGCTTGATTCATCCAATGTATTAGTCAAATTGTTTCGTCAAGTTAGACATAGACTTAACAATGATGAATTCCTGAATTTCAAACTTCGTTTGATTGGAAAAAGATATGATGATTCAAAGCAATATGATGATCCTTCCTCTAATGATATATGTGGTTTAATTGTTGGAGATATTGGAGAATCACAAACTGATAGAGATATTATTATTGAAAGCTATTCTAGAAATCTCCACAGAATCTCTAAATTGCATCCAAAATTTATGTCTCTTCAGTACCCACTTTTATTTCCTTATGATGAGGATGGATATCATACTGACATTTTATTCACAAATCAAGAGCATTATACTCCTTCCAAGCGTCAAAAAGTTACAATGAGAGCATATTATGCTTATATCATTCAAGAAAGATTAGGAGATAGTAGTACTCTTACCAAAGGTGGAAGACTTTATCAACAATTTTTAGTTGATGCATTTATGAATGTTGAGCAAGAACGTCTAGATTTCATTCGCTCAAACCAAGATAATCTTAGAACTGAATCTTATAAAGGTGTCCAAGAAGCTGTTTTAAGAGGCGATGTTAATGGTTCAAGTACTGGAAAAATCATCCTCCCCTCTTCTTTAACTGGAAGCCCTAGATACATGATTAACAATTATCATGATGCAATGGCTATATGTCGTTATTATGGTAACCCTGACCTTTTTATTACATTCACTTGCAATGTCAATTGGCCTGAAATTCAAAGAGAAATTAAAAAAACCGAAATTATAAACCTGAAGACAAACCTGACATAATTGCAAGAGTATTTCGATACAAACTTAATGATATGATTTCATTCATTAAATCAGGGAAGCCCTTCGGAAAAACAATTGCTGGTATTTTTCTTTACTTATTATTTTGCTCTTATTGCCTTTATTCAATATAGTCTGTTTGAAATTTCTTTTCCCACTTTGTAGATGTTTGTGCTATTGAATTCCAAAAAAGAGGCTTGCCGCACACTCATTTATTGATTTGGCTAGCTTCTGAATACAAAATTCGATCACCTGAGGATGTCGATTCAGTTATTTCGGCTAAACTGCCAAACAAAGCAGATGATCCTCATTGCCATGCAATTGTTTCAAAATTTATGCTGCATGGTCCATGCGGGATTGCTAGCCCAAAAGCCCAATGTATGAAGGGAAATAAATGTTCAAAAAAATTCCCTAAAAAGTTTAAACAATCAACAGTGTTCGGTGAAAATGGCTTTGTGTTTTACAAGCGACGAAATTTCCCTATGTCATTTGTTATGAAAAATGGAATTGCTCTCTCTAATTCCCATGTTGTCCCGTACAACAAAGAGCTTCTAATCCGTTATAATGCTCATGTGAATGTTGAAATTTGTTGCCAATCAATGCTCATAAAATATCTTTTCAAATATGTTAGCAAAGGATCTGATAGGTGTCGAGCTGTTATTCAAGGTCAAAGAAACGATGAGATTCAGGCTTATCTTAATTGTAGATTTGTTTGTCCTTATGAAGCTGTATGGCGACTCTTACAATTTCCAATCCATTCAAGAAACCCAGCAGTTGAAAGACTTCAAATACATTTGCCAATGCAACATTCTGTTGTTTTCTTTGGAAATCAAAACTTATCTTCTGTTTTAAGAAAACCTGGTCTCAATAAGACAATGCTCACAGGATGGTTTGATCGAAACAAAGAAGATTTTGAAGCAACACAGTTATATTACTCGCAATTTCCAAACAAATATGTTTGGGATGCTAGGCAGAAAGAATGGATTTACAGAACAAGAGGTTTTTCACTTGGACGTATAACATATGTGCATCCTGCTGCTGGCGAATTGGATTTCTTAAAGATGTTTTTAAATCATGTTAAAGGAGCTACAAGCTTTGAATATCTACGTTGTGTCTCTGGTATTGTTTATCCAACCTTTCAACTCGCCTGCAAAGCACTTGGTCTCCTTGGTGATGGCAAAGAATGGGCTGAAGCTTTTTCAGAAGCTGTTTTAACTGCTTCCTCCTTACAACTTAGGCAACTATTTGTCAGTGTCACTCTATTTTGTCAGATTGCTAGCCCCCAAAATTTGCTTGATCAATTTTGGCATACAATGCATGACGACATTAGAATCAAGCTATCATCTTTCTCCCCACATGATCTTCATTTCAGTGATAATGAACTTAAAAATTATGTTCTTTATGAACTTGAACAACTTTTCAATGCCTCAGCCCTCAAAGACTATAATTTACACCTGCCAAATAATCGTTTGATGTCTGAAATTAGAAATAATCTCCTTAGAGAAGAACTCAATTATGATATTTCTGAACTTCGAAGCAATAATGCAGCATCAATTTCATTACTTAACACATGCCAAAAGAAAATTTATGATCGAGCTATGGAATCAATTTCAAAAAATAAACAATCTCTTATTTTTGTTTACGGGCATGGTGGCACAGGGAAAACTTTTTTATGACATTCACTTATTAATAGTATTAGATCAGAAGGGTTAATTGTTCTTTCTGTTGTATCATTAGGGATTGCATCTATTCTGCTCCCTGGTGGTCGCACAACTCACTCAAGGTTTAAGATTCCTCTTGCTATAAATGAGAACTCAACATGTGAAATAAAGAAAAATACTCATCTTTCAAGGTTGATTGAAACGACAACACTTATTGTATGGGATGAAGCTCCTATGAATAATCGCTACTATTTTGAAACATTGGATAGATCATTACGTGATATAATGGGCCAAACTGGTCATTCCAATCATAACCAACCTTTCGGTGGGAAATCTATTTTACTTGGTGGGGATTATCGTCAAATTCTCCCTGTTATACCTGGAGGAACAAAAGAAGATATTATTAATGCTTCCTTAAGTAGTTCACCACTCTGGCCAAAATTTGAAATCATGTTGCTTAAACAAAATATGAGATTGTCAATTGATGGTCTTGGTTCAGATGAAATCAATGAAATTAAACATTTGCTAAATGGATTCTTAAGATAGGTGACGGAGACCTTTGTGATATACCTTTTTTTGATGAACTTGATGAATCTTTGATTAAAATTCCATGTGATTTGCAACTACATACCTCTGGTGATCCAATTAAAGCTATGGTTTCAGCTATTTATCCCAGCATTGAACAACATACTCTTGAACCATCTTACTTTAAAGAAAGGGCTATTATCACACCAAAAAACATTACTGTTACTGAAATCAATAATTTCATACTTGGAGTTACACATGGTCCTCAACGGATTTATCTTAGCAGTGATTCTGTTGATGCATCTTCCAGTGATAACGACAATATAAACTTATTATATCCATTGAAATTTATTAACCAACTTGAGTTCAGTGGTGTTCCTTCGCACATTCTTGCTTTGAAAATAGGAGCGCCAATTATGTTGCTGAGGAATCTGAGTCCAACGATAGGCTTTATGTAATGGAACACGACTAATCATCAAACAGCTTGCTGATAGAGTTATTGAAGCTCAAATTATAACAGGCTCACACATTAGTGACCGAGTTTTTATACCAAGGATCATCTTCCCAATTAATGATGACAAATGCCCATTTATAATCAAACGAAGACAATTTCCAATACGATTATGCTATGCTATGACAATCAATAAAAGCCAAGGACAATCATTAAAATTTGTTGGTGTTTTCTTAAAGGAGCAAGTTTTTACACATGGCCAACTATATGTCGCTCTTTCAAGAGTTACATCCAAAAAAGGTTTAAAAATCATTTCATGTGACCAAGAAGGAAAACAACTTGATTATGCTAAAAATATTGTCTACAAAGATGTCCTCAATTTATTGCCAAAAGGTCTTTTTCCCATTCAAAATGATTTCTTCTTTCTTCAATTCTAGCTTAATTCTTTCATATCCATATTGTCAACTATATTTCAGCTATTTGTTTTCATTTATGTGCATCTTCTTTAATTTTTGCGACCTATTTGTTATTTGTTAAAGATGTATGCGCATTCTTTTAATATTACCTTCATCATCCACATCAGCTTATTTTATCTTTTATTCTGCAGATTGATGGCGGTGCCTTTGAAAAATATCAAGAAATATCTTTTTTATCCATTGATCCAAGCCAGAGTTTGTCGCGTTTGGATACCAATGCAAAATGGACACACAAATAGCTTCAACTGTCTTTTGGTTGACCACCAGGTTCTCAAATTTCACACACTATTTACTCAACAATTTTTCCTGTTTTATACTTAGATGTTTCTCTGCATGTATGTTTGTTTGTTTTCTTACAATTTTCCTAGAGAATATATATATAGATCATCTTAATTCCTTTCCATGTATAAATTAAATTAAATACGCTACCATCTGTATTTAGATTTTCTTCGCATGCTGTGATAATTTCTTTTTCCATTAAATACACTATCTTATTAGCATTCATCAATTTCAACCATGTCTTAATTATTCTAATATTGTTTTTCTACACGTTTTTGCATCGTAGGGCGGAGCTATACAAGGATCATCCAAAGCAAGAGATGCAGAATTTTTCAATCTCAACATAATCGAAGGTTCCTATATTGAGATTAAAGACTTCTACACCTACGAAAATCGAGCTGCTAATATTGTTGTTGATCATGAAGCGATTATTGACTTAAAGTCTGATACCAAGATAATGCATCTCGATTCTGTTAAACATGATGTGCCGCGATACCATTTCAACCTCACTGACTTTGCACATGTCTTAACCAAAGGCAGGGGATCAAAAGTTCTTACAGGTATGAAAAAGATTTTTTTATTGAAAATGGAAAAAAAATGCATTATTTCACTAACCTTTCGATTATTCTAGATGTTCTGGGCCGACTTAAAGGAATCCAGCCAATTGAAAAGATATTAGTTCAAGGTCACAGACTTGAAGATAAAAAAGAGTTCATCATTGAGAATATAAGGTATTTCCACAGCTAAAATTGCATTTCTAGCTTATGTTTTCCATTGTTTTATCTAAAAATTCCAAGTTTCGAACAGAGGAGAAGATCTTCGAGTTACTTTATGGGGCGACGTTGCTCGAAGCTTTGATGATAATATCGTTAATGCGCAAGAATCTCCCATAATTGTTGTCTTTGCCGGGTTTCGAGTTACAGAATTCTGAGGTTTGCTGTATTGTTTTTAATACGATAGCATCAAACCATTTGTGCCTTTGTTACCCAACTGTAATTTTTTCTCATTCATATTTGTTACTTTTTCTTCTCTTGCATTCAGGTACAACAAATTTAACTGGGACTGCTGCATCACTTTGGTATTTCAATCCAAACATTCCAGAAGTTCTGCCATATAAGCAATTGTAAATCCCTCTTACTCTTAAAAAAATTTCCATTTCATTTTTGCTTAAGCAATAAATATTTATTGTTAACTATTTGAAATTCTGTTTAATTCAGTTATAGCCAGGTGCCGCATGATATCCATAAACTTCCTCCATCTTTGAATGTTGTTGTGTCATTGGAGCAACAAATAAATGAAATCCGGAAAACAATTAAAGAGATCTTATGCATGGATCCATATGAACATAAGGTTTCATTACTAATGCTTATGCGTACTCTTTTAACTGTATTTTTTAGCTTCTATTCTCACTTCTGCTTTTGTCAATGCAGAATATACGATTCACTTGCATGGCATCTATTACTGATTATGATCTCTTTAATGGGTAGTGGTCCAAAACATGCCCAAAATGCACTAAAACTCTCTCAGGACCATCAGACAACCTCAGATGCTTTGAACATGGAACTCCAGACTCTGCACCAATTCCATCGTAAAAAACATTCAATACCCACATTATTGTTTCGTATAGATTTATTTCTTCATGAAATTAATACATTTATATTTTACTCAATTACAAATAACTATTGATGTCTTGGTGCAGGTTTAAAGTTAATTGCATTGTAACTGATGACAAAGATGTCACAAACTTCTTCTTATCTGGAAAAACTGCTGAAAACTTTTTCAACGCCTCAGCACATCATCTGGTTTATGACAAGAAATATGTTGATCCTTATAGAGTCCCACCACAAATGACTCAAGTATTGAACAAGATGAAAATCTTTCAACTACGTTTCGGGGCTTATAAATCAACAATCAACAGATGTGACATCTTTGTTACAAATGTTTTTGACGAAGGCATCAAACAGTCTTCAGAGATTCAATCAGAACAATTTGGTGCTGGGTCCTCAACCACTCCTACAACCATTACTATTGAAGACTCATCAATAGTTCAAGCGGACACGTTTACTCCAATAACACCACCTGACAGCACTCCGCCATCTCAACACCAAGAAGACAGTTACCGCCTAAAGGCTAAGAAAAGTTTAGATTTCATCGATCCTCATTCAGAAAAAATGTAAGTTTCGTTTTATTACACATATATTTATATTCTCATATTCAATACTTTTAATCATTGCTGAACAATTTCATGCCTTTACTTTCATACATCACCTGCATTCCCTATAAATAAACTTCCTTATACAATAATATTCTCTGTTCCTTAATTTTGCAGTCATCTAAAACAGAAATCAATCATTCTCGATGAAGAAGATGAACCACCAACTAAAAGGAACAAAGACAACCTTTCTCCATCATCAGAGGTCGTTTTGCACACCAATTATGCATTCTTAATTTTTGTTACTTAAGACACATATGCATTCTTAGTTTTTGTTACTGAAGTTAATTCAAAATGCATGATACATTCAATATATATACTATATGATTAGTTGTATAGCTAAGTCATGCATTTAATTGATTTGATTTCTATACCTAAACTTAACTTTAGATATATAATGCAATTAGTACACTTAACTTGATATAGATTTGATTACTTATGCACAATGCTGCTGATTTTTGAACAATACAACTGAGAATACATGATTATTATTAAACTTACTTAAAAAAGCATAATACAGCCAATGTATATACTATATAATTAGCCGTATAACTGGATTAAGCCTTTTATTAATTTTCAGTAATACTGGTGCTTCTTTTAAAATTGATGTTTCTTTTTCTTATAGTTGCACACTAATGATTTTTTCTCTTCTACTATTGACATTGTTGCCTAAATTGTTTTTATTATTGTTAAAATTGTGTATTAATTGTTTTACTAGATCTTATAATAGACTTTAGGAATGAATATGGTCCTGAACATATTCTAGATTGAATTATGCAATTGATTGTATTGAAAATAGATGTGATTATGGATGAAATGTTACTCAGATTGTGTGCAGGTTGTGTTATGAATAATTTGGAATCTCCCGATATAGGGGAAACTCTGCCGAAATTTCGTTAGAAATTTCGGCGATAGGAAAAAAAAAATCCCATACTTCATCTACTCCTTTTGTAAGTGGAAACATTAAACAAATTAAACAAATAGAAGAAAAAAATTTAGGGTTGTTACTGATAATAATTCATTTTCTGCTATTCATTATTTTCGTCTAAATGTTTATGTTAGATCTACTTGAATTGTTTTATCATTCGTCCCATTCACTTTCTCCAAGTACATATATGTATGTATGTTTTATCTATACATCCAAGTCTTCTCTTCCTTTTTTCTAATGTCTACAATGATTTTTACAGCATATGATATTAGTTTTTAATTGTTTCTTTACTCATTTACTGCATTTATTCTTTCATAATATTTCCTGAAATATTTGAATGCGTGACTTAATTTCTTCATCATTTCATTTATTACTTTGCGAATTTTATTTTTTTCAGGAAGATTAACAACAAAATGATATGTCTCATTTCAAAGGAGGGATTTCACTTCGTTCTGCACCTCAACATCCCTCTATTTTGCGCTGATGTACAAATTGTATAATTAGCACTCTTTTGTCATCTTTTGTGACACTATGTATATACCAAAAGATGTAACCTATGTTTACAAAACAAACTCTTTTATATTGTAGTTCTAAACTTTTATATTATAAGTTTATCGTTTTTAATGTAATTATATTATATTATATACGCAGCAATGCCCGCGCGCGGCAACGCGCGGGCATATAACTAGTATATATATATTCAATGTGGAAGTTTGAATAAACTGATCATGGAAGAACAGATTTTTCCTTTATCTTTGCAGCTTCCAATCATTGGTATTATAGGGAAGCATTCTTCAATAATATTCTGTTTGACCAATCAATTAGGTTAAATTAACCATGCGAATTTATTGTTTTTTACTGGCCGATCAGCTAGGTTGTAATTAATCCCTTGATAAACCAAGTAGCTCAATCAATGTATCATTTTCTGTTTTTTTTTTTTCTGGTTAATTGTTGTTTCATGATTTTCTGGCTCAAGAAAATGACATCCCGAGTTCCATGAAAAGTAGAAGTGTCAAGCCACGCGTGTGATGTTAGCTTCATCGGCTTTCAATGAATTTATTCCGTCAAAGAGAATATGAAATTCCAAACATTTTATGATGCTTGGTAAATAAAATATAAAAAATTTACCATCATGTAATGGAAATAATGTGTGACAACGAGAGCATAGTGGTATTAAGGACCTGTCTGGGAGAGCTGTTGCAGTAGTTTTTCAAAGTGCTTTTCATGTTGAAATACATCAAAATGATATTTTTTATTTTTTAAAAATTATTTTTGACATCAGCACATCAAAATGATCTAAAAATACCAAATTATATTCATTTAAAATGATTTTTTTTTATCAAAAGTCGCGGCACGGCGGGTGAAATGTTGTGCCAAACAACTTCTAAGAATGACAATTAAGATATCAGCGGTGGTGAGGGGCTGATGACGACGACGACAATGCTCATGGTGGAGGTCATGGGGCCTGATAACATTAAGAAGGTTAGGTATTGTGTTTTGAAAATATTTTTGAAATAAAATAAATTGTTTTTTTTTTATTTATACGTTGATGTCAAAAATAATTTTAATATATTTTTAAATAAAAAATATTTTTAAAAATAATCTTAAATACACTATTAAACAGACACTAAGTGGTTAAGGGATGCGAGTAATGGAGCAGAGATAAAGACACACGTAATATTGAATTTTCTCACAAAGTGAGAAGAGAACGAGGATGTTATGTTAGTTAAAATATGCACAAATCTGTATTGCAATGTTTCGGCATCGCATTTAATATAATTAATACAATACAAGGGTTGGTAATGATTATGAAGGTAATGGTAATATAGTGGTTGATCGTAAAATATATTGCATTGGTAAATTTTAACATATATATATATATATTTTAAATAATACAAGAGTGATGGTGCGATAATAGTATTATTAGTAGTAATAAAAATTGTAATCACTTCAAAGTGTTGATGACGGGAAAAATATTTAATATATAATAAATAAAAATATTTTATTTTTATTATTAAAAATCATTTGCTATTTCTATTCCCACCTTCTTATACGAAAATAAAACCATATTTAATTTTCAATCTCCCTCTCACCATTGATTCACATTTACATTTATTTCACCAAATTAATTAACATCTGTGAAGAGTAAATAAAACTTTTACTCCTTGTTCTAACCATTTCATACCTACGAGTTCAACCATGTTAAGAAGATCGATTGGCCAGGTAGAAATCCGTACAACGCTGGGATTTCTGTGCAGGCTTCTATAGCCCAGGGTTGCATTGCATCACTAATATCCAGGATTGTCAAGTTTGTTTTTTTATCGAAATAGTTAAAATATTTTATACTAGAATAAAAAAATAATTTTTTTATCTCAATTTAAATTCTGGTCTATTCTGAATTTTTCAGTCAAATAACAGCCGAAATGTTCCGGTTTCCTTCCCGTTCTGTTTCAGTCAAATAGTGTTTTTTATAAATAATGAATAATTTTACAATATCAATCATATCTCTTAATTCGACCATTAGATTAAGATGAAATTTTACGATGAGTCTCTTGACATATTTATATATATTATGCTAAAATTTAGAGTAATCAAAAGATATAATGACCTTCAGAGATTGATGATGACATTCTTATAATATTATACATGTTTATAATTTTGTTCAGAAAAATCATTTTACTGTGTTTTTTTTAGATTAAATTGCACAATTCTAAATAATTTTATTTTTGGATTTGAACCATTTTTTTGAATTAATTAATTAATTTAATTATATATATATGAATAATACAACCCTGAAATGACCCATTGAAATGCTTTGAAACATTTTATTTCAATTAAAAAACAAATCATCAACCGAAATAGAATATAAAACTTGTGGAACAAGAAAGTAATACGAATTAAGCAAAAAAAGAAAGAAGCTTTAGAGAGAGAAAGAAGCTGAAAAAGAGGAGAGAGGGGATTGAGATTATGCAAAGTCTACAAAATTATCAATATTCATCAAAAACTGTCTCTCAACATGACAAAGGAACATATAAATAGTAAACTCTAAGCATCTCGCTATTGGGCTCGACCCATCAAATCCAAATGTTTAACATATTTTTTTTTAAAATAAAATAACAATGACATGGGCCTAGATGAGCTTAGTCTCCCAACCAAAGCATGACAGGCTGAGCCATCCTACGTCATCTTCGTTCATATACCCGTGTAGTTTACGATGTAGGTCTAGTGTCCCTACCAACTCTCCCGGGGTTAGAGAAACTCGACCCCGTCGAATGTAGCACTGACCGACTCTGATAATACTCTCAAAGATCTGGATCAAGCTGTTGGAAAATATTTCTAGTGATCAAGTGTTATCTGAATCAGGACGGCCCACCTAGCGAACTAGAAACAGTTGAACCTCACCATTTCAATTAAAAACAACTTGTTCATCCAGAATAACATCAATATTATCCTTTTGTGTTGATGTCAAGGTGGAAGGGATATAGGTTTCGATAGGGTCATCAGGAAGGGGGTTAAGTGGCATCTTAAAAGAATCATTTAGAATAGGAAGTGACTTATTGATATGAACTCCATCAACAATTGTTATGAAACCCAATAACAATGATGGTTTAAAACCCCAAGATCGTGTAGACAATATTGGTTAAGCCTTAACCCGACACCTAACAAAATTGAAACCAAGACCACGAAGGATTGCCACACCTAGAAAACCTAAGAATCTCTCAATAATCAAGGTGATAAGTTTGGTTGTTTGAACGCCACAAAATTAACTTGATAAGTTTTAGGAGTTCTTTTAAGAACGAAGAGGAACACAAGACCTCACAATAATGATAATTTTCTAAAAAACCTAATCTATTTATTCATTTCAAAATACCCATCTATATACTTGGAACAACCCTCCAAGAATAGGAAAGGTCATAACTAAAGCTTTAAAATAGCTCAAATAGTAACATAAAAAAGTCTCCATGTTTTTAGGTCTCTTGGACTTTTACAAGCTACCATAAAATAGCTAAATGACTAAATTAAATGTATTTAACATAAACATTCAAGACCAAATTCATTTCTCTATTTAATATCCTTGGAACTCATCAAATTCATGCCCTTTGATGGCCAGACCATGCTGAAACGTTTATGCATAATTATTAGCCTCTTCAATTGCTTTGATGATGTAGACTAAGCCTTGATTATTATTTGAGACCATCTTGGTCTTTTTAGAATCAGCCTAAATCTCTTGGATTAACCTATTTAGTGCTTCCTTGAAATATTTGGCTCTAAGTCTTGTAATTGGACCACTTAGAAGTGGTAAGGGGTCTTGTGCAAATTCAGCCTCATTCCCGAGTGTATGATCAACATATCCAGAATTATTTGGATTAGGAAGTGACTTATGGTATGCAACTAGATCCTCAATGTTAAATGTAGAGCTAATGCCAAAATCATATGGTAAATCAAGAACATAAGCATTTGAACTAACCCGTTGTAGCACTTTGAAGGGCCCGACACTATATGCATTCAATTTTCGATTAACTCTCGAAAGAAACTGCTCGGGTTTAATCCATATGATAACATAGTCTCCCACATTAAACTCATTATGCCGCTTATGTAAATTAGCTCGAAGTTTATATTGCACATTACTTGCTTGAATTTGTTTAGTGATCTCAATATACAAATCCTGAATTCTACGAGCAAAATATTCGGCTGACTCGGACACTCTAGCATGAATGGACATAGGAAGAAGGTCTAAAGGTTTCCTAGGCTTGTAACCATGTACAACTTCAAAAGGACTCATGCTTATGGACCTATTGATAGCTCAACTATCTACACACATTCTCCATGATCTATCTTTCTTAGGTACTGCACAAGGGCTTAAGCTCTCTCGAATAAATCTCTTTTATAATAACTCACATACTTGCCTTTGTAATTCAACATGTTCACTCGGGTTCATCCTATAGTGAGGCAAGTTTGGCAATGTGGCACCAGGAATAAAATCTATGGCATGTTGAATATCACGTATGGGGGGTAAAACATTAGGTAGTTTAGAAGGAAAAACATCTAGAAATTCTTTCAACACTTCCCTTACCTCTTCAGATGGCTCTTCTAAAAAGTCTTCTACAATTTTCTTAGCCACTACAACAAACACAACTGACTCCTCACAAATCTCCTTATCAAATTCCCTGGAACTTATTATGTTAAGCCCTCTTTCTTTCACTTTATGCTTCTTTTGACTATTATCATTAGACCTTGAAGGTAATCCAATAAGTTGGATTTTTTACCTTGAAAAAAAAATGAGCAAGAATTTGATCGCTCAAAGATTATAAGGTCCAAATCATATAACCAAGGTCTACCCACAATGGTGTGCCCTATATCTATGGAAATGACATCACACCAATTTTCATCATGATAGTCCAAGATTTTTATGGGAGAAACACATCTCTCTTTGACCGTTATAGATGTATCATTAACCTAGGACACACTATAGGGTTTAGGGTGTGGAACAAACTTTAAGCCTAAACGGGATACACTACTCGGGGAAATTGTATTAATACAACTACCACTGTCTATGATGATCTTACACTCTTTATCTCCACATTTAATGTAAGTGTAAAAAATCACAATCCTTCTCCAATCCTCAATTCCTTTAGGTTGTGTTAAAGCGCCTCTAACTACGCTTAACCTGATTGTCTTGCTTTGAAGGGATATAGATCTAATACATCCTAGCAAGTTGGACTCATCTTCCTCATCATTTAGATCCTAAAAATCATCGGAATTGAGTTCATATATCTTATCATCACAATTATCTTATTCACACATATCCTCTTGCCCCTTGATGAACAAAGTCTTATTAGGTCAACTAGAAGAAATATGATCAAAACCCTAACACTTAAAACATTGAATTCTTGAGGTTATTTTAGATGCTTCAAGAAAAATACCCTTACACTTGTCTTCTCTAGATATCTAGGAAATTAAAAGATTGGGTTTACGAGGTGGGGCACCCAATATGAAGTTATTACTTTTAGGTTGAGATATAGAAGGGGTACTATGTGTGTCCTAGCATCTTGTCCACTGGTTTTTTGTGACCAAGTCATAATTTTGTACCAAGATATAAACTTCATCAAGGATGGAAACACTTGATCACAACTTCTCTTCTAAGGTCATCATTTAAGCCTTTTCGGAATCTTAGGGTCATCATCTCATCCTCCCTAACTGCATATCTCATTCTATACTCATCAAATTATGCAACATATTCATTGACAAACTTATCTTCTTGCCTCAAGTTATTCCACTAGTCCAAAATATTTCTTCTATGAGAACAAGAAAAGTACTTTTCTTCTAACTTAGCCTTCATTTCAACCTAATTAGTAATAGGAGGTTGACCTCTCTTGAGCAAAAACTCTTCTACACTTTCTCAACAGAGCTGAGCGATCCCATTAAGTTTCATCTTTGCAAATCTTACCCTCATATTCTCAGATAAATTATATCAACCAAAGAATTAATTCATGTCACGGATCCATCTATCAAAGATCCATGAGTCAAGTTGACCCTTAAAAGTTGGGGCTTCTACCTTGATATGCCTCATGACTCGCTTGTGAGGGTCATCGTAATCGTGATGACCTTGATTGTGGTTGTATTGATGGTTCATAGGATGAGCTGGTCTTTGAAGGTAATAATTGAAACGTTCATTATCATTAGGGTCATCAAAGTCATTGTGACCTTGGTGTTGGTTATGGTGGCGGTTTTTACGAGGAATTGGTCTTTGAGGATTCCTATGATTGTCATTAAAATGCTCACTTCCACTAGACTGTCTTACTTGCAAAGTTTTTATGGACTCCATCCTCCTAGAAAGGTTGTTAATTTGATTGGATATGTTGCTCACTTACGTTTGCATAAGTTGTAATTGCTCTTAAATATCTCTAAGAACATTACTAGAATTTGGGTCCATGGTAGCTATGACTTCTAGATTATGTACTAGATGACCACTATGTAATTGCATGCAAAACTAATCCCGAGACTGAGATCACAAATAACACTTGCAAGTAAAAACACAAAATAAAATTATAGCTATTATTTTTTAAAAAAAAAATTATATTTTTTTTCTTAGAGAATAAGTAATGACAAATTAAACCAGGAAAATTCACAAGCAAGCAATGTAAGTCCACTAAATGCACACAAGTAATTCAAACATAATGTTTCAGTTTTCCCATGAATTTAACCAAGCTCCACAATTAATTAAGAGGATCAGATACTCAATGTCAATCAATAAGCTCAAAATTTAAGGTAAATAAATTTGTGAGGCGTATTATGCAACTTGTTTATGGGTAAGCACAAAGAATAATATTAATACTAAATCTTGATCAACAAGTGTAAAAGCATACCAGGAATGATGATAATCAATGGGTAAAAGAATTTCTAACCAGGTGATGTGGCAGAACCAGTGACGTGGCAAATGACCTAATGATGTTTGGCGCTGACTCAGACGCTGTCTTGGGATGATGCGACACTAACGACTCAGACATTGCCTTGGATGATATGGAAGATGATTTACGTTGACGTGGATAAGGACGCAAATCTTGCCTAGGGTTGATGTGGCAGGGTTACTTATTTTTAAAACCTTCTGCTTTCTTCTTCCCTGCCTCTTCCATCTTAACTTGATGGCGATGGGGCTTCGACATTGGGGCCTGGCAGTGCAAGGGAAGGGTTGTGGTGTGGCGTTGTTGCTGGACGGGGGCTTGTTGGTGAGTTGTTTCGTTGTCGCTGCTGAAGGCAAGGGCGCCGTGGATGGTGGCGTTGCGACGGGTGCTGCTAATTGGGTGCGAACCAGTGGTGGTTGCGGTGGATGGGTTGCTAAGGACAAAGACCTGTTGTGGTTGTGGTTGTGATTGGCTGAGGCGCCGTTGATGGGGGGGTGCTGCTGCTAAAAATTGTTGTCGGTGAACAGTGCAATAAGCAGTGTTGATGAACAACACGTTTTTTTTTAATCTGAACAGTACGAGTTTTTTTTTTCCAAATCAAACCGGATCTAGGGTTCTGGATTGTTTAATTATAAGAACAATTAAAAGTCATGCTCTAATACTAAATTTGATACAGAATAAGAAAATAATAGGAATTAAGCAAGAAAAGAAAGAAGCTTTAAAGAGAAAAAAAAAAGCTGAAGAAGAGGAGAGAGGGGATTGAGAATATGCAAAGTCTGCAAAATTATCAAAAATCATCAAAAGTTGCCTCTCAACATGACAGAGGAATATAAATAGTAAACCCTAAACATCTCGCTATTAGGCTCGGCCCATTAAATCCATAACATAAATAATTTCAAATAAATAAAATAACAATGACATGAGCCCAGATGAGCTTAGTCTTCCAACCAAAACGTGACAGGCTGGGTCATTCTTCATCGTGTTCATCCATATACTCGTGTAGTTTGTGTTGCGGTTCTAGTGTCCCCACTATTGAAAGCACAAGCATCTGTAGTGTCCTATACAAAAATTAACTTCGGACCTGTACATGTATGAATTAGTCAAATGCACTTTTTATTCATTTCTTTGGTCCTATTCAACGCTCTTTCGGAGATGAAGCAGACGAATTTACATCATTGGCCATCTTTGATCTGCTAGCCATTTGATCATCAAGCCATTTTGTGAAACCTTCCTCGAGGGCGTCTTTCATCCATTTATACCGGCAGCAGTCTCCCTGCTTCAGGAATGGCCAGCCAACTTCTCTGTCGAGTGTTCTGTTCTGGCCAACATTGGATCGAGCTCCTCTTTCACATGCAAAGCAATCATGGAAGCTTAACACAAACCTTCTGGACTAAAGCTTCCCGTGCCGCTGCCTCTTCCACAGTTTCATCATTTTCCCAGCCACCCTATAATCATAAAGATACTACCATCATTTTACATTTATGACATTAAGAAATTAAGGGGAATGGCTGCTAAAAACCGAATCTAAATCATGGCAAACGAAATTGGCACTACATATAATTGCTACTTTACAGTCTAATTAATCAAAACAAGCTTATAACAGTATGATTTACAAACCACATCGTATTTTCAAGATCTAGAAGACTTCCGTTGCCTATATATATATATATTATTCTAATACATTTTCAAAAAAATATCATGAAAAGTAATTGTTATCATGATATAAAACTCTTATCTAAGATTATGGTCCAAATAAAAATTACTCAAATTAAATTTTTTTACTTAGAATATTTTATATTTTTCTTTATAATTATTATTTTTTATGTTTACGGGTAGTTTTTATATGTTCATGTTAGAAATAATTTTTGAAAAATAAAAAAATATTTTAATATTTTTATTTTTATTAAAAAAATTACTGTTATAATATTCTCAAATACCCTCCAAATGGATTATAAGTGGATTAAGCCACTATGTTTTTTTGGAAAAAAAATGTAACAATAAGACAATGTCATTTTGTTAAAAAAAAAAAAACACAAGCTCAAAGCAAAACCATGACCAAAATCAAGTTCTAGATTAACCTAATACGCGACCAAATCTTATAACTATGTCCATAACAAAAAAATGTAAACAATGATAGATCTGAGTTAAAGCAAGTCGAATATAAATCCGCTCCGTCATCTTTCTCCTTTGGGCCGCCGTTAGTATCATCGGAAGAAGTGGAATCCTTATCGGTGGAAGCCTCAAGGACCTCGCCACCAGACTCATGAGCAGCAGGAGAATCAACTAAAATATCTGCCAAAAAAGCGTTGCAGTTCTCCAGCTGATCAACCTTATCGTCGTTATCTTTCATCAACAAGGTCTCAATCTCTCCGGTCCAAAACGACACTGTAACAGGTGATAATGAATTCGAAGAATCGTCGATCGGTCGCAGGTATGTGGTCAAAGGAGGTTCTAATTCGAAGATGGTATTGAAGGGTTTCAGATTCTTAAAACAACGGTTGATGGGTCTAGTGGGCAATTGATATGTTTTTAATGCTTTTAAGGACAAGGAAGATCAACGACTTAGGTTTTAATTCTTAGATCAACGGTTGAGGTTTAAAATAATAATTTAATCAACAACAAATAAACCGGTGCACATGTCTGATGCAATAGATTTTAATCAGCAATGAAAAATTCAAGCTCGGGTAATCACACATTGAGCTTGAATTTTTGAACTCGATAGCTCACTCCGAGCTCGAGCTTCAGCTTTACAAAAATCATAAGTGAATTGGGCTGAATTAATCATAAGAGGGTGTTTGGCTGGCGTTTCAAACGCCAGTTTGCAACTTTTTGTTTTTTCATTTTAAATGAATATAGTTTGATGTTTTTAGATCATTTTGATGTGTTAATGTCAAAAATAAATTTTAAAAAATAAAAAAATATCATTTTGATATGTCTCAAATACCCTCTTAGAGTCACGTGACAAATTGATATTAGTTAAATGCAAAGAAAAAGATAGCTGAGATTTTTTGTTCCTGCGTAGGCTACGGGTACAGGCTAAAGAATTTCTTTTTCTAAAGCCCTACTTGTAATCCTGATAATTTTTACCTTATGGCATTTTTAAATGAGAGAGAGTTTGTTCTATCTAAAGAATTAAAATAAATGATGTTCAATGTGATTCATATTAATAAAAATTAACTAGCTTTTGTTATTATCTCTGAAAAAATAAATATATAATTAAAAATGTCTGATTATCATAAGATAAAAGAAATGGAGACATTGAAAATATATATTCACTTTCAAAGTTATTTTAAAAATAGATCTATTTTATATTTATATTTCGGTTTCTGTAATCAAATATTTTTATCCTTTATATATATTGAAGAAAAATAAATAATGTTATCCGAACAAGTAAAACACATATACAACAACAACAACAACAACAACAAAAATGCGTACAAATTGAAATGGCATTGTTTATTTTTTCTCGACACATCCACCATTTATTAATTTTAATGATAAATGATTAGTTTTATTAAATTATAGCATATATATTTTGTTTATAAATTATTTTCCAAATAAAAAGTGGAGTAACAAAAATTAGAAGCTACTTTTGTACCAAAACACCCTAAGGGCTAAGAATAGTATGAAGTCCCTTGATTTCTCTCGTCCCTCCAAGTTCCCGTGTTTAAAGGATGCAGGAGATAAACAAGTCTCTCTATTTTCTAGCTCGTGGAGAGAAAATATTCTTCTTTAATCCCCTATTTTGATCCCTAGCCACTGCAAGATCATCAAAGCTAGTTCATAATTTTGTATCCAAACTAAAATTAGATGATGATTTCTCATATAATATCATTTTTTCATCACGCAGAGTTCAAATTTTGTTCATTAGATTAGATTGCAAGACAATTGATCATCCTTATTAGGTATCATAATAATACATGCAAATTAAAACAAGAGAATAATGTGCTGGGTGTTAGAGAATAATATAAATCATATTCTGGGATTTCAACTAATAACTTAAGTTTTTAGGTGAGACGGTTCCTTAACATGGTATCAGAGTTTTGTTAACCCAGTGTTCACGAGTTCGAATCTCACCACTTTAATTCTATTTGATAAAAATCAAGCACAAGGTAGTGTGAGTCTGTGCAAATTTCAAGCCCAAGAAGCTTTCATTTAAGAGGGTCTGTTAGAAAATAATATAAATAATATTCTAGGATTTCAACTAATAACTTAAAGTTTTAGGTAAGATAATTTTTTAATATTAGAGATTAGGGTTAAGACCGCCATAGTTCCACCATTAGGCCAATTTGTGAGAAGTGATATTCTTGATTAATTATAAATAGTCCTAAGATGTGACAGGTGTCTCATTTACACCATCAGGCTTACAAAAAATGAGGTGCCCTCATGTGTAAGAATAAATTACAGTTAAAATATTATATAAAATGAATAAAATGTGGAGGAAAAAAATCAACTCAAACATTTGTTTATGGTTTGAGAAGAAAAAGGAGCATCTCCTTGTTTCAATAGCTATTTTCGCTCCCTTCACAAAAACCAAAAAGAAACAAGAAATATTTTAAGATGAAACATTCTCCGATTGCTAAACTTAACCCCATTTCTTTCTTTTGATTTTACTACGTGTTCTTCGGGGTTTTTTTTAATGTTCACCATCATGATCTAATGTCATGTTCATGTCTTAACGTGAAGAGCAAGGCATTGGAAAAAATGAGCAAAGAACAAAGCACAGTTTTTAGGGCATGGGAGGCCACGATACGCAAGACTCAAGCTGCAAAGAAACGTGCAAATAGCATCTTTGGGACGATCTCTATAGCGCATGCCGAGGATGATAACGATGATGAAAATGATAGCAGAAACTCGACGGAGCCTTACCATGCCGAGAAAATCTTGCCTAATGGGGATTATTATACAGGGCAATGGTATGATAATTTCCCTCACGGACAAGGCAAATATTTATGGACCGACGGGTGCATGTATGTCGGCGAGTGGTACAAGGGGAAAACGATGGGGAGAGGAAGGTTTAGTTGGCCTTCTGGAGCGACTTACGAGGGAGAATTCAAGAGTGGATATATGGATGGGATTGGCACGTATACCGGGTCTAATGGGGCTACATATAGAGGACAATGGGTTATGAACATGAAGCATGGCCATGGCTTGAAGTATTTTTCGAATGGAGATTGGTATGATGGCGAATGGCGCCGCGGATTTCAAGAGGGAAATGGGAAATATGAATGGAAGAATGGTAACCACTATGTTGGTGAGTGGAAGAATGGTTTGATCTGTGGTAAAGGAGGTTTTGTGTGGACAAATGGGAATAAGTTTGATGGGAATTGGGAAGATGGTTTGCCTAAAGGGAATGGAACATTCAAATGGTCTGATGGGAGTTTTTATGTGGGGAATTGGAGTAAGGATTCGAGTGAACAAAATGGGACTTATTATCCTTCAGATTCATCCGTACAAGATCTTGAATGGGATCCTCAGGATTTGTACAAGGTTCATCTGATTGATTCTCTAGTTTGTCCGGGGGAGAGGGTTTCGATACTGCCATCTCAGAAGAAGCTTGCGGTTTGGAATTCATCGAAAGGCGGTGGCGGGGAGAAGCCCAGGAGAATGTCCGTTGATGGGAGGGTAAGTGTGGGCATGGAGAGGGCATTTGATAGGATGAACATGTGGGAGGGAGAGGATAATGCGAGTGCTGGAGACCGTGGGAGATTCTCGGATGCTGATTTGCTGGGTCTTCAAGTTGATCAGGAAGGGGTTCCGAAGATGATGCCGATTATGAGACTACCGAAAGCTTGTAAGAGACAAGGAGAGACGATATCCAAAGGGCATAAGAACTATGAGCTTATGCTCAATCTTCAGCTAGGCATCAGGTATTGCTTACATTTTTAAGGCCCTTTTTATTGAGTTCAGTCTTGATAAATCTTGTATGATCGTTATAGTTTTCTTGATATTTCGTCAAAGATAATCACCTATATTGCCGCCTGAGGCTACCTCGGATGGGTCAATCAGGGAATCTTAGGATGCATTTGTACAAATTTCAATTCTTCTGTTACTCATTGTTGGATAAATATGGAGTGATTGCACAGGCATTCTGTTGGGAGGCCTGCCCCATCTGCTTCCCTTGACCTGAAGGCTTCAGCTTTTGATCCCAAGGAAAAAGTGTGGACCAGATTTCCTCCGGAAGGAAGCAAATACACTCCGCCGCACCAGTCAACTGAATTCAGATGGAAGGACTACTGCCCATTGGTTTTCAGGTATAGACTCTGCATTATATGTGCTGCTGCTGTTTCTTCTGTTTTGTTCACCGATTACCTTGCTTAAAAAGTTCACCTTTTCTGCACCCTCTTCAGGACTCTGAGGAAACTGTTCAAGGTGGATCCAGCAGATTACATGCTATCCATCTGCGGAAATGACGCGCTTCGCGAGCTCTCATCTCCTGGAAAAAGTGGCAGCTTCTTTTACTTGACGAATGATGATCGATACATGATAAAGACGATGAAGAAATCAGAAGCAAAAGTGAGTCGTGAAGTTTTCTGCATGCATATATCTGTTAGAAGATCAACTCTAGCTATTATCCATGGTCAGATTACATTTTGGTTTATGGTACAGGTGCTTATAAGGATGCTTCCTGCCTATTACAACCATGTGAGGTCGTATGAGAACACCCTAGTGACCAAATTTTATGGCCTCCACTGTGTTAAGTTAAACGGGACTGCTCAGAAGAAGGTATAATTGCCACCAATGCTAGGAAGAATAACTTATTCAGCTAGAAACTCATATGAAACAACAACGACAACATTAGTATGTGTTTTAGAGCAGAAAAATATATAATGCAGTAAATATTGATCCAGGTACGCTTCATCATCATGGGAAATCTCTTCTGTTCTGAATATACCATCCATAGACGCTTCGACTTGAAAGGATCTTCCCTTGGCCGAACCACGGATAAGCCAGAATCGGAGATTGAAGCAACCACTATCCTCAAAGATCTTGATTTGAACTTCATATTCAGACTACAGAAAGCTTGGTTTCAAGAGTTTTGCAGGTGATAGTTTAACTGTTGAGTGTATTTAGCCCATATTAATTGTCTGGTAGAATTCTTTTCTTTTTATTTGATTTCTTGGAACCAACATATAGGGACTAATGTTATGTTTATATTTCCCTTCACGTACTTCTGTTGAGTTTGTGTAATTGATTTTACAGGCAAGTGGATAGGGACTGTGAGCTCCTTGAACAGGAGAGGATTATGGACTATAGTCTGTTGGTGGGTCTTCATTTTAGAGAAGTATCACCAAACGGAGATTTGATTACCTCCGAAATGCGGACACCTCCAGGTTATTTCTCATCCTTTCTCAGGATTTTGATGGCTTGATTTTCACATAAAACTCTTCTTATTTCTCAACAAGAAGACACAGTTAAGCTCTTAATCTGCAGGCGAAACTGAAAATGACGATGAACCTCGCCTTTCGAGAGCAGATATGGACCAGCTTCTTCTAGACCCTGACATGTAAAATACCTTCTCATTCGACCATGACACAAATCTTAAAGTTTTCGAACCATTATGATTCAAATTTCAGACAAAGAAGTTACATTTTGATGTTAACTGTATATGGGGTAATGCAGGTGGTCTCGAATCAAACTGGGCATAAACATGCCAGCACGGGCTGAAAGAACAGTAAGAAGAAGTGATTGTGAGTATCTGCTTGTAGGAGAGCCAACTGGAGAGCTTTATGAAGTTGTAATGTTCTTTGGTATAATTGACATTCTTCAAGACTATGACATTAGCAAGAAGCTGGAGCATGCATACAAGTCCATCCAGTATGATCCAACCTCAATTTCAGCTGTCGATCCTAAGCAATATTCCAGGAGATTTCGTGATTTCTTACTCAAAATTTTCGAGGAAGAAGTTTGAAGGCTTAACATTTAAACCACCAGTATCTTACAAGTCTTGTGTATCCGGGCTGTAATTTGCTGCTGCATGCTCAAGTGTGAAGATGATGGGAGTCTAGTTTCGAGTCATCGCGTTGACTTGTTCATTCCTTGTCTGCTTTTTATGTAATTAGATATATGTTATGCACCTTGGTAAAGCAAGTTTATGATCACGTGAAATGGTGTAAAAAGATACATTTTCCCGACCCCAACTAGCTGGGGATCGAGGCTTTGTTATTGTTCTTGGTAAGTTATAGCAAATGATATAGCCAGGAGATGGGCAAATAGACTCCAGCTTTGTAACTTTTTTACATCATATATTCGTTTCTGACGAACTCTTCTCTCAATAAAAAGAGAGTTTCCTGAGATTTTTGGCATTGGTCTTGCTTGAACTGCAGAATTGGGTCAGATTCCTGTGTATGCATTACTGCTGTAATGGAGTTTTTATGAGTTGACATCTGGTTTACGTATCAGAAGAACCAAATTGGAAGAATATTCATCCTTGCGATCTTGTATTAATTATCAAGTAGTAGCCAAAACACTTCCACAGCATGTTTAGTTTTCTCTGAGATCTACCTTTACCTGTTTATCAGAATATGGCATAACTGAAGAAAAGATGCAAGAGCTGATATTACAGCAAGATAAAAATATATTTTGTGATTTAATGATACATATTACAGCCATATATATACAGCAGAATCCTAGTCTGTTAAGGAAATTATAGTCCCTATTAAGGGAATTCTAACGGTCTTATTTCTCGTTGCTTAATATATTTATGGCAGCTATGAATGAGCACAATCTCCAATTAATCTGCACAATCTCTAATAATGAATATGCACAATCTCCAATACTCCCCCTCAAGCTGGATCGAAAGGGTTTATGGATCCAAGCTTGCATAGGAGATGATGAAACTGGGAAGAGGGCACAGCTTTGGTAAACACATCTGCAAGTTGGTCATCGATCCGCACATAATGAGTAGTGATGTTGTTTGGCTGAACTTGCTGACAAATAAAATGACAATCGACTTCAATGTGTTTAGTTCTTTTGTGAAACACAGGGTTCTTGGCAATATGCATAGCAGCTTGATTATCACAAAAAAAGGCTCATCGGAGTGATAGATAAAAAACAGCCCATATCTATAAGAAGACTCCGAAGCCACACAAGTTCACAGGCCGTAGCTGCCATTGCACGGTATTCTGCTTCGGCACTAAAGTGAGCTACGACATGTTTCTTGCTCTTCCATGATACAAGATTACCTCCAACAAACATACAATATCCAGTAGTCGAGCGTCGGTCAAGTTGATTGCCAGCCCAATCGGAGTCTGTATATCCCATCATGTTGGTATGATTGTTTCTGGTCATGACAATTCCTCGACCGATAGTTCCCTTCAAGTATCACAAAATGCGTTTAACCATGCTTAAATGATGAACGGTTGGTGCATGCATGTACTGGCTGACAAGACTTATAGTGTAAGGTAATATCTAGACGGGTAATCGTCAGATAAATAAGTTTACCCACAAGTTGTTGATAATATTTAGGCGAGTTAAGAGCCGTTCCTACAAGAGATAATTTTAGTTTGCTATCAACAGGAGTAGCAGAAGGTTTAGTTGAGAGCATACTTGCATCTTGAACCAAATCAAGGGTGTACTTACGTTGATTGAGAAAGAGTCCTTTCCTAGACTAGGTCATTTCAATCCCAAGAAAGTATTTTAAGGGGCCAAGATCTTTAATGGGAAATAGTTGTTGAAGTGTTTTCTTCAATTGAGCAATGGATTCAATATTATTGCCTGAGATAATTAAATCATCTACATAAATTAGAACCATCAATTTGTCTTCATTTTTTAAACGAATATATAGTGAGGAATTTGCAAAGTTTTTGCTAAAACCTAATGTTGCAAGGGCTCCACTAAGCTTTGCATGCCATGCACGAGGACTTTGCTTTAGTCCATAAATAGATTTATGAAGTTTGCAAACCAAATTTGGAGTTGCACTCAAGGAGTGGCCAGGAGAGAGCTTCATGAAAATTTCTTCTTCAAGATCCCCGTGTAAAAAGGCATTTTTTACATCCATTTAAGATAAGAACCATCCATTATTAACATAAACAAATAAAAAAACTCTTACAGTGGTCATTTTAGCAACGGGAGCAAACATCTCCTTATAATCAACACCAAATTCTTGAGTAAAGCCTTGAGCCACAAGGCGAGCTTTGTATCGATTAACATAACCATCAGATTTGAACTTGGTTTTGTATATCCATCGACTGCCAACTGCATGTTTACCTTTTGGAAGGGGAATTAGACTCCAAGTATGATTTTCGGCCAGAGCTGTCAATTCCTCCTCCATAGCTTTTCTCCACACCAGTTGAGATTGAGCATCAGAGAAATTTTTGGGCTCATGATCATTGGATATAGCTGACAAAAAAACTGAATACGAGGGTTAGAGCTTCGAGTAATCCAAATAATTTGAAACAGGGTACCTGACTATGTAAGCCACATAGTCTTGAAATTTGGAAGGGCAATGTCGTGCTCGTGGAAGATTGTGTTTTGGGGCTGGTACTTCATTCGGCGAGTTTAGGGATATCTGTTCCATTGGCACGATAGAAGACGAGGAATCGTCAACCGGGATTATATCAGTGAGACAAGATGGATTGGCAATTGGGTTGTTTGGTCTAGTCATGTCAAAGCTACAGATTTCTACTCTAGGTAATGGAACTAAGTCGTCCAAGGGCTCCCCTTGGTTAGGTGCAGAGAAATACGGGTTGTTTTCGACAAATCAAACATCCCTATTGATGTAGAGCTTCTGACGAATAGCATCAAAATATTTGTACCGTTTCTTGGTATGTGAATACCCTAAAAAGATACATTTTGTAGCTCGAGGGTTAAGTTTATCACGTTGATTTGAATGTAAGTGTACAAAGCAAATGCAGCCAAAAATCTTCAAATGTGAGACATTAGGAGGTTTACCTTGCAATATTTCAAGAGGACACTGAAAATCCAGTACTTGACTGGGTAAGCGGTTAATAATATAAGTGGCAGTAAGAACTCCATAGGACCAAAAATTTTTGGGAACATTCATTTGTAGCATTATGGCTCTGGTCTTTTCTAGTAAATCTTGATTCTTGCGTTCAACAATTCCATTTTGTTAGGGAGTATTGACACAACTAGTTTGATGAATTATTCCATTAGAAATTAAGTAGTTTTCCATATCATGAGATGTAAATTCGGATCCATTGTCACATCAAAAGATTTTAATGTGTAGAAAATTGAGTAGAAACTAGTTTGTGAAAGTCTTTAAAACAATTAAAAACTTCAGTTTTCGATTTTAATAAATATATCCACGTAACTCTTGAAAAATCGTCAATAAATGTGACAAAATATTTGAAACCATCAATTGAGATAGAAAAAGGTCCCCATACATCTGAATGAATAAGTTCAAAAACCTGAGAAACTTTAGACAAAGATAGATTAAAAGGAAGTCTGCTTGATTTGGAATAATGACACATCTCACAATCATAAGTTCTTTTTGACAGATTTGGTTTTATTTTTGAAACGACGGAGTCGGACGCATGAGCCAGACAAGATGCCACAAACGATGATCATTATAGGAGAATATATAGCTTGTAATCCTTTCGGGACTTCAGAATCACAGAAAAAATAGAGACAATTCAAATGAAATCCTTCACCAATCTTCTGTTTGGTGTAATGGTCCTGAAAAAACACCTTAAAAAGAGTAAATATAACATCACAATTAAGAGAAGTAGTTAACTTTTGAACTGATAGTAACTGGAATGGAAATGAAGGCACATATAGGATATTTGAATTAATGGTTTTTTACGCTATTTTAATTTTTCCCTTGCCTTTTACTGCTGCAGTAGATCCATTAGCATTTGAGACAAAGGATGATATCGAAAACGGAGTGAATTCATGAATCTTGGTTAATTTATTTGTCATGTGATCACTAGCACTAGAGTCTACAACCCATATATCATGTAAATTGCTTATTTCTAGGGCAGTCATAAGAGCAATATACATACCTTGACAATTCTCAGAGTTTCCACTGGTTGATAACCCAGCAAATTTGCTAAGAAGTGCAGTGGATTCATCGAGAGCAGTCCCTTCAACTCCCAGATTACATTTCTCTTGCAGGAAACTAGCAAATTCATTTAGCAATGACATAGGACTAGAATATATAGGTTCCGTAGTATGAGCAACTAGATTAGCCTTGTGTTTAAAGAATCATTTTTGATTCCCTGTCTGCCTATCTTGAAGATCTTTAGGTTTTAATTCTGGATGAAAGCTCCAGCAACGATCCATTGAATGACCAATAGAGTTGCAGTATTCACATTTCAGGTTAGACTTACCTTTGAAGAACTTCTTTTTAGCAGATTGTTGGGCAATATAGGCACAAGCATCAGGTATTTTTACTGGATTTTCACGAGTCATCACCTTTCATCGAATTTCTTCACGTTGGATAGTTGCCCAACACTTTTTAAAGAAGGAAGTTCATCATTCATTAAAATATGACTCCTTAGATTTTCGAAGTCCGAACCCAGACTAGCCAGCAATTGAAAATTTTGATCTTCTTCCTTTCAATTGCGTAAGACAGTTGGATCAACTGAATGAGGTCTACAAACCTCTAATTTATTCCACAAACTTTTAAGTTTACTCAACAGATTCACGAACGGCTGACAATTCTGATGAAGATTTGCAATATCTTATTGTATTTGAAAAATACATGCACAGTTATTTTGGTTGCCATATATATCTCTAACAGCTTCCCAAAATTCCAAAGAGGATTGATAATAATTGAAAATTTCAGCAAGATTTCGTTCCATTGAATTCAAAATCCAAGACATAACCATCTGATCTTTAGCTAGCCAATTCTCAAATCCTGAAGAACTGCTATCAGGAGCTTTTTCTTTGCCATTGATGAACCCCAGTCGGGATCTGCCTCCAAGAGCAATGGTTACTGCTCTTAACCATGGTAGATAATTAAATCCATTCAGCAACACAGTAGTCACCTTTTGGGAGGAGTTAGCATCATTGTTAATGCTAGTGGGGACAACAACCATCCCTTTAGAAGATTTAGTATTAACAACAATCTCTTGATAATTCATGTTCATCAACAGACTGGGGAGAAAAACTAAATACAGAACAAGACAGCAGGATCACTACTCTGATACCATGAAGAAAAGATGCAAGAGCTGATATTACAACAATATAAAAATATATTTTGTGATTTAATGATACATATTACAGCCATATATATACAGCAGAATCCTAGTCTGTTAAGAAAATTACAGCCCCTGTTAAAGGAATTCTAACAGTCTTATTTCTTGTTGCCTAATATATTTATGGCAGCTATGAATGAGCACAATCTCCAATTAATCTGCACAATCTCTAATAATGAATATGCACAATCTCCAATAATAACCAATACAAAGGTGTTGCCTACTAGCAATGCAAAAACGATCAAATGTGGATCCTAGTGCTTCTGAAGAAGCAAAATGGAAGCTTGCATAGATTTAAAAGCTTCATCATAGGTTTAAACACACCCTAAGGGGGTGTTCGGGTGGCGTTTGAAAAGTACTTTTGAAAAAAATTTAAAATATATATATTTTATTTTATTTTAAATTAAAAAAATAATATTTTTAGATCATTTTGATATGCTGATGATAAAAATACTTTTAAGAAAATAAAAAATATATCGTTTTGATGTTTTTCTAAATAAAAAATACTTTAAAAAACAATTTCAACCCAAACCGTCACTAAAGTGAAAAGTTTATGGATGTGTGTGTGTGTACGCAAGATAAATGTGTAAATCATTGAATACTAGGGAAATTATTTTTCACCGCGGCAAGATTATGGATGATCAAGTTTGTATTTTCATCTTATATTCTCCATAACTAAGGATTTCATGATTAGTGATGCATGTTGGTTTTTCTGCAAAACAATTTTTTTTTTTTGGAGATTTTAGGACTCCTTTGATGATTAAGTTAGTGTTTTAGTTATGAGAAGTTGCAGCAAAAGAGCATTAAATTCTAAGAACAAAAAGTAAAATGATGAATTTCTTTTCTAGTTCTTTTAAAGAGTATTTACAACTTTGAATTTTCTTTTTTTTTACTTAAAGGGTTATAGTCTTCTTTTTTTCTTCATAACCAAATGGGAGGAAGACTTTTACAATAAATATTAATATTGATCGTAAAAGTCTTCTTATTACATGAAATTGATTGTCGATGGAAATATCACTTGTCTATAGAAGATAATTTTACATCAATTTGTGCATGATATTAATATCGATGAGATCATCTCTTATAATCAACACTAATATTAATTGATGTGTGGATGAGTCTTATATTTTTTTTGCATAACTAGGAAATAAAGAGATGATGATCTTAGATCTCCACATTGGATGCCTAGAGGAATCCTTGACTCAAAAAAGTGAGTATAGCATCTTGTAAAACACACATACACGAATAATCAAGCCCAAGAGGTTTCGAACTAGGTATTTTGTCAAACCCTTTTGTAGATGGCTTTGGTCTCCAATGAACTTCTATAATGGATCTTCTTTCTTTTGGTCGCTTCTAATCATAGATTTTTATGAGAGGAAAAACAATTTATCATATATATTCGGTGTTAATATTGGAGTTATGAATTAGTCCAAATTTTTTTATGCAAATTACATTGTTTTGGTTAAAAAAAATGGTTTAAAATAAACTTAATCTAACCAAGTTATGAATAAGAAAGTCATTAAGTTGACCACTTCAAATAATGGGGTTTTATGAGTTGAATAAATAGAGCTTAGAGCAGTTGAACTCATTAATCTTAATCTCCAACTCTCTCACACAATAGTGAGAAGTTAAGCTCAAGGCGAGGATAGATAGCTCCAGGCCTTTGGCATCTCCCAAATGAATTGGATCATCATCACCTTACAATCCCCAGGTCGCCAAGAATTTGAGGTTAAGTGGATGAAATTCATGCGGCTGTAGATGTTGCTGGAGGATCATGAAAAAGACTTGCAAATTTCTGTGAGCAAAAGGAAACGGACCTTTTGGATGGGTGGCTCTCTTAAGAACTAACACTAAAATAATAATATAAATTATATTGTTTTTTTAATATGTTATTATAGTTTTTTTTATTTAGTGATTACGAATTTGAATTTCATTATTATTATTTGTTAATGAATCATTTTATCTAAAAGTTTAAGTCTGTTTAGATGAGGTTCTATAATATAATTTATATTATTCTTTAACACAGTTCCTCAAATGAAAGTTATTTGGACTTGAAACTTGCACAGACTCATATTATCTTATACTTATTTTTTATCAAATAAAATGAGATGGTGAGATTCGAATTCGCAACTGTTGGGTTTATAAGGTTTTGATATAATATTAAGAAATCATCTTACCTAAAAGTTTAAGTTTGTTTAGGTGAAGTTTTAGAATATAATTTATATTATTCTCTAATATTATTTTATTTGATAAAAATAAAATACAAGATAATATGTATTTGTACAAATTTTAAATTCAAAAACTTTTATTTAAAAAAATATATTAAAAAAATATAAATTATATTCTGAAATTTAGATACGAAATCGTTTTCCTTTTTATCTTTCTTTCTATTTGGTCAACGAGACAAAACTTGTGTCTATATTAATATTCCTGTGTTTTTCTCGAGCGGTTTAGGGTCTGTTTGGGACAGCTATTGCTGTAGCTTTTCAAAGTGCTTTTCGTGCTGAAATATATCAAAATGATGTTTTTTTATTTTTAAAAAATCATTTTTGACATCAGCACATCAAAATGATCTAAAAATACTAAAACATATTTATTTAAAATGAAAAATAAATAAATTTTTTAAAAACGTTGTTTCAAGAGTTGTCCCAAACAGCTTCTTAATTCGGTGGAGTGCTGCACTGTCAAGTCTGCTAGAAACCAATGAGAATTGAACACCTATGATTTTGATGCATAATTCACGAATCCATAATTAAATAAAATATCACATATATATAGCTCCAACTTCATTGTCTGGACAGAGCCCATCTTTGACTTACTATCTGGACGTTTTAGGGTCAAGAATTTATTTTAGTTTGGATTTTTGCAAATATTTTTTTCATGGATTTTACATATTAAACATTTTACAAGATTGCACCTGTGATATCGTGTGAGTGTAATTATATTATATGGCATAAACTATATACAGTATTTTCCTTCCTTCTCTTTTATTTATTTTTATAACTGGGATGTCTGATCTAGTTTGTACATACCACAATTAATTCTTGAGCTCATTGAACACTCTTCAAGTCCAATAAATAAATAAGACATCGTGAAGATGACAAATATAACTAGATGAAAGAAGGAAAAAGTCCTTCCAAGACCCTGCTGCTCTCTTCCATATATTTGTTATTATAATAGTGAGTCAAAGATGGGCTCTGCCCAGGCACATGTAATAAGTTAAAATAAGAATTTATTAAATATAATAAAGATGTTTTATGAAAAACTTTTATAGGTAAAATATAAAATAAACGCCTCTTAAAATAAAAATTCTTTTATAAACAATTAATCTTTGAAAAAATTAAATCTTTTTTTTTTAATTTAAAAAGTCAAATCCTCGTTTCCCTTCATAACACGCTGAATAGTTCAAGTTTAGGGTTTGTAAATTCAAAACGATGTAGCTTCCTTTCTATGGTTTTTTTTTTTTTTCGTTTTGCTGAGACTGCTTCAACATGAATTTTATCTCTGCTTTTTATTTTTTATTTTTTTATTTTACTACTTCTAATAATCTATACAAAATACCAATGGCCATGATTAATGAAGGACATGTATTGTAATTGTGAAAATGTTATAAGGACAATTCTGCAATAAAAATTAATAATTTTTTTATTAATTATATATTTAGAAAGTAAAGTTTGGTTAATGATTCAAACCAAATTATTAAGAATAAACAAATGACAACATTAACAAGTGATTAGGCAAGGTGGTAATAGCTTCTACGTTCACGCTCCCGGCTTAATAGAGCTAGAGATGTTCTTGATTAGAATAAATAAAAAAGCTAAAGGGGTATTCAATAAAAAAAAAAACGGTCAAAGATGCATCGATCCATAACAAAGAGTTAAGAAATAATTTCTAACATCATCATATCAATTCCCAATATCAAGATCATTTTTTATCAAATATATATTATTTATGTTAAAATAAAAAAATGTCTCTATAAGTTCTATTTTGATTATATGAAAGATATAGTTTTTATATTAAGATTAAAAGTTATTAACTCAAATTTAATGGGTTAAAAAGAAGGTCTTCGACAACACATCTAAATTATTTTCTGCCCTTAACAAGTTTAGATAATTTGTTTGTGCCCAACACTCCCCAATAATGTTTTTTCAAGACAATCATATGGATTTTTTTAAAATTTATATTGATTCAGTACGTATTGTTTTGAGTTAGATACAACTTTGAATATAACGTGAATGAAATGATTCCCTAACCTCTTTCTACATAAAAAAAAAAAATCTAGATTCATGAGTTTTAAATACCTTATAAATCTTTCATACTCTATTTTGTTAAGAAACCATTTCACCTAAAAATTTAAGCTATTAGGTGAGGCCCTATGATATAATTTATATTATTCTCTAATATACATTCTCAAGTGAAAGTCATTTGGACTTGAAACTTCCACAAATACACATTATCCTGTACTTGATTTTTATCAAATAGAATGAGGACGATAGGATTCAAACTCGTGACCGTTAGGTCAATAAAACTGAAAAAAGAAAGTCCAATATAGAAAAGACGTCGAAAATAAATGGTATATTTAAAGTTGGTCAAAAAGTTTGATATAATCCAATTTCCAACATGAGAATTTGTTAGTTCCTTATATTCTTTCAAATTTAATTTTGATTTCGAACTATATTTTTTATTTTTAGCTCTTGATTTACGAAGGAGAGAGAAAATATCAACTCTAGAGAGAGAGAGAGTCATCGTTTTAGTATATCTCAACCATTTAATTGGTTAATTTTGATGTCCATGAGTTCCACTCAATGAAAGTAACTTTATTTATTAAAAACCTCAATATTACCTAAAAATATATCAAACTTGAGGAAAACAAGTCTAACCCCGTTTGATTGTGAGTTTTAGAACCCTTTAAGGTTTTTTTAAGTTAATAAATTCGTTTTGTATTCGGTTTTGCGAGGTGTTTTATTGATTAAAATGGGTTACAAAATGAACTTTCGAGGGGGAAATGAGATTGCCTTGATTTTCAACCATTAAAATGGGTTACAAGATTAAGCACGCAAATGTCATTCTATTAGAGTTTTATATATATATATATATATATATATATATAAGAAACAGGGGTGAATGTCATCCATCCCTTGACAAGACAAAAAATATAAGTCTCGGGCGCATATGCCTAACCCCTTTTTTAGGGGGGTTTTCTCATTTTTTTCTGGGTACATAATAAATATAAGAAAATGATCCTTGGAATGGATCTCAATTTTGATGGGCTAGAACACAACATCCAAGGTCATTTTTTAGCTATTTAATGTATTTTTCCCTTTTTTTTAAATACAATTCAACAATTTATTATCATTATTTTTTTGTTTAGCTTTAAATAAGAACAAAAAATACATTTTTTTATCATTTAGCTAAAAAAAAACAATGTCTAATTGAAATCATGTTCATGATCCATAATGTGAAATTTATTGGTTAATTCAAGTTGAGTAGAGTCGATATAATATGACATAATTTTTAATTATGTCTTTATAACTCTTCAATTTACTTCTAGATTTAACTTAGCTCCTATTCAATTAAAAAAAAAATTCTTCATTTACAACAATTTTTTTGTAGTGATTCCCAAACCATGTTTCAGAAAAAAAAAAAAAGAGTTTACATTGTAAAAAAATCAAAGCTAACTTGGTAATAAACTAATTAATTTTTTTTTGCATTTTTTTTTTGGTTTTTTAAAATTCTTTTAGTTAATCGACTTCCCTTTTACATCTAGTTTTTTCTCTTAAGATTTTATTTTCGCTTTCGAGTTCGGAACCCCTCGAATATATTCGTAATTATTTTTATGTGCCGTGACACGTGTTATATTCAAACCATATTCAAGAAGTGGAAAATCCACATCAAAAAACGAAGACAAGAGAGAGAGAGAGAGAGAGAGCGCAACGGCAGAGTTGCAAGTAGACATCGACGCCAGAGAGAGTGAGAAGTGAAAGAGACGAGGAGCGGGTGGTTCCGGTCCTTTATCTTCTTTATCCACCTCTTACAAAAACCTTCCTTATTTCTTCCTCTCCACACGATTCTCTATCCCACAAAAATCGCAAAAATATAAAAAAAATAAACATTCTCTCGCTCGCTCGCTCGCTCGCTCACGTATGGCTTCTCTTCAATCACCAGTAGTCTCTCCGGTTCCGCAACTCGTCATTGCGACAACACCGGACTCACTCAGTAAGAATGTGTTATTTGTTGATTTCGTTGGACTCTATTGTAAATCGAAGAGAACTAGAAGGAGAATCGGACTTTCTTCGAGTTTCTCTCGATTTTCTATCCAAAAGAACTCCCGTCTCAACGCCATTCTCAGTGTTGACCGTCAAAGCATCTCTCCGCCTTCTCCTCCTCCTCCTGATTTGAAACCGCAGGTAGATTTTTTTTTCTTTTTAATTTGTTTTGCTGTTTGCGTTGAAATGCGGTTTTCCTTATATTTTTCTCGAGAGACGTGCTCGTTTTGGTTTTGTAGACATTTTAATATATATATATATATATATTATGATTATTGCATTGCTAATATATTTAATGAATTTTAGGGTTTTTCTTTAAATAAGAAAACATTTTGATTCCGTTAAAAACTTTTTTTTTTTTCTTATTAGAGATGATGATCATATTTATTTGTTTGATTGATTTGAAGAGTAAGAAATGCAGACAGCTAACGAAACAGTACCTTAAAATACTGTTCCATACGGTTCAATGTGTTTATTTATTTATTTATTTTTGTTATGAAATTTAGGTGGCAAACTTGGAGGATATAATATCAGAAAGAGGAGCATGTGGAGTTGGATTTATTGCGAATTTGGAAAACAAGCCGTCCCATGCGATTGTCAAGGATGCACTTGCGGCTCTTGGTTGTATGGAACATCGTGGAGGTTGTGGAGCAGATAATGACTCTGGTGATGGTTCAGGACTGATGACTTCAATTCCGTGGGAGTTATTTGATAAGTGGGCTGAGAGTGAAGGGATTGGTTCTTTTGATAAATTGCATACTGGTGTTGGGATGGTCTTTTTCCCTAAAGACAATAACCTTGTGAAAGAAGCCAAAAAAGGTAATGGCGTGAGGTGGTTTGAATTCGGTTGAGTCATATGTTTGGGGAATGATTGTTCATTTTCTAACTTTCGATATTTTGTGGAATGGTGCATGCATGAAGTGGTTTGAATCCCAATTGAATTCATATGATGGAGAGAGTGCTTGTTCGTTTTCTCATTTTTGATATTTTGTAGAATGGTGCTCTTTTAGTATGCATTGAGGTTTTGTTTTGACACTGGGTTGAATTTGGTTTTAGTGTTTTATTTCATTTAAAAGAAGATTGCACTTTTTTTTCTGTTATGTTGATGCACTATTCTTTTGGTTTTCTTTCTTAGCAATGTGATTTGGCCCAATACCCTTGTCATAATTTGCATTTGGTCTTCTCTCTTTAGTAGGCTTCTGCCTAGGGAAAGATAAATATACCTGGCAGTGAAGCATAGAGCAGATATCTTATAAGATTCATGTGTGTGCAATGAGTGTGGGATAATGTTTTCCATCTTCATTCCTAAACATGTGTGGAGTATATCTGTGCTTTTCTATCTTGTAGCCTTCTTCTTCTTCTTCTTCTAGTGTGCAGGATTGACACTTTTGTTTTCCTAAGCATCAGTTTGATTGATTGCGCACTGTGATTATTTGTAGCAATTGTAAATATTTTTAAACAAGAGGGCCTTGAGGTGCTTGGATGGAGGTCCGTTCCTGTAAATACGTCTGTAGTTGGTTTTTATGCAAAAGAAACCATGCCCAACATACAACAAGTATTTGTTAAAGTTAATAAAGAAGAGAATGTTGATGACATTGAACGAGAACTGTATATCTGCCGGAAGCTGATTGAAAGGGCGGCAAACTCAGCGAATTGGGGGAATGAGCTTTATTTCTGTTCTTTGTCTAATCAAACAATTGTTTATAAGGGAATGCTTCGTTCTGAAGTTCTTGGGATGTTTTATTCTGACCTTCAGAATGATATCTACAAATCACCTTTTGCTATTTATCATCGAAGGTATAGCACAAATACCAGTCCCAGATGGCCTCTTGCTCAACCAATGCGGTTTCTTGGTCATAATGGAGAGATTAACACCATACAGGTTATTAAGTTCTCTACAGTACTGCTGTGTAGTTAGCATTATGAGGCATATTCTTATCTTGATTCTAAAATGTATGCAGGGTAACCTGAATTGGATGCAATCTCGAGAAACCACATTGAAATCTTCAGTTTGGAATGGCCGTGAAAATGAAATTCGTCCTTATGGGAACCCAAAGGCATCGGATTCTGCAAATCTTGACAGTGCAGCCGAAGTAAGAGCTGCTACTTTTATGATTACATGATTTCCTCAACCATCATACGCGGATAGAAGATTTCTCCTGTTTTCTATCTCCTTTTCTGTATCATAGTGAGACTCACTTGTGAGTATTTTATGTCTACTCACATATCTCATTAGATATTACTATGAAGGACTGACAAGGAAAAATTATTGGCAAGAGTCTTTAAAGTTTTCATCATTCAGAATCCAGCGCATCCCAATTTAGCTGGACCAACTTCATTGGCGTTTAAATTGAAAGTTGATGTGTGACTCTTTGTTTTGGTACTATGAAGGAATAATTCCCGACCCATCTTTTCCCATGTTTAAATGAAAACCATAGTGCATGGGTGCTTATTTGATGAAGAATCATTATCACCAGGATTCATAACTAAAACTGATACATGTGATGGGGTGCCAGCCACATCAAAAGGGGGAAGCGTATTTGCTGTAGACCCAATTTAGTACATTAGCATTAGTAATTTTTTCCTTTATTCTTTAGCTATTCTCACGTAACCCTTTTGTGTTTTGACTGGTTTCTGATCTTCACCTTTTCAGCTGTTAATAAGAAGTGGGCGCACTCCTGAGGAGGCTTTGATGATTCTTGTCCCTGAGGCATATAAAAATCATCCAACTCTGACAATCAAATATCCTGAGGTATTTTCTGCTGGTAATTTGGAAGTTGAATTGACAATGTTTATTTCTAAATGCAAACTAATTAAACCAAGACTTGGAACATAACTTATCGGGTCAGGCATCATAAATCTATTCCCATTTATCAGGTTCTATTTTGGACTTTGTTGCTTCTAGAATTTTGGTGGCCATGCCTTTTTTTTCCACCTTGATTTATAAATATGCTGGCTGTTTCCCGTGTGTTTTAATTTGAATTAAATTGGTGCTGAGTACATATGTAATTGAAATAGATTGTGATTGTAATTGAAATTTACCCTCATAATTTTATTGCAACTACTTGTATGTAATGCATAATTTGTTGGTTCTATTTAGGTTGTAGATTTTTATGATTATTACAAGGGTCAGATGGAAGCTTGGGATGGACCTGCTTTACTCTTATTCAGGTAAATTTTTACATACTTGTAAAACCTTGGAGCGTTAGGAGTTGATGGTAGCACATAGGGACCGATAGTAGAGGGCTATAGATGATTATTGATGTGCCCACCTACAATTAGGAAGTGTCCTTGATTTTGGTTTTCATTTTTAACATGCCAGGTTGTAATAACATATCATGGTTTTCCTTAGAACTGCCTTGGAGTCAGTAATGATGTAAAAAAACAATTTGCTTGCTATACAAATGTAAATGAATTTGGATGCAAGCACATGTATATGCACATATAGCTAGTGGTCTAGAATACTGATGGTTTGTCATGGGGTTTTTTGTTCATTGTATATTTGTTTTTCAGTTCTTGTTACTGATCGTTATTATTTTATTTCAAATGGTGCAGTGATGGAAAGACAGTCGGGGCTTGTCTCGATAGGAATGGACTCCGTCCTGCTAGATATTGGCGGACGGTGGACAATTTTGTCTATGTTGCATCTGAGGTTTGTTACGCATATAATATAAATTGAAAGTACTCCATGATTGATAATCTCAAAGGAAACTGGATGTTTGAGCACAATATGCATATCTTGGTGTTTTTAATTTGGTTGACTTAGGGTCCTGAAATGTCTGTTTTTTTTTTTTTTTGACATTATTGCAGTGAAATCATGCAAAATTTTATTTATGACTGATATGTCATTGCTTAATGGTTGGCCTGTTTTGATACTGGGATCAGGCTTGATTTGGGTTATTAGGTTATGGATTCTTTCTCACAGCAGTCTTTTCCCATCAGGCCTAAATCACAAAGTCCTTCTTTGGTTAGGCTAACTTTTTATTTAATAAATAACTGGCATTAATGTTGCTTGCCTTGTTAATTGAAACTCTTGCAAAATATTTAAAGAAATTCTTTTAAATAAAGAAAATTGTGCAATAAATATCACATAATTTGTCAAATTTTATTGAATAATATGGATTCTACTGTGAAATGAGTGTAAGTCTGACTTTGATTGCCATCTCTAGGTGTTTGATGTCATTATCATTCCTATGTTTCCTTTTGCTGTGTCTAAGTTTTACGTTTTGTTTCTACATCTATCTATAAGAAAATAACAAACATGTTCCATTGGCTAGGGTGGGATCAGTGAATTAAGATCTCATGAGAATGAAATTATTTTCTCTCACTTGAATAGTTGCTGAAAAAACCAGCTATCTCTTCAGTCCCTGAACTAGTATGTTTTTGTTTGAAATGATGCTGCATAGATATATTTGATGTAATTGTTGTGGTCATGGTAGATCACACATCAGTTAGCTTTGGAGGAGCAAGCCATTCAGCCTCATGTTTGCTCTGTAAACAGTTGCAGATGTTTTGAATTGCATTGTTGAATATTTTACAGCATCTGATTAATTTAATATTTCCAATTTTTTCCTTTCTCTGAAACATGGTCTACTTTGTTGCAATCTCTGCACTTAAAAACAAACTATACCTTTTATTAACTAGGTCGGGGTTGTACCAATGGATGAATCAAAAGTAACGATGAAAGGCCGTCTAGGTCCTGGAATGATGATAGCTGTAGATTTACCCGGTGGCCAGGTTTGTGCACATTTTAGCTTTTCTTGTTCTTGATACCTTAATAATGTTGATGGTGCTGGAAGTAGTTAGTTTATTGTCATGACCATTTTAATATACTATATACCATTTTATGCCAGTTTACTTTAACTTCTGAGGTGTTTCTTGTCTCTCTCTAAATCAATGTATTTGATGGATAATAGAAAAAACTTTTAAGAATAATGTCTTATTTTATATTATTTTCAGTTTTATATGACTATCAACATTGTTAGTGGATTCAGAAATCTCTTTAATGTTAGTGTTTGGTTTATTGATTTTTTAATTAATATTTCATTACCGAAAATGCATGCTATTTTTTTCTCTATTGCCTTTATCTATGCTGTTTGCTCTCTTATTTGGGTAGATTTAGTGTAATTTTACACATAATAGGCTGCTGACAACATTTCACTGTGATTGTATTGGCAATTCTTTGAACCCGCATCTAGATTTGACTATTGATCGGTTTTTTATTTGCAGGTTTATGAGAACACTGAGGTTAAAAAGCAAGTAGCACTGTTAAATCCATATGGAAAATGGGTCAAGGAAAACCTGCGATCATTGAAGCCTGCAAGCTTCCTCTCAGCAACAGTTATGGACAATGAAGCAACTTTAAACCGCCAACAGTAAGTTTATCTGTTTTATTTGCTGTATCATCATCGGCTATACATTATACGTGATTATCTTATTTTGTTTTGAAAGGTTAACTTTTCATAGTTGATAGTTATATCTGGGTTTTACTCAAGTCTATTTGCTTCTTAATTGACTTAGGGATTTTGTACCGTTGTTTTTATCAAGATATTAAAAAGGTTGCTTGTTTAATGTAGAGACTTATCCCATGAAACCATGCAGCTTGTGTTCAGCACCATTGCCCGTGTAGGTCCACCGAGACCTCACAAGCTTGGTTATCTCTAACACACTGCATAAGACTTGGAACTGCTTTACCATATTGCTGTTTCCAAAACCCCTGAGCAATTTTTCATGTATGAAAACTTGTTGAAAGTGAGGTCGCAGTTAAATGTGTGTGCGCGTGTGTGTGTGCGCGTGTGTGTGTGCGCGTGCTGCTTCATTAAGTTTTGGAGCTTCTTGCATTACAAGTCGTCAACTCTCAAGACCAGTTTTAACTATACTTTAAGAGATCTTTGTGGATATACCTACTGTGACAAATTGAAAGGTGTATAATCTACATGTACCACATCTTGGTGATTGATAGATCAGAAGTGTACAGTCATGCATTTATATTTAGTTTTGCATACATATTATACATTATATGTGTTGGTGTGGGCAAGGTTTGCAGACATACATGAGATCTCATATTTGTTCCTTGCCTTCCTTCCTCGAGTTTTCCCTTGAACACATTGATTAATATCTTTTACTCACTGCCTGGTACTTTAACTTGAAAGATTCACCTAAATTAAATGACATTTATTTAAAGTAGTAGTATTAACCACTTTGGTTGGTGTTCATTATTTTGTACTCTAATGGGAACAGGGCATTCGGCTACTCCAGCGAGGATGTCCAAATGGTTATTGAGAATATGGCTTCACAAGGGAAGGAGCCTACATTTTGCATGGGAGATGATATTCCATTGGCGATATTGTCTCAAAAGCCGCATATGCTTTATGATTATTTTAAACAACGGTTTGCACAGGTTTGAACTTTGAACATGCCTTTTGAAATTTATTTTTAGCTGTGCTTTATGATTTTAAGAACCATCCGTGGCATTATGAATGCACTAGGCTTTTGTTATCCCACCAATTTTATTTCAAATCATATATTGTTTGCTGAGGTTGTTTTTCATTCTGTGAATGCAGGTTACAAATCCAGCTATAGACCCTCTCAGAGAAGGACTAGTTATGTCTCTTGAAGTCAATATTGGAAAGCGAAGAAACATCTTGGAAGTCGGACCAGAAAATGCTTCACAGGTTCTGAGTATCATCCTTTCTTCCTCGGTGTACCTAATGATTATAATGCTTTTGCAACAAACTGCGTGTTAGAGATTTCATATATTGAGTGGACTCAAAACATTTTGTCACACTGTCCAGGTTATCTTGTCTAGTCCTATACTAAATGAAGGAGAGCTCGAATTGTTACTGAAGGATCCCTTCTTAAATCCTCAAGTTTTACCATCCTTTTTTGATATACGCAAAGGGGTTGAGGGTTCTTTGGAGAAAACATTAATTAAGCTTTGTGAGGCAGCTGATGAAGCTGTTAGAAATGGTTCCCAATTGCTTGTTCTCTCCGACCGATCTGATGAGCTGGTAATGACCACTTGGTTTTCCCTTTTCCATTTGCAATGTCTTGGAATTTACTGTGTTAAAAGCAATTAATACTGACCACTTTGTTTTCCCTTTTCCATCTGCAATAACTTGGAATTTACTGTGTTAAAAGCAATTAATACTGATAACAATTTCCATGAGAATATACTAGGTTTTATGATTGCAAGGTCATTGAATGGTTGTTGTTTCTTGTTTGGTCTTGTTTTGAATTATAGTTTCAGATTGTAAAGTAAACTTTCAGTAACTATTTTTGACTCATTTCTCATGCTTCCCCAATTGCTTTTTTCTCTCGGTGCTCTTTGTATGCAGCAAAGTGCAAGAAAACATTGTTGGTTGTACTCCTAGTCATGACTATCCTGATTAAGAATCATTTCACTCGTTGAATGCAATTGTGTGTGCTTTTTTGTTGATGGTTTGGGGTACCACTAGCATGCTCATGCATCTTTGTTGATCGCCCTCCTTCTTGATTGTTTAACAGTGAATTGTACTACTGAAATTTTATATGTTACATCACGCCATCTGTCAGCATGATCTCAATCAATTACGAATTCATCAGTTTTCTAATGTAACACATGGACGATCCTCTAGTTTTCATATCTTTCCTTCTTTAAAGTAGAATATGTAAGCTTTTACACAAATTGTAAGTTGTCAATGCTGTTGAGCCCTTCTTTTCCACATGGGTGTGTTATGGGGCTGATTTATCCTGACCTGTCTTCCACTTTTTTCAGCCATCCTGGGCATGCAAGGAAACTTCAATGTATGTTATTCTCCTAATTCTGAGTAATACCAATCATTTTCCTTTTTCAGGAACCCACTCGGCCAGCAATTCCAATTCTTCTTGCTGTTGGTGCTGTTCATCAGCATCTTATTCAGAATGGTTTGCGAATGTCAACTTCAATTGTAGTTGACACTGCCCAGTGCTTTAGCACTCATCAGTTTGCCTGTTTGATTGGATATGGCGCCAGGTTAAGTTGTCCTCTTTACATGAAATGTTTGTAGATGGTTTTTTTTGCCTTTCTCTTCTTAGATTTTGTTTATGCTAAAAATAGTGGATGAAACAGTTATTGAAGATATTTAAAGTACTTATAATAATATGCTGTCAATTTCTCTCCCTTCAGGTTAAAATTTAAAGACAATATCAGGTTACTTACCTTATGTTTGGGTTACATTTTCTTGGAGCCTTAAATATTTTGCTCTCACATATTGAATACTAATAAAGTCTATATTGTGAATGAGACACATTTATTTGTACTTTTTACAATTGTCTGAAGAGTTTTTCGTAATTAAAGCTGTAGGATACAGGAAAATATTCTTTTCATCTAAAGTATTTTCTTATATAAAGTTAAGTATTGTATTTGTGTGTATCTTAATCACTTCAAAATAGGTAAATTATTAACCTACCATTTGTCAAAGTAGGTCAGAATTCTTTGTATCCTGGTTGCATCAGCTTCACTTTTTGATATCTCTTTTTAGTGTTGAATCTTGTAAGAGCTCGTCGTTCATCCCATAAACCTCAATATGCTTATGTTATTGCCTCACATCTGTTGCTTGTATTGACAATAATAATATTGGTTAAATAATTTTTTTTTCAGTGCTATATGTCCGTACTTGGCACTGGAAACATGCAGGCAGTGGCGCCTGAATAAAAGAACTGTGAATCTGATGATGAATGGCAAGATACCTACTGTAACAATTGAACAAGCTCAAAAGAACTTTTGCAAGGTTAGTACATTCTTGAAACAAGAAATTGTTTAAAGATCTTCGCTAGGTACAAGATGTAGGAAAAAATAACATCCAAATACTGTTCATACCTTAAAACTGCCATGTTTCAGTGCTTAACTATAGTACTTTAGCTTCATTGCAGTTTCTCTGTATTGGCTGTGTTAGAGAATAATATAAATCATATTCTGGAGCCTCACCTATAAGCTTAAGCTTTTAGGTGAGATGGTTCCTTAACATGGTATCAGAGCCTTATTGACCCAACGGTCATGAGTTCGAATCTCACCACCCCCATTCTATTTGATAAAAATCAAACACAAGGCAGTGTAGGCCTGTGTGCAAGTTTCAAGCCCAAAGGGCTTTCACTTGAGGGGATGTGTTAGAGAATAATATAAATCATATTCTGGGGCCTCATCTACAAGCTTGAGCTTTTAGGTGAGATGGTTCCTTAATAGGCTGTAAGTACTTCCTATGCACTTCTTTTTTATTTGTTAAAAATGTTTCAGGCTATGTGAACTATGGAGTTTCAAATCTCTTCTAGTATAACCTTTTGGTTCAAGATTTACAGTTATGTATTTTTGTGCATCAGAAAAATTACTTTCTACTCCAGTTCTTAACGTTAAAACTTTATAAGAAAATAACTTTCATCTTCCAAAATGTTACTGGATCGCTGCATCTAACATTTGTATGTGTAGCTTATTGTATTGATTGTTCTTCACTATTCCAGGCAGTTAAATCTGGTCTTCTCAAAATTCTTTCCAAGATGGGCATCTCATTGCTTTCAAGGTTCAAGCTCAGAAATTCCAGTTTTTTTTTCCACTTTTTTGGAAGTCAATTTACAGATGCCTTGTGGATTTTACTGGTCAATTGACTTGTTTGTTTTCTGTATTTAGCTATTGTGGTGCACAGATATTTGAGATTTATGGATTGGGGAAGGAGGTTGTTGATCTATCATTTTGTGGCAGTGTTTCAAATATTGGTGGAGCAACTTTTGATGAGGTAATTTGAACTTGGTAAACTAGGAGCTAATAAGAGGTGGAAATTTGGTACCTTTTCTTGTTGTAGTTAACTTCCAATGTTCTAATCCTTTCAATCTATACCTTCACTTTTCAAGTTGCTTTTTTTTGTTGATTTCCATTTCTGCTTTTATTTATTTATTTTGGATTGCCATTTTCTCTTTTCAGTTGGCAAGGGAGACATTGTCTTTCTGGGTGAAAGCGTTCTCCCAGGCTACAGCTAAAAGACTGGAAAATTATGGATTTATACAATTCAGACCTGGAGGTACTAGTGCCAATGAATATGTCAGTTACATCTCACACAGACATTTACTACTTGCTTCCATCACTATTATGAAGCCCCGGTTGATATTTTAGTCAATGTTTATAGCACTAAGTGAAGCAACACCTCGGTTGCAGTTGTGATTTGTAAAAGTTGCTTCAAATTTCACCAGATCAGTAGGATGACACTAAATTACAGATTTGTCAAAGTTGATATCATTTTGAATTTGCTTGATTTATATTTCACACAACCTCAAAACTGTTCTTAAGACTACATTTTATAAAAAATTCTATAACAGGTGAATATCATGGAAACAATCCAGAGATGTCAAAGTTGCTTCACAAAGCTGTTCGCCAAAAGAGTGAAAATGCATTTTCTATTTATCAGCAGCATTTGTCTAACCGGCCTGTGAATGTGAGTGCTGAAATAAATTAGTTTATGTTTTAATTTTTTGTACTCTATTTTATTCTTTTGAAAACCAGCATTTTATAATCATGTAATTAAAATCTACTATCATTTCAATTGTAGGTTCTTCGTGATCTTCTCGAGTTCAAAAGTGATCGCGATCCAATACCTGTGGGAAAGGTTGAACCTGCAACATCTATTGTTCAACGGTTTTGCACTGGTGGGATGTCACTTGGAGCTATTTCTAGAGAAACTCATGAAGCAATTGCCGTTGCTATGAACAGATTAGGTGGAAAATCTAATTCAGGGGAAGGTGGTGAGGTACACTTTTATAGATCAGTTCTCTTTGTTTGTTTTGTTTATAACTTAGTCTGTTCATTGCTTACCTCTCTGTCTATGTTTATGAATCACACAAAGGCTTGCACAGAAGGAATAGTGATGAATCATCAGCTCTGCATGAAACCATACTTCTATTTGGTCCTTTTTTAACATATATTGGAGATTAAAGCATTTACTATATTATGTCATCTAGGATCCTATTCGTTGGAGCCCACTTACTGATGTTGTTGATGGGTACTCTCCTACGTTGCCACATCTTAAAGGTCTTCAAAATGGTGATACTGCTACCAGTGCTATTAAGCAGGTGATGATCTTGACCTGCATTTTCACACAAGTTCCTAACCTCATGTGAAAGAGGATTGAATATTTTTAGCAGATCATGAATGCCTAACTAAAATATTAATGGTATATGTTCTGTGTAGGAGAGAAATTGTGCTCTCTCTTTGAAGTAGTCAACTTAGACCTGCCATTCACCAAGACATCTTGGTATGTGGATTATCTTTTGACAACTAGTTGCATTTTATTCAGGTTGCTTCAGGACGTTTTGGTGTCACACCAACATTCTTGGTCAATGCTGATCAGTTAGAAATCAAAATTGCACAAGGTGCCAAGCCTGGTGAAGGTGGCCAGTTGCCTGGGAAGAAAGTCAGTGCATATATCGCAAGGCTGAGAAATTCAAAACCTGGGGTTCCACTTATATCTCCACCCCCACATCATGACATTTATTCCATTGAAGATCTTGCACAATTGATCTATGACCTTCATCAGGTGATCAATTACTCTATGTTGATCTGCAAGCATTCTTCACTTTAAGATATACCCCCATATTGTAACTTCAATTCCTGCCGAACAAACAGGTCAATCCTAAGGCTAAGGTTTCTGTAAAGCTTGTGGCAGAAGCTGGTATTGGCACGGTTGCATCTGGGGTAGCAAAGGGTAATGCTGATGTTATACAGGTATTTTCTCATGATGCATTGACCATGCCCATTACACCTTAATATGTCTGATAGTTCTGTGGGCCCTCATCTCCATGCTATTTAGCCTCTTCCAAAGGTGGTATATTCAAGTAATTTGCTGGATATTAATTAAGAGGTCAAATACTTTTCGGTCAATATGTTCCTTAAACAAAGTGATTCTCAATTATACTTAACAAAGTGTCTCCCCTATGACAAAAATAAAAATAAGAATAAATAAATAAAGCATAAAGTATGGTAGATGTTTAGGGTCAGAACTTATTCTATGTTGTGACGTGGGACTGAAAAGAGAAGGGAGATTAAGCATAAATTGATGAAACCAGAACAAATAATGCAGAGAAGAAATAAGGAGTAAAGAAGAATTAGAGGAGAGCAAAAGTCTAATAACACAAAATTCTTTTTTCTTGTAACCGGTTCCCATGGTTTTGACATTATAAACTAGAAGAGCTCAATCTTTTGTGTTCTGTATATGTTAAGTGGTAAAGTGTTGAGTGGTAAAGTAGAATACTGGTTGTCTTTTCTTGAAAAGATCAAATTTTTCTAGCCATCCTAACCCCACTCTTTTCTTCCCATACCCCTCCACAGTCCACATCGTTTGCAGGTGATGTAACTAAATATGAAGTTTTATTGAAGAAGCATTCACCTGTGCTCCTCTTTGTTCCTTGCTTTCCTTTATTATTATTATTATTATTATTATTATTATCTGAAGGGAAATTTCATGTTATGATTCTTTATGTGCATATGGAAAGCTGGAGAATTCTTGTCAAAAAATATATATTGTTTTGGATTACATTCTCAAAAGTAGTGGGGACCGACCGGGGAGTGCTTAATCCTATCTTGTATTTTATTTGCAGATATCAGGACACGATGGTGGAACTGGAGCTAGCCCCATAAGTTCCATTAAGCATGCTGGTGGACCTTGGGAACTTGGACTCACAGAAACCCATCAGGTTGTTATATTTCTTTTGTGAACAGGACTTTACTCATTGTGATCTGGTTCTCATACATTTTGTGTGCTTTTTGATCAATGGAAATCTCTTACAGACTCTCATTGAGAATGGGCTCAGAGAAAGAGTGCTCCTTAGGGTTGATGGGGGCTTCAAAAGTGGAGTTGATGTCATGATGGCTGCAGCAATGGGTGCCGATGAGTATGGGTTTGGTTCCGTCGCAATGATTGCTACAGGATGTGTAATGGCCCGCATTTGTCACACTAATAATTGCCCTGTTGGTGTTGCCAGTCAGGTATCAATGGAACTGTATATGGATTTGCATATTGTGTATCCACTCAGTGACTTATTCTTTCAAATGGAATTTCCTTTAGAGAGAAGAACTGCGTGCTCGGTTTCCTGGCATCCCTGGTGATCTTGTTAATTTCTTTTTATACGTTGCTGAGGAGGTAATCTTTTTTTCTTCCAATATAATTTTAATGGAATTATTGAAGTCATTTCTTCTTTTATCCCTGGTTGAAATTTTCCAACTTTTTCCTGATTCTTGTTGCTTTTCCTTATGTGGACTTAGATAAGAGGCATGCTGGCACAATTGGGTTATCAGAAGTTAGATGATATCATTGGGCATACAGATTTGTTAAGACCACGAGATATATCTCTTGTCAAAACTCAGCATCTTGATCTCAGTTATATCATGTCGGTATGTATTGAAAGAGTATCTAAACTTCCTGCCATTTGTTTTCCTGACATAGACTTGCTCTGCCCTGTGTATCAATAACATTGGTTCTACTCTTTTTTTCCAGAGTGTAGGCTTACCAAAACTGAGAAGTACTGATATCAGGAATCAAGATGTTCACACCAATGGTCCTGTTTTAGATGATGTTGTTCTTGCAGATCCAGAGGTATGCTTCATATCAATATTTCAAATTTCTACTTTGAATCAATGGCATTCACTCTAAAGGGGTTTAGGGGATGAGCTCCGCTTAAAGGTTTTGGTCCCTGTGGGGAGGCCTTGGTGTACCTCTATATTTTTGTTGGAAGACATTGAGAAAATTCCATGGGCTATGGGACTGAAGCCTTGTTTATGGTGGTTGTGATTCTTTGATGGTAGTACAGACAGCATACCAATTATATGCAAGCATGTGTAGGGTGCCTTACTTTTCACTTCCATACTTCTAACTAATATCTTTTTTATTTTTCCAGATTCTAGATGCTATTAACAATGAAAAAGTTGTCAATAAAACCATAAAAATATACAATGTGGACCGGGCTGTTTGTGGGCGAATAGCTGGTGTGATTGCAAAGAAATATGGTGACACTGGTTTTGCTGGGCAGCTGAACATAACGTAAGATGTGACTTTCTGATGGCAAGTACTGACAGTTTCATTCAAATGCAATTTAAATAAATTATCTTCACGGCAACAGGTTTACCGGGAGCGCTGGGCAGTCATTTGCATGCTTTTTGACACCTGGAATGAACATTCGCCTAATAGGAGAGGCTAATGATTATGTGGGGAAGGTATGTTGGGAAAAGCTTCAACTCTTATCTAGTTGTTTGACAAGTTTGATGTTGAATCAAATGTATATTGATTATTTGATTCAGCCATCATGCCCTGAAAGTTTCTCGATTCATGTATTTGAGAATTAGTTCTATACTGTTAGATTTGATTAGATGGTTTGAGTTAGAATTTTGCTGCTGTTGTATTAACTTGACAGTTTCACAATGAATATGCTGAGCACACAAATTGTTTTTCAAATGATAATATAATTTCAATTTGGATAATTCAATGTTAAGCTAATATGGTTTGCTAATCATATTGGCAGACTGTTAAGGCCCTGTTTGGGAAGCACTTGAAAAGTGCTTTTCAAAAAAATTGATTTTTTTAAAACTAATTTTTTTTAGTGTTTTTAAATCATTTTGATATACTGATATCAAAAATATTTTTTCTAAAATAAAAAAATATATATTATTTTAATGCATTTCTAAGTGAAAATTATTTATAAAAAACAACCGCAACCACACTTTCAAACACCACCTAAGTCTTGTTGCTGAGCTGTGGTTTCTGAAACTAGTTGTGAATGCATTTAGGGTATGGCTGGAGGAGAGTTGGTCGTGACTCCTGTGGAGAACACTGGATTTGTTCCTGAGGATGCAGCTATTGTTGGGAATACTTGCTTGTATGGGGCTACAGGCGGCCAAGTATTTGTCAGAGGGAAAGCTGGGGAGCGGTTTGCTGTCAGAAACTCACTTGCACAAGCTGTAGTTGAAGGCAGTGGAGACCATTGCTGTGAATACATGACCGGTGGTTGTGTCGTGGTACTTGGAAAGTGAGTAATGTCTCTCTACATTACTTTTTTTTTTCCAGTCAAGCAATAAGAAGAGAATGTTATTTTAATTTTGACCCACTGTTACATTTCCATGTCACAGAGTGGGTAGGAATGTAGCTGCTGGGATGACTGGAGGTTTGGCTTACATTCTTGACGAGGATGACACTTTGATGCCCAAGGTTTGTGCTGATACGACCCTCTATCCACACACTTCGCCATTGCAAATTTTGTTCTTTTAGTGATTGGATTTCCAAGAGGGTAGCGCTAACTACAAGGATGGTATCTTGTTTCTTAGCATTTTTATGACACCATCAGCTTCTCAAGCACACACAAACATCAGTTCCCCGTACCAATTATGTAAATTCTGAAAATCATGATACTGCTTCCACTTGAAATGTAAGATTGAAGGGATGGCATAAAAACACTTCACACTAGATACTATAAAAGCACTATGCCTCCACTGAGGACGAACCTCAAGTGCAGTGTTAAGGTTCTCCCTATTGTGCTCTGGTGGACATCGTTTCAGACCATGGGAATACCCTCCCTGCATGTTTTAAATCTTAATGCTCTTTCCTAATGTCTATCTTGTCCCCTGAAATCCTCACTGGTACTTGGCTTCAGAATCACTTATAATGCTGTCCATTCTTTTAAAAAAAGCTTCAAAATCTTGTTTGTTGTAACTGTGAACAGGTAAATAAGGAAATAGTGAAGGTCCAAAGAGTAACTGCGTCTGTTGGCCAGATGCAGCTAAAGAGCCTTATTGAAGCACATGTTGTAAGTCCACAGAACAAAACTGGTTCATGTGCACAATTGCACAGCATAAATTAAGATATACTTCCCTTTTATTTATCCAATCATGGTTTAACTGACACGTGCTTGCCGGATGAAGGAAAAAACCGGGAGCAGCAAAGGCGCTGCTATCCTGAAGGAGTGGGACTCAAATCTGCCACTCTTTTGGCAGCTAGTACCACCCAGTGAAGAAGACACCCCAGAGGCTTGTGCATCATACGAGGCAACCAGTGCTGGGCAGGTGACGTCATTGCAATCTGCATGAGATAGCCTTGCGAGAAAACCCTGGAGGCCTGCCAATAAAACCCGAATTTGCAACCCCAGCCTGTACAGGTCGAATTTAAACAAGATGAACTCTTGGCTTGGAATTCTCCACAGATTTATCAGGTATCCCTGGCGATGAAGGTTTTGTACTTGAAAGATTAACATCGCCCAAGAGAGAGCATCTGCTATTCCCAGACATCCATTTTCGAGCATCCAGGTTCCACTTTGTTACAGAAATTGTACAGTGATTTGTGGCAGAAAATGTAAATTCAATTTTAAAACTTTCCCTCCGTTGTCAAGATTCTGATGTTTAGTAATAGAAAGTTCGATTTCATTTCGCTGGCCATTGCTTTCTCAAAGTTAATGATGTTCTTGGCAGAAGATGATGATTTTCCTTCCTTCCTTCCCCCCGACAATGAGATACCAAGGACAGCATGCTGAACACACCCAGGGCAACTATTATAACATGTATGTTGTCATTATTTTCTGTTTTCTTTTTCACGGTTTATTGAGAGCCCCAGCAAGGCTCGAATTAAAAAAAAAGGAAGTAATATTTCTCTCATTTTACTGTGATTGTAGAAACTGCATTTAGTGTAATATTCCAAGTGATGTATAAAGGGTTCTGCAAATATGTACGAATTATTTTAAATTATATTTAAAGATTTTTATATCATTTAAAACACCATTTCAAGATACAGATGGATTCCTATAATAATGAGCTACAGCGACTAGTTAGTTTGAATACTAGTTTATTGCCTTGTAAGTTGTAATCGGTTTGAGAAAAGAAAAAAAAAAACTCAAAATAAATTTCTCAGGCATTGTCATTAACATGTCTTCTAAAAAAAAAGACTTTAATTATAAATTGAATGATATTTTAATTTAATAATAAGATATAAAATATTTGATCAGACTAACTAGTGAAACTCGCAGGGATAATTTAAAAAAAAAATTAACTGAATGTTAAAATATGAAATAAATTAAAAAAAAATGAACTTAAATTAACTAAGCAAGCCAGTGGTGTAAGTCATCCACGTCATCATAATAATCCATAATTGTTTTATTTCATAGATTTCAACCTTTACTTGGACAAAACATAAAATAACAAAAAAAAAAATCCAATTGCAAGGCCTGAACATTAAAATAATAAAGTTTAGGCGGGTGGGACTTACAACCCAACCTGCATGTTTCGGCAAAACATAAGTATAAAATTATTGATTATTGAAAGAAAAGAAAAGGTGAGACTAATTATGGACGTTATAATTTATTAAAATCTTGGATTATAATTAGTTCCATGTAGGTGATGTAATTCTTCAAAATGATTTTCGATGGGACCTAAGAAAGAGGGGAGGGGGGGCATCTTCTAGTTTGCTCGGTGAGGCTAGGCTAAAGTTTTATGTGGTATTTATTAATGGTTTCAACAAGCCAAAGCCTAGGACTTTCTTGACGATTGTCTATAGCTATGATTTTCTACTAGGAATAAACGAAAGGATGCTAAAAAGTTTTCAAGATTTGGGGAGATTTTCTCCTTTTGGATATATACTTAAATAATTAGCACTTAAATAATTAGCAAGATGGGCGGCTATGCAATGGATATATACTTATTTAATTATAGACAGAGAAAATCCTGTGAAAGGTTTGGACTTGTCCATGACTCCATTCCCCGCTCGATTATTTTATATGGGTTTATTCGTTTTTTTGGAAAATAGTAATGATACAAAAGGTATAGGAAAATAGGAATGATGTTAAGAGGTGTTTCACAGCACGTTTCTAAATTGGTTTTAAAAATTTGTATTTATTTTTTATTTTAAATTCATTCATTTTGTTTTTTTAGATCATTTTTATATACTATATCAAAAATAATTATTTTTAAAAAAATTATTTCGATGTATTTTTTAAAAAATATTTTAAAAAACAATCTCGACCACACTTTCAGATAGTCTCTGACTGGGACTGGTTGGAATTTATCATATTTTTGGTTTTGTTTATCTGTGTTTTTAAGCTAGTTTTTTTTTAGAAAAAATGGATTTTATTTTTTTGTTTTAAATTAATATTTTTATATTATTTTGATATGGTGGTATCAATAAAAAAATTTAATAAAAATAATTATTTTAATGTGTTTTTAGACAAAAATTACTTTAAAAAATAATCATTAACATATCATCAAACACTTTATTCACCAAGTAGAATATTAAAAAAATTGATTTTACAAATTAAATCAATCAACTTAATGGATCCATCAAAATTTAAATTAATACTTTTTAAAATAAAATAAAATGATACTATTTTATCAAGTAGGTATTGCATTGCAAACGATTTCATCATTCTTCAAGTTTAATAAATCTGTACACAAAACACTGAATCAGTCTACATTTGACACTTGGCCAATCAAAATCTCTAGCTAGCTTGAGGGCAAATCAAATCTCTACTTGGTGATTTGAGTCCCTCGTCCAACTTCATTTACTAATCGAAGTAGAAAGTGAAAGCATCAATCGGACAAGTAATTTCAAATGGCCTGTAATTTGAATTAATGAGTTATCAGCTGTCACTTCAATCATTTTTTATATTTCTACCCTATTTTTTTATACTGTCTTTTCTTATTTCATTGTCTAATCATCTCAGAGCTATGATGTGATTGGTCATGTTGAGATCTCGAAAACTTTTTTACCTGGAAACAATTGCTGTCAAACTCAAAAGGTCAGGACCGACCCGTTTATCTTTGCGCAGCGCTGTTTTTATTAAAATAAATAAATAAAATTATATCATTTTAAAATAATAAAAAAACACTTTAAAAATAAAAAATATATTTATTTATTTGTACAGCATATCACCAGCAAAACAAAGGGCAGCGGCAAGAATGACAAATTTTCTTGCTTTTAGCCGTAAACCACCAACAAGACTCACCGTACAATCAATGAAAGAGCTTATAGCCTGTCCAGATACAAATGCATCTCCCCACCATGCAGACACCTGTCGCCCACAGCTTTGAAAATTTGTCATGTTTCCTAATCACTTCACTGTTTTAAATTTCAAAAGTATTTAAAAAAAAAATTAATATTTTTAAATCATTTTTATAATTTTTTAAAAAAATAAAAAAATATCATTTTAATATATTTATAAAAAAAAAAACTAACTGCAAACGCATCACCGAGCATTAATTTAATTTTCAGATGCTGCGATGGAATTAAACTATCGTCATTTTGTCTATGTTTTGTGTCCATGCATGCATGTCATCTCTTAAAATAAATAAATAAATAAATAAAAACAATCCCATCCCCCCTAATCCCGTACTTGTCTTCCCTCTCTTTCTTTGACTTGAATCAAAGTTTTAATTTTAAAAAATAAATTATAGTTGTTTTGGTATTGTCAAATAATATTTTATGGCTAGTGTTTGTTGGTGATAGCTTCGCTAGATCCTCGCCTTCAAGTGTGGTGGTGATATAATTAATTTGTCAACCTACATGTTTGTTTTTTATTATCTGCAGCCGGCCAATGTGCGGATCTACCAAATTATTATTTTATATAGATTATTCAGGTAAATTAAATTGATTTATCAGTGGATTTTATCTGATAGTAGATGTAGATTTGATATGTAATATTGTTTAGGTAGGATTACAATTGAATCCAGCAACATATTTATTCCGTCAAATCTAGTTTAACTGTATATTTGAAAATGTGACTGAGGTTGGTTTTATAAATATAAATAATATTAATTTATTTTTTAAAAATTATTTTTGATATCAGTACATGAAAATCATTTAAAAATATCATATTTTTTAATTTAAAATATTTTTTTTTCAAAAATATTTTTAAAATACAGTGTCTATAATCTCCTAGTTGTGTCATTATCAAGGAGAGAAAAACATTACAGATTTAATACAAAATAGTTAACTTAAACTGATAAGGTAGTATGACAATTCATCTGATAACTCAATAATCCAAACTTTTTATAGCTAGTTGTTAGACAGGATCTCCATTTTTTAGTGCATGTGCTGTCTTAATTTTAAACTTATGGAAGGATAAAAAAAAAATAGTTATCATTATTATTTTCATCAAAATGGAGTTGTTTTTTTTATAAAAAAAATAATAAGAGTATTATTAAAAGCATGGATGGACTAATATTTTGTTTGTTATTGTGTTTTAAAAGTACTTTTGAAAAAAAAATATTATTATTATTTTTTATTTTAAATTAAAAAAATATGATGTTTTTATATCATTTGCACGTGCTAATATCAAAAATAATTTTTAAAAAATAAAAAAATATATTTTAATGTATTTCTAAATAAAAATTTCTTTCAAAAACAACATTAATCACGTTTATAGACAGACAGATATAAAATAATCAAGTCAGGATTACTGAAAATGATATAAAGAATTAAGAGAAATCGTGGGGAGTAAGAGTTAAGCAAAGAATGACATCCGTGTGGTACTGGTTTTTGCTTTGTGGCGATTGTGATTTTTGAAGGTTTGCCTGCGAGCGAGGATTGGTCTTTGTTTGGAATTTGCAAGTGCGGCAAAACTTTTTGACTGGCTATTTTTTGGAAGGACTCATCGCAGCTGCACAATTATTGTTATGATTTAGGCGTGTTTTGGTTCGCTTGATGTTTACATAACAAATAGTTCTAATTAGTTAGTGATTTTTGTGTTGTCAGTCATTATGCGGTGGCTTTGAGCAATTTATAGGGGGTGTTTTTTTGTGTCCTTTGTTAATTGATTTTTTTTAATTATATTCTCTTTTAATATTGAGTTGATTAAAAATTGAGATTTGTAATTTATTTTGATATGTTATATAAATATTAAAAAATATTAAGTTGATATTCTTTAATAGTTTTAATGTAATAATATTGAAAAAATACTTTAATATTTTTTAAATAAAAAAAAACACTTTTTAAAAAAAAATAAGTATAGACGGTCGGAGCTAAAGTGGTCCCGGCAGGCAATGCGTAGAGAGTTCTCAGAAAATAAATGCTTCGAGGTATCGTTCCCCGTAAATAAAAGAGTCCAGGTAGAGGGCCCACCACAGTAATTGACAACCTCAGTTGGCACTTCGCCGAGTTCCAACCTTCATACAGTAAAATATATTTTGAATAAATAAAAATCACCAAAATAGTTTTCAACTCCTTAAATGCCTTCACATTTCCTCTTCTTTTACCAAGACGATTCCCTCATCATTTTAGTCTTTGATTAAATACAAGTCAGCAGCTGGTGATGTCGTTTTCTGGTAATTAGAAAGTCGTTTTTGCATTTGAATTTTTCATCAGTCACTGCTATCTGCAATCACCATTAATGGATCTCGTACAGACTTCCATGAGCAAGGAGTAAACGCTTGAATTTTCTCAGGCACAGATATCCATTTTCCTTCCATTCTTACGTGAAAGTTACTTTCTGCCTCATTATCATGAAAAAGAAGAAGCATATTTATATTAATTTAAAGGTGGAAATTCTCCTTTGCGCGTGCTAATAACCATTCTCACTTTTTTTCTGTTCCTTCGACTTTCCATTTAATGATTTTTATGCAGTGAATTTGTTTTTTTATTTATAAATATATTAAAATGATATTTTTTATTTTAAAAAAATTATTTTTAATATCAACATATAAAAATAATATAAAAACACATAAAAAAAAGTAAAAATTAAAAATTTTGATTTTTTTTTAATATTTTTAAAACATCACCAAACAGGGAATATGGGAGCTCCACGCTCATGCCGTCATGCGTCACTGCGGGTGAGCACTAGTTCATCAAGGGCTAACTGCCATGCGAAGGGGTTGGAAACAGTGTTATAAAACGTTGCCGTCCTGATAGTTGTCCGGGTTATGTTTATTGTTATTATTTTGTTTTTTTAACAAAAAGTTTGAGTGGCCCATTTTGAGCCATTTGTTTTCCCCCGGAGTTTCTTTATATTATTTTATTGTGATAATATAAAAATAAAATAATTATTTTAATGTTTCTCCAAGAATTTGTTTTTAAAAAATAATCATTATCATAATACAAATCTATTTATTAAAGCATTTGGTGACTTCTGTTTTTTAATATATTTTTTGTGTTATTTTAATATATTGATAAAAAAATAAATTTGATGTATTTTCAAGCAGAATATCTTATATTATAATATCAAACACATATTGAACTTGATCAAACTTGAATAAATTTTAATTCAAAGACATTATCATTTACCTAATTTATAACCCATGTTTTTTTTTTTATGATGGATCAATCGGAATTAATAACTTTGGTTGAAAGTAATTATTAATGGAGGGTGTCACATGGAGATTATGATTCTACTGCTCTTTGATCGTTTGTACGCTTGGCAAGCAAAAACATAAAGCACGGCAAACGTGAAAGAATTAAGAGACCTTTTTGCCATGAGTGACATTTGTTTTTTTTTTTCTTTTATCATCGGTTTTGGTATGGATAATGTTAATAGTAAGAAGAATAGAATATATTCTGATATCTTATTCATCAAAATAGCAAAAAATAAAATAAAATAAAATATATATATATATATAAAGAGTTAGTTGTTAAATTTATACTACTGTTACAAAAGATATATTGTATTTTTATATTTGAATTTTATCTTTAATAATAGCTAATAATCACTCTGTTAATTATAGGAGAAGATTACTCTCAATCACATACTCTAACATACCTCCTCAAGGTAGTGCATGGATATCATCCGCGCTCAGCATGTTAAGACAATTTGTAAATACTTTATTGGATACTGCTTTCTTAAAAATATCAACAAATTAGAATTTTGATTTTATAAAAAGGAATTGTATAATGCTGACTTCAAGCTTCTCTTTGATGAAATGTCTATCCACTTCTACATATTTTGTCTTATCTTGTTGGACAAGATTATGAGTAATCTTTAAATTGCAGTCCTTTAAGAAAATCTCAAATTGTTTATTAAGTTTTTTAACTTCAACAATTCACATACTCCAATGGTCATATCTCGATATTCAGCTTCAACACTTGATCTTGACACATGTTGTTTCTTACTTCTCCAAATCACAAGATTTCCACTTGCATGTGAAATAACCAGATATAGAACGTCAGTCAACATTAGTATACTCGTCGACACTTAAGTGTCCATGTTTGGAGAATAATACTCCCTTGTCTGGTGAAGATTTTAAATATCGCAATATACATTCCACAACATTCATATGAGACGGACGTGGAGTATGCATAAATTGACTGACCACACTTATATCATAATCAATGTCAGGTTACGTGGGGGATAGATAAATTAATTTTCCCATTAGTCTCTAATATCTCCCTTTATTTGTATAACTAGCACTAGAACATTGAAAGAGTTTATGATTTTGCTCCTTAGATTATCAACTAGTTTACATCAAAGCATCTCTGTTTCAGACAACAAATCAAGAGTATATTTATGTTGTGACATAAATATACCATGCTTGGAATGAGCTACCTCAATATTGAGAAAATATTTAAGGTCTCCAAGATTTTTCATTTCAAATTTGGATGCCAAATGATGTTGTAAGCAATGAATTTTCTCAGCATCATCACTTGTCACCACCATATCATCAACATATATAATCAAGACAATGAATTTACTTATTTTATGTTTTATAAATAGAGTGTAATTTGAGTTACTTTGAATATAACCAAACTTTTTCATGACTTGAGTAAATCTACGAAACCAAGCTCTAGGAGATTGTTTCGAGCCATACAAAGCCTTCATGAGTTTGTACTCTATTTAAGAATATGAGTAGAACTTTCATATTCTGAAATTTCAAGAGCTAGATCAATATACATATCCTCTTTAAGATCTTCGTGCAAGAAGACATTTTTGACATCGAATTGGAATAAAGATCAGTCTTTATTAGCTGCTAAAGATAGAAAAACTCACACACTATTAAATTTAGCAACTAGAGCGATTTTTTTTTGATAATCAACTCCATAAAATTGTGTTTCCTTTTAAACCAGTATTGTCTTGTATCTTTCAATAGTTCCAGCAATGTTTTCCTTGCTAATAATCACTTTGTTATTATAGAAGAAAATTACTCTTAATCACATATTATGACAGAGAATCTATTTAAAATCAAGAAGGAATTTATTCCCGAGACTTGCAAATGCACCAACTACAATTATTTTTTTTAAAAATAAACAATTTCAAATAAAAAAACTTTTAAAAACAACCACCACACCATACTCCAAACAAGTAAATTTTCTTATCCTCTAGTGTCTATCCACTTCCAATTACAAATTTAATTATCTATCCATAACTAAAAGTTTGTTTAGGAGTCTAGTTGATGTTATTTTTTAAAGTGATTTTCGTTGAGAAATATTTTTTTAAGAAAATAAATTTGTTTTTTATTTTATATTTTAAAATAATTCTGATGTAATAATATTAAAAATAGTGTTTTCGAAAAAACATATCATTTTAAAAATTAATCTCTGACACCTCCGAAGAACAGTTAATACAACTTTGATAACCGCACGAAACTTAAAAGACAACGTAGTTATTGTTCATTAATAGACGAGCGGTGTTGCCTTATCAATAAAAACCGCTTATTTATTATATCACTGTTTTCTATAGTAATAAAATAAATAAATAAAATGAAAGAAACAAATGGCTTAACGGTTCACCCTGGCACATTCACGATCCATCTGGTAATTTAGCTCATCTCAAAAATCCAAAACCATAGCATGCGTGTAAGTTTCAGTTTCACCATTTTTTTGGTTCGATTTCTATTTTCGACAGCTCATAAAAAAGTATTTCAAAATTTAATGCTATTAATATTCAGTTAAAGAAACTATCTTGTTAAAATTAGATTAGATTCGAACTCGTGGCCGTTAAATCATTCTGATACCGTTAAAAATCATTTCACATAAAAATTTAAAATTTAATATAAAACTCTAATATATAATTTATATTATTCTCTTCCATTCATTTCACATTTGAAAAAGCTCAATTATCTCAATTTTATAACATCTTTATAACAAAGTTTGTAATTTAAACAGCATTTTTTAATTTTTTTAATTTAATAAGAAAAATCTCAATACAAATCCCCCCAACTTCAACTTGAGAATTAAGGTTCAGAGGACATCATACATACTAAACGTCTGATCAAAACTTTGCCTGTGAAGTCAGTCGTTGACAGTCTTATCGCAGCATACTTGCTTTATTTGACAGTTTTTAATTTAAAAAATAGCAAATGTCAAAAAAATACTTGACAAAACACAGTTTATTTATTTATTAAAATATAAAGGTTGCTCGCAAAATAAGATCTACTGGCAAAACATGCAAATTCCTCTTGGACTTTCTTTCTGTCAGACCACCCACCTTAAACAAGCAACTGGGTAGAAAATCACTGTTCAGAACAGCGCTACCTCCTAATTAGGCTATTCCCAGTAACAAAAACCAACCTTATCAAAATAATCAAAGCTAAATAAAATAATAATTAATATGATGAGTTGTTTTGATCACCGTGACTTTACTGTTTTTTAATCTCATAGATTGCAACCCCTTCGACCATGCTTTTAGTTTATATAATAGTTTTTTTGACGAGTGCCCTCTCTCTCTCTCTCTCTCCCTCTCCCTCTCCCTCTCCCTCTCCCTCTCCCTCTCGTATATATATATATATGGCAAGACAGAAAATACCCTGTCATTCAATTAAAGTGCAGTTTCCTCTCCTGACTGAAAAGAATGGGTCCCTGTTTACCATATATAGCTTAAACCTATCGTGCTTTACCTTTCGACACTGGAAAAATAACTGATCCAATTACACAGAACTTAAAGAACTAGACTTTACGTAAAGATCATGATTTTATTTCGAATTCAGTAACAAACTCAAATTGATTTCAAGAGATTGCAGACAATCTCAGGAACCATGAGTGTACGTAAATGAAATCGTTTCAAAAACTTATAAAGCATATCCAATTTCCAGCGGGCATGAGTCTTTGAGCTCAAATCGAATGTGCTTTCCCAAGAACATATGATTCTCTTCGTTGTAATTACGTACCATTAGTGAACAATATAATAAGATTAAACAGTTCGTTTCATACACAAGGAATAATCAATTAAGAACAACACCCCAGTAAGATCCTGATCTATATCTTCTTACATTTTCTACAAGAATCGAACCTTAATTTCGATCTCTTCCATGTACGCAGACAAAACACTAGCAGAGAGACTTTGATGCTTTGGTTCGATCTCGCAAACTTCATTTCATACAAGGTGTTTTTAGCAAGCTGGTGATCTTCTAAACCCAGGGAGATCGATCGAGAAATACCTTGTCAGGTAGAAGATAATGCAATATGAGGGATTTGGGACGAAGAGAAGGCCAGGAGAACAAGAAACGACATGATCAAAACTGGAACAAACATGAGGATTGACGGAGGTGGTGGCAGTGGTGGCAACAGCAGCGGCAGCACCACCAGCAACATGGTCAAGAAAACAAGAAAGATTATTGATCTCAAACTAAAATACCTGCACATCAAACTCTTCGTCATGCAGCAATGCTTCGTCCCAGTACCGCCGGCAGCCACTGCATCAAAATGGGAATTTGGAAAATGGGGTGAGGAGATTTTGGATGAGAGTTTTGAAAAACAGAGAGGAGAAGGTATATATGACGTGATGGTCATTGAGAATTGATGTAAGGCTGCGTTATCAGCACTGCTATCTAGGTATAGGAATTTGGCAACTAGTTGTAAGTTGTAACCAATCAGTTTCCACCTCTACTACTATGTCCTGGTTCAGTTAACCAGAAATATAGTTGTAGTTACAATTAATTACCAGCGACTAACGTTAATCACCTTTCTTCCTTAGGAAAAAAGATATATATATATATATATATATATATATATATATATATATACACACACACACTTACAGTAATAAATTATTGAAAGGTTAGCCATGGTAATAAACGCGTTAGTAACCAAATCACAGTACTATCTGGTGGGATTTTTCAAATTTTATGGAAGGCTGGAGAATATTTTTCTCACATGAACATAACTATTTAAAAATAGATTACCTACTTGAAAAAATTGAATTTTTACTTTAAATTAAATATTTTTAGTGTTTTTTTTATCATTTTTATATACTGATATCAAAAATATTTTTTTTAAAAATAAAAAAATATCATTTTAATGTATTTCTAGATAAAAAATATTTTATAAAACAATCACAATCACTCTCCCAAACATGTACTTAATGCTAGATTAAAATGATGCTAATAAAGTATTTTCAACTGTATTTTTTATATACCATATTGTATTTGTAAAAATAATTTTATTTTGAAAAGATTACAGGAAAATATTGATTTTTTTAATCCCAATTTAAGATGAATAGTGTTTGTTTTTTGGTTTAAACTGTTTCTTAAATTATTTTTTTACCTGAAAAAAATATTAAATTAGTATTTTTAAAATATTGTTAATGTAGTAATATAAAAATATTATTTAATATATTTCAAGTAAAAAATACTTTATAAAAAAACCTGCGCTACTAAACATCACATCACCGTTTGACTAGTGTTCAGTAATATTTTCCCGTGAAATGCAGTCTGTCCTTTTACTTGTGTTTTTCATCTCACACGTGTCCATTAACTAGCAACATTAGTTGTAGAATTTTTGTGAAGAAATCAAACTAAGGTTTTTGTCAGTTATTGTTGTAATTTTTCAAAATATTTTTCATGTTAAAATATATCAAAATGATGTTTTTTTATTTTTTAAAAATCATTTTTGACATCAGCACATCAAAATAATCTAAAAACACCAAAACATATTCATTTAAAATAAAAATAATAATTTTTTTGAAAACACAGTTTCAAAAACTGTCCCAAACACTTCTAATTCATTCATATTTCATAAATTATGGAACAACATTCAGAGTTTAGAAGATAATATATAATTTAATTAATTAGTTTTCTAAAAAGTCAAATGATCCATCGTTAGATCTCACCATTTTTTTTTAAAATGTTTTACTGTTTTCGTTATTAGATTTTAGCGTGCGTCCATTTTTGACTGTAAGAAATGTATTTTTTATAACTAGTTCAAAAATCTGAATTCTTTTTCCAGAGATCAGAAGGATATATCTCTTACCCAAGTCTTTTTAAGAGAATCTGTTCTTGATAATAAACTTAAAAAATAAAGACGAATTTGAAAAGAAACTACAGAAATTTCGTGGAAATTTAATTGTTTTCAAGGGAATTGCGTGTGGGACATCAAGTACATGAAAGGGGACGCACCTTTTTAACTAAAATGGGAACAAAGCAAATATGCAATGCACTGAAACTTCCATTGTGTCTGTTTCTTTGCCTTTATCGTTTCACTTTGAAATTCAATGGCCAGGGAGCTTTACTTTTTTAAAAAGTGTTTTGGTTTTAGAATTTTTTTATTATAAAAAAATTATTTTATCCTATTAATGTATAAAAATAAAAATAATATCATTTGATGTATTTCTAGACAAAAAAATACTTTAAAAAACAATCTCATTATACTTTAAAAATACTTAATTCTGAAAATTAAGTTTATGAGGTTCCACCCCATGTTCCCTTTTAAATTGTATTTGTGTTAAAGTCTATTTATCATATCAATTATAGCAATGACCGCCACTACTATAATAGCAATCCCATTATCACCATCACTAATCACTTTTTTATTATTAATATAATTAAAATTTATCAGCATCTCACAATCATTCTCCAGCATCACTATCTTTATTATATATATTTTTTTCTCATTTTATTAGCTTCGTTAAAGACTATTAAAATAAAAATTATTTTTCTTGATATATTTTTAAAAATAAAAATAAATTATTTTAAAAATAAATATCCTTCATTAGAATCCATTTTCGTGGACTCAGAAGAACAAGGCCCACTAGTATTTGAAACCCTTCCAGCCCCAAGACGGATCGGCCTCTTTTATCTAGACTCGCTTAGAGGATTTGCTGTTTCTGTTTTTTTATTGTCGTGTTGCCTTTGGGCAATAATACAATTTGATCCTCCAAATGTACCTGAACTTCTACGTAGATCCTCAGAATCTTAATTGCGTCACTCACAAAAAGAAAGAAAGAAAATCCATTTTCTCGTTTCTCGAATCTTGCTTCTCTTTCCTTTCTTTACCACAACTTTTTATTTGATCAAATTTGAAATCTCTGCCTTGTCATCTTTTATTTATTTATTTTAAAATACACCCAAATATACAATTTGTTTTTAAAAACCAGCAACTTGCTAGCGTTCCATAAAAGGACAAATGTCTACTTAAAAAGGTGCATGTGTTGGATGACATGCATACACCGACTGCTTGGAGCTGATTAGTATTATGTTAATTATTGTTTTTTTTATTTAGAGATATATAAATTAAAAATTAAAATTAAGCCTTTTCATGCGTGAGTTGTTTATCCACACCGCTGAATGAGTAGTGGTTAGGCTTGGTGTTTTATTTTTCCAATCTAATTATTTATTTATTTAAAACTAAGTTTTTGATGCGTGTCACGTAAGATTTGTACAATAATATCTAGAAAGAGAACGACATGAGGTTTATATATAGAATTGGGATGCATGAACTTGGATGTGCAATCGATCTATAATTAATGGATCCTCTTATTTTTATTGTAAAGAAATAATGAGAAATCGATTCCTCGGCTAAGGCCCATAGTTAGTACTCCGAACCACAGAATTCCACTAACCCAGCTCCAGGCCACCCATGTTACAACAAAATATTTTCCAAAATGTTAGTAAACGAGGATATTTATAAGAATAAATATTATATATATATATATATATATATATATATTTTAAGACGATAATATTAAATAAATATTAAAATATATAATTAGTCTCACATATTTATAAAAAAAAACAAAAAAAACATTATCGTTATTTTGAATACTTTATGTAGGTTTTTTTCTATGTAGAAAATTAAATGATTTTATACTTGTTGTAACTGGTTATTTTAATATATATATATATATATATAAAAGGAATTAAAATAAAATCTAAGATTAAAAGTATAAGGCTCAAGATGAAAAAAACACATATGTAATAAATTTAGAAGTTTCCATAGATATACCACGTGTTACACGATAGATATCATAGGCAGACAATTGTCAAAGAGAGCAGTGGGAAAAAAAATCAAAGAAGCCAGTTTTCCATTGAATTTTTTGAACAAATCTACATTCAAAGTATATATTAGCCCATACCCTGTACCCCAATGCAAGTGATATCATAATTTTTTTTAAAGAAAAAAATTAATTATGGGAGATTTTTTTATTATAATATAAATTTAGATAAAATAATAAATTTGTACAAAATTCTTGTTAAGTGCAAGTTTTCTATACAATATATGAATTTTAAATTGAAATAAATTTATCTATTTAGTAAATTTCAACGAAATAATCAGCATAAAATTATCATCATCATTAAAAAAAGCAAGATGATTGGGATGTCTGAATTATTGAATTCACTGTATTAAGATTAATTCATTTTATAATTCAACTTAAATTCAAAATAATGATAATTAGTCTAACATATTTATAAGAAAAAAAACTTATAAATAATCATTATCATTATTTTGAATGTCTTATCTATAATAATGAGAAATTTTAACACCTAAAAATATTAACAAAAAAGCAATTAAAAAAAATGACAAAAAAATATAATTAGATTTTAAAAAATTATTTGACTTGGAGAATAAATAAAAATAAAAAAGCAAAGAGAAAAATAATAAATATCAATTTTCAAATGATCACCAATACAAATTAAAATTTAAACATTAAATTAAAAAAACCTTTATAACAATGGAAATAATGAAAATAAAAAACAAAAAACTAAGAGCATGTACATATAAACATAGACAAAATAAGAACCTTTAAGAAATATATATAAAAAAATAAATGAATTAAAATAAAATCAAAGATTAAAAGTATAAGGACCAAAATAAAAAATACATATATAATAAATGTCATTTAAAAGACAAAATTTCGCTAGCAGTTCAATTCGCCTTACCTTCCACCTCCACCACATGTCGTGCCTGTTTGGGAGTGTGATTGAAAGTGTTTTACGTTAAAAAATGCATCAAATTTATATATTTTTTAATTTTTTTAAAATCATTTTTGACATTAGCACATCAAAATCATCTAAAAACACCAAATTTTTTAATTTAAAATAAAAATAAAAATAATTTTTTTCTAATTTGTTCAAAAGCGATTTCCAAACGAATTCCCAAATACTCCTGCCATCTCCCACCCAGAACCACAATTCAATTCACCTTTTAAAATAGTAATGAACAACAAAAACCACAATTTAAATCACTATTAACTACTGTTTGAAATTGCGATCTCGTTTGGCTATCTATAAAATAATAGTCATGGTGCACGTAAGCTAGCCCGGACACTCTAGTTATAAAAAAAATTATAAGTGAAAAAAAACAGAAAAAAATATATAAAAAAATGCGTCCAAGGATTATTCGTGGCGTGTGTAAGTTACCCCGGTTATAAAAAAAAAATATGTGGGAACAAAATCATAGTGCACGTAAACTGACCCGAACACCGTGATTATAAAAAAACAAAAAAAAGGAAGCCCAAGTGACTTCTTTGTTTAGTTCTTGGATACAAATAATAATAATATGATTAAATAATTTAACTGCTCCAAAAATTCGTTGTTAGGGAGATTTGAACTCCCGCGCCCTGCTTGGACGCGGTCTAATCACCCTGCCAAGTTACTCATTTGTTCAGTTTTTTGATACAAATAATAATAATAATAATATAATTATATAATTTAACTGTTTTAGTCCACAGTGTATCTGAGTGTAGATAAACAGTGCGAAACACTGTTTAACATGTTGTTTTGTTTTAGCTATATACTAATTATTATTATTATCAAAGGATCCAAACAATTACAAGTTTCACTTTTCCAAGTAGCCGATCCGGTGATGGAGGGACAAACAAAAACCAATTGGCATCAATAAATTAGTGTGTATATATTAACAAAATACTAAAAAGGCTAGGGTGAAACACTGTTTTATCTATTACAAGTACAGATTTATATATTGGCACTCGGAATTCACATCGCGTAATTTTTATTTTTCTATCATGCTTTTTTTTTTTTTTAATTTGGTCATTCATAATAAATTGAGATTGATGGCTTGTAATATACTAGCAACTGAATTTTGTAAATACATTCTTAAAGGCCTCTGCACTAGAACTTTTGGGTATAATACATTGATGTCTTTTTAATCTCATTTTTTAATATTATATATTTTTTATTAAGTTATTATACTTTTATGACACTAGTGGTAGGTTAAATGGGTTAACTTGATTGATTTTTTTCTTATTTTATTAACTAACTTTTCATTTCTTAATATTGAGTTAATTAAAAATAATTCATGAATTGTAATTACCAAATAACCCAATTAAATAATAAAATTGAAAAAATAATTAATTAAAAATCAGAAAAAACTCTCAGTTAATTGAGGGAACTTGTCAAATCTATGATTAGTGTTATGAGAGTGTGATAACTCAATAAAAAATAAAATATAATATTAAATAATAAGATTAAAAAAAACATTGATTGTATAAAATATAAGAAAAGAGCAAGGCACTATTCAAATGAATAATGCTCTGTGAGATGAGGTATAATAAAACCTTTCCTCTTTTAGTTTTTAGGCAATGATTTGTTGTTTGTTTATTTTATATTATATTATATTGGTCTCAAAACCTGAAATAGTGTTTAATAAGTTAACCTCAATTGACTCAAGTTATTTTTTGTGTTTTTTTAGTTGATTTTTTCTCACTTTCATCATTCAAAACTAGATCGACTAGAAATTAAGCTGCATGATCTATTTTGAATTGTTTTCTAAGAGGATATCTTGGTCTCACAATCAAGGTCATGAATTTTGATATTTTAATCCTGGATAAATTGATTAAATCATTTTTTTAAAAGGTTGTATTTATCTTAAGACCTAGGTCATTGGTCCTTCAACAATGAATTTTATTTTTATTGGGTTTTTCTTATCTCATGACCCAAGTAACATGTTTGATAGATTAACCCAATTGTTTTCTTTCTTTTAATCATTTGTTTTCAAAATTTATCATTTAATATAGTGTTTGATTGGAAACTAGATCTCATGATTTGTTTCAATTTGATTTTTGAAGGTTATCTCTGTCCTATGATCCAAGGATAATACTTGATGAGTTAACTTGGATTCCCCCCCCCCCCCCCACAAATTTTATGAGTGATTGAAAATTAAACTTTATATTTATTTTTTATTTTTTATGGAGTTATCTCAGTCTTCACGACCAAAGTTGTGAATTCGGCAGATTAATCTGAGTTAAATCAAATATTTTTTTTCTTTTTCTTTTTATAAGGTTATTTTGGTTTGATGATTTAGGTCATAAATTTGACAAATTAATACAGGTTATTTTTATATTTTAGAAAAAACTCTTTAAAACTCAAATACATAACAAAAAAATAAATGTAATTTAAAAGAGACTCTCTAAACAAAATAAAATAGAAAAGGAGTATTGATCTAAATATAAAAAAAAAATAGAGAAAAACTATATAAAAAAGCTTTATTTTTAAAAAAATATTAGAAAAAACATTATTTAGAAAAAAGAGAATAAAGCAAAGGCCATGCAATGTTGGTAAGGCTAGCCAAACTTGACTGCTTGATCCATTTCATTAAGGTCCACACATAGGCTTGCCTTGGTAGCCCCGCTTGATTGAGTCCTTACCTTTATTTTTGCAATTTGGTCTACACCTAAATTATTTTGAAAAAAAATCAAATGATGTGTCATTTTATTTACTAAGATTCCGACCACTACGATTAAAAAAAAACTTAGACTTAAATTTTATTATCAAAAAACACATTTCTCAACCTATTTGACCTAAAACACCTACAAAACATCTTAGAAAGTGATATAAACTTATGAACAACCTTAAAAAACCAAAAACCAATATCAACCTGAAATCAAATATCAAACCAAGCTCAAATATATTTATTCATAACTATAAAGGATAAAAAAAAAATACCTAATATGAATTCCTCTTATAGAACCATTTGACACAAATTTCAACTTTGGCCTAAATCAGTATTAAAAATAATTTCTTTTGTCTATTGCTGGAATCTGATGACCTCTCTCTCACATCTCAACCATAGATTAAAAAAATAATAAAAATAAAATTCTATACTAAAATTGAATTTGAGTTAAAAAATGAGGCATCAAAATTGTATAATTTATGTTATTTTTAAACTTAAAGGACCATAGTGTATCTTTCCTAAAAAATCCAGCACATCATCCATGATTGGTCTATTTTTTTCTTCTTCATTTCAGTCCATATTCTTCCAATTCCACCATTGACTAAAAAATAAAAAAAAACAATTAGCTTTAAGTTAGAATCAAACCGCTTAAACTAAAATTTAGAGAATCAAAATGAATGGTTAAAACATGAATATCGTTATCCACAATGATCTGTGTGTACGTGAACAATGCTAGTGAATATCCAGCTGGTTTTAATATTCAGTATAATTATAAACAAATGCACTCGTGTGCTTTTGTGAACTTCAAATCATGATTTGTTCATCTATATGCCAAATATGGTCCCATATGTGAACTAGTTTCTCTGAATTTGCTCATGATATTCAACTAGTTTTATATATATTGTTAGCTATCAATGGTGATGCAAGTGGCCATCATCTTTTTCTATCTCGTCTAAGATTCAATGTATCCTCTTTGTACTAGGTACTCTTGTTTCTATAAAGAATATGAAAATAAAATCTTGTCGGGATCACAGAATAGTCCAAGTTGTCGAAAACAACACTTGAATTCTAACTTGATACTTCCCCAGGAAAGAATATTTAACAATAATCCGACCCATATTTTATTAGTTCGTCAATTGTTTTCTCCAACCTGCTTTGTTTCTTTGCTGTAATTAGTAATAAAAGACTTCCACTTGACGTGTGGTGTAGCTTTTCAGACCGATGTGACAAATAAACAATATTATTTGATAAGAGATTGTTAAACTTGAGTTTAAGGCTGTAAGAGTTCGAACCCTTCAATTTACAAAGGAAAATTTCAGCATTTCGAAACATAAAAAACAAAGTATAAATCTTTTCGAGCCTTTTATTTAAAATCTTATACTCACACGAGATATTGTTCAATTCCAGGTTCAGTTTATAGTGAGATATTTGTATAGATTAAAAAAAGAGGAACACAATTTTAATCTTTGAACATTAATGATTCATGTCCTTTGTCCTCACCGCAGATCACCTTAGTCTTTGAATATCGCACGTAGTTCATATAATTCTTGCGGGCTGCTCTTTTGTGGAACTTTCTATGGAATTTACAGCGACATTCAAGGCGTTAATTGTTCGTGTCACTCTTGGGATTTCTTATCAGAATATTATAATGGCAACCTCTTTTACCAGTCTCGATTCCCATCAGATATTTTCAGACATAGATTCTTCATTACATGGAGCTAGCGTTCTGGAAGGGAAACAATTAGCCATCATTTATAATTGTAGAGGACTGACTCTGGGCAAGCTTCGTTAGGATATTAATCAAATAACAAGAAAATAACACAGCCATGGATAATCCTCAACACCATCTTTTTATATATTCGTAAAGTAGAAGATTCTTTTATACACCCATGCACCACCTAATTCGGGAAAGTATGAATATCTCTCCTCTCTCTTCATGATTTTTTCATTGATTAGTATAAAACTTGAATGTTCTCATAAATTAGTAAAAGAAGATAGCAAAACCAAGAAAAAAATGATAGAGTTAAGGCCAAGAACACAAGCGAAGATATTCAAGAAGGCTACATTGAAATTAAAGATGGAAGAGAAACCCGAAGTCATGAGTATTCCTTCAAAAATCAGATTGAATTAGTGGTGGACATGTTGGGCATTTGTGATATTGAACTTAAGGCCAACAAAATAAGAAGGGACATGATCATGACTGGCACAAAGAGAAGAACCAGTGGTGGCGGTGGTAATGGTGGCAGCACCACCGGAAGAACTAGGATAGACACGGTCAACACAACCATAACCACTATAAATCTAGTGGTACAGTAGCTTACCATCAAACTTTGCTCCAGTTGAATTTTCTCTTTCTCCAGTCAAATAGCACCAGCCCCCCGTGATTTCCAGCTCAACACTCCATTTCACAGGCTTCCATTTCTGTAGAATTCAGTGTTTAAGAGGTCTAAGAGGTTAGTGAGGGATGTTTTTGCAGAAACCAGGAGTTGAAGAGAGAATTTAAGGTTAGAGATGGGAGAAAAAAGATATACAGCGACCAACTGCGGTAGGGTTAGTAGTAGAAGTTGAATTAGTTTGTTAGTCTCTTTCAAATCCTAATGCTAGCTATGTCCTCATTCAACTAACCCGAATCATATAGCTTATAAATAATGACTGTCACTGGTGATTTCTTCCTTTGCGCTTTATAAAGTTCCTTAATTGAGTTTCAAATTGCATCGTACTTAAGCCCAAACCATTTATTTTGATTCCACCCTTAATTTTTTAATAACTCTTAAATTTAGCCCCTGATTTTATCAGATTCAAGCCCAATAAAAGCCTAATTGAGGAGAGAATAGATACAGGTAAAAGAAAGGAAAATTAGCCAATCAAGTTAGTGCATTATGGTATTGTTCATGATTTGGATTATGAATTTGACATTTAACTCAAGTGAACCAATATGATATAATATGCCATCGACTTATTAGTCATTTGGGTTACATTTGGAGTCAACAAATCAACTAGGTCATGTCGTGACACTTTTCTACTTAAACTCTCGCATATCATTAGATTTTCTAGTGACTTTAATACTAGGTGGTGACTCCTAAAAATTATCATCGTAATTTTATGATTATAAGAACCCCCCCTTTTTGCTTTGTCTTCCATCTTTGGGGATGACAACACATAAAGCGCAAAAAAAAACTATAGTCACTACAGATGGTGACTCCACTGGTGACTTGTGTAGCTGGACTGAGCTTTGCTTTTCTGGTTGTTTGCCTATCTATTTTTGTTGGTCTATTCAATTTAGCACACATTTTTACTGCTTTGGTATGCATTTTTACTTTCAATTCATGAATAGGCACATCGGGAATGAATTAATACTATCATGCATTTTACTTTTGCAAATAAATCAAATTTTAGGTTAGGTGGGGAGTAGCGATCTGCCACATGACTTTCAGTCGGCATTCAGATTCGTGAAATGTTCAACTATGAATTGAGTGTTTACTTGATAATGATAGTCACATCGTGCCGCAACCATTTCTTATAAGCCCCTATACTACCTTCACAGAAGGCAGTCACTGGGCAATTCATAGATGTTTTAAGACCAGGTAGAAAGTTCACCCTCTCATGTAATGGTCTAGAACTTGTCGTTGGAGTACAAATTCCCCAATAATTCACACCTGATGTGTATGCATATATATATTTGCATCCAAATGCATCTATCACAATAGATAACATATCATCAACAAATCGAAATATAGGTACTCGAAGAGCTCCTACACATAAAGTCCATAACACTTGACTCTGCTAAAGCAATATGAGGGACAAAGAACATGCACTGTGATGCTCACTTCCAATAAGAGCTGGATTCTTTGAAAGATGGTGTAACTCATCTTACCGGCTTACTCGAGTAAACATTAAGAAATGCCTCTGTCGAGGATCCTTCAACTAGACCCGCTGCGGTTGCTCAAACGCAAACAATCAACCATCGTAAAGAGATAATAGGAGAATGGGTTCAGGATCCTCAACAAGATCCAACTTATGTACAATCAACATGGCCAACACCTGTACCAACCCCTGTGGTTATTGAAACAGTTGTCAATGAGTCCCACAAAACCAAGTCATCGGAGGGCATCAATCAAGATAAGATGGTGACGCTGGAAGCCAGTATAGGGGCCATTGAAGGAGTAAACTTATTTATCGAGTACAACCTGCATAATATGTCTAGTCCCGGATGTTGTAATACAAAAGAAGTTTCGTGTTTCTGAATTTATCAAATACACTAGGACACAATGCCCTGTCACTCACCTAAAATCATATTATAATAAAATGGAGGAAGTAGTGCATAATGAGAAATTACTAATGCATTTTTTCTAAGATAGTTTGAGTGGGACAATATTAAATTGGTAAATGAGACTAGACAATATCAAGATCCGTAACTGGAAAGATCTGGTAGATGCTTTCATCAAGAAAAAATAAGTATAATAAGGACATTGCTCCTGACAGAACAAACTTTTGCAACCTAGAGAAAAAAGGACAAAGAAAGCATGAGGGAATATGCCCAGAGATGAAGAGATTTGGCTGCATAAGTGCATCCCCCACTTATGGATAAATAAACGGTGACCTTATTTGTTAACAAACTTAAGGCACCATATTATGACCATGTGATGGGTAGTTCAGCATAACAATTAACTAATGTTGTTGCAGTAGTTGAACGAATAGAGTAGGGAGTCAGAAGTGGTAGAATTTTTGCATATATGGAGAAAAAGAGCTTCAAAGAAAAGAGGAAGGAGGTCGACTATTTCAAAAATAGCTATAGGGATAGGAAAAACAATTCCAGAATTACCACAACCTTTCATATCAAATTGCCAACATGAATCTTCTAGCCAAAGACCAAGCTAGAAATTTCCCGAAAAGAAATTACCATAAAACCCAAGAACAACTACCTCTACTATTGCTGCCTTTAAATGAGATGTATCAAAAGTTAAGCATTGGGCAAATAGCTCCTGAATCTCAAATACTTTTACAACCACCTTACCCCAACTGGTATAAACCCGACCTCACTTGCAAGTACCATGACATAACATTCATACTTGCAATGCCTCAAGAAGAAGCTCATGCAACTAATTAAAATTGGGTGGATAACATTTGAGGAAACTCCAAACCCTATGCCCAATTAAGCTTAAGGAAATAGAATGGATGCTTGATAGAAATGATGAATCAAGAGGTGTTCCAAGTGTCCACACCATTACAATGAACCCCTGCAAGAGCTTTTGAAAGATAAGTGCACCAGAATAGGAAAATAAAGTTTGTTTATATAATCACAATTTTGTTTGATCATGTCCACACATTGTGTTTTGGTTTTGAATTGTTTTAGTCTTGTTGGCAATTCTGCACATAACGCCACAAGACCTTTTTTTTGTTAAGTAAGCCTTTCTTAAAATCACCTCTTTTCTCATATTTTTAAAATGAAATGAGATATCATAACCAATTTATGATTATCCATTAGATTTCGGCCAAAATATCAAAAATCTTTCAATAATGTTTTTGTTTATTTTTTACTTGTAAACTTTAGTTTTCACATTGTAAAGTACACCATTGATATTAAAGTACAATAAATACAATGTTAAAATTCAGACCCTAGAATAGTCAAGTTTCGACCCAATGAGAAAGAGACTCTCTCACGAAGAGAGATCTACTTCGAGTCTTAGAAAATACTAATGAATAGAAAATATTACTTAGAAAAACAATTAAACAACAATGCAACTTACCATAGGTAGGGTGCACTGGGAGTGATGCGTCTTCTCCTTTCACAACAAGTTTCTTTATTCAGACTCTTGTAGACCATTAGGTTTCCATGACCTTAATACTAGGTGATGACTTCTAAGAATTATAATCATAACTTTACATGATAAAAAAAACCCTTTTTCCTGTGCGCCATCTTCTCTCTCTTAGGATGGCAGAGTGTGAAACACAAAAAAAGTCATCTCTGTCACCCCCTCAACAAGAGCGCGGCGTCGAGGCGACCCTCCTCAGGAGCGAGGATTCTTATTGTTTTTGTTTTGTTTTGTGAAAAGATAGTCTCCACCTAGTATTATGGTTACTGGAAAACCTAACTGGTCTTTTAAAGATTCCAAGGCAAGGAAGTGGTTGCGTATAGGGAATGATCTAGCCCCTCTAGTACACCTTGCCTAAGGTAAACTGCTTGGTGTTTTAGTTTTTCGTATGATTGCTATGGTTTGGTTGTTATCTAATCAATTTTCCTAGGATAGGGTCGTAAGGAAAAGGAACAAAATTTTTGATGATAAATTTACAACCTATGAATTAAGAGACAACAAGAATAGAAATTTAAGGAGACTCAATGGGCTTAAAAACTCACTTTTCTTTTAGTATTCCAAGTGTCCAAGACTCGTAAATCATAGAGAAAATGAACAAAAAATTAGAAATCTAAGTTAATTTGAAGCGCTTTAAAAGCTATTTTTACCTTAATATTTCATACTTGTACAACTCGTAAATTGAGTCAAAAATTGAAATGTTCCCAATTATTATTAGGGCTTCTTTCCAAGATGTGTTGATTAAATAATAATACTTATTATTCCTGGAAAAGTATTTTGGATATTTACCACTTCAAGGTTTTTTTATCCAAATATTAATGGTGAACAATAACGAATTATCCCCACTAATGTTTTAGATATTAACTCCTTTGGAATTTATTTACAAAAATATTAACAGTGAATAATATGAATCACCAAAAAATATGATTTTTGTATTTTTAGAATATTGGCCAATATCCTTTGGAATTTACAAACATGTTGTAAAATCCAAAAATGCAAGAAAATAATTTTTGTGTTTACGAAATCCATGTTAAAACACATTTTCTTTTAAACTCTGAATATATATATTTAAAAAATAACATTCAAGATATGTTAGTGTATTGGTCGTATGCATGAAAACATTTGTTTTTGGTATATATGTATATTTACTGCATCGCGCCGAAAATCTGGTATTCTAAATACAATATTGATATTTTAAAATATAAAGCAAATACATACCTTAAGCTAAATATGCCAAAAATCATAATTCTCTTCCTCTTATTTTATATTGTTTTAGAAAAGAAAAAAAAGTCCCGGATCACTTGATCAAACCAATGACCCGGTGGCAAACAAGTGTCTCATGCATGCCTCTTAGTTACTGTTCAAGTGAATTATAATTCACAGTGAATGAATTAAAATGCGAAGTGAAGAAGACTGCATGAGGGCTTATCGATGGGTAGAGGCGATGCTACTGAAACTACTACGCAACCGGTGACCACTGCTTCTAGAGATGCAAAACAGGTGGTGGATGATGGGAGGAAGTCTGATCGGGGCTGTTACTGGAAGTTGTTGGCTAAGGGAGAGGCTGAGGTGAAGGGGAAAGTGTTGACTGTTGTTTTTCTTGTTGGCATCCTCTCTCTTGTACTCTTCCCTCTCTTCTTTCTCTCTTCTTTCTTCCCTTTTTTCTCCTTCTGTTTCCTCTCCTTTGTCTCTTTTTTAGGTCAGCAAAGGAGGGGCATTTATATATATATATATATATCTCCTAGACATAACTCTTATTTAGGAAAGATTTAGTGCATTTAATCTAGGATGCAAAATTAAGTTTTTTTTTCTTCTGCAATTAGATAAACAAAATATGATTTGCAGCTCAAAGATCAAGCAAGAAAACTCATGGAAACCAAATGGGAAGTTGAAGAGAAAAGTAAAGAATTTGCAAGCATGGGTTGTTTCAAAGTGACGATGAACAATAAAAATCCCATAGAATATTTTGCTTTTACGTTGGACATTAAAATGGAGATATCTTGTGATTTTGATATCCAAATTGGGAAATTAAAAACCTCAAATTCATCTAGATGTGCAGGAATACAACTTTAATGAAGGACACATAGTGAAGATTTTTTTTATGGGCAAAATCTACCCGTAATCTGCTTGGTCAGAACTGTTAGGAAAAAAAGGATTTTTTGTTTTTATACTAGACATTTAAACAAGAATATCTTGAGATTATGATATCCAAATTAGGCAATTCAAAACCCCAAATTCATCTACACATGCAGGATTACAACTTTGATGCAGGATTCAAAGTTAAAAAAATTGTTTTGATGGACAAAATTCTACATGCAATGTGCTCAGTCAAAATTGTTTTGAAGAAAAGGATTTTCGCAGTAGCAACAAAATCATTTTTTTCAGTGCAAATTCTGAGCGATATATCCAACCTTAAACCTATAAAGTAATAGTAATGAAAAAAATGCTGTTGATTCTTCAAAAAGAAACAAAATATAATCCTGCACGATAGTCGATTGAGCAATAGAAATTATTGTGACGTTTCCTGAACCAACCCTCCTATTTTTCAACGAGACTAACTTTTACCAAATTTTAAAATTGGTCTTTGGTTATCCCGATTAATTCTTGAATCATTAAATTGGCTTTCTTGAATAAAACATGCAAATCTCGGGTCAGAATCAATCTCGTGACAAGATTTTCTTCTTTTATACCAGACATTCAAACATGAATATTTCGAGATTATGATATCCCAATCACACCATTCAAAACCCCAAACTCATCTACACGTGAGTTATTACAACTTTCATGAAGGATCGGAGGTGAGAAAAAAAAATTTGATCGTCAAAATCTACCCCTGATCTGCTTAGTCAAAACTATTTTAAAGAAAAGGATTTTGCGGATGCGGCAAAATCATTTTTTTTAGTGAGGCAAAATCCTTTTTCAGTGCAAATTATGAGCGATTACCTTAAACCTATGGTAAACAAAATTAATAATAATATAAAAAATCCACTAGTTCTTTGAAAAAAACAAAATATAACCCTGTGCGACAGTTGAGTAACATAAATTATTGTGACGTTTCTTGAACCAGCCCTCTATTTTTCAACGAGACTAACTAACTTTTCCAAATTTTAAAATTATTCTATTGTTATCCCGATAAATCCTTGAAACATTAAATTGAGTTTCTCAAATAAAACCTGCAAATCTCGGGTCAAAATCATTCTCGGGACAAGATTTTTTTCTTTTATACCAGGCATTCAAATGTGAATATCTTGAGATTCTAGTTTCCAAATTAAGCAATTCAAAACCCCAAATTCATCTATATGTGCGATATTACAACTTCATGAAGGATTCAAAGTGAGAAATAATTGTTTTGATTGACAAAATCTACCCGTAATTTGCTTTGTCAAAACTGTTTCGAAGAAAAGGATTTTTGAGGCAATGACAAAATCAATTTTTTAGTGCAAATTCTGAGGAATTAATCCAACCTTAAACCTAGACGATTTCGACAGCAAAGGAGGATGATAAGAAAAACAGAAAACAACAAAGACAAGGTTTGAAAAAAAATATTTTTATTCTCTACTTTTGTCCATCGTTCAATAACCATATGCGAATCTCTTGCATTTAGTTCCAAAGGGGTGTGTATACCATTTCCAGTACTTGGGGTCTAAAAATGAGTAACAACAATCTTGACAACTTTTATCAAGATCAAGAGATCATAAATGGATTCAAAACCCTAGAAAATCCCTTTAAATATCCCCCAAAGCATGAAAAAAAACCAACTGCAAAAAAAGAAAAAAAAAGAACATAGTTCTTCTAGGTACTATTATATTCAAAAGGTTGGCTTTATGACTTGCTTTTAGTTGTTTTGTTTTGTTTTGTTTTATTACTCATTGTTATTTACATTTATATTTATAAGTATAGAAAGAGATTTGGAATACTTAACAATTGGGGTTGCATTCACCTCTTTGATGTTGATATTTTCATTTAAATACTGTATACACACACACACACACTTCTCTTTAAGTTTGTTTTTGATATATATAGTGTTATTTTAGGTTGTGTTCTGATCTAATTTATGCATGTTAATGCAAGGGTGTTCATCTTTAGTATGTTTGAGCATGCCCATGCATAAAATGGATTCAGAAAACCCAATTTGAATCTATGTTTCATGAATACAAAGGTTTTGTTAAGTTGTTATTGTTTTAGATTTGTTACTTCAGGCTTGATTTTAATGTTTTGATTTCTTTTGTTAGTGTTTTTGATTCAAATATGGTTTACTACATTACTATAACTTGTTGGGATAAAAAAGAATATTTTAGGAGCCAAAAGTACTAGCTTTAAAGGTCTGACAGTGACTGACATTTTGGGCATTACTAGGTTTTGGTTGGACAATGTTCTTCATGTTTATGCATGATCATTAAATTATCGAGGGTTCATAGTCATCAATAAAATGTTTTTTGAGATTTTTATTCAAGGATTTTAGTTTTGAACCAACACCTAGTTTGAAAACAAATCATGAATTTTAAGTGAAATCAAAATGAATGAATTCCATATTATTATTTCTAAAATGATTTGCAGCATGCATGTGCTTTCTTTTTTACCAAATCTAGTTTGTGTTGGTATCCATGTTGCAGGGTTTGTTATTGTTTGTTGTTTGATATTCTTGGTGTTTTTTTGTGTGTTTTTAATATGTTTTGTTTATGTTTTTTTAGTGTTTTTGGCAAATTCAATCCTTTTTTTAGTGTTTTTGGCAAATTCAATCCTTTTTTTCTTGGATTTTGTTTTAGGGTTGTTTTTTAGTTAAACTAGGATTTTTGATTTGTTTTATAGCCAAACCAAATATTTTGGGTCAACCTAGTCTAGTTAACCCTATTAGCTTAACTCAATCAAGTGGACTCGATTGAGTTGATTCAAGTATAAAAAACCCGAAGTTATAGAACTTATCAGTGTTTTATTTTTTCATATTAAAGGTTTTTTTATCTTAGAGGTGTGCTTGACAAAAACCCTTTAGCCTATTTTTGGGTAGTTTTATTTTACATAAAAATGGTTTTTTTTTAAAAAACTAAAAATAATAAAATATTTTCCTGTTTTTCTTTCATATGGATAAAATTATAAAATTTATTTGATCATCTTTCAAATAAAATTTAAAATATGTTGAAATGTTTTTTAAAAGATTTATGGTCTATATTAAATTTTTTGAAAAAATTGTATTTGGAAAGAAAATATTATTCACGTTTAATATAAGGATAAAAAACCTGTAAAGGGTTAATATCCAAGATATTATTAGAGATAATAAATATTGTTCACTTTTATTATAAAGATAAAAACTCTAAAATGAGTTAATATCCAAAATATTATTAGGAACATTAAATATTATTTGCTTTAATATAAAGACACAAAATCTAAAAGGGTTTAATATGCAAAATATTATTAGGAACATTAAATATTATTTGCTTTAATAAAAAGACACAAAATCTAAAAGGGTTTAATATGCAAAATATCTTAGGGAGAATAAGTTTACAATTCACCTTAATATAAATATAAAAACTCTATATGGATTTAATATCCAAAATATTATTGTAAGTAATACAACTCATTCACTTCAAATATAAAGATAAAAAGTATAAGGAATTTTATCTGAAATATTATTTGGAATAATATGATATCAAAAATTTCAAGTTTAACCTTGAAGAAGCTTTAACAATAATTGAGGATATTTCACTTTCTTAGACCAAGGTTTTTTAAAAAATCATGGCTTGTTCATCATAGCAACCCCCTTCATGGTATGAAAAATAAAAATAAAATTGATACCATCAAACCACAACAAATAAAAAAAGCTCTCCTAGGTACAATATATTAAGAGTGCTAATACATTTTATTTATGAAATCAGTCCCTTACCCATTGAATTTCTGATAACACCAGTACATTCAGATTTTCCTAGCTCCCTTAGCCTAAACAACTATATGATGAATCCATTGACCCCTCCAACGCCGCGCGATAATTTTCTTCAATTATTTTGGTTTATTTTTATGAAGTTATTATAGTTTCAAATAAGCATCCTATGATTTTACAATAATTTATTTTTATTATTGTATAATTAAGTAAAGAAACGTTTTTTAAATGGAGTTTATCACCCAAACCGTGGATTTGACGGGTTAAACTTTTAATACCAAGCCGATTTAATATATTATCATCTTAATGTAAGAAATAAAATTCATGTTGAGCTTTCTTTTGTAAAAAAAATCAAATCATATTGTTTGTTGGTTATTCAGATTGTCTTTGAATCTTTCAAGTCAACTAAGGTATGTCAAAACAATTTTTACATGGTTTAATTTTAAACACAAGATAAATAAGAAATCACATTGAAAGATTTTAAAATTGACCCATTGAATAGTGTTTAATATCAATAGTAAATAATTTTCCATAACTTAACTATTCTTTTACATTTAATCTTTTTTTTTTTTTTTGTATTCCAACTACAACTTAATGCGGCCTGGAAACTAGAATACTATTGAGAATGATCAGAATGAAATAAGGTTTATATATAGAATTGAGATGCATACACTTGGATGTGCAGAATTCTATCTATAATTAAAGGATCATAATGTTTTTTTTTTTTTTTTGTCGCAAGGAAATAATGAGAAATTGATTCCCTGGCTAGGCCGGTTTTGAATTGGAAACTCTGGCATCGACAGATTGGCATGTCTGTGCCCATAGTTTGTTTTATAATAGTCTTTTCTTTTTTAAAAGATTGCCGCATCACCTCACTTCCATTCATTACCATGCATTCATAAAACAATCGGTGCTAACCACAGAATTACACTAGCCCAGCTATAGCCAGCTATGTCACAGCAAAACATTTCGCAAAATGCCTTTTTTTCCCCTCTCAATAATCAAAGGATCCAAATAGCTACAAGTTTCACGTTTCGGCGCCTATTAATGAAACGTTTTCTAAAACATCCAATTTAATCTAATTTAAATCTTGTCCGGTTAACTCTAAGAAAATATAATAAATCAAAAGAATTTTGTTGTAGTTTTATTTTGCTATATAGATATTATGGTCAGATTCTAAACAAAATGTATACTTTAACAGTAACTTGGTCTGTTTAATGGGCGTGTTTGTTCTCTATCCCTGTCATTACAAATGAAAAAATCTCCTTTTTTTTATGCATATTGGTTTTAGTTATTGATCTAAGAAATATTAAAAAAGACAATAAATAAAACTATTTGGATATAAAGTTGAAATAAAAGACGAGTTGCACATATATTATATAATAACAAAAGCACTCATGTGCTTGTGCGATCTTCGATTCATGAGTTGTTCATCAGCATGAAGTCATATGCTATATATGGTCACATATCTGAACTAGTTTCCTTATCTATGAATTAGCTTATGATATTCAACTATATATATATATATATATGTGTGTGTGTGTGTGTATATATATATATATATATATATATATATTGTAAACTATCAATGGTGATGCAAGTGGTTGTCATCTCTTTATCTCTTTGAGATTCAATGTATCCCTCTTTGTTTCTCTAGGTACTACTGTTTGTGTAGGTGGTTTCTACAAAGAAGAAGAATAGAATATCTTGTCGGGAGTCCAAGTTGATTCTCGAAAATAGCACTTGAGTTCCAACTTGATACTTTCTCAGGAAAGTAATCCAACCAGTTACTTAGTTCGTTAATTACTTTATCCAACTTGCTTTGATTCTTTAATTTAAGTAGTAATTAGCGACTGCATGCGACTTGACTCGTAGTGTAGCTTTCCAGACCTATTTGAGCAGCAAACAATACTGATATGATAAAGGATTGTGAAACTTGAGTCGTCTTCATCTTCACACACACACACACACACAAAAGATAACATAAAATGTAATTTGGGATTTTTTCTTGAGCCTTTATACTTAGAATTTTATCACGTGAGATTGCTCAATTCCAGGTCCAATTTGAAAATATTTAAATCAGTGGTGATGCCGACCAAAGGATATAGTATTAACGAGGATAATGTTTAAAATTAACAACCAAATAGCTGGCCATCTTTTCCTTTTGATATTGTTATTATTGAACGAGCAATATTCTCAAAGAAAAAGAACAAATTGTACACAAGTATGCTAGATTTCCGCAAGGATTACATGAATCCTGAAGCCAGAATCAGTCAATAATTTATACCCTATTGTCTGCAAGATGAACCACAGACTACTTTAATCTTTGAATATCGCACATTGATCACAGAATCCTTGCGGGCTTGTGCTCATCTCCTCTTTTGTGGAAAGCAGAAATCTACTTTCTATGGGAATTTTTAGAGTAAAGGCGTTAGTGGTTTGTCGACGTCTTACAAACTCGTCGCTATATTGCAAGGCTGTCCACGTACCTCTGGAAGTCAACCTTGCACTTTGACGCGGTGCGTGAATTGAGAGCTGGAATTTCTTATCGAATTATCATAATGACAATCTCATCTACCAATCTCGATTTTCCATCAGATATGAATCAACAATCAAATCATGATTCTTCATTACAAAGCCTTCTGTAAGAAAAATAATTAACCATCACAATGAGAGCAGGCCAGCATATATTTATATAGGTTCCGCCGGAGCAAATAAAATTCTTAAACCTCCAAATTCATACATTTAATCGTCTGAGTTGTAAGAGTATGATATTAATTAGGACTTAAAAGTAACATTCAATTTGAAAAAAACAATATTATAAATTTATTCTCTTGCCTTTAGGCGATTACTTTTTGTGGGCATCGCACGAGTACTAGAGGCCATTGTTCTACATTATCAGAAATGAAAAGCGATATTGCTCCAAGATGCAATTTAACAAGAGGACTTGGGCCATTCTTTGTTAGGATAGTAGTACTCAAATAGCAAGCAAATTCTGGAAAGTATGCTTGATCATGTATGAATATCTTTCCTCTCTCTTCAAGATTCGTACACAATTAGTAGATTTGAATCTCCTCATATAGTAGTAAAGGAAGCAAACAAAACCAAATCATCAAAATGTTTTATTTGTAAAAAGAAAGAGAAGCAAATACAAGAAAAACAATTGTGAATGTATATAAAAAGTTTAACCTTGTAGCACAAATATTCAAGAAGGCTGCAGGGAAATTGAAGATGAAAGAGAAGCAAGAAGTCTCGAGGATTCCTTCCGTAATCAAAGTGCACTGGTTGTTGAGACGTTGGGCATTTGTGATATTGGACTTAAGGCCAGCAAAACAAGAAGGGACATGATCATGACCGGAACAAAGAGAAGAACCAGTGGTGGCGGTGGTAATGGTGGCAGCACCAGTGGCAGAACTAGAATAGACACCGTCAATACAACCATAACCACGATAAATCTAGTGGTGTGATAGCTAACCATCAAACTTTGCACTTGATGAATTCTCTTTCTGCAGTCAAATAGCTCCAGCCCACCGTGATTTCCAGCTCATCACTCAATTTCATGGGCCTCCTTTGTTGTAGCATTTAGTGTTCGAGAGGGGCTTATAGGTTAGTAAGGGGATGTTTTGTAGAGACGAAGAGTTGAAGAGAAAATTCAAGGTTAGAGAATGGGAGAGAAAGGATATATAGTGACCAAGTGAGGACGGGTTACCAATAGAAGTGGTTATTATTAGTTTATCAATCCCTCTCAAACCCTAATTCTAGCCATGTCCTGATTCAGCTAACCTGAATCGTATAACTTATTAATTTTATGACAGTTTGTGGTTTACAATTTCTTCTTTAGTGTACGCTTAGTATAAGATATTAAATTTAGCAAGAAATACTATATCTTCCACATACTTTATCTTAAAACTCTAAAAAGAGAGAGGCTCGTGACTGGAACTTTTAATTAGATAAATAGATATGCTACCTCACACAAAAAAATAAAAATAGCGATGAGCTCAATCAAAAACTTTAGGTTGAATGAGCCTTCATCTTCTCAATTGAACAACCTCTTGCGTGCTAAAACATTCAAATTCATATATTTAACCTCCCAAGATCCCAACCATCCTTCCGAAGATAATATTAATTTACTGCCTTTTCAAATCGTGACTGAAGGGCTCGCTTTCCTTGCTGTTCTTAGCTACTCAGATCAAAGTTTTCCTGTGGACAATTGGATTAGCACAAGCACTTGTATACATTCCAAATTCACTCATCTTTAAAACCACCTTCAAATTATAATGAATCACTTTCAAGAAGGTGAATGGCCACTCGAGCCCAACTTGGCATTTTATATTTTTCTAATCCATGATGGGAGTGTTTGGCTCTTTGGTCCAATCTACCCTCTCGATACATTTGATTTGAATTGGCTTACTCACATTTTTTAATTGATTTTTTTGCTAGAATTCCGTGGATACGAAACTATTTGCATTGTAATGAAACTCACGGCAGATGCTTACACAATCCTTTAGGATGAGGGACATTGCACGCTATATCTTTTGAAACATTATATATTAGTCCTCTAATTTTGAAATCTTTTAATTATGCCTATTGAAGCGAGGTTTTTATCACAAAAAAACCCATATATATATTTTGTATCCCAAATGTTAGGAATTATTCTTTTTTATTTTCCTTCGTAATATTTATTTTAATTTTACCATAATTCTTTCAAATCTCCCACCCCCATTTCAAAAATTCTAGTTCGATTCCAGTATACGATTCCAGTAGCTAACCTTTGGGTCAATTCAATAAGATTAAATACTTGCCTTTATGGTGAAGGTCTTAAATACTACGGGCTTGCCAAGTGTGCAAACAAAATTGCCTTTTTGACAAAGTTCCTTCATGTTTTTGTATAAATTGTGACCAGGAAATTTATGAAAATTAATTTAAATGATGGTAAAAATAGTCCTTAGAAAAATTCAATGGCATCTCGTGCTCATTTAAAATTTTATAATCGTCATAAAAAAATAATTTGCACAAAAGCAATCGCATAAAGTTAGGTCATTATCGATATACTCATGCATCATACATATATAGTACAGTCATTTGTAAAATATTCCTATTAAAATGCTATAAAAGTTAAGTTTGAATGTTAGCCATGATGACAGTACCCACGCCAGTAGAGCTGACCTCGTGCTGCCAAAGGAAAGTGGAATTATTTTGGAAGTTCAAGCTTGCATTATGGATTTACAAGACAACTATCGAGCACTCCTTGTTCATGAATGTCAAATGAGTCTTATGACAAAAGTCAACAGTATTGAATAGGATGTTAGCCATTAATAAGACATATATATTGTTATAATCCATTTCTGGTTTATTCTCCAAAATCTACTCGAAATAAAATAAAAATAACAAAGATAAAATAAAAGGAGTTGATGTTGATAGAAAAATCAAGTTGGAAATTTTGGACGAATTCGAGAGTCCGATCGTACCTCTATTGTGTCCATAGATGAAGGAAAATAAAGATTGGATGCTAAAATAATTTATTTTTGGATAAATATGTGTAAAAATTAAGTCGAAAGACATAATTATATTTTTTATGGGCCAATTTGATTTAATCTTGGGCAATTTAAAGTATAATTATATTTTTATAATTGATGAAAAATTAAGTTCGGGAACCTAATTCGGGTTCAATTGAGAAGATTGGAATTTTCGGACATCGAATTGAATTTTTTCCAAGTCAATTGTTTGATTTCAAGGGAAAAATTGAAAACAATTGAAAGTTTTATGGACAATTGAGAGTCAAATTGCATAAATCCGAGACCAAGGATCGAAGTAAAAAAAGACGTGTTAATTTATGGCTGCTATTGAAGTTTTGACGGCCACAAAATTGCATAAATTTAAAAGTTTAAAGTCAATTAGAGGCACAATTAGGATAATTATAAAACAAGGGACCAAATGCATTTGTGCCTTTTATACAAGATTTACTGGCACTCCGGTATAGAAAAGGAAGATGCAACCCATCAGTGCACGTAATGAGCAGTTGAAGGGTCCCCTCCCTTCTTCTATTAATAGTAGACACAAGAAAAGAGGAGAGAAAAAACACAGAACAAGGGAAAAAGAATTGAAAAAATGAACGAGGAAACAAACAAAAACACAGAACATGGGAAAGACAATAGAGAATATGTGCAACACGATTGCGACTTCTCTCTCTCTCTATCTTTGGCAACAAAAACCTCTACTCACTGTCGGTGACAACAATTTCACCGACAACAACAACAATAATAACCACCGACAATAGCTGCACTTCTCCATCAACAACAACTTCTTCTTCCCTTCCAGCAACAGTAACAACACTTCTTCTTTCAGTAACAACAACTACAATGTCTTCTTCTTCTTCGGTGGCACCAACAACTGCATTTCTCTCATCTAGCTACAACAACAGCACTTCCCCAGTGACAACCACATCTTTTTCTTCTTCTTCTCCAATGACATAAGCATCAATCTTCTACCTCCATTGCAGCAGCCATTGCAATATCTTCCTTCTCTTCTTACGGCCCCCACATGCCACCATTCTCAGCCCCACCACCACCACCGACAACACCAACCCGACCTCCTATGCACGGTGATAGCGACAAGTAACCTCCTCCTCTCCTTCGTTAATTATTGTTCACTATGCTAGTGAATAGTAGGAAGTGCTGGACAGAATGTGCAGCCCGACCCGAGAATAATGTTGGTCTGAAATGGTCCAATAGGGCTGGGCCGACCCATTTTGTCGGGGCCGGTCTAATTTGATTTTTTTTAAAATAAAATACAAAAAATTGTATTTTTAGAAGAAAAAAAATATTGTTCTCGTGCATACAATCAAATTCTAAAAATTTCCTAGGCATATTTTTCATTAAAAAAATGCATCTTTTCTCATTTTTTAAAATAAAAAATGGGATATTGTAACCAGTTTACTATAATCCATTAGAGTTCGACCAAAGTATCAAAAATATTTTAAATAATAATTTTTTTCTTTTTTGTAACTTTTAATTATTGGAGTGTAAATTACATTGTAAAGTGTACTCATAGGTATTAAAAAGATAACAAATGCAGTGCTAAAATTTGGAGTTTAGAACAGTTAGGTTTTTGACCCAATGAGGTAGACACTCCCTCATGAAAAGAGATCTACTTTGAGTCTTAGAAAAGACCATCAAATAAAAAATAGGACGTAGAAAAATAATTAGACAACAATACAACTTACCTTAGGTAAGGTGCATTGGGGGTGATGTGTTTTTTCCTTGTATAACAAGTTCCCTTACCTAGACTCTCGCAGAATATTAGATTTTCTAATGACCTTAATACTAGGTGATGACTTCTAAAAACTATAATCGTAATTCTATTACTATTAAAAAAATTCTTTTTGCGCACAACCTCTCCTTGTGGGGGATGGCCGTGTGCGAAGCATGATAAACAAACCTCCGTCAGGACACATACAACACTATATGCATTAATTTACGACACCTTCATTAAAATTCGTTATTCGCTCAAATGGGAAGACATTGAAAGCAGTAATGTAAAAAAAAAACTAGGTTGGAGTCATGGCAACATAATGAACAGTGATATGATAGAATGGGAAATTAAGAAAGTTTTCTCGAAGGTGAAAATAATTTTCTCGATCTTTACACAACTGGATTTAAGAATTTAAGTCGTGCCAGACTTCAAGTTTTTTTTTATATATATTAGATTAAAAACTTTAGAAGATAGTAATGGGATTTTGCAATTTTCAAGTCTTCTGAACTCTTGAAGCCTTCTAATAATGATTTATAAAAAAGACTTTTAATTTAATTAATGAAGCAAATATCTACGGTAATGTTATAAAGAATGTACGAGTCACATGTATATGGAACTTCACACCCAACAAATTTACCATTTCCATGATTTTGTTAGAGATTACATGTCATATTCATCATTAATAAATAAATAAAAAATGCTTCCACTAAACACGTTTGGATCCCAGAAATCAAGGGCTGATAAAACTTTGACTTCCGTGTATATGAATGTTTGTGGGAGTCAAACCCAACATATTCTAGATTATTTGCTGCCAGCAACCATTAGTGATGATGCAAATTGACATGTTCCAAGATGATTCAATGCACCAAATTATCTCATATATTCAGAAAGTATGACGTAGAACAGCTTGCAGCAGAGTTTGAAGAAGTGTTAGACAAGAAGATGAAGAAGAAGGAACGGTCATTAAATCACAAGCCAGCTGGCAGCAAGAAGATCAGGAATTAAAAGCTGGATTCTCGGCTTGCAATATCTCCAAATCCCAGCGATGTGCATCAGTTTTTCTGCCATTACTTTATTTCCGTTTTTGCATTTTCCAATTAATTGTGTTATCGTTATGCATTTATCTGCATTTATTTTATGTTTTCCGTTTTAAGAATTATGGCAGATTGTCTGCATTTATTTTATGTAACGTTTTAGAATTGTGGCAGAATTACTGCCTTAAGTTTGTAACCTTTGAAATCTGGTCTTGCCTATTTAAACGGCAAAGAACAGAGGACAAGAAACATATAAAAATCTGAGTTTTTCTTCACAGTAGTGTTTCTTTGTTTGTGATTTACGTTGGTAAATCATCTTTATTACTTCCGTTCTGCGTCAAGTGGTATCAGAGCAAGGAATTGCCTTGTTTCAATGGCCAACAACAACGAAGGAGGAAGAGCTAATCCCCGTGACGCTGGTCGCAGGGACACAGATGCTGATCTGTGGGCAGCCATTGATGAACAAAGGCAAGCAATGGCAAGAATGGAGGCCATGATCCAGCAGCTGGTTAGGGGACCTTTGGCACCTGCCAATGAGGGTGCCCACAACCATCCAAGGGTGGAACCTCCCCCTAGAGCCGCCCGAGACAGACATCACGCTGTTGACAGTGATGATGACTCTGTTGAAGAAGAGCCAGATGCTAGGGGAAACCAATTACAGGGACAAAATCAGCCAGAATATAGAATACGTGCTGATATACCATTTTTCTATGGTAAGCTACAAATTGAAGAATTTCTGGATTGGATTTCGGAGGTTGAGCGTTTCTTTGACTTCACAGAAGTGGCAGATGAGCGACAAGTTAAATTGGTTTCTTATAAACTAAGAGGTGGAGCTGCTGTGTGGTGGGAGAGACTACAAATGGACAGGAGGCGCCAGGGGAAGGCACCCACACGATCTTGGAGGAGAATGAAGCAGCTCATGATGGGCAGATTCTTGCCTCCTGACTATGAGCAATTTATTTTTCAAAGTCTGCAGAATTGCGTGCAAGGGGGTAGAACCGTGGCAGACTACACAGAAGAATGGTCTAGACTTTCAGTTCGTAATAACTTAAATGAATCAGAAGCACAGCAGGTCTCTAGATATTTGGGAGGATTAAAACCATCTATTAAAGAGAGAATTGGTTTACAGGTAGTCTGGACAGTTGATGAGGCACATAATATGGCCTTAAAAGCAGAACTCATGGAGAAAACCTCTTCCCGTTTTTCACATTTCAAAAACACGGGAGAGTCATCACACTCGTCACTAAACAGAAGTAAATTCACGACACCTGATGGTCAGACCCCACCCAAATTGGCTGCCAACCAGACCCCACGAAGTGCAGCTTCTACCAGTGCACGGACGGGAATTCATCCATCAGCAGCTGCAAGAGAAGCCCCACGGGTCCCAAATTCATATGCTAAACCAGGGGGATTCAAATGCTACCGTTGTGGGCAGCCTGGGCATCGTTCCAATGAGTGCCCAGCCAGGAGGCCTGTGAATTTTGTAGGAGCGGGAGCAGATGGAGAAGAGGGACAGTATGAGGGGGAAGAGACAGAAACGGAGGAGCTGCTGGAAGGGCCGAAATTGCAGAAGAAGAGGGAGACTTTGTGAATTGCGTGGTTCAACGTGTTTTGTGTTCAGCAAAAATAGAAGACCCATCGCAAAGAAATAACATCTTCAAGTCTTGCTGCAGTGTGCAAGGCAAGGTCTGCGATTTAATCGTCGATACGGGAAGTTGCGAAAACTTTGTGTCTAGAAGACTGGTGGAACATCTGAAATTGAGGGCTGAAAAACACCCAAAACCTTATATGATTGGGTGGATAAAAAAGGGGCCTAAAGTGAGTGTGACCGAAGTATGCAAAGTCCCTATTTCTATTGGGCAACATTACCGAGATGAAGTGGCTTGTGACGTGGTCGACATGGACGCTAGCCATGTATTGTTGGGACGTCCTTGGCAATTTGATGTGGATGTGACTTATCGAGGGCGAGAAAATGTCTATGTTTTCAATTGGGAAGGCAGAAAAATCGCTATGGTGCCTAAACGAAATTCGGGAGGGATCACGAGTAAGGTTGCGACGGAGGATCACTCGTTACTCTCGTTAGTCACCTCTTTTTCAGACTTGGAAGTAGAGGTGAAGGAAGCAAATGAGGTCCATGTGGTAGTCGTGCGGGCCCTAATGGTAACAGAAAAAGGAGTTCGAGAGGAGGAAGTACCTAAAAGGGTACAATCTCTTTTGGGAGAATTTAACGCATTGGTGTCAGAAGAACTACCAAATAACCTTCCTCCGTTGAGGGACATACAACACCAAATTGATTTGGTTCCAGGAGCTAGCTTACCGAATCTACCGCACTACCGGATGAGTCCGAGAGAGAATCAGATTTTACAGGAGAAGGTGGAAGAGTTGTTAAAGAAGGGATTTATTCGTGAGAGCATGAGTCCGTGCGCTGTACCTGCCTTACTGGTTCCGAAGAAAGATGGGAGTTGGAGGATGTGCGTTGACAGCCGCGCCATAAATCGAATAACAGTCAGATACAGTTTTCCGATTCCGCGGTTAGATGACATGCTGGATATGTTGGAAGGATCAAAATTATTCTCTAAAATTGATCTACGCAGTGGGTACCATCAGATTCGGGTGAGGCCGGGTGATGAATGGAAGACGGCTTTTAAGACGAAGGATGGGCTTTACGAGTGGCTGGTGATGCCATTCGGGCTGTCAAACGCCCCTAGTACTTTTATGCGGCTCATGAATCAGGTATTACGGCCTTTCATTGGAAAATATGTAGTCGTTTATTTTGACGACATATTGATTTACAGCCGCAGTGAGGAGGAACACCTAAGCCACCTACGAGCCGTGTTGGGAGTATTGTCCGAAAATAAGTTGTTTATCAACTTTAATAAATGTAGTTGGCTGACCGAGCGGCTATTATTCCTGGGGTATGTAGTCAGTTCTGAAGGCATATTGGTAGATACGGAAAAGGTAAAAGCCATCCGCGATTGGCCAACGCCGAAGACGGTGGGGGATGTCCGAAGTTTTCATGGGTTGGCAACCTTTTACCGAAGGTTTATTCGGAATTTCAGCAGCATTGTAGCCCCTATAACAGAGTGCCTGAAGAAAGGAAAATTTGATTGGGGTGTAGCCGCTGACACAGCTTTCGTCGTAATCAAGGAAAAGCTGTGCACCACTCCCGTCCTTGCCTTACCAAGTTTTGAGAAATTGTTTGAAGTGGAGTGTGATGCCAGCGGGATTGGGGTAGGAGCAGTTCTATCACAAGAGAAGAGACCGGTAGCTTTCTTCAGTGAAAAACTCAGCGAAGCACGACAGAAGTGGAGCACTTATGATCAGGAATTTTACGCCGTTGTGCGTGCTCTTAAGCATTGGGAGCATTATCTTATTCAGCGAGACTTCATACTATATACTGATCATCAGGCACTGAAGTACCTAAATAGTCAGAAAAATCTCAGTAATATGCATGCGCGGTGGTCGACTTACTTGCAGAAATTCCCTTTTATTCTGAAGCATAAGTCCGGTACTCTAAACAAGGTAGCTGATGCCTTGAGCCGACGCGCGAACTTACTAGTGACTATGCAGCAAGAGGTTGTTGGGTTTGAGTTTTTGAGAGATTTATACGGGAATGACGAGGACTTCGCGGAGGTGTGGGAAAAATGCAGGCTACAACATACGGTGGGGGAATTCCACATTGTTGATGACTACCTCTTTCGTGGTAATCAACTGTGCATCCCTCGAAGTTCCTTAAGAGAGAAGTTGGCACGAGAGCTACACGGCGGAGGGTTGAGTGGACATTTGGGGCGTGATAAGACTATCAGCAGTGTGGCCGAGAGGTATTATTGGCCCCAGCTAAAACGCGACGTGGGAAACTTGGTTCGTAAGTGTTATGTTTGCCAGACCTCAAAAGGGCAAGCCCAGAATACTGGATTATACATGCCACTACCAGTACCAGACGCGATATGGGAAGATTTGTCGATGGATTTTGTGTTGGGATTACCGCGAACCCAGCGGGGAGTGGACTCTGTATTTGTCGTGGTTGACAGGTTTTCCAAAATGAGTCACTTTATCCCATGCCGGAAAACCTCTGATGCTTCTCATGTAGCTCATTTGTTCTTTCGGGAGATAGTACGACTACATGGGGTACCGCAGTCCATCACTTCTGATCGGGATTCAAAATTTCTCAGTCATTTTTGGATCACATTATGGAGAAGGATGGATACCACATTAAAATTCAGCAGCACAGCCCATCCACAAACCGATGGACAAACAGAGAATCTGAATAGGACTTTGGGAAATTTGATACGCAGCATTTGTGGTGATAAGCCAAAGCAGTGGGATGTGTCTTTGGCGCAAGCTGAGTTCGCATATAATAATGCAATTCATACAGCTACAGGTAGATCTCCTTTCTCGCTGGTTTATTTAAAATCACCTAAACATGCATTGGATTTAGCCCGCCTGCCCAAGATGACCGGTTCTAGTGTGGCCGCTGAAAATCTGGCCGAACATGCGCGAAGTATCCAAGCAGAGGTGAAAGCTCGGTTGGAGGGGAAGAATGCGAAATATAAAGCTACAGCCGATGTCAAGAGGCGCGAAAAACTGTTCGCTGAAGGAGATGAGGTGATGGTCTTTTTACGCAAGGAGCGGTTTCCTCTCGGATCCTATAATAAGTTGAAGCCAAGGAAGTACGGTCCATACAAAATCATCAAGAAGATCAATGACAATGCCTACGTGGTCGATCTTCCCGTGGATATGCACATCTCTCGCACTTTCAATGTAGCAGACCTGTATGAATTTTGCGCAGATGTTCCAATTTATCCGGAATATAACTCGGGGTCGAGTTCTTCGCAAGTAGAGGAGACTGACGTAGAACAGCTTGCAGCAGAGTTTGAAGAAGTGTTAGACAAGAAGATGAAGAAGAAGGAACGGTCATTAAATCACAAGCCAGCTGGCAGCAAGAAGATCAGGAATTAAAAGCTGGATTCTCGGCTTGCAATATCTCCAAATCCCAGCGATGTGCATCAGTTTTTCTGCCATTACTTTATTTCCGTTTTTGCATTTTCCAATTAATTGTGTTATCGTTATGCATTTATCTGCATTTATTTTATGTTTTCCGTTTTAAGAATTATGGCAGATTGTCTGCATTTATTTTATGTAACGTTTTAGAATTGTGGCAGAATTACTGCCTTAAGTTTGTAACCTTTGAAATCTGGTCTTGCCTATTTAAACGGCAAAGAACAGAGGACAAGAAACATATAAAAATCTGAGTTTTTCTTCACAGTAGTGTTTCTTTGTTTGTGATTTACGTTGGTAAATCATCTTTATTACTTCCGTTCTGCGTCAAAGTATCATAACCCAATGAAATGACATTAAAGGTTTAGCTGTTCGGGGTTTTCCAAATATCCCATCATTTTATGTCGCGGCTTGGTATTATAAAACTAAGCATGAAAGCGATATTTTTTTCAGCAAGAAAGAAATAATGCATGAGCTTTCCACGTGCTCCCTTTAAGTATTAGTAACTTGTGTGAAAGATTTTGCGAGATTTTAACCCAGCAAACCTATAGATTAAACTATCTAGTAACATTAGCATACGATAAAAGATATGAAAGAAATCATAACCCCATAAGCTCTCAACGTACGTAAATTAAAGCCATGGGTAGATTTTCCAAGAATAAGGTATATATGGTTGGTTTAATATTAATTGGATGGGAATGGACAAGACAAAACTGCATAAATAAGTGAGTTGTCATGTGTTTAGTGTTTTTTAAATTCAACTGGACAATCTGGTTTATTTTATATTTCGTAGACACTGGACGAGAATTAGTTGCCTGAGGTTCAAATTGGTTCAGGTGCAAGAAAAAAGAGAGATTGATTTGATATAACCCGTTCAAAAACCCAGGTCAATTTGTGACCTTGCTGACCTGAGATGAAACATTCATAAAAGATCCATTGGATTTATATATATATATTTTTTTGGTTAAATAAGATTACTTTGATTTTTTTTTTAATTTGATAAATCGGTTCAATCCTCACTTGAGTTGTACTCAGGTCAACCCTTGAGTTAGGTTTGAAAATTATAATAATAACTAATTTTACTCTTACATTACTTTGGATCAACCTGATTGACCATCCCAACCTATGACTTGAGCCTTGTCCTTGGTTGAACCTTTAGTTGAGTTTTAAAACTTTAATAATAACTATTTTTTTATAATAACATTGAATAGGGTTTTAAGACTATGGTAATTAAAAATTATTTTAATTCTTTTGTTGACTCAAGTCAATGTTCAACCCAACTTGTGAATTGGGTTTAATATTGGGTTGACTCTCATCTCAACTAGGGTTTCAAAACTATGATAATAATAATTTTTATCCATACATTGATCCAAATCAATGGTCAACCTGTTTTGTGACCTAGATTTGGCCCCTGTTCAACCTCCAAGTTGAGTTTTGAAATTCTGATAATAATCACTTTTATCCGTACATTAAGTTGAATTGATGTTCAACTTGGTTCTTGACTCAGACTTGGTCTTAGTTCAATCCTCATGTTGAGTTTTAAACTATAATGATAACTGATTTTATCCTTACATTGACCTATGTCAATTGTCAACTCAAATTGTTACTTGGGCTTGACCCCGGGCTGCCCTCGAATCGAGTTTTAAAACTATGATAATAACAATTTTTTATTCTTATGTTGACTCAAGTAAATGATCATCTTTGACCAGTGACATAAGTCTTATTATTTAGGTCTAGCTCCTTGTCGATCCCTTAATCAAGTCTTAAAACTATGATAATAATTGTTTTTATTCTTATGTTAAATCGGGTCGATGATCATCTAGACCCGTGAACCTAACTTTGGACAGACCTCTGAGTTAAGTTTTAAACTATGATAATAATTATTTGTATTCTTATATTGAACCAAGTCAATGATCAACCCAATCCGTGACTTGGGCTTAGTCCCAGGTTGAGCCTCAAATTGCTTTTTCGAATTATAACAGTAATTATTTTTATTCTTAGATTGACCTAGATCAATTGTTAACCCAACACGTGACCTAGGTTGATTGCTAATTGAGCTTTAAAACTATGATAATAAAATTTACTATTCTTATGTTTACTTAGAGTAACTAGATTACCCTTGTGTAGAGAATTGAATAAACTTGTCATACCTTTTTTACTGGGACAAATTTTTTTCCATTAGAACAACCTTGGACATGTCAAAAATTGATTTTTGTATTGTCCAAATTAAGATACACCTCAAAAAATACTGTATTGTTCAGTCCATCATTGTCCAGCATACCAAATACATCATATACATAACACAATATTTATGGACATGCACTCTGACAGAAGTAAAATAAATAATTTTACAGTAATAGTTAGTTTAATTGATCTCGTTACTGTCTCAAAGCCAATATTGCATGAATCGTATTTGAGCAGCAGGACTCAACATTTATCTGGTGTGCCAAGACAACAAAATAGACATCCTACATGAACAAAAGGAGATAAAATGATCGATTTGAAACAGAACCTAATTTGGCCTCGACCTCCTACATAAATCAACAGAAATACACACACGTTAGGTACATATGATGTAAGACTTTCTCGTAAATTAATGACAAATATAAGAAGAAAAAACTCTTTCGATCCTTAAAAAGAAGAAGAAAAAGAAGAGGAATTTCTTCACATATATTGCACTACATGTTTCAGCCATGGATCTTAAAGATGGAGAGCAATAAGCTGAGCATAGGCATACCTCCATCCTTTTTTTATATTCACGCTATATACAGTAGCGGTGACATGAAGCCAAGCAATTGGCACTGGAAAGATGGAGATAAGGCCAGCATGAGTAGAACAGACATAATCAGGACCGGTAAGAAGAGAAGAAAAGGTGGTGGAGGTGGTAATGGTGGTAGAACCGGAGGCAACGCAAGGAGAATCAAAGTAAACACAACCATGAAAATCATAGATCTTGTACTATAATACATGGTCAAAATTACTTCTGAACTCACTAAACACCATTCCCAGATCCATCATGCAACTCATGTTCACCAACCTCCATTGTCGAAAGATTGAAGAAAGAAAGATAAAAATGGTTTACGTAATGAGAGGCTTTTATAGAAATCAGAATTGGAACTCAATGGGGTTAAGAAAAAGGCGAGGATAAAATAATTATGCTTTTACAATGGATGTGGGAGAAAGATGCTTACCAGCCCAATTAGCCATCGGCCTATCACTCTCGAAACCCTACTATTTGCTTGGCTTTGTCTTGATTCAACTAACTTTAATGAATATAATTTGATAAAAAATGTATAGTGGCTATTAATTTTTATTTTCTTAGATGAAATGCAGAAACGTGCTGTTAATCCTTCACTTTCAAAGAGGGATGTATCTCTTTGGGTTGAATCATACTTCTTCTTCTTTCTCTTTTTTTTTTTTTTTTCCATTATGAATATCTTTGTTTGGTGACATAGATGGAAAATATAAGAATTAAGGAATAAAATGAAAATCCCTCATATATTTTACTACCTATAATTAAAAAAGTTCCATCAATCCAAAATTAGTGTATAATTGTCATGATTTCTTCTTTATTAACCAAACAATTTATTTTATACATAATTGTATATATAATTTTACATTACCATTTTTATTATCCTATATCCATTTATAGCACCCAATAGAGTGGATAAATATAGTAGCAAATCTAATTTAGCATACAATTTTTAAAACATTATCTTTATCATTCAATGAGGTCATCAAGGGTGAGATTTTATTTCCTTCTTAAAAAGTTCATCCAGATTTTATAACTCCAAAATACCCCTTCACTAAATCCCTTGTTTTTTTCTTGACCACATTTGAATTGAATCAACTTTATTAACTTAGGCAGCTTCAACGAGCATTACTGTTAATAGAGCAATATACAGATAGAGTCATGTGTAAGATGATATGTAGCTAATGGACCTTTAATTCGTTGATAGTAAAATTTTGGTAGATTTTCATTCAAATATTAGGAATTCAACAATCGTTTTCCTTCTATGTAAGATGTGGTCAAAATTATTTCTTCTTTTTTTATCTCGCTGGTTCACTTGGATTAATTCTCTTTGCATTTAGTCTTTGCCTCTTTCCTATCCTTTCATTTAACTCGGGATCTTCCTATCTCTTAATGCTGACTTGTTGATGATATGTCTGTATTAGTTTGTCAAAAAAGAAAGTGTAAAATGATAAATATTAAATAATTATCTCATCTAAGAGGTTAAGCTGTTAGGTAAGGCTCCAGAATATAAGTTATATTATTCTTTAACACACTCTTTCAAGTGAAAGTCTTTTGGGCTTGAAACTTGTACATAGACTCACATTACTTTGTGCTTGATTTTTATCAAATAGAATGAGGATGATAAGATTCGAACTCGTGATCGTTGGGTTAATAAAAATCTGATACTAAATCAAAGAATCATCTTATCTAAAAGTTTAAATTGTTAAGTTAGATCCCAAAATATTATATATGGTGACCTTTTGTTTTATAACAAAAGCGTGAAGCCAAGAACATCCCCTGCATCACGCAAGGCTTTGCAATGGGTATTTATTTCATGAAACTCACCATCTCTCTTTAGTTAGAACTAGTTAATTGCCCGCACTAAATTGCGGTCGAGCAAATAATTTTTATAACTATTAGAATTGAAACAATTAATAGATTTTGCTACTTCAAAAATAAAATATAACATTTATACATGGAAGGTTTGATATAATGAAACACATCAACACACCCTATTATAACAACAACAATATCAAAGGTTTAATATCTAAAAATATCATTACTATTATTGCTAAAATAATAAAAATTATTAAATTGCCCCGAGGAAAAAAACTCAAAAATATTAACAAACGAGGAAGCAAGAAAAAAAACAAAAACTATTATTATTATTATTATTATTGAGTGAATAATGGGAAAATAAATTCAATAAAAGAATAAAAAAAGCCCCAAAACTTTAACGAAAGAGCAAACAAAAAAAAGAAAAAATTACCTAAAAAAATCATTTGACGTGAAAATAATAATAAACAAAGAAATAAAAAAACAAAAAGAAAGAACAAAGGAAAACAAATAAGAAATATCAATTTTCAAATGATCATAAACACAAACTAAAATTTAATAATATAATTTTTGAAAAAATATTATCTCAACAAAAGAGAAAATAATAAAAATTACAAAAAAAAAAAACTAAGAGCACATGTATATGAACATGGGTAAAAATAGGATCTATTTAAGAAATATAAAATAATAAAGGAATTAAAATAAAAAAATTAAAGTATAAGGGCCAAAATAAAAACCAAATATATTATCAATTTCAATCAAAGGTTAAAATTGAAAAAAATCAAATCTTATGTACCAAAAATATTAAGGGATTTAAAAGCAATCCGAAAATTAAAAGAATAGTGACCGAAATGAAAAGGCAATATATGATCAATTTCAATCAAATGACACAATTGAAACAGATCAAAAGTTACATAACAGAAATAAGGATCACACAACACAATTAAAAGAGCAGGGACTAAAATGAAAAAGCCATAAAATCAAGGGGTTGCTGTGTATTTTAGGGTGAAGGAGAGAGAAAAGGAAAAAAAATTCAACCACCCACTATCTCGTCTCTGACCACCTTTTCATTGCACGCACCACACCATGAGAAATAGGACACGGCAGCGCATCTACAGAGACGTTGGATGCACATTTTCCACCAGTAGACGATGTCGCACGTGCTACCCTAAGAGGGCACGAGGTTGAATACCGTCGGCCGCGTGTATCACACGCGCCAACAGTAACAAGATAAAAATAATTTAAAAATATGGTCAATTATTGCAATACCCTTACAACCAACTCTTTATTTTTATCTTATTAGAGGACATATCTGTATTTAGCTTTTTTCAAAAAATATGAAATTCTCGTGGCACCCCTCCCGGCCAGAGCTGAATTTTATCTTTTTTGAGGGATAAAATGATTATTTTATTGTGCAAAGAAATATAAAAAATCAATAAACCGGTGATCCGAACCGAACCAAAAATATACAATTATTGTGGCACCCCTCCCGATAGGGTCTGTTTTATTGTCTCATTAGAGGGACATAATGGTTATTTTACTGTGCAAAAATAAAATAAAATCAGTAAACCGGTGAACCAAACAAACCGAACCGACCTGAAAACTGAGCAATACTATTGTAATCCATAATGATTTGTCTCACATGCTATAGTAACCAAACTTTAGCTCTTTTAGTATATTAGATAATTTATTTCATTATAAGCCAAAGTTTGTTGTTTGCTATCCCTTGTTTAGCTGCATGGTGGGAGTAATGATATTTCATAACTTTGGAAATGTTATAGTGCAACTTTGTATAAGAGAAAGGTGAATTATACTATGCACAATAGATTCAGTGATTTGCTCTTCATTCATTATAATTTAAAGATTCAACAAAGATAAATATTAATATTATCATATTAACATTCTTGTGTTTTATAAGTCAATTCGTTCTTTGTCAAGCCCGATCCAATTCTAAGAAAAAAGAGTGTTGGGCCTCCAACAGGCCAAAGCCCCAACAAATAGCCTACATGGTTAGGCCGAGCCCAGCTCATAAGAAATAAAACAAGAAAAATCTAAAGGTCATTTCAAAATATTTTATGATTTTCTTGCATATTTTCTTGCAATTTTTGTTCAATACTGAGTCATAGACTTACACTGTAAGATACAAAATCATTATAAATACTCAATTTCCTTGAAGTTTCTAAAATAGAATAAAATAAATTTTGAATTTAAATAAATATTTTATTTTCGTGCATATAGCTAAATCCTAAAAGTTTTCAAAACATGTTTTTATGAAAAGACAAAATTGCATTTTTATGATGTTTTAAAAATACAAAATGGATATCATAACCGGTTTATGATTATTTGTTAGGGTTTAGCCAACATATAAAAAACATTCAATAATTATTTTGTTAAATTAATATTTAAAGTGTTACGATTTAACTATAGACTTTAATATTGGAAATGTGTAAAAAACTACATTGTAGAGTATACTCTCAACTATTAAAGATAAAAAGTAGAAAACAAATATTGTGCTAAAACTTGATCTTTAAAATGGTTAGGATTTAACCTAATAAGGTAGAGACTGTCTCATAAAAAAAATCTACCTTGAATCTTAATTGAGATTAAATTTAACATAGAAAAACAATCAAACAACAATACAATTTATTTTAGGTTAGGTGTATTGGGATGATGTATCTTCTCCTTACACAACTAATTTTCTTAAACTCTTGTTGACCATTATAATTTTAATAACTATAATATTAGATAATAGCTATTTAATTCTCTAATCATAATTTTATAATTTTATTTAACAAACCCGCCGTTCAAAGCTGTACACGCAAAGACAGTTTACTAACCAATTTGCTCAATGGTTAGCCTCGCAGTAGGTAAATATATTGAATGGAATGGAAACTTGTTAGGGTTTGTGGAGTGCAAGCTGCATTTGACGTGGTAGTTTGCGAGGTATTTCTTTTCTTATTTTTATTGAAGTAAAATATTTAATTTGTTATTTTTTATTGTAATTCTTTTTTGCGCATGGTGTTCTATAAATTGAGGTAAAAAGAAAGAAGGAAAGGTATGAAAGAGAAGAGAGTGTCCCCATGTACGTATTAAAAAATCAAAATTTATAACAGTCATTTCCTTTTTTATTTTTTAATGGAAACTAATAAGGCTCAAAATTAAATAGTCACTCCATTTTATAAGTACTTTGCAACTTTTTTCAGTTACCCAAAATTTGTAAATTTTATTTCCAACATCAATGACTTGGTTTTGCACCAAAGGCACTATAAATGGCAGTAGCTCAAACCTTAGATGTTGAAAATGAAGCCTACACTCTAGGGTCAAAACTTGACTTAACAAAATCAATCTCACTCAGACTTTGCTTATTGTTGCAAATAAAATTAGATTTGTTCTTTTTTATAATTTCAAGGTCGAATTCTATATTTATTAATATGATAATTATTAAAAAATTATATAATTATTAATTTTATGACCCGTGAAATTAGTAAAATTAGTCGAAGAGCTTAATAACTCACATTAATCAAATATATATATATATCCTGAGGTCAGTAATGATATAGTCGAGAGCTGACGAAAGGGGCAAATAATGATGAAATGACAATGCGAGTTGATTATCATGACCTGTTTCTACAAAATGCAATGCATCTTCCTCTCAGTCACTACAAAAAAGTAGTTTATTGCCCAGAACCGGTCCTTTTCAGTCAATAAATTAAACATTTTCTTGCCTCTCTTTCAATCCGAATCTATCTTATTGTATGGTCTTTGCCTCTGTGTTTTGAAATTTATTAGTGAAGTCTTTTATTTCCGACAAGTGTGCGTTTAGTTAATTAACAATCATTTTTTAAAGTTTAATTTAGTTAACAAAAGTTTTTTTTTTCATTTTAAAGATAGTTCGTAAGAAAAATAAATTATTTAAAATATACTTATCGATGATTTGCTTAAAGTTCAATAATCAATAACTAATTAAGTTCTATAGCTTACTAAGAAATAATTCAAGTGGATCCAAATCAAGTGGGGGGACGATCCTAGTGCTGTTCTTTCTTTTGTTTTTTTCCCTTCTTGGATGAGAAGTTCTTATTTGGGTCTGGTCCAAATTAGAAAGTTTTTAATTTTTAATAGTATTAGTTCTAGATTTTGTTTTTTATATGGACATAATATTAATGTGTTTAACCTTCCCTGGTCCAATATTGAGACGTATTATTTTATATTTCAGCTTTATTTGACACTATATTTCAAAAATATTTTTGAAAAAAATTGAATATTTTATTTTAAATTAAAATTTTTAATATTTTTAGATAATTTTAATGTGCTGATATAAAAAATAGTTTTTTAAAATAAAAAATCATCATTTTGATGTATTTTTGAACAAAAATTACTTTAAAAAATAATATCAATCACGCTTCCAAACAGACATTTCAATCAATATGAACTGTATCAACTAATTATTAAAAACATAAACAAATTTCACGTAAATTTATTTAACATAAATCAGGTTTCTAAAATGGAATGCAAAGAAGAGTTTTCTGATTGGAGAACAGATTTATGCTTTGAGACCAAACGATGACTGTTAAAGTCTCAAGATCCATTTAATTAATTGATTGTTACCATTTCGATTACATTATACCAATTGACAGATGAAAAGATTTGAAATGTCGCCCTATAAAGTTTGATCAAGAAGATATCTCCTAAACACAAAAAAGAACAAAAGTAGAGCACTCAATGCTCATTCCACGTTGCAAAAAAAGAAAAAAAAAAGAAAAAAGAAGAAGAAGCTGTACTATATTAAATGATTGATTAAAGAGGAGATGCATTCCCTTCAAATTTGTGGTTAATATCCTATTTGAATTTTACGAGTCATTGACCTTTTGATGGTTCTTTTGCTCTGTGGTCTGCCGCAGTGAGAAAATTTTGTTTTCCCTCATTTTAATATATATAATTTTATATTTTATATTTTGATCTTTATTTCCTTTAATTTTTTTATTCTTCTAAAATAGTTTTTAGTTTTTGTTCGTATTTATATATTTATATTCTTAGTTTTGAGTTTTATTTTTTTATTGCTATTTATCTCTGTATTATATGTGCTTGTGGTAAATGAAAGAGGAAGTTTAGTCTTGGTGGCGTGAAATGAGAGTAAAATTATCTTTTATGTATGTATAATGAATGTTTTGTTGTTAGTGATAATTTATCCTTGTATTTTTTTTATTTGTTCTGTCTACGTGTGACTTGGTATATTTTTAGTTTAAAATAATTTTATTTAAAAACAAATTAAAATATAGTTTTTATTTTTTTAAGATTTATTCTTAATATTATTATATTTAAAATATTTTAGAATACTGAGATTAAATTAATTTGAGATTAAAAAAATCTTAGTTTATTTTTTATATATATTTTTAATGTGTTAATATTAAGCAAATTTCAGCCTAACATATTTTTAAGAAAAAATACTTTAAAAAAATTATTATTATTATTTTCAACACCTTATCCATAATTAAATGTATACACACACACACACACACACACATATATATAAACTAAATAATTGAAAGTTTTTTAGGCAAACAAGAAAGAAAATAACAGATCAACTTAAATTGTGTTCGATAGTCTGATAATATCTTATAATGATAATAATACTATTTTTTCTTTTATTATTTAACTTTATTTTTTAGATTTTCTCGTTTGCTTTTTATATCAGATTTTTTTCAATGTTGCTAATATTATTTTTTATTTTACTTTCAATCATAATAATAACAATAAGAATAATGATTCAAGTAATTTATCATTCAGTGTTGTATTTATTAAAAATTAAATTTTACAACTTCTCTACATAAAATGTTTCAAATCTAATATCCTAGATTATTGATTTGAAAAACTTTTATGGCTCAATACTATTTTTATTTTTTTTTATCTTATTTCTTTAAAATTATATGACTTAACATTAATATTGAATAAAAAATACTAAAGAATTTTTTTTATTATAATCTAAATGATTATAATAATTATATTCATAATGATAATAATACAAATTTTGCTTTTATTCTTTAATTTGTCTTTTAACTATTTTCATTTGTTCTTCAAATCAAATATTTTTTATTATTATGATAATATTTTTTTGCTTTCAATCATAAGAATAATAATGAGAACAATTGAAATAATTTATTATTTGATGTTATATTTATTAAGAATTAATATTCACAATTTCTTTATATATAATGTTTCAAATCTAATAATTTATCATTCGATCTTATATTTGTTAAAAATCTTGTAACTCAATGTTGTCTTAAATTTTTTACCGTATTTCTTTGAAATTTTATTATTTAACATTAGTACTAAAGACAAAAAATTATCTTATAATTAGTTCGTTTAACATTACCTAATAAAAAGTATATCTAAATTGATTATTTCACTCAAATGTATAGCATCATCAAACAAATTTAGCACTTTTAACATTTTCTTCACAAGAACAAATCCTAATCTCGGAATTAAGAGTCAAGTAAATAGAAGAAAAAAAACTTAATATAGAGGAGAAAAAATAGAAATTTAGGTAAAGAAGTATATGATAAATTATGTAGATTTCATGCAGAACAAACAATCACACACACTCTTCTTCAACCCTCTTTTATGGAGAATTTTAGGAAGCAAAACTAATAAAATTTCCTCCACTATCATCTTTGATTACCCTTCAAAATAACTAAAATTAAACCTAAATATTTTTGCTTTAAATATTAAATTTAGAGAAAATCTTTTTCGATAAATATTATACGTGGGTTCTTAAAAGATTGAGTTTTTCCAAATATATGAATTAAAAAATCGTTGAACTCAATTAATCATTTATTTAAATTATATTAATATTTTATTTTAAATAATTTATATTATGATTAAATTCCAATAAAATTCCAATCCTAAGAATGAATGGAATCTAGTTTTCATTTGATATGTCCATTAACGCATGATTTTAAACAAAATTCAAACGTAACATTGACACACGCACCCACATAGGAACATGATGGCATTCTCTTCGAGACAAATAAACAATAAGACAACCACAATTTATATTATCATTGATATTACCTTTATTTTTGTATATGTGCTGTGTCCGCGCTGTTAATGTTTCTACTTCCAGGTTGTCCTAAGATTTATCATCACCACATGACTAGGCTAAAAGTCGATTACATCAATGATGGGTTTTTTTCTAACATTTATGCTTTTGAGACTAGAATTTAAGAAAAGGAGATAGATTCAAATTTGTCAGCAAATCATAGATTAAATTAAAATATAATAACTTTAACCTAAAAAATAACAAATATATAACGTTAAAGAATCAGTGATGCCGATTTCGATTTTTATCACGACAACACTAATGTTTTTCATATTGAAGTGGAATATGAATCTTAGCATATTTATAAAAACTTTCAAAAATAAAATTTATAAAGAATCTCAATTGGTGAAATTTTGGAAGTGATAAAATACATGTTTGATATTGTATTTCAAAAATATTTTTAATTTTTTTTAAATTAAATATTTTAGATATTTGCAAATTATTTTGATATACTAATATCAAAAATAATTATTTTAAATATAAAAATATTAGTTTCATATAATTCTAAATAAAAAAAATATTTAAAAAACAATATAATGTACTCTCAAAATAACGTAAAATATATTTACTTATCAAATCAGCATTACTAGCTCGTTGAAAACTTAAAAGTAATAGAAAGGAGATAATGATTTCGTGAACAATTATGGACATTGAAACTCGGAAAGCTACAATAATCAGTTATTTTGCTGACAAATACTAAAGCATAGACCCATCCCATCAAAATCCATGCATATTCTTAGCCTAGACGAACGCTAGCTAGCACACTAATTATTATTTTTATTGGAATAACCATTTATTTTGTCTCATGTCACCGCGCGGTGTTATAGGAGGGTTGTTTCGCAGGGAAGCTTAGGAGTCGTCACTTGGCTGCAAGGGTTGCTAAAAAACCCGATTATACTAGTCTGGTCAGAAATTTAATGGTAGGGAATTGATTGTATAAATGAAAGATATTAGCACTTTTAGTATATTTTACTTGAGGTAAGCTATTTTGTGTATTTTAATGTGATTTTGAGCGTTTCGATAGGTAATATTTATTCATATGAATAAATCTAGCTTTTAAAATTCTATTATAAGCTCGTAAACCTAAATAAAATATTAGGAAAAAAAATCTATGTAAATGTCTTAAAAGAATCATCTATCTTGGATGAGTTTTCCGCAATTTATGTATCATAAAAAATGTTCCGATTTAAAAAAATCGGTCATCGCTCGGAATAACTCTAAGAATTTCTTTGGTCATTTCTAGATATTTAAATATTAACCTATTTGTAAGTCTAATATTTACTATCTGAATTTAACCATTAATTCTCATGAACTAATTTTGTAATTTATTTTAATATAGACCAAATTCTTAATATTTATTTTGATTTGATTTCAGAGAAGTTATAATAGTTTCATGAACTAATTTCAGTTATTTTGCTGACAATACGAAAGCATACATCCCATCAAAATCCATGCGTATTCTTATAGCCTAGACGAACGCTAGCTAGCACACTAATTATTATTTTTATTGGAATAACTATTTATTTGAACCATTTTTATTTTGAAAATAAATATTTTCTTACATTAAAATAATTTTTTCTAGTATTTTAGATTATTTTAATTTATTAGTGTTAAAATAAAATTTAATAAATAAATAAATAAATATTACTTTAATATATTTTTAAAAACAATAACCACGTTCAATTAACGTTGAAAATGGTCCCAAAAAAATTAGAGTGGTTGATACAAACTGTGTGGGGGTGATGATAGGAAGCTGCTGGATTTTAATCCTTACCAATTTATTTGACATAATACAAAAAATAATTAAACCCTACCTAAGGTCGCTTGATGTCATGTCAACCTTTTACTTAAACTTACCAATTTATTTGAATGGTGCGCATGCATGAACTTGCCAGGAGAGGGATTTAGTGTGCATGTTTTATATTGTAATTGAGATTGTTTTTTAAAATATTTTTTATTTAAAAATATATTAAAATAATATATTTTTTATTTTTTAAAAATTATTTTTGATATCAGCATATAAAAATATTTTAAAACATCATTTTTATTTTAATTTAAAATAAAAATAAAATAATTTAATTCAATTTAATTATGTCATCTAACGTCATAGATTGACTTTGTAACCCTCAAATAAAATGTTTTGTCTGAATTGAGTTTCATTTCAAATTAATTTAGAGGTAGATCTTGTCAACATAGTTTAACCCGACTAAACTTAAATGAGACTTGACTAGGTCTAACTTTAGTCTTTTTTAATTATTATTTTTTTTTTATCTAAAACCAACTTTCACATGTGAACATTAAGATGAAATATATGTAAGATTTGTAATGATATAAAAAAATCACTATCTATTTTTATGATAATTAGAAATTCTGACTTGTCTTTCAGAGGTTCTAAGCAAGGAGTGAATTGTGCAATAAAAAAAATAGACATTACCTTATATATATTTTATCTAAGATAAGTTTTATTATTATTTGATTTTAACAATAAAATGTGTATAATATAATTTCATGTTAAGATTTGCCTAAACTACTATATATGTATTTTTTATTATGAAATATAAAATTATATATTAATTGCTTCTATTATCCATCAAGCAATTATCTAGAATAATGTCATTTATCATTATATAAAATATATTATTATATTTTTTCTTATAATGACAATTCAATTATTAATTTTAAATTATCAAATCACCCAACATGTTCACAACTAAAAAAAATCAATCAAACACTCTATCATCATTTTTTTATTATTTCAATGAGCAATAATATCCTTCTTAAACAATCAAGTTTAAAATCAAATTGTATTAAATTTCACAAAATCAAACCACATGCTCATTTAAATTCTAAAAAACTCATTGTTGCAAAACCTAACCCCAATCATTTGAACAATCATAACTTCAACCCAAACCTCTCCTAATCACAATGTCATAACCCAATTTTGGGTTGTTTCCCAAATCTATCCAAAAATAAGAAAAAATAAAATAAAAGGAGAATCAAGGCGGAAATTTTGGACATTTTCGAGAACTCGATCGTACCTCTTTTGTGCTCAGAAATGAAGGAAAGCGCAGATTCAAGGCTAAAATAATTTATTATCGAATAAATTTGCGTAGAAATTAAGTCGAAAGATATAATTATATTTTTATGTGTCAGTTTGATTTAATCGTTGGCCAATTTAAAAGTGTAATTATGTTTGAGAATTAATTTAGGGCCCAATTGAAAGATTTAATTAAGTACAAGGGCTTAATTATACTTTAAATTGGTCAAATTAATTTTGTTAAGGGCTTAGTCAATGAGAAATCAAGTTCTTGAATTTAATTCGGGTTCAATTGATGAGAATGGAATTTTTGGAGACCGATTTGAATTTTTTCAAGCCAATTATGCGAAATCGGTGGCCAAATTGAATAAATTGAGAGTTTAATGGTCGATTGAGGGTCAAATCGTGCAAATCAGAAATCAAGGACCAAAATAAAAAAGGCGCGCAAAGTCAAGGCTAATAATGAAATTTTGACGGGGTGTTATTGCACAAAATCATAAGTTTAAATCAAATTGGGGGTACAATTAGAACAATTACAAATTGAGAGATCAAATTGCATTTACACCCCTCCAAAGCAACAGACAGCGCACGCCTGCACTGCTGCTGACAAGCCGCTCGCCACCATCGACAAGCCACCTACACGCCACCGACAACCATCTTTTTAGGCATGCTACCGCAGGAGGTGACCCACCGTTGCAACGGTTACCTCTTGCGGCTATAAATACTGCAGACATGCACGACTAAATGAGGGGAGAGAAAAATTAAAAAAAAAAGAGTTGCACCAACGTGACAAAGCCAAATTCACGTAAAAAAGAGAGAAAGAGGAGGGAAGAAAGAAGAAAAGAGCATTTGAGAAGAGAAGAAAAAAAAACAGAGTAGAGGAGATTTGAAAATTTGACAGAGACGAAGATGAAGACACGATAAAAATTTGTACAACAAAATCATACACACGCAACGGCAGCCACCCATCTCCTTCCCCAGCTCTAGCGTCACTCTCTCTCTCTCTCCCCTTTGTCTCTCTTGGCCAGTTATAGCTTCTCTCTCTCTAAAAAACAACGCCTCCCTCTCTCCTCCAGCAACTACCAACTCCGACCACCTTGCACCTCATCACCATCACCAGAAGCCCCCCTCCACGCCAGCAGCCCAGTCGTGGCCTCCAGCGAAGCAACAACACCAGCCCCAACGATAGCAAGCACAGCTCGTCACCTTCCGATGTCCATTACGGCCACCATTTTCGACGCCACCATGACAGGAAAAACACCTCGACCTCCTCTACCTAACGGTATTAATAGGTACGTCCTTCGTCACACTTCAAAATTCCCCATTTTAATGTTCATGTTCATCTTCATGCACGAGGGAGTGAATTAATTCACTCCCTCGTGTAACTGTTCTGCATTATGCAGAACAGTGGGCTGGCATGGCCAGGGACGAGGCCCAACCAGGCCAAAAATAGGTGGGCCGTTAGGCCCACTAAGGGTTGGCAGTCCAGCCTAAAATGATGGGCCTCTCGGCCCATCAGGGTTGGGCAACCAGACCACCAAAAAATATAAATAAAAAATAAAAATACAAAATTTGCATAAAAAATATTTTTATTAAAAAAGAGAAAATATGTTATTTTCGTGCATACGATCAATATGCTAACATATTTTGAACATTCCTTTCCAAAAAAAACATATTCCGAGTTTAAAGAAAAAATGTGTTTTAACATGGATTTCATAAACAAAAAATTGTTTTATCGTATTTTTGTATTTTACAACATGTTTGTAAAATCCAAAGGGTATTGCCCAATATTCCAAAAAATATCAAAATCTTATTTTTGGGGATTCATATTATTAACTGTTGATATTGGGATAAATAAATTCTAAAGGGGTTAGTATCCAGAATATTAGCGGAGATAATTTGTTATTATTCATTGTTGATATTTGGGTAAAGAAATCCAAAGGGGGTTATTATCCAAAATATTAGCGGGAATAATTTGTTGTTGTTCACCATAAATACTTGGATAAAAAAATCTTAAAGTGGTAAATATCCAAAATATTTTTACAGGAATAATACTTCATCATCATTTAACCACCATATATTTAAAAGATCAATACCATAGCAATTATAAGATAAACCAAAACACCTAGCAGCTTACCTTAGAGAAGGCGTGCTAGGGGTGCTAAAACCTTCCCTTTACGCAACCAGTCCCTTGCTTTAGAATCTTTGAAAGACCAGTTTAGATTTTCTAGTAACCATAATATTAGGTGGCGACTCATTTTTTTATATATAAAATAAAGATAAAGCTCTGACATGAATTATCCCGTGAGCGGGGAGGGTTGCCGCGACGCTGCGCTCTCGTGGAGGGTGCGACACACAATAAAAGATAATCTCACCCACACAATTAATTCAAGGTTAAACAACTTTTGATTACAAACTAAAATTAGCATGCAAGTTATGGAAGTAATAATGCCACATAGTTTATTCAATTATTTTTTAGAGATAATGCTTTTAGGGCTCAGGGCTTGAGAAGTAGACCTTCAAGGCTGCTGCTCATGGTTGGCAAGAAGCAGCTGCTCACGTTTCTCTACTGCCGTTCCCGACCGACACAAGTGATGATACCTCTTGGCTAAAGCAGGAGTTATTTAAATATTTTTATTTAAATAATATATTTTTTTAAAAATAACATCAAAATGATAAAAATAATTTCTTTCAAAAACTAAGTACCACTAAAAAAAAACACTACCAAACCATGACTATTGACGTTTCCTTTTCTTTCATTTTTATTAAAAAAAGAGAGGACTATTATTATTATTATTATTATTATTATTATTACTATATTATTATTATTATTACTATATTATTATTATTATTATTATTAAATTTTCTTTGTTCTTTGATAGCTTAAAGAGGTCACGGGTTTATGGCTTCACAGAATGAGGGTCACATTTTTTATTATTATTATTTATTTCTAGTGTTGATTTTTGGAGTGTTTTTATGATGTCTGACTTATTCACTGTGTAGAGCCTTTTTGTTGGAATGTTATAATGGTAGGGTTGGTGGTGCGGGGAAGAATCAGCGAAAGTGTTTTTGGCGCGTGTGTTTTAAAAAATGATATTATAAAATTTCAATTCCTAAACTCTTTTATAGTTATTGAATATATTTTTTTAATTTTTTTCTAAAAAGTTCTTCACCTTCCGATTTTTTTAAATCCCCTCGCATAAGACTTTTTTTTTTCTTTTGCAATTGTTATTTTTAGACTAAACCAATCCTTATTATTTTTCTAATTACATTTTAATCACTATATATTTTTTTTAATTTGATTGATTTTTCCCTCTCTTCCTTTTTATTTTTTAATTTATAAATATAAAGACAGTAAACAAAATGATAAGAAATTGGTCAAATCATATCAAAAAAGCATTTTCTAATAATTTTAGTATTTTTTTCCAATGTTTTTGAAAATATCTTGAAAACAAGAATAAAAAATAAGTGATGAAACCAAAATACTTATATTTTATAATCAACCGTCAAAACTTGTAACCTGAATCTTCAATCGAATCCCATAATGGTTAGCTAACTTATAATGGAGAAAGAGCAAATACACTCTTGTCCTAAGGGTTTTTTTTTTTATATATCTTTTCTGATGAGTAAATAGTTTTATATGCAAGAAATTAATACGACTCAGCTTCTTGCTTGAATGATCAAAAGGGCCTTGCCCATTTTGTATATCATAACAAAAACAACTTAAATATTGTTTCAATACCTAAAAATCAGTTTCTATCAAGAAAACATTTTTCCTAGAAAGCAATTGCATCGGATTCTCTCCCCTCTAATAAAGGCAAGGTTTTCAATTCATATACTATAGACGTACGGCCACCGGTGGCAAAGTCGGCCCCAAAAGTTTTTTTTTTTCTCCTTACAAAGAATGTAGAAATAGAAGTAGTAATTGTTATATACATAGTATGGGGAAAACAATTACTGGTATTGCCATGTTTTGGAATTCTTCGGTTTTATTTTCATTCATCAGAACAATCAATTGAACAGCAAAAATTAAGAAAGGACAACTCTATCTCATCATCGTTTTTCTTCAAATCTCGATTTAAAAGTAAACGGGGAAAAAAAAGAAAAAAAAAAGGGAGAAAGAGAGCATGACGAGGAACAGAACCTGGATTTTCTTGTTAATGTAAGGAAAATATAAACAACAAACCTCCCGTACAGTTACGTTCCCCGAAGAGCAACCCTGTTCTTCTTTTTGCAGAGGCTAGAGAGTTATAGAGCTTGATTTGCTGCTTTCCTCTCCCCTCTAAACTGATTTTTAATCAGAGATCTTGTTCGAGCTTTGAAACAAAAGAAGTTCCATATCAAACGGAAGAGACAGCGATGTTCGGATCAGCTGTCGATGAAGATAAGGCCAAGAAAAACAGAAGAATCATGATAAAAACTGGAACAAAAAGAAACAGCAGAGGCGGCGGCGATAACGGTGGCAGCACCAGCGGCAACACCAGTAAAGACACTGTCAGCACAACCATGGTAACAACTGATCTCAAGCTAAAAAAACTCAACATCAACTTCTACGCAAAGACAGCAGCTATCATAAACATTCTTGAAACCTAGTATCATGATTATTATCTCCAAGTTCTTGCATGATCGTCAGTGTCCATCCCTGCAGAATTGAAGCACTTCTTTGTTTTATGTTTTTAATCTTAGTGGTCAAGGGGACGAGGATAATTTTGTGGCTGGTGTTGGAAAAGTGGGAGAGAATTTGAAAGTAATGGCTTGAAGAATTCATTAAAATTGGTCCCACAGAAAAAAACCTTATGTCTTCGTTCAATTAACCTAAATTTAATGTATTTATATATAATAAAAAATATGTCATCTTAGTTGGCATGTTATCAAAAGATGGATCTTGTACAAAATATTTACGAGTGTTTGTTCTCAGCAACGCCTTAGAGTGGAAACCTTGGGTCTTTGAATTTCAATCCACTGTTTTGAAAAACCAATCTCCCATCCAACATAAAAATGGGACCAGCCTCTTATTTAAGTTTGTTGTGTCCATAACACAAGTTTGATTCCAAGCTGGTTAATGTTTTCTTTAGATTTGATGCTTATGAATCCCAACGTGACGTAATTCAAGTGGCAGAGAAAAGCATCCGTGTTTTCTTTTTTATCCTAGTTTAACTCGGGATTGATGTTTAAATTACAGGTTAATTTGATTATTAAAATGTCCAAGAACTTTTTTTTTATAAAAAATAACAGGTTTTTGTAAAGGCTTTACCGGTCTATTTTGAAAATATAATTACAGTTATATTTTAAAGTATTTTTTATTTAGAAATATATAAAAATAATATTTTTTTACTTTTAAAAAATTATTTTACACAACACATTAAAATAATTTAAAAATACTATTTTTTTAATTTAAAATAATTTTTTTTTTCAAAAACGTTTTTAAAACACAATGCCAAATATGATCAATCTAATTTTTTAATCAAATCATGTTAAATCATTTTTTTTTCACTCAAAACTAATCTAATTTCTCAATCAATCTAGTTCAGAGTTGACAATAAGATTAATCTGAATTTTATAAATATATTTTATATTGATTTCTAAGTTAATAAGGTGTGGTGTGAGCTATGCATATGATTTAAGTTAATTGAACCTTTCTCTCCTAGATTTTCAAATTTTCCAACCTAGATAAAAGAAAGAGAGAAATAATATATGGGACCAACCACTTTAACTTGAACCTGTATTCGACAATACATTGTTGAATGGAGAACTCTATGGTTGTAGGAATTCAAGGGTTTATTGAGTGTGAGGGTCCCTGTACTCTTCACATTTTGCCTAAAATAGTCCCTCATTTTCTGAATTTCTTAATTGTACTGCTTCAAGTTTGTCCATATTATCAGTCCTGCGACAAGGGGGGTATCATTTGAGCTATTAGGTCTTGTTCGACAATGTGTTTACAAAATATTTTAGAAAAAAAATAATTTCATTTCATTTTTTATTTTAAATTAAATTTTTTTGATGTTTTAGATCATTTTTATGTGTTGATGTCAAAAATATTTTAATATATTTCTAAATAAAAAGTATTTTAAAAAATAACCTCAACTACGCTCTTAAATGTTCACTTAGTTTATTCCTTGCATTCCAGGTTTGTCCATATGGTTTAGAAATTTAGGTTTTTATTTTTTGAAATCAATTTATATGTTTAGGTTTGTAAATGTTTTACCTATTTCTTTTCTTTTCCATTAATTATCCAAATTATATCTCAAGATCAACAACTAAACGACATCATCAGGACTTCATGTTTACTGTAACTCAATTTTACTTCAAAATCAGCCAGTTAATCATCCTTCAGATATCAAAATAGGAAATTCAGTTCATTGCATATTCAAGTGAAAACCACGCCAGCAATGAGAACCCTTTGCGTTTTCTTGTCGTTTCAATGGGGAGCCGGTGACGAGTCATTTTCAGGATGCTGCAATTTTTTCAAAGTCTGTGCTACCTTAGGGGGACAGACAGGCCTCTCCAGTTATGCATTTGTTTTGGATGCGAGAAAACTGTATTTCTGAAAAATACATTTTATAAATTCTAATAATCGAGTAAAAGCCTGTTTATTCTAGTTTTTTATAAGAAATGCACGTTCTAATTCGAACTCGAGACAACAATGAAGATCACAAGTATTATGTCATCACAACACACCTAGTACTCTCCACTTATACATCAATTTAGAGAAATCACCAATTGATAGAAATCACCTCAGGAACTTAAAGGTAATTTACTAGGTAATTTACTAGAGGAACGAAAGGGCCTTCGGGATTTTTCCACATCTTCACATTGATCCTCGAGTTTATTTTTATTACAATCACACACCACATATTTTATTTTAACATTTGCCCCTCCACTTCCAAACTGATCTATTATTTATAACTCTGCCCAAGGAGTTTCATATTCGTTGATGTTAAATATTACCGTTATTTTGTATTATATTAGAAATAGAAATTGTTCTAGCAAGTAACTAAAGTTGTATTGTATCTAGAATTATATTGTAGCTTTTCCTATTTAAAACCCTATTGTAACAACAATTAAATCAATTGAATATACTGAAATTAATTGTATTTCAAATTCTTACATGGTATCAGAGCGAATCTCGATTTTTTTTCTTGAACCATATTTTTTTTCTCTTCTCCTTTCTGGTTCAATACCTAGAAATCGATATCTACAGTACCTGTTTGTCAAACAGCTACTGTTCATCCCTAAAATTTAATTGCTACAGTACCTGTTTGTTCAAAATTACTATTTATACTTAGAAAAAACCCAAATTTTTCCTGTTCATCTACGGTGAGTCCTGTTCATCGTGCTTCTTCGTCATCTCTGGCAAAACCCATCTCGAACCAACGAAACCCAGAAGTATTAGAGCAGGTGCGTGTTCATCCACCTGAATTCCAGTAGGTTTATCCGTCTGTGCGACGCCCTTACAAAGTCCCTCACATTTGTCTGTGTTCATCCTCTTCCTTAAGTTCTTTAGTGAAGAATCGAAATCGAAATCAGGAGCCCATCTCCGGCAGATAGACCCAACAAACCCATCTCTAGCAGTAGAACCATCTAGCTCCTAACATCAACAGAAAACCTAGCTCCGATGACGAATCCAAAAAGGTGGTAGGAAGAGGAAAAGAACTCGTACCCAGAAATCAACCCTAAGTAGAGTTAAGAGGAAGACAAGGGGAGGGTTTTATGTACTCTTCAAAATCTCAAACGAAAGATAAATAACTATGAAAATGGAACAACCAGCAAAACCCAATTTTTACCCCATCAAAAGACAACAACAACATCAAAGGCACAAAGAAAAAGCTTCCAACTCCACAAGAGCTGATATTCCATTACCAATCTCTTGGCCTTATTTCTAAATAAACATCCATCAAGGTCATTGAAGATCTCCAAAATGTATTTTTTTAGGGTCATAACTTCTAACAACAGGGGTAAGAAGGACAAACAGGTGGGTGAGGCTTTGGGGTCTGGTGCTGAGGTGTTGGAACTGGCTAGGAATGCAACAAGGGACAACAAGAAGACTAGAATAGTCCCAAGACACAAAAATGATAGAAAAATGGTAAATTTGGGCTATAAGAAAACTGGTGAGTTGTTATGTACTTATTGCGGCAAATTGGGTCACTCGAAACAAAGATGTTATGAAATTATTGGCTACCCCGACTGGTGGAGTTTTAAGAAAAAACCTTGGAAAAATATCAGAAATGGTACGGTACATTTTATGAAAACTGAATAGGTACAACCTATAGCGAATGTTGTTCATCCAAGCACAATTGGTAAAACTTCTGCAAACTCTGTCATTACTAAAAATAGTACTTAAATTTATTGATATAGGTGTATCCGATCATATGACCAGGCATTCCAGTATTTTAAAGTTCTTGAAACCTTCCTCTCAGTTAGTTATTTGCAAAGCTAATGGTAGTACCTCCCCTATTACGGGGGAAGGGTCTAAAACCTTGACCGATTCTCTAACTCTCGATATTATTCTTATTGTTCCATCTTTTGAATACAATCTCTTGTCAATTAGCCAAATTACTTTTACCGTTGCGTGCACTGTAACTTTTTGGCCTCTTTTTTATGTTTTTCAAGACATTCTAACCCGAAAGATTTTTGGTTATGGTGTTAGACGAGGAAATTTATATTACTTGGAGTTAATAGAAAAAGAGAGATCAAAACTAAGTCAAGCACATCAGACAGAAAATCAAGACTGAAAACAAGCTCTTGTATTGTTGTGGCATCAAAGGCTAGGACATCTCTCTTTTGGGTATCTCAAGAAGCTCCAACCACAATTATTTTTAGATTTAAGTAATTTGGATTTTCATTGTGAAATTTGTGAACTGGCCAAAAACCATTGTATTCCCTATTTACCAAGTTTACATAAAAGTTTAGAACCTTTCGCAGTCATTCACTCTGATGTTTGGGGCCTTGTAAAAATTCTGTTATTTTCTAATGCTCGTTATTTTATTATATTTATTAATGAATGTACTCACATGAACATACAAGAGCTTCTCTAAAATAAAAATGATGTAGGTACTGCTTTTCAGGAATTTCATAAAATAATGATGACCCAGTACCAAAGGTAAATTCATGCACTTCAATCTGACAATGGTAAGGAATTTGTGGATCAATTTTTAGGGGGTTTCTTAAACCATCCTAGAATTAGACACCAAATCTCATGCACATATACTCCATAGCAGAATGGACTAGCAAAATGGAAACATAGGCAGATTATGAAAAACATTTAGGCTTCTGTTTTTGGTATGAATATGTCAAAGTTTTATTGGGGTGAGGTAGTAAAGTCCGCTGCCTATTTAATTAATCAAACATCATCTTGTGTGATCGGATTACAAACCCCCCAATAGAAGATGAAATCCCTGCTTCTCGTCCCTTATTTAGCAAATCTAGAGCCATAAATATTTGGATGTATGGTGTATGTTCACATGCCTAAAGTCCTACGAGGTAAACTTGATTTGTGTGTAAAATGATGTTTTTTTGTAGGATACTCAAAATTCCAGAAAGGGTATAGGGCCTGTTTGGTATTGCGATTGCTGTTGCGGTTGAGGTTGGAAAAAAACAGTTTCAAAAAAAGCGCTTTTTACTGTGATTCAAAAAAAGCATTAAGTGTTTGGTTAAAACTGTGATTGAGTTGAAGGTTGAAGAAAAAGCAGTTTTGGGTGTTTGGTTTCCAAACTTTACAAACTGCTTTTAACTTGTAAAATTACTTAAAAGGACATGGAAATATACACACACATTGATCCATACATCCATACATCCATCCATACATATATATATATATGTAACTTGTACAAATAAATTTAAAAATAAATAACAATTTATATTAATGTGAATACTTCAAATAAAATGGAAACATCATTTCATTCTCCCATCAAACTATTTGCAATGCTCTTGCGCACAATATTCATACGGGAATTTCTGCCCGAACTCTGACTAGTTTCACATGCTACAACATCTGGTAATAAGTCATCTGGGATATAATCGGGATTACGATCATATTCAACAAAAACATCATCATGTTGCGATCTCCTTCTAATATAGTTATTGAGTGCCATCGATGCAACAATAATCGCAACCTGTGTGTTGTAAGGATAAGGTGGCATGCACTGCAAAATTTTTCACCTTTGCTTCCATACTCCAAATGTTCGTTCTATCACATTACGTAGTGATGAATGTGCACAATTAAATACTTCGCGTCGTCCACTTGGTTCACCCCGACATCGAAAATCTTCTAAATGATACCTCTCCCCTCTATATGGACCTAAATATCCATACTCATTCGGATAACCGGCATCAACCAAATAGTATTTTCCTGCAAATAGAAACAAAATGCAACTTTTATATTAATGCAATAACAAAAGATGAATAGTAATTTATTTAAATTATCATATCTGTAAGAAATAAAAATTGACAACCTTCAGGCGGTTTAGGAAATTTGATACTCGTACTGTCTATAGCCTCGAGAAAAATACGTGTATCGTGCGCAGTACCTTCCCATCCTGCCCATACAAATGTGAATTGCATGTCAAAACTACAGGCCGCCATGATGTTTTGTGTTGGGACACCTTTCCTACCAATAAAAGGAATTTGAAGTTCCGGTGAAATCGTTGCACGAACATGTGTCCCATCAATTGCACCAATACAGTTCTACAGGTATGAAAAAAAGTATTATGATATAAATATTCAAACAAAATATACAATGTTGGTGCAAACTACCTTAAATGTAAACTTAAAAAGTTACCTTGAAATGGGGCATAAATCTTCGATTCATCGCAATTTGTATCGGTGTGTTGGTAAAGTCTGGATCAGTTGGTTTGATGATATCTATAGCAAACAGACATAATGCTTTAAGGACTTGTTTCATACATCTACTTACAGTTTCGCCAGAATGCTGAAATCTTTCTTGCACATGTCGATTTGATGCCCCAACTGCAAGAGTAAATAGAAACATTCCTACCTTCTCGAGTACGCACATCCTCCGTGAAGGGTTTAAACCATAACGCGTTTCCAATTCATAACATAGGCTCAGCAAAGTGTCTCTGTCCATCCTAAACATGTTAACAGAGCGTTTCCAATTACCTCTTAAAATGTCATTCAACCTGTTGCTACCCAAATTTTAACCTAGCTTATTTTTAGGTTTCGGAAGAAAAAGAAAAAAAATAGAAAAAAAGAAAAAAATCCAAAAATATCTTGTTGCAGGGGCAAAATTGAATAAATTGAGAATTTAACAGTCAATGCAGGGTTAAATCGCACAAATTGGAAATGAAGGACCAAATTGAAAGAAGCACGCGAGCTGAGGGCTGATTTTGAATTTTTGCATCTGAAAAACCTCTATAAATAGAGAGGTATTAGCCACAATTGAAAAAAAAAGACATTCATTAGAAAAACCCTAAAACCCAAAAAACCCTAAACCCATCTCTTTCTCTCCCGCGGGGGCTGCAGCCGCCAGCCCTTTTGGTGCAGCTGCAGCCCCGCTCCTTTCACCATTTCATCTCTTTTCCCCACTCTCTTTCCCCTCCGGCCAACAGGTCACCATCCATCTCCAGACCAGCCACTGCTCCCCGTAGCCCCACTCTTTTCTTTTCCATTTTTTATCTCTTCGTTGGCAGCCCTACAGCCACACATGCTGCAGCCCCATTTTCCCTTTTGTTTTTCCCCTTTTACTCTCCTTCTCCGACCAAGCCTGCCTTTCCTCTTCCTCCACGAACGGACACCATGGCAGCAACCACCATCAACAGCAGCCCTCACCTTGGGCAAAGCAGTCTACCTGCCATTTGAAGCCGAGAGAGAACAAATCGGAGAGCAGATCCGAGAAGGAGAAGAACAGATCGCCGAGAAAGAGCCCAAATTTGAAGGACTGAACCAACTGATTTTCCTTGTGCTTGTGTTTGTGGCTTTTGTTTTGTCTGCAGGTCATCGGGGAATACCCTTTCCGGCGGAGAAGAAGAAGGAGAAGAAGAAGAAACGGATCCGAGACCTGAAGGAGCCGAGAGGAGCAGATCTGGAAAATTTTGAATTTGATTCTTGTCTGCTGTTTGTGTGTGTTTATTTGCGTTTGCAGGTCACCGGAAGACTATCTCCGGCGAGAGAGAAAGGAAAGAAGAAGATCGGTGCGCCCCCTGTTCTGCACCTTCTCCGGCGGCGGCGCGTGGTTCCACGCGCCGCCAGTGATGGGGGCGCGTGGAAGGACGCGCCACCAGTCCTCCAGCCGCTGCCACCACTATTCCGGCACTGTTCATGAGTTTGCTTTTTGTAATTTTCTTTGTGTTTATTTGAATTTTTATTGTATTTTTAATTATTGTTAAAAAATGTAATGAAAAAAATGAAAAAGATAATGTGTGAGTTGTATTTTAATTATTGTAAAAATGTAATGAAAAATAAAAAAGAGAATGTGTGTGTGTGTTTTGTTGTGTTCAATTTTATTTTGTTTTGTTAAGAAAAAAGAATAAAATGAAATAAAAAATATGTTTTCTTTGCATTCGGCCAAATAAGTTTTTCTGAAAATTTATCTCAGATTTAATAACAAGTTTATTAAATCTTGAAAATTTGGCTAATATTAAAACAAATCGTGAAATTTATTCTTGAGAATTAACGGTTGTTTTCAGGTAGTAATTGTCGGATTTACGTGTAGACTAACATTTACATATTCGGGAATAACCACCAAAATTGTCAGGATTATTCTGAGCGGTGGTCGATTTCTTTTATGGATCGGTCAACCGTGAAATTAATTCATGAGGATTAATGGTTAATTTCAGGTGGTGAATGAAGAAACTACAAGTAGGCTAGCATTTGCATATCTAGAAATAATCCATAAAATTCACAGGATTATTTTTGAGCGGAACATTTTGCGGAAAACTCATCCATGATAGGTGATCCTTTTAAGGCATCTACGTGGATCTGTTTCTTGATATTTTATTTTGGGTTTACGAACTCATGATGAAATTTCAAAAGCTAATATTTATTCATACGAATAAATACGACCCGTTGAAGCATTTACAATCACATCAAGGCTGACAATGCAGCTTACCTCAGGTAAGGCGTACTAGGGGTGCTAATACCTTCCCTATACGCAACCAGTCCCCTACCTTCGAATCTCTGAGCAGACCAGTACAAATCGGGTGTTCCTAGCGACCCTCAACAGCCAGGTGGCGACTCCTCAACAACTCCAATGCGAGAGCCAGGATCCCTCCCGGGACGCCGCGCGGCGACGTGCGACAGAATGGCGACTCCACTGGGGACGGTATTTTTTCTGAAAATATTGGACTAAGCTTTGAATATTTTGATGTGATTTATTTGTTTCAATTTGTTTGAATTTTATGTGTGTTTATTTTTTAGCAAGTTTTTCGCATTTTTATTTCTTGCATATATACATATGTTCATGCATTGTTAATTTATTTGAGTTATAATTGTGGTTTGCAACTTTAAGTTACGTGGGGGACTAGCAGCTTACCTATGACTTGAGTCAAGGTTGAAGTTTGTGTAAACCCCAACTCTTCGCTGAGAGCTTAGACTGGTAGTGATTGGTATACGTGCCATCCCATTATCTACTAAGCCCCCATATTGCCTTTACGAGGGTGATCACTGGGACAGCAAGAGACCCTGTTTAGAGACCAAAGTAGCAAACTCAGCATTTGTTGTGCAAAGATTAGAACCAATCATTAGGGTGTATGCTCCATTCATTCTGTTTTGCATTGAGGCAAACTCTTCTCGTGGCATTTTGAATTCAGTAATTTTGGGTGACACAGTAGCCATCGCTTAGAAAATTTGCATTGCAGAGTTTAAACAAAAATCAAATTTTTGTTTATCATGCAATTGTTACAGGCATATGTCACCTCCTCGAAAGACGAGTCTGTCAAAAAAAAAAAAGAAAAAAAAAGCATGCATATGCATTTTAACATGCATTCCCATAATTTTTGTTTATCATACAATTGTTACACGCATGTGTCACTCATCGAAAAACGAGTTTGTCAAAAAAAAAAAACATGCATATGCATTTTAACATGCATTCCCATAGTTTTTGTTTATCATACAATTGTTACAAGCATGTGTCACTCCTCGAAAGGCGAGTCCGTAAAAAAAAAGTAAAAAAAAAAGACAGCATGCATATACATTTCAACATGCATTCTCATAGTTTTTGTTAGCATGCAGTCGTTACGACCACGTGTCGCTCTTTAAAGGGCAAGTTTGTCAAAAAAAAAAAAAAAAAAAAAAAAAACCAAAAACCAAAAAACATGCATATGCATTTCAATATACCCATAGTTTTGAAATATGGGTCCCTCAATTTGTCATCCGCCGAAGGGTCAAGAGTCATGGACATTTGACTTTGCTGAGAAGAACTCACACCGATACAGAGCCATCATTCGTGTTTCTTCTGCAACTCAACAATAAAGTTCTCTGCTCTCTAGTGAAATCAAGTGGGACATATGCCTGGATATTATCTGCAGAGTGTTAATGCAATCATCAATGGGAATTGTGGAAAATTTAGGTTTTCTTTTGAGGGAGTGCGAGTAGTCCATTTTCAGAAAGCAAGCATCAGTCAAAGAAGTTGTCAGCTTGTTTAAGTATCAATTGATTTCTCTCCTGATCATGTGGAGTTATTGCGGCACTATCAAATCAAGAAGTTTTATGCCGCCACGCACAGAAGACCATGTTATTTTGCGCACAATTTTGTCTGTTAAAGAGAAGACAAATATCATGAGTGAGAAGACATAATATGATATTGTTCAATTTGTTCTGGTGTCTGAGAAGTCAAAGTATGTGCACTACAAGATTACATTGCTCGAAGAAGCGAATTTGCCGCAAAAAGAGTCTTTTCATCGTATGATGAAATTTTTTATGATTTGCGCACTTTGGTGTTTTTGACAAGAGTGCTTCCAAGCTTGATTCACTTTTTATGTGCAAAGAGGAGCGCGGTGGAGCGCAAAAAAAAAAAAAAAAAAGCCTTCTTTTTGCGACATAATCCAGATGAGAGGGATGAATAGTTGCAAGAACTTCAGTAATCAAGTGTGGAAGTTAACCAGCAAAAGGCAAGTCAAGTTTTGTGGAGGATGTTATCATCGGCAGTGTCAGCAATAAATCATCGCGAGCATAAGCGAGATCAATGAGCAGTGACAATACAGAAATGATTGTTTGGAAAGTTTGAGAAAAGTGTCGAATCGTCAGTAATTTTCTCATGGAATCTCATCGGCTATCACTTTGTTTTGGGGTTAAATCATCATTTCATTGAAGCATGTGCTTTCCTTGTCTTTTTGTTGTTTTGAAATCAAGAGATGTTTGACATTCTTATTTTTGACAAAATATTTTGATCAAACTCCAACATGCAAAATTTCAAGTTTATCATTTTTGAAAATTAAAAGTATTTTGATTGCATAATTGACCCAACTTTTGTTAAAAGACATGATGACCAATACCAGGTGACCAAACAATTTTTTTGAGCCCATACACCGAGTTTTTGAACCACATCATAGAACTAAGCTTTATTAGTATGCATATTGACATGTAATGGATTCGGTAGTTATGGACCCGCGAATCATTGACTCTTGCACGTCCAAATCATTACACTGGACGAGGTCAAAATTTATCAGTTAAAACCAACTTTGCTTGAAATGACAAAAGGCCATCTTTGTTTATTTCCTTCACTATTCTTGAAATATGTATCCCTTGTTAATCCCAATTTGAGCCTGATATTATATTTTTTTTTGAAAACACCCGACATGGATCACACCCTCACACTGGGGGCAAATACAGTAGGGGCAAGTAAGAGATTTGTAGTTTAAGGATACAGTGACAACATTAGAATCAATAAAAGGGGGGATGCTCAAGAATGAAAACCCAACATTGGGAACTATCAAATGGAGATAGGATATGACAAAAACCAAAAGTCAATGCTAAGGACAAGTTCAAAAAAAAAGAAAAAAAAAAGAAAAAGTTGAGAAAAAAAAGAGAATATTGAACTATATCATGTCTGTTGGTATTGTGGTCAAACCTCACATGGGAAGGAATGTTATTCAGATTATTGAGTCTTCAAGATAATTTATCCATCAAATGAGGATCTTGCAGATTTGTTTTGTTAGACTATATTGAGTGCAACAAGAGATGAAATAGCATTAGATGACAAATATTGATTTGAGTTTAGTATTTCCCTTTTAAGGTTGAAATTGTCAATGAAAGGAATGACATGGTTGTAGAAATTCTTAGAGCATTGGTTGATTGATAAAAAATCACGTTAAGATAATTAACGTATTTTGAGTGGTTTTTTTCTACAAAGACAGCAAGAGCAGAGGAGTTAACGACTAGATGATGGTGATCCTAGGTCTTTGAAACCCTTAAACACCTTTTTGAGCCTATGAATATCCATTTCTTTTATAGCCATGAACCATAGCCTCATTACATGCTTGTAAAAGTCCTTCTTGATCAAGCAAGCAATTTTAACTGATAAGTGGCGCTCTCAAATTTGCTAGAGTTTTTCCATAAGGGTTATAATTTCATGAAAAAATTGCAAGTTGTTATGCATATTGATGAAGTAAGTATTCAAAAATGAGACAAAATTTTCAACTAAACCTCAAGTTTTTACTCAGCTTTAATTGTTTGAAAACCACAAATGATCACTTCATCATGTACTGTCAAATTTCTTACCCCAAAATCAGAGATTAGATTTGAAACCCACAAAACCCATAAAAACGATTTCAATCTCACAATGGGTCAATTATTGTTTGCAAAATACAAAATATTTACAAGTCTGCATTTATTGAATATCGTGTATTGGATATTTGACCAAATGAATTTGATTTTCAACAAATGACATCTCTTTGATTTTATTTCAATGATTGGACTTTGGATGCACATGATCTTTGAAATTGGTGATTTAATTCCAGAACAAGAAAGATTCAGAGAAAATATTGACCGAACTTGCAGAATCCTTGACATTAACAATTCTCGATTATCATCAGAAAGCTCAGCAATCAAAGGCCACAGTGTGGATTTTGCAGACAATTTCACATCAGCTTGGGGGCAAAGAAACACGAGTAAACAATGATTCAGTGAAATTCATCAATGAGCACCAGCAGATTCAACTCAGGGCAGCATTGCTTAGTAGAATATGATGGTTTAACAAGCTCCAACAACAGTTGAGACTAGCATCGCAGTTGAAGGGCGTCTTCAGTTTCTGAAATATCGGTTGACTCGCGGATTTGGTTGTCTCCAAAAAGATATTGTTGCATAAGTGCATTTTGATAAATGTTGAAGAGGATGCACACCATAAAGGTTGATTGTGGGATAATCTATTTTAAAGTCCGTCGATTCAAGTTTCACTTCACTACTTGAAGTCCATCGACTCAAGGTTCAGTTCACCGCATGAATATGGGAGACAGAAAGAACCTCGTTAATGACAAGATTGTAATTCTTTGCATGGACCAAGAAGAATTTGTTCAGAAGAAATTGAGTCTACGACGAAGAGTTTCAGATTGCATGGCTGAACAGTTGCATCAGTTCAAGGCGCAATTCATCGCATGAATGTGGGTGGTGATATCATTACATCTCTTCTCACGAGCTGAGAGAAATTTATTGATGATAGCACAGAGCATGCACCAATGAGTTCTGGATCCATTTCTGGATGAGTTGACAATTTCATGAGATTGATGATGACATATGTTGGAATAAATACAATTTGATTGATGAAAACTCCATGACGGATTGGCAACCGAAGATGAGATCAGCATTAACAAGCCTTGCAATGATTGTGAGCAGAACACCAGCAAACCAAAGAGTTGTTGTTGAGAAAACCCAAGAAAGATGATGACTTGTTACACTATTTCACGATGAATCAAGCAACACTACACTTGGGGGCAAGGTCAGACTTGATAAACAATGAGAGTAGAGATCATCGCAGATAGCCCAGAATAAGCAATGTGCTTAAGATCGGTGGATGAATGACAACAAAGCTTTGGAGATTAGACAAAGACATCTTATGACAGTGAAGCATCAAAGAAAGGGGACCTATATTTCTCAGGTAAGTATACATGCATCATCATGCATTGCATCCCCATCTTCATCATTTTTCATCCGGGTAGGTCACCCTGTATAATGAGACCCTCTTCCTTCATCTTCGACCGGGTAGGTCACCCGTTATAATGAGACTCTCACCTCCATTTTTCATCCGGGTAGGTCACCCAGTATAATGAGACCCTCTTCCTTCATCTTCCACCGGGTAGGTCACCCGTTATAATGAGACCTTCACCTCCATCTTCCATCCGGGTAGGTCACCCGTCATAATGAGACCCGGGTAGGTCACCCGTCACCATTGAGACCCCTATCTTCCATCCGGGTAGGTCACCCGTCACCATTGAGACCCCCATCTTTACCATCTTCCATCCAGGTAGGTCACCCGTCATAATCAGACCCGGGTAAGTCATCCGTCACTATCGAGACTCCACTAACTCGGGCAGGTCACCCGTCATAATCAGACCCGGGTAAGTCATCCGTCACTATCGAGACTCCACTAACACGGGCAGGTCACCCGTCATAATCAGACCCGGGTAAGTCATCCGTCACTATCGAGACTCCACTAACTCGGGAAGGTCACCCGTCATAATCAGACCCGGGTAAGTCACCCGTCATAATCAGACCCGGGTAAGTCATCCGTCACTATCGAGACTCCACTAACACGGGCAGGTCACCCGTCATAATCAGACCCGGGTAAGTCATCCGTCACTATCGAGACTCCACTAACTCGGGAAGGTCACCCGTCATAATCAGACCCGGGTAAGTCATCCGTCACTATCGAGACTCCACTAACACGGGCAGGTCACCCGTCATAATCAGACCCGGGTAAGTCATCATTCACTATCGAGACTCCACTAACTCGGGCAGGTCACCCGTCATAATCAGACCCGGGTAAGTCATCCGTCACTATCGAGACTCCACTAACACGGGCAGGTCACCCGTCATAATCAGACCCGGGTAAGTCATCCGTCACTATCGAGACTCTACTAACCAGGGCAGGTCACCCCTCATAATCAGACTCGGGTAAGTCATCCGTCACTATCGAGACTCCACTAACCCGGGCAGGTCACCCGTCATAATCAGACCCGGGTAAGTCATCCGTCACTATCGAGACTCTTCTAACCCGGGCAGGTCACCCGTCATAATCAGACCCAGGTAAGTCATCCGTCACCATTGAGACCATCTCCACCATTCTTTTTTTTTCTTTACAACACTTACTATTTAAAGTCTTTTACAAGACTTTTAGTCGTAAGCATTGTAAAGAGGGGGCATCTGTTGCTACCCAAATTTTAACCTAGCTTATTTTTAGGTTTCGGAAGAAAAAGAAAAAAAATAGAAAAAAAGAAAAAAATCCAAAAATATCTTGTTGCAGGGGCAAAATTGAATAAATTGAGAATTTAACAGTCAATGCAGGGTTAAATCGCACAAATTGGAAATGAAGGACCAAATTGAAAGAAGCACGCGAGCTGAGGGCTGATTTTGAATTTTTGCATCTGAAAAACCTCTATAAATAGAGAGGTATTAGCCACAATTGAAAAAAAAAGACATTCATTAGAAAAACCCTAAAACCCAAAAAACCCTAAACCCATCTCTTTCTCTCCCGCGGGGGCTGCAGCCGCCAGCCCTTTTGGTGCAGCTGCAGCCCCGCTCCTTTCACCATTTCATCTCTTTTCCCCACTCTCTTTCCCCTCCGGCCAACAGGTCACCATCCATCTCCAGACCAGCCACTGCTCCCCGTAGCCCCACTCTTTTCTTTTCCATTTTTTATCTCTTCGTTGGCAGCCCTACAGCCACACATGCTGCAGCCCCATTTTCCCTTTTGTTTTTCCCCTTTTACTCTCCTTCTCCGACCAAGCCTGCCTTTCCTCTTCCTCCACGAACGGACACCATGGCAGCAACCACCATCAACAGCAGCCCTCACCTTGGGCAAAGCAGTCTACCTGCCATTTGAAGCCGAGAGAGAACAAATCGGAGAGCAGATCCGAGAAGGAGAAGAACAGATCGCCGAGAAAGAGCCCAAATTTGAAGGACTGAACCAACTGATTTTCCTTGTGCTTGTGTTTGTGGCTTTTGTTTTGTCTGCAGGTCATCGGGGAATACCCTTTCCGGCGGAGAAGAAGAAGGAGAAGAAGAAGAAACGGATCCGAGACCTGAAGGAGCCGAGAGGAGCAGATCTGGAAAATTTTGAATTTGATTCTTGTCTGCTGTTTGTGTGTGTTTATTTGCGTTTGCAGGTCACCGGAAGACTATCTCCGGCGAGAGAGAAAGGAAAGAAGAAGATCGGTGCGCCCCCTGTTCTGCACCTTCTCCGGCGGCGGCGCGTGGTTCCACGCGCCGCCAGTGATGGGGGCGCGTGGAAGGACGCGCCACCAGTCCTCCAGCCGCTGCCACCACTATTCCGGCACTGTTCATGAGTTTGCTTTTTGTAATTTTCTTTGTGTTTATTTGAATTTTTATTGTATTTTTAATTATTGTTAAAAAATGTAATGAAAAAAATGAAAAAGATAATGTGTGAGTTGTATTTTAATTATTGTAAAAATGTAATGAAAAATAAAAAAGAGAATGTGTGTGTGTGTTTTGTTGTGTTCAATTTTATTTTGTTTTGTTAAGAAAAAAGAATAAAATGAAATAAAAAATATGTTTTCTTTGCATTCGGCCAAATAAGTTTTTCTGAAAATTTATCTCAGATTTAATAACAAGTTTATTAAATCTTGAAAATTTGGCTAATATTAAAACAAATCGTGAAATTTATTCTTGAGAATTAACGGTTGTTTTCAGGTAGTAATTGTCGGATTTACGTGTAGACTAACATTTACATATTCGGGAATAACCACCAAAATTGTCAGGATTATTCTGAGCGGTGGTCGATTTCTTTTATGGATCGGTCAACCGTGAAATTAATTCATGAGGATTAATGGTTAATTTCAGGTGGTGAATGAAGAAACTACAAGTAGGCTAGCATTTGCATATCTAGAAATAATCCATAAAATTCACAGGATTATTTTTGAGCGGAACATTTTGCGGAAAACTCATCCATGATAGGTGATCCTTTTAAGGCATCTACGTGGATCTGTTTCTTGATATTTTATTTTGGGTTTACGAACTCATGATGAAATTTCAAAAGCTAATATTTATTCATACGAATAAATACGACCCGTTGAAGCATTTACAATCACATCAAGGCTGACAATGCAGCTTACCTCAGGTAAGGCGTACTAGGGGTGCTAATACCTTCCCTATACGCAACCAGTCCCCTACCTTCGAATCTCTGAGCAGACCAGTACAAATCGGGTGTTCCTAGCGACCCTCAACAGCCAGGTGGCGACTCCTCAACAACTCCAATGCGAGAGCCAGGATCCCTCCCGGGACGCCGCGCGGCGACGTGCGACACAACCAACGCATCCATGTATGATATGAAACCATACATGGTTCTTTATGAATATAAGTAATATAATATAGGGTTAATGCGTCAGCCGTGCATAAAATTAGTTTTTTATCATCATATTTTCTTTGTATAAAAGTTGCCTCATCTTCATCGTCATCGTCTTCGCTACTGTCGTCATCGTCATCATCATCGTTGTCCGTCCCACCAGTTCCATCAGCAGCGTACGCGTTGTTGTTTCCGTCATCGGCATCATAGTTAATGTGCTCAATAACACGATCCATAACATTGTCATACTCACCTTCAAAATCCCTGCTTAATAGAGCATTAAAATGTGCATCATCCATATCTAGAAAATAAGTCCACACCTGTTGACATTACAAACTTTGAGTCACGATAGACATTTTGATATTTGGTTATTGAAAACAAGGATGGTTAAACAATATGATGTTAAGAATATTTTTAAAATATTTGGTTATGCTATGTTTTTCAAATATTCAAAACAAACATTCATAAAAAATGTCACAATAATTTCACAGTAGTAAGAGGAAAACATGCGATCAACATATTACTTATGACGTTAGAATCCAATACAAACACAAATATGAAAAACAAATATTCAACCAAAGTACTAGAAGTGCATTTAAGAATTAGGTGAATGTGCGATGGTAGTTGTAAGCCATCGGTATTTTTGTTGTATATCTTTGATGCTAGCCCACATTTCTCTATTTCTTCGCACTTGTAGAAATTGCATGGCGCGGAAAAGAAAATTATCGTCAGCTGTCGAACCAGGTATTGATTGGAGCTCAGACATAACTTCCGGAATACTACAGCCTGGCAAGTCTTTATTTGCAGAAGTTGAATCACTCCTACTAGACATGCTGTCGAGAAGCTGTTGCTGAATTGATACTAGCTGAGCACCAATTCCAGATGACTTTTTCTTTCTAGATCTTGGCTCCGGAACCTCTCTTTGTTTTCGTTTACCACTGCTCTTGGTGTTGCTACTAGAAGATATATGCTCCCCCCAACGCCTCGAGAATTTTGATAATTTTCAAAATTTATATCCTCATGCTCATCTGAGTCCCCGCTTCCTTCCTCCAAATCCTCGTCAATGGCAGGTACTGTGCCCGACGATGGTGCCCATGCATGTTGTCCGGTAGCGGTGACTCCAGAGAACATTCTATCAAATTTGAACTTCAATGAAGGCTCGATTCCGGCAGTTCTAAATTTTCTAACTCCTCTATCTTCCTACATAACAAAATTAATGCTCTTGTCATTGTCTTCAAAGAACATAATAACATTTTAGAAAAGGAAGGAATAACAAATACTGACCTGAATTCGTGTTTGCCACCACTCATCACTAGCAGCAATCGTTCCTAATTCATTACTCCAGCCCACACCAGTTTCACCAATCAACTTATTCCACAACCGCCAGTTTTTTTTACAAGAATCCCATTTATTTTTAAGTTGGTCTTGTAGCAACGCTATACCGGTTTTCTCTCTAAATGATGTTGCAACGTACTTCCATCCATTTTTATCAAAATGCGAACTCGGTCGCATACCCATACCAATTGCCGTAATGCATACATCACAAAATATATGCAAGTGTTCTGTACTCCAACTAGCTTTCGTAACTGGCTGAGAATCAGCCATGATATGTTGTGAAACTTTGCAAAACACAACAAATAAACATTACAAACCAGCACTACATAATATGAACGAACGATTACTATCATGCAAAAAATTAAAGTAATAACTGACATACAACAACTTTCCAGATTTGTAAAACACTCAATGTGTCATACAACAAGAACACCGTAAATACTAAAATTGCAAATACTTCAAATGCACTTCTGATCAAACAATGAAATAAAATCAGTCAAATAATTTCTGTCTAGATTTGTGTAGTTATTTCTTTGGAAAAAACACTTAAGTTTAAATTTATCTATGATTTAATTTTACATTTATGCTAGATAAGTATATGGGTTGAAATTTTAATTTTTCAAGTCAATTTCATAAAAAAAAAATTGAGGATTGCTTCCACGAAGTGATTTTACTAAATTAACTAAACACACCCTAAAGTAATGGTTCTCCTTAGCCTACCAAATTGATTTGATTATGTGAAGAAGTTATTGGATTGTATTACTATATATTTATTTTAAAATAATTACTATATAGTTATTTTAAAATAATTACCAAATTTAAATTTATTTTGAATTTACTAAATGAATGGTTCTCCTTAGACTACCAAATTGATTTGATTATATAAAAAGGTTATTGGATTTTATGTATTAAAATAATTTCTTAAAGTTAACCCTCCACATCAGATTTAATAAATATATTAAATAATTTATATATAATATCTAGAAAAAAAAAGTTTTAATTTAGCGGGAGGATGTAAGCTAGCAATTACGGTTCTCACATCCATGTCCGTGTATGCCTGCATCCATGTCCGTGTGTCTCAAACAATGACAAGGATAATTTATTAGGAAAAAATCCACAATTTAATACACAAATAATTTCGCTTTCACGTTCATAATAATATCCCATAATCTTCAAAGTCTCCATAAAATTCAAATGTAAATTTGTGCTACAGAACACAACACCGCATTCAATAACTGGAATTCGTAAAAACAGGCATTCATAGAGTATTCGCAAATTCATATGCAACTGCTCCACGCTAATCTTAACCAATCAACTTTCAGATGAGAAAGCAGACCTGATCAATCACAGTAATACAAATTATCAAACAAAGAACATTAATTAATTTCTTTAACATCATCAATGATAAAACAAGAAAAACAAACTAACATCGATACCAACCAACATCACATCAACAATTTCACAGGAAATACTCATTAAAATGTCAACTATATCACAGCAAAAATTCACAACAATTTCATCAACATACTCACTGCAATTCCACCAATTTCACAGAATATAATAACATCAATTTCATCAAAAAACTCACAGCAATTCCAACAATGTTCAAAAAAAAATAACAGCAATTTCATTAAAAAAAACCACGGCAATTACAACAATTTCAACAAACAAAACCACGGTGATTCCAACAATTTCAACAAACAAAAGTAACGGCAATTTCAACATTATTTACTCACGCCAATTCCAACAATTTTCACAGGATAAATTTCTGAAAATTTTCAATAAGTTCACAGAAAATCAACACCAAGAATTCTCAGCAATTTCAATAATTTAACAGCAATTTCACAGAAAAATATCACACCACTTTCACAGAATTTACACAGAATAATTTATCAACAATTTCAACAAGTTCACAGAAAATTAACAAAAATAATTCTCAGCAATTTAACCCATTTCACAGCAATTTAACCGAGAAAAATCACACCAATTCCAACAATTTCACAGCAATCTTCACAGAACAAACTCACCAATTTCATCAAAACATTCTCGGCAATTTCTCAACTATTTAATCACACATTATACAGTGCAATTTCAACAATTAAACAGAAATCTATTAATTCAACAAGTTACACAGAAATTTTCAAGTTATACTAATTCGCAAAATTTTCAACAAGTTCATGAATTTAAATACATATTAATTCAACAATTAAACAGAAAAAAATGCAAGTAGAGAAGGGGAGAAGTGAGGCAAGTACCTGGATTTGTGCAGAGAAGGAGCTGAGGTTGACTGCGTGCTGGATTTACTTCGGGGCTGTGGGATAATTTTGTGCAGATTTTTGGGTTGAAGAAGATAGGTTTTTTGGAGAGAGGGCTGTGCAGAGAAGACAAGGGTGAAGGGGTTGACGAGAGCTGGATTTAAGAAGGGGCTGTGGGATAAGGTTTTGTGCAGAAGAAGATAAGAATTTTGGGTTGAAGATAAGGTTTTGTGGGATTTCTGGAGAGAGGGATGTGCAGAGAAGATGCCCGTGATGCGGCTTTTGGCAGAGAATCACTTTTTTAGGTGAATGGCAGAGACCCGTGAGTGCAGATGAGGGATTTTTGAGAGATTGATTTGCAGAGCAGAGTGGGGTGAATGGCAGAGAAGATGAGGGTGAATGGCAGAGAAGATGCCCGTGAAGAGGCTTTTGGCAGAGATTCATGTTTTTGAGGGTGAATGGCAGAGACCCGTGCAGATTTTCGGGAGAAAATTTTGCAGAGACGATTTGATGGTGAATGGCAGAGAAGATGCCCCTCGATCAGTTGGCTTTTGGCAGAGATTCCATGGTGAATGGCAGAAACCTGTGAGCTGTGAGGGATTTTTGAGAGAGGGGTGTGCAGAAGTGAGAAGATGAGGAGAAGGGTGCAGAGAAGCGAAAGGGAGAAGATGAGGAGAAGGGTGCAGAGAAGCGAAAGGGAGAAGATGAGTTTTTGAACAAATTTCGTGAATGTGCAGAGATGAGAGGTGCAAGGGAGAAGATGAGACGAGTGCAGGGAAGACAATGGGTCATTAATGGTTTTGGGTGAATTTCGACCCCGAAACGTGATTCTCAGTTCCAGTGGAACGGCGTTTCAAAAGCACCTCCAAGATGCTTTTTTTGAAACGCCGTTCTGAGCTTAAAATGAGGTGGGACCCATTAAAAAAAGCTGTGTTTGGTTTTTACCAAACACTAAAGTTGCGTCCCGTTTAGCAAACGTGGAACGCACCACATTGCCAAACGGGTGCATAGGTGTTATGATCCCCAATGTCAGAAGATGCATGTGACCTTTGATGCTTCGTTTCAAGAACCGAAACCCTATTATTCAGGGGGAGCTTATGAACCTTCTCTTTAGGGGGAGAGTAACAATGAAAAGAATGAAAGGGTTTTTGAGGTGGAAGAAAATGGAGGTCTTATTGAATGAAATATTGAGGAAATTTATGTGGCTCCCGATATCCAAAACTAGGATGTTGATTTGGAATTTTGCACATATCAAAATATTCTCAGTAACGACCTCTGTTTGACTACAAAGGTGCTTACATCTACACCATTAACCGAAGAATCAACCTATAATGTCCCTCCCTAATCTCCTCAGGTATCTCCAAACCCTATTTTTAATGAGACTAATGAAACCCTTGTCCTAGAAAAAAATATGACCATCAGATATCCACAAAGACTAACCCGGGGAGTCCTAAAAAAATAGTATGAATCTGATCCTAGAAACAAAACTAAATACCTCATCAGTAATTACATCTTTTCTTATAGATTATTAGAATCATATGCATTTACTCTTGATCAATTATTCAATGTGTCTATTCCTAGTAATGTATAGGATGCATTAGCAGACCCAAAGTGAGCTAAGGTGATGAATGAGGAGACGGAGGCACTTTAGAAGAATAATACTTGAGAATTATGTCAACTACTAAAAGGAAAGAAGACAGTTAAGTGCAGATGGGTGTTCATAGTAAAACTCAATGTGGATGGATGTATTGACAAGTACATAGTAAGGTTGTTGTGAAGGGGTATACACATAAATATGTGGTCAATTATCAAGAGACCTTTGCTCCGGTTGCAAAAATCAATACTATCTTCATCTTTATATCTCTAGCAGTAAATTGAGAGACCGGTCTTGCACCAATTTGATGTCAAGAATGCTTTATTCAATGGAGATCTTGAAGAAGAAGAATACATAGAGTTATCGCCTGGAGCTAAACACAAATCCTCGTATAACACTGAAGTTTGCAAATTAAAGAAAGCATTATACGGTTTGAAATAGTCACCTCGGGCTTGGTTGAGAAGATTTTCCTCCACAATGAAGGAATTCGGCTACAAGCAAAGTAACTCGGATCATGCCTTTTTATAAAACACAAAGAAGCAAATATGACTACATAAATTGTGTATGTGGACGATATGGTCTTAACATGAGATGATCTGGAAGAAAGGGAAGCACTATAACAGTTTTTGGCGTTCAAATTTGGAATGAAAGATCTTGAACAACTGAAGTATTTCTTAGGAATCAAGATCTCATGGTCAAAAACTAAGATATGTCTATCACAATAAAAACGTGTTAGACTTATTAACATAAATGGGAATACCGGCATGCAAACCTATCGACACACCTATGGAACTGAATCACAAACTCGAAGAATCAAAAAATCAGACGCCAACAAATAAAGGATGCTATTAACGATTAATTGGAAAACTTATATATTTATCTCATACAAGGCCAGACATAGCCTATACAGTAAATATGGTGAGTAAGTTTATGCATTCACCAAGAGAAGAATATATGGAAGTGGCATGTCGAATCTTGAGATACTTGAAGAGTGCACCAGGAAGAGGACTACTATTTTCTAAAAATGAGGCCTATGAGATTAAAGGGTATATAGACTCAGACTGGACAGAAAATCAGACTAATAGAAGATAGACATTAGATTACTTTACTTTTGTAGAAGGTAACCTCGTCACATGGAGAAGTGAGAAACAAAAAGTAGTCGCTAGATCAAGTGCAGAGGCAAAATACCGAGGTATGACTAATGATGTGTGTGAATTATTATGGATTAAACAGGTGTTACAGGACTTGAGAATTGATTGTGGAACATCCATTAGTCTACACTATGATAATAAGACAGTTATCGAAATTGCACACAATCTTGTACAACATGATCATACCAAACACGTTGAAGTCGATCGACACTTCATTAAGGAAAATCTTGATCGAAAAACTATACAATTTCTATTTATTCGTTTTGAAGATCAACTAGCCGATATGCTCACAAAAGCAGTCTCAGGAAAGGTGTTTTATGACTTAATTAGCAAGTTGAGCATGATAAATATCTACTGATTTTTGTATTATACTAGAAATAAAATTATTCTAATAAGTAGCTAAAATTGCATTGTATTGTAGCTAGAATTATATTGTAGCTTTTCCTATTTAAAACCCTATAGTAACATCAATTAAATATACTGAAATTAATTGTATTTCGATTTCTTACATATGAAAATTGAAAAATACATCACAGCAACGCATAAATGAATTCAAAATATCCATGCATCTGACTTTAATTCTCGTCCATTAACAGGCAGAGTGTTACCCGAGTGGACATATTGTAATCTTAGTGACAAAAACAATAGAGATAATGATGGTGAGTCATTTTCCTTGAACCATTTGTCCATGGAAAAATGGGACTCGTGGTGCCGTTTGGATCTTGTCTCCGGTCCAGGTTCTCCCTGAACTCACTAAAATAGCCTTAATATATTTGCATATTTTGTATAACTTTTACTTGTTTGTATTAACTTCTTATTTAAAATAACCTTCTGTTAATATCAATAGGTATCAGCTTAAAAAAATAATTTAATTGGTTATTAAAAAGTATATATTGCACATCCAAAATCATATAGATGACCATTATGCAATACAAATTATTCAAACGTAAAAATTAATTTAAAATACAAATAATAAATCATTTCAACTTGTATTTGTGTGCATTTTTAAAAGTATGTTTACATAAAGAAAATTAAATTGATATATTTTTATATTTTTTTAATAAGTTAATTGTGTTAATATCAAAAAAAAAATTAAAAATATTTTAATGTATTTTTAAAAACATCACGAACTAAAATATCAAACATCACCCCCTAGTATCCTTTATATCTATTATAAATTTTTTTAACTTATATTCATATTAACCAAATAAGCATTAACCGATAGTAAAAAAAAAAACTATTACAGATTATCTTTTCACTATTATAAAAAAAAATATATGTATATGCCTTTATATTTTACTGTTTGTTTTTCTATTTTTATCCTTGTAATTTTGCACAATTTACAGCTTGGACTAAACTTTATTTTTATTTTCAATTTTATTCTTAGAAGTTTTGTTTCCATTATTTTATAAACGGTGATCTATTTTGATTATTCTTTTGCCCTTATTTTCTCTATGTGAAACTAAGTTTCCTAATGTTAAACTAACAATTAGTTTTATAAAATAGAGTTTTAGCTTTTTATTAAAAGACAAATTCAGAGATGAAGTATCATAATTGATATAAAAGAAGAAACATAACTCTTTTCCTTTAAAAAACGCTTAAAAGTTATTATCATTTGTATATTTTATCCATGTTCTTTTATGTTATTATATTTTGATCTTATATCTTGTTTTTATTCATGTTTTAGTCCCTGAAAGGTATGAACAAGACACTAAAAAGAATTAAGGATAATAAAGCTCTCAGGTGACCTAATTCTAGTCACTAATAAATTTAATTTTGGTAACTATGGTTACTTGACTTTAAGAGATGAATTTAGTGGAAGTAGTTTTTGTCGTTAATAGTGCTAGAAAAATAAATCAGACCTCAAATTAATTTTGATTTGATTTTGAGTTTTTGGTTGATTAAAATATATTTTGTTGTTGCAAATTGAAGTTTTAGATGTTCATATGATTTATCTTTTTAATATTTTTGGGTGAAAAATATTTAAAATAAGAGTTTTAAGATACAATGAATAAAGGAGTTGTTTTCATGAGGTTACGACAATGAATAAAACAAGACACAATGTTTTATTTTTAAATAAAATAGAAATTCTATTAAATTCCAGTAATTCAATACTTAGGGTCAATATAATATTTTTAAAAAATAAGGTGACATTAAAAAATAAAAACAACAAAGACCAAAATGGAAAACACATTGAATAATAGCGATTGAAAAGCAACATTTTCCAGTGGATGGCTGGACTGTACAGTCAAGGTCTGTACAACAACAACACAGTGCTTGCAATAATGGCGATAAGATTCCCACAAAATCCAAGCCATGTCCGCACTGGCTTCTCAGGTTAGAGCTGTTGCGAATGCGGAAAGGAACACGTCAAGGCATTTCTAAATCAGGACCCATGTTGACAATACAAGTAGTTCATGTTTCTCATACCAATACAATGAATCTTCCAACTTATCTTACCAGCAAGAGAAGATTGTCTTTTTGACACGAGGAAATCTTATTTATCAAAAAATATATTTTATAGATTTAGGTAAGTCAGTAAAATCTTGGTTGTCCAAATTTTTATCAAAAATACACGTCCTGGTTTAAACTCGAGATTTGCTGTGCAAATTACAAGTTCTTTACCATCACGCCATGTTAGTCGGAGTTGAAGTGTGTCACCTGCTAAGCGAAGAAAGAGAATCAATGATTTTGACCTTCACGTCCATTCATTTTCTGTCACTAGTTAGGTTTGTAATGTGGACATATGATGCTTCCCGATTTCATATTCTTGTCTCAGAAAAGACTCGTATATGCCTCAACTCTACATGCATGTCTTCCTCCTCTCCGGGTGCAAGATTTTCTGTGTATAGACCTCCATCAAGATAAATAAAGAGAGATGTTCGTAGAAATCAGATATAATTATCATCCCATATATGAGTTAATTATTATAATAACAATATTGTTGATTTTTTTTAATTAGGATGGTAAGGAAAAGGTAAATTGAAAAGGGAATTCCCTAATTGCAGAAACCAACCAAATTACACTGTGAGTCACGGTCATGAGTTTCCCCATCAAAGTGGCGTGAAAAATTATGGTTAATGTCGCCTTTGCTTTTCAATCAACAGTGTCGTGGGAAAGCTACATTGTCGTCACAGACTTTGACGAGGCTGCAAGTTTTGAATGTTATCGACTGCAAAGAGGCGATGGAGAAATTAAGAGTTAGAAAATGGTTTTTTCCATATTCCGGACCACTTTTTATCTTTAATCGCTTTTTGATCAGTTTATCCAATAATTAAGACTAAGTTTCTTCCGTAAAGGATCTTTAGACTGTATCTTTTATATCAATCAGTTCACTATTAAAAAAGATAGATTGTTTTGATTTAAAATTTTGAATAAATAAAATCATTGGAGATAGCCAATTTCTTTCATCATCAGCAAACTATGATATCACCGATATCTAATGAATGCCCAATTACTCAAAAGCAACCAAGAATGCTGAAAATGAGCAAGGCGACTGATCATCAAAGAATACGTGCAGGAGTGAGCTATTCCTAGTCATTTCACCAGTATTTCATTCATAGAAACCCGATCAATCATCTTAAAGACTTAACATGTTGATACTCTTGTTCCAGGGCGTGACGTGATGACAGAGAGTTTATAATCTGCACAGCAAGTCTCGAGTTCAAGCCAGGATGTGTACCTTTTATAAGAGCCTGGGACAGTCAGAGTTTTATTCGCTTACCTAGGTCCACAAAATATGTTTTCCGAGAGAAGATTTTTCTTGCATCCAAAATAAAATGTTGATTCTCTTTTGGTTACAACTAGTTAATTGCCCGCATTACGTTGCGTACCAAGCAAATATTTTTTATAATTATTGGGATTGAAACAATTAATAGATTTTGTTAGTTAAAAAATAAAATATAACTTCTATATATACAAGGTTTGATATAATAAAACACATCAACACACCCTATTATAATAACAGCAACATCGAAGGCTGAATATCTAAAAATATCATTACTATTATTGCTAAAACAATAAAAATTATTAAATTATTCCGAGGAGAAAAAAACTCAAAAACATTAATAAAAGAGGAAGTAAGAAAAAAAAACTAAAATTATTATTATTATAGCGTGAATAATGGGAAAATAAATTCAATGGAAGAATAATAAATCCCAAAAACATTAACAAATGAGTAAAAAAAATAAAAATGAAAAAAATAAAAATTATTAGTTAAAAAAATCATTTGACGTTAAAAAGGTCTAATAAAAAACCAAAAGAAAAAATAATTATGATCATGGCTACTGGCACCGGTCCGACTTTCTAGTCTGTTAATTATGATGATCTTTCAATTCAACACAAAGATATCATCGACAAGTGAATCTCCAATAGTTTTTTTTCTAAAAGTTATTCTCACATTTGGGACTTTGTTTTTCCAAGTGAATGTGCATCTTGAAGTTTCTCAATAGCAGTAAAAATAAAAAAGAGTGTCGTCAAAAGGATAACGTAGCCGATAAACATGAGATTTTCAGTAAAACCTCTCAAAGTTCAAATTCCAGAAAACAACAGGGTAAGATTTAGGTACAAAGCAGATCTATATAGTTGAAGCCCATTAAATCTATGATTAAAAAAAAAAAAACACATTCCGATTTTGAATTGGAGTTTGAAGGGAGCTAATCAAGTTACCCAGGCTGAAACTGTTCTCAATTGGCAAAGCCAAAATGCCATTGCTCAGAATTCAGTTCTTCATCGCATTGAATCCAAGGTTGACTAGGTACAGACTAATCTGAAAAAGATGACAGTTTCTGTTGACTCTCGAATTCTACATCTTGAAAAATTGTGTGCTGAAATTCAACAACGGATCTCCACCATTCATGAGTATCTATTACTTCAAGCTTCTACTGGCAAGCCATATAGATCCTCAGAAAGAACAAGAAATTCAGTCTCTCAAAATACAACTTAAGTCTCTTCAGACCGAGTTAGCTAAATCCAAATCCAAGACTTTACCATTCCCTGAACCTTCACAAAATAGGATGACCTCCTATTACCCAGATCTTTATTGGGCCAAACACTCTCCTTCTTTCAGAGTTTAAGATATATTTATATAGTAGTATTATAGAATATTCTTATTACAGTGTGTGTGTAATGATTACAACTGAAATAACCCTTAAAATAAGGTTGATAATCTTATCTTTATCCTTTTGTTTTGAGTTGAAATCTTCTTGTTCAGTTTCAAATGTAATTTTCAATAGATCTTAGTAAATCCTTAACCGCATGACTTTTTATTGTTAGTCCAATATGCCCCTGTAAATGGAGATTGATACCAAGTTCAAAGAGAAATGAATGAACCCAGATAATCTTAGTTGTTGTATTAGGAATGGCACGATACTCAGCATTTGTACTAGATTGAGATCTTGATTTTTGTTTATGTGAACTCCATGAGATGATGTTAGGGCCAAAGTAAAACAAAAACCATTGGTTGAGCGACGATCATCAAGAAACCCTACCCAATCACAGTCTTAGAAGGCTTTAAAAGAGTGGGACTTGGATAGATGAAGAAGAAAACAATAGAAAATAGTGAAGTTTACAAAACTCACTGCCCTAATCAAATTGATTTGTTTTGATGGAACATTCAAAGTATCTTTTCACATGAGTTTCGAAAGAAAGAGAAAACTGAGTAACAATAGTGAATGTTAAAGAACTATCTGATCTAAAAATTTAAACTATTAGATAAGGACTAAGAATATAATTTATATTACTTTCTAACAGTAAATATCGGAGAGAACCAAATATATTTAGAGGAATGATTCATGATATTTAAGTAATATATTTTGCCTTTAGTTAAAATATGAGGGAGAGGGCCATCTGCATCCATGAATAATAATTCTCAAGATTTTGAAGAACAAGATATAGATAAAGAAAAAGGTTGATGATTACTCTTACCAGTTGACATGAAAAGCAGACCATGACAACTTTACTGAAAGTAATAGACAACTTATTATGAGAGATAATTTAATTAACTAAATTAATTAATAGAAGCATAACCAAGATGAGATTGTCAATAGTGGTATGAGTAGTAAAAAGAGCAACTGATTGTCAAGAAGGCTGAAATAAATTATGAAAAGGATATATCACTCTTCCTTAGAGAAAGATAGCTCTCAAGGTTCGATCTTGACATAAAAGAAAATGATGGATAAATTTCAAAATATATGTTATTACCTTTTGTGAATTGGTAGATAAAAAGTAAAGAATGTTAAGAAAAAAGGGTCTCTAAGAGTCTAAGAGGTGACGTGATGACCGATAGCTTACAATTTGCATAGCAGGTCTTGAATTTGAGTCAGAATGTGCATCCATTATAAGAGCCAAGAACAACCGAGGTTTTATTCTCTCACTTGGATTCACAAAGTGTGTTTTCCAGAAGATGGAGTTTCCTCGTATCAAAAAAACAAAGTTCAGAAAAAAGGATTTTGAGCAAGAGAAAAAAGTAAAGTTGCCAAAATAATGAATTTTCAAACCTTTTCCATAGTCTACAAACACTTGATATTGGCCTGAGCAGCCATTAATTAGTGTGTAGATTTAAGTTTTGACGATCAGATGTGAAATGATGTATGGCACCTGTATTTGGATACCATGATCGGTCTGTAGAGAATTATGTAGAAGCGTGGTGGACTTGAGGAGTGGATTGTGTTTAAGAGTCTTGATCAAAACGACGCTAGCATTTAGAAGCTAATTGGTCTGGTTTAAGACACGAGTGATAGAAGAATCAAGTGAAGAAGGAATTACTTTTGCTTTGGTTACGACCACTTCCTCTTCCATTATTCTTTAATAAACCTCCACAGGAATTATATGATGAATGACAACACGATTAAGGCTATTGTGAAGGTTGAATTCTCTAGCTAGTTACAGTTTTCATAAGAATAAAGAATTGTCGTCAAAAAAATGAGAAGAAAAAGAGGAAAATAAAGTGAAGTCTGCATAAAGCAATGGCTTCAGATTAAATGAGAAATTTTATATTCTTTCTCTTCCATGTATAGGCTCTATTCTTTTGTTGACATCCTTTATTGCTGTGAAGAGAACATGGTTTTGTATTATCACATACTTGTGGGAGTGTATAAAATATAGGGTGTTTTTACTTGAGAAAAAGCTATGAAAACAAGTGTGGTCTAGATCAAGAAGAAAAAGTAGAGGAAACATCTAGTAGGTGATCTAGTGATAAGAGTTTTGGATAAAAAAAAAAATTCTTATGATCTCAGGTTCGAGTCTTATAGTTACTAATATAATGACCATTGAATGTCTTTCATGATTAACAGAAGGAACAGAATATATATGGCCCATGTAGTGAGACATGATGATAAAAGATCTGTGATCTGCATAATAGGTCTTGAATTCGAGTTAGAATATGCACCCCTTGTAAGAGAATGGGACAGCCAGAGTTTTACTCGCTCATCTGGACCCATAAAATATAATTTCAGGAGGTAGAGTTTCTTTTCATCCAATATATAAAAAGAAATCATACACTTTTCTTCTTTCACTTTCTCTATTTTTTTTAGTGTGTATATATATAAACACTAAAAAAACAGAGAAAGTGAAAGAAGAAAAGTGTATGAATTCTTTTTATATGCTACAACTTGTTTGAAGCTCTAAAATAATGAGCTTGAAGATCGAGGTTTTCAACCAAATATTAAATATGCTAAAATGGAATTCAACCAATTTTTTTTTCTTATGATCTCAAGTTCGAGCCTTGTGGTTGCTAATATAATAGCCATTGGAGGCTTACATGATCGTTAACTTCAGGACCTGTGGGATTAGTCGAGATGCACATAAGGTGACCCAGATAACCTTTGTATTAGCAACATATCTTCACATTCCATATATAGATTATTGTACAATTATTATCATAAATATTTAAACTTGATCTTCGGAATTATTAGCAGATCATTGGTAGATATTCGGGATCTCTTTAGCTATGATATAGGATCATGTTTCCCTTCTCATATAATATATACTGTAACCATACAGAAACAAAATACAATAAGATTTTAATCCTCTTCCATTTTATCACTTTGTATTATCACTTTTAAGACTTGAAACTTGCACGAATTTATATTATCTTATGCTTAATTTTATTAATTAGAATATAGATGATGAAATTTTAAATCATGTTCATTTAATTATGAAATTTTAGATAATATATCATGAAATAATTCCAATTCAAAAAATTAAATTGTTAATAGATAAATTTACAAAAATATATTTTATATTATTCTCTAATATATAATGATATTAAGATATTGATTTTTCAAATCAACCAGCTGATTTGAAGGGATATGTATGCCTTTGTTTTCATAGGTTTTTTTTTTTGTAGCCTAACCTAGATATCTTGTTCTGACTTGAAGGTTTCAATCTTCAAAGCAAGTTACAAATCTCTTTCTTAAAGTAAATCACAATGAAGATGAATGATTGAATTCACAAGCATCTCCCGTGAATGTCTTTCATGATTAACAGAAGGAACAGAATATATATATAGCCAATGGAACTTGACATGATGATAAAAGATCTGTGATCTGCACAACAGGTCTCGAATTCGAGTCAGAATATGCACCCCTTGTAAGAGCATGGGACAACCAGAGTTTTACTCGGTTATCTGGATTCATAAAATATATTTTTCAGGAGTTTCAGGAGACGGGGTTTCTTTGTATCCAAAATATATATATATATATATATATATATATTAAAAAAACAGAGAAAGTGAAAGAAGAAAAGTGTATGAATTCTTTTTATATGCTACAACTGAAACAATGAGCTTGAAGATCGAGGTTTTCAACCAAATATTAAATATGCTAAAATGGAATTCTACTTTTACTATTTTACTAAAATGGAATTCTACTTTTACTGTTTTACTTATGTTTCGAAGCTGAAACCACCTTCAGAAATATGGATTCACTTCTTCTGTGCAGTCATCCGTGATTTAGACAAAACTTTTGAGCTAGTGCCTACACAAAGTTCAATCCAAGTCTTGACCTAGGCTTATCGTAGCTACTTTAGACAATACAAAGATCATCCATCGATTTGAGTATAGATTGAAATGTGCATGTTTTTGCTAGTGTAATAGGATCCCAATTTATTTATTTTCTTTTTAAGGGCGAAGTGCATGAATTACCCATTTCAACAACTATATACGGTAATTAATAGTGGGTGGCGGATCTAGAAAGTATTTTTAGACGAGAAACTCTTGTATAAAAATGGAGAATGGACGAAAAGTTGGATGATGGGAGATAAAAAGCATGACCTTAAAGTTTAAGGATCATTTTGAAATTTGGAGTGACTGTGGCTCCACCAATCCTTTTTTATATACATAAAATAACAGTCAGGAAAGCAAACAAAAACCAGGGATTGCAAAAGCTTTTGATACATACAAAAATAAGCCTGATTAATCATGACACTTCGTTTAAGGGATCCAAGCATGGCAAGACTAAATGAATTGATGAGGAGTGCTGGCCCCGGATGAGGAAGATCGACTGGTATTTATGGGGACCATTTCATGGGAGGTGGGGTCGAGATTATGAAATTTCAGCTTGATATGTAGGTTGGAGAGGGCCATGCATGTCATATTATGTTTAGGAGGATACTTGTAAATTGTGTTTGAAAATGTTTTTTGTTTAAAAATATATTAAATAATATTTTTTATTTTTTAAAAAATTATTTTTGATAGTAGTACATGAAAATGATTTAAAATATCAAAATATTTATTTCAAAATAAATAAAAAAATCATTTTGTTTTTCAAAAACATTTTCCAAAAGCATTCTCGTACCATCATAGAAAATTGCTTTAGAGAAGGGTGGTGGGTAGTTACTGAAAAGATTTGTATTGGATAGGTGTCTCTGTGTGTCTAAATTTGTATTATTGTGCAGACAAAAATGCAAGTAGATGGAATGGCACTCGAAAGGTTGGAGTGAGATGGGACTTGGGAGCATGAGTGGCCTTTAAATCAATTGAGAATTATGAGCTGTAGAGGGGCAGGCAAAAACAGCATTAGGGTTACTTTTTGTATGATTTACGGGGCTTCAGTTCTTTTTTTCTTCCTATTATTATTATTATTATTATTATTAGGGAGATGTTCTTATTCAAAGTGTTTTAGGAGATGAAATGAAAATGGAAATTCAGCTATAAGTTCTTTGATGTGCACCTTTGTGTGTGTTTATATATATATATATATATATATATATATATATATATATATATATATATATAATTGCAAAGCCAACGAATTGTCAATAAATTAATCCCAAATTTTAGATTTGTCTCGTTGAATAATTTTCAAATTTTTAATTTTTGCTTGAACGACTTTATAAAACCATTTCATTAAGTGAATTTTAGTGCTTAATTGGAGAAAAATAGGAATTATTAAGCATATATATGATATACTGTGTTCCATAACTCGAATAAAAGATGATTCATAGTGATAGTTATCCACGATTACACAAATCAAAGATATATAAAAATAATATTTCAAGAAATATAAATATTATTTTATTAAAAATAATTGAATAGAGTTATCTAATAACCATGAATTAACCCAATTATTGAATAACTAGATTATTTTTCAAGTTAATTTCTAATTTATTTCTTGCAACTATGATGATGCAATTGCTATCAAATCACTTGTCACACACCCAAAGTTGCCATAAACTTCGGAAATTAATAATGCTTTAAACCAAAATCATATATATATATATATATATATATATAGAACAATTTGAGTTGCCTTGTAATCACTCCACATGTATTATCAAATATCACATTGTTAGAATGTAATCACCATTACCCATAGCTTTGCTCCGCAAATTAAATAACAATTTTGAAACTCTATATTTCGGTGTATTTTTTAGTTTTTTAAAAGTATTTTTATTTGAAAATATATTAAATATTTTTTAATATTTAATATCAGTATCTTCAAAATATATATAAAAAAAAAACACTTAAAACACTCCATAGAAAACACAAAACCAAAATTTGAAAACACATTCAAATACAAATAGCAATGAAATGTGAAAGGAGGACAAGCTTAATTCGTCACCAGCATCAAATTATTCGTTTGTTTATTTGCTGTATTGTCTAACAAATTTTATCACACCTTTAAGCCCATTAAGGCCCAAATCAGATTACTTGTTCAAGCCTCTTTGGGCCAATATATATTATGTTGCCATGTAGGATACTACCATATAAAATGGAGTCTCTTTCTATTCGGCACGAAATTCTCCCTTTTTTTATTGTATTTTTTTTTTTTATTTTATCTTTTCGTCTCTCAGTCTTTAACCCACTACATAATGGGTTTGTCAGAAATATTATATTTAAATTAAAAAAATAAATTTAAATATAATTAAAAACCTGAAAGAGATCTGAAATTTAAGCTACTTATATGTTTTTCAAGTAATTGTATATTTTTTTATAGTTGTTGTATTTAGAATTAATTAATATTACTTATTGTATTAAATTAATATGATTTTTTTAAAATTATTTTTTTATGCTAACTAATAATAATTAAACACCACATGAATACGATTGTTATGATTATTATCTGTGTTTTCTTCATCTTTATCAAGCTGAAACTGAAAGAGGAGAGGCAGATTTCTTCTGTAGGTAAAAAACAGTTCAAGGTTGCAAAACTCTCTAAACAAAATTGCTCCTCCGGAGAGAAGAAAAGAACGATACAAGACACATTCTTCCATGGAATTTTTCTCGATAAAATCAATATCAAAATCTCCAAAGCTACATTCCCTAGAATAATTTCATTGTACAGACACCGCCAGCTCAATGAGTAATAGCTTAACTGAATGCAGGATGTTCAGCGCCGGCCGCCTCTTCTACCCCTCCCTCTACTTCCTCCTCCTCTTCTATTACCTCTAAACCCTGATCCTGACTTCAGCCCTAATGACTGGATTCCCCTCCTCTTCTCACGCTGAATGTCTTTGTCATCCCCATCCTCTTTGTAAATGGCTGAGCTTCTAGTATTGAAGGAAATTTCTCGAGATCCTCCTGGTCCAAACTTTATGTTCTTTCGGGCAGAGGTCTGCAGATTATCTCCAAGAGCTGCAGCTCTCTCTCCCAGAGGAAGAGAGTCCTCGTCGGCAAGAGATTCACGGTTCCAGAATGCCTCAGCATGCCTCTCATCCTTTACTTCGTATAATCTGGAGATTTTAGTAAAACAGGCAATCATTAAAATAGAAGCATCAAATTCTTTTGAAAAATTGGTTATAGAACCCTAGCTTATTCATTTATCCTACAAGATTTCCTCTCAACCCATACACACGCATGCATGTGCGTGCAACCATACACAGCTGTTCGTGCAACCACAAAGCTGAAAGCAGTTATTCCCTCTGAAGATCAGAAGCAGCATAGCCACACAGGCAGAGGTTAAAGTTACCTTGGCTTCTTTTTAAATTTTCTATTTTCATTGCTGTGTTCATCTCCAGATGACTGAGATGCAGCCGAGTTATCAGAATCACTCAAGCTCTGATCTTCACCCTCCGTCAGAAGTTCAAAATGCTCTGCCACCAGAGAAGGTTGCTTCATGGAAGCCACGGGATGTAAAGCCAAATACTCTGCTGAGTTCTCGTCAATTTCAAAGTCCTGTAGAGAAGTAATATTAGAAAGGAGGATGCACAATGACTGGTTAGAGCCTCAAAAGAACAAGAAACCAAAATGAAAGGAGCAGCAAATAAACAGTCTCCAGTTGTATAAGATTCGACAGAATAAATAAATGAGTTGTAATTCTCAGGCGATGTTGGGGCAGCATTTTTTTGGAGAAAGAAATTAGACTTTTGCCACAAATCAATTTCAAGGTGAGAAATCAGTGGTTCAAAAGTAGATTGTTTTTCCTTGAGATTACCAGATTCAAGTGGTATTCATAGAAAGTCCTTTTCAGAGCTTCATGAAGCTATGATTACTTGATAAACGCTAGCCACATTTATAGGTCACCATGAACACCAGAATAAATATCAACAATTAGAACAGCAAATTTGTAATAATACCTTATCTTCAAAAAGTGCTTTAAATCTCTCATCTTCAAAAATCTCTGGGCCAAGTCCTTTCTTTTTCTTTGATGCTTTTTTGGTCTCATTTTTATCAGCCTCAATCTGTTCAATTTCAGCTTCCTTTTCAATGACACTGGCTGCAAGTTTACGGTTAACCTTCGGCAATTTTTTTGGAACCTGCAGGAATAATAATATATTGTGAGAATTTATAAAGGCAAAACTAGAAAAAGGCCCATTACTCCATACCAACCCGATAAATATGCCAGGATAATAAGTAAATTTATTTTCACTGGTTAACAATTTAGTTATCAATCACTCTGAAGTACATGTGTGTGAGAGAAAGAGGGGATTCATCCACATTCAAATATAAACTGTAAATAGACAAAAAGAAGATTCTATAAGCAAAAACAACACCAGCAATCGTATCTTAGGAGAAACCAGAATTATAAATTGTAAATTATAAATTTGCACGGAGGTCTAGGACAAAGCATGTGACTATCTTGCTGAATTCTTGAGGTTAGAGGTTGGCGACAGTCAAAGTAGACTAAATATTGCATGCAGGTCTAGGACAGAGCACACCCACATGTGTGCACACAATAATGAGCAATAAAAAAAAAAATCTCCTGACTGGGTGATGGTATGCAAGAGGTAAACAAAAGAGAGAAATTACTAGTTATTTAAGTTCTCACCGTAATCCGCGACACAAATTGTTCTTCCAATTTCTTCTGTGTCTGCTGCTCTCTGTAAGTTTCATATTCAAAAGGTTCCATGTATTGTTTTGCCTGCATAAAAATATGCATGAGTAAATGGAAAAATCATAAATAAAAGATTTATTGGTTACAGCTGCAACAGTAGATGTTTCAATCATAGCTCAGCTAAGCACATAGAGTTAACTCGGAAAGCTTTTAATGACAGAAGTAGACACCTCAAAAATAGATGCTGTTGCCAATTGATCCCCCAGACAATTAGAATTGGAAATCATTAGAGAAAAAATTTACACTTTTGATTTTGGATAAAAAAACAAAGAAAAAAGAAACAGAGAGACCAGCTCTTTTCTGAAATTTGCAAATATGTCTGAAACTCTAACCTAATGCTTATGTTTCCTTGTATTTCTTTGTTTTGGCACTCAAACTGTTATTCAGTGCTCCATATATAAAGTTTGTCAATGGCTAATGCATTTAACAATCAACTTTCCTAAAACTTTCCAAAAACAATGTTCCACACATAACACAAAAAGAGAACATGTGTAACCATACTCACCTTCTTATATAATTTATAATCAATAAAGAAACCATGCATAGAGGCTCTAAGAAGATTGGTGCCAATCAGACTTGTCAAGTTCAATTTCTCAAGATCCTCTTTAGTCAAAAATTTGAAATTGTCATATATAGTTGTTTGTGCATCCTCCTCCATCTCTTCCTGAAGAAACAAAAAAACAGCATCACCACTGTAACAGAAACATCCTAGTACCAAAAATTAAGCAAGAAGTCAATTTAAAATTAAAGTCGCACCGTTAGATTTTCAATACTAGGCAACCACTTTGGAGCAGGTCCCAAAGAAGGTATAAAGTAAGATGGTATCTGGCTGCAGTCCAGTGCCAGGAACATCAAGCCACTATTACTGAAAACACATATATCATTTATTGTTCCAGCAGTAGGTTCAATGCTTGTCATGCCATCTCCCTGAACAAAATGAAAATACATCAATAAAAGCCAAAAGATTAGCAAGGAAATCACTTTCTCACTGTCAACTTAGGGAAACATGAATCCCAAGTATGATGGTGGGAAATATTTTCACCAACTTCCAGAAGATATTCTCACTTTATTAGGATGATTTCAAGAATCATAAGTTGTGACTCCATACTTTTTTCATGCTGCATGCACCTCTCAACAACAGTGAGTCCATGAAGATGGTTTCTACTTTTTCTTATGTACATATATAAAAATTTCAAATCTCAATCTTGCCACTATCATTCATCAGTATAGCCAGTAATTGATCTATCATTAGCTTTTTCACTTTTATTCTTTTTGGGAGACAATTTCAGATTTCAATACAGGCACGCTCATAGCACAGCAAGTTTATTTTTACAAGTGAGATGGGAAAAAGAAAAAAGAAAACCTTCAGAGACAAATGATGGTGTCTTACAGAACATCATCCACTTGGAAAATAAAACCATGATGGCCTAATTATCAGTTTAATTTAAGTCAAACCTAGAAACAATCATGCCCACGTTCACATGGGGTGAATAAAAATACATCTTACTGTTAATAAGTTTTTCATCTTAATTAATTAAAAGCTAAGAGAAAAGGTGGGTTAGTCTTCACCGTCTCGGGGTCCCATATTCTAACTACATGTTTATCTGTGGTAATAAGCTTCTGTCTTTCAGAATTTAGAGTGCGATGCCACTTGATGTCCAATATTGCACTGCCATACCTGCATAATCATAACAGAGTTTCAAAGCTGCATTAAGCCAACAAAAAAAGAAAGATAATAAATGTCAGAAACACATTAACCATAGAGTATGGAAGGCTTACATATGGTCCTTAACTCGCATGGGATGTGAGGATCTCAAGTCATAAAGCAGCACCTACATAATGAATAAAATTATGACTGTTTTGTACAATAGAGTGATATCAAATGACATATTGAATCTGCAAATTGACTAAAAAAGCATGTAAACATGAAAACATTTGCAACCATTGAAAGGAAATAGTGTTCATCTAAAGGAAAAAGGTAATGCCTGAAGATATTTTTGCCAAAGTTTTTTTGGAAAGATCATCTTTTTAATGTAAAATATGTACATATTATTAGAAAGGAAATATACATATATAAAAAGAGCTACAACAAATATAAGGTATCTACCCTGTCAACTTACAGGAAAAAGGTGATGGCTTGACTTGTCACAGTCCATTAGGAGACTCAATTATATAAAATATTAGAAAATATTTTATTTAATGCGTTTCTACATTTCTTCCCTTGGTAAGATGTTTATCTTTCAAATCATAGACCTGAAAGTATCAAATTCATTTCCTATATCCTTAACAAATTCAAGCCTATCAGTCCACAAACAACCACCCCACCAAACCCCCAAGAAAAAAGAAGACCTGAATTCTGCTTGATATCTTGCTGAAAGATGTGTTAAGTGTTTACATCCTCCACCATTTAAGTGCTGTTTGAAAGCCCAGGTTTTATAACCCAGTGAATAAATTGCCAGCATGCACCAATTCAATTTCATTATGTTTTTTAAAAAAAAAAAACATGCACTTCTATCTTCTGTTATGACTAAATGTCCTGTCAAATGGATATTGTCCACCATTGCAGTAACAAAGTCAGCTAAGGACTCCAACAGAAAGATAGAACTTATGATTTCAACACTAAGTAAATGATGGCCAAAAGAAAATGCTCCGAGTGGTGGAGGCAAGTACCATGCTGCTTTATAGTACAAACAACGTAAAACATAAATATCATTTCATCAAGAGCACATCACCTCTAGCACCATAGCAATATATTGAGCCAGACACACACACTCGTGATTTGTATTGCCCTAGTATATTATTGCAATTATTGACAATTTGTTCATCCTTGAGAGCCTTCCATTAATACTATGAATGGTATACAAATTCCTAGCATAATTCAAGATACGACTCACCCAACTAGATCCTGCCCCATATCTTCTGTATTCATAACCATGCCCAAACCATCAATCCCCGTGAAACAGAATTTGAAAAAAGAAATAGAATATATATTATTTATATTCATAACCAGACCACCCATCCTTCCCAAGACACCCCCACTTTCTTAAGGTAAAGTCAACAAGCACAAAAAAAACAGAAAAAAAAAATTATGTCTGAGATCTATGTAAAACAGCATAAGGTGAATACATGAATTGATCCCAAAATTCATATGAAATCTCATGATTTGCTGTGAAGAGCATCATACCTTTCCACCACTGCTTCCAACAGCCATGGTGAAACCCCCATCTTCATCAAACTTTAATGCAGTGACCTCCTACAAAAGTAAAGAGCATTTTCATGAAAAAACAAGGATAGAAGAGATATGTAGTCCATGCAAAATTTGAACAGAAATGTAAACTTCATGATAAATGCACATAAGCATCACAAGATTGTTTACTCATTTGCTATTCATGTAAAAGTGAAAAAACATGTGAAAATGAATTCCTACTGCAAAATATCCACTACCATGTCCTTACTCCATTCCCACTCCTGGACAACATAATGAAGGATGGAGAGAGATCAAGAAAGTGGACAAAATGAAAGTACAAAACAAAATAAAGGCCCAAAGCTGGCTGAAAAAACCTTTTAAGCCGCTATTGACTCAAAAACACTTCTAAGCCGCCAAAGACCTTGCCTTTTGAAACAGGTGTCCAGTCTCATCAAGGCATGAGCTGCAGACTGGAGCCACATTCAAATCTCATGTCTTTACAAATATGTATTCATAACAATTACAAGAAAATCTTCTTTCCATCTTACCATAAGAGCCAAATTAATAGAATCGATTTCAAATACATGAATAAAGAGAAAGGGTTACCTCGTTAATATCACCACCATGTTCAACAGCATTAATTCTACCAATTGAAGATTTTGTTCTCATGTCAAAACATTCAACAGCACCATCATCACCACCACAAGCAACAAGTCCATGAAGCTTGCTGAAATTGAAGATAAAGCCACCTCTATCTTGGTTAAGAAAAGGTTTACAGGCAAAAATATCACACTAATATTCATCACCAACCTCCGACAAACTACATTTAGACCTGGTGATTGTGTTCTGAGGGGGGAGAGAAATTGTCCCTGTGAATAAGAGAAGTTAATAATTTCAGAACCAATAAACATGAAGATCAAGTTATGTGGTAAATTGTTGACAAGATGCTTTGCATAAGTACCACCAAATACACAAACAGAAAGAGATACAAGTGGTTGATAAAATTCCAGGAAAAACATGAGGTAAGAAATACATGAGAATATGCAATCTAGAATGAGTTTGAAAGAAAGATGAACCCCACACATCCCCTCTCTCTTCAAAATTGTGGCAGATATATGCTAACAATTCGTTGACAAAAAAAGTCTTTAGTAATTATGAGATCCTCTTCAAGTTTCTTCATTTTGTTCAGCATGCACGAACATATTTTCTTGATCAGTTAATTTTGGGGGGCTCAATTGATCCATGTTTGGTTTTCTAACTTATTTTCCATGCTGAGTTAACATGATAATGACTTGTGGGTGATACAGACAATTTTCTTATTTCATTTTACTATTCTCTCCATCTCTTGGACACACATAAGAAAATACCTTCACAAGCAAACTACGAGAAAAGAGTGGTCCATGAATCTAATCACAACTAGTTCGGGATTGAAACTTCTTCAGATTGACGTGTATATAAATAAGATGCTCTCACAACATAACAAGATCTCAGTTTCCGCATCTAAAATATATATATATACAAGGGTTCCCATGCATAAAAAGAGCAGAAAAAATGGTTTCCAACTAAGAATAAAAGCTTAAGGTGAAACTCACTTAAGAAAGTGGCAATTTTCATTTAACATTGAAAGATGCAAATTACAACAAGGCACATTTCAACAGAATACCTTTTCTAAATTAATCCGATATAAATCTGAAGATGAGGCTGCACAGAGCAAGTCACAAGACCAACAATCATATGCCATATCCCTTCCCATTCTGTGAAACACGGACATACAAGTGTTAAGGTGACTCACAATACAAAGATCCAATGAGAAATTGTGTAATGCAGCCAAGTGAGTGCATTGTATACTCAAAGCACAATAGCAACTCAATCTATCAATACCAATAAACAACAAAAAGGAAGAGAAGGCCAGCAAAGAGAGCTTGCTATATTCAATTTGAGAGATGATTAATCAAGGAATCTTGGTGCAGGTACTATTTAACCAATCCTTTGAACAGAGATGACACTTCGAAAAGAGGAAACCCATTCCAAGAAAAGAACTCAAGAAGTTCAACTGGATATCAAATTAGGGCTAAAAAAAATAAACTGATAAGTAGAGTTAATAACCTGTAATCAATTGAATAAAAGTGATTTTCCTAGACCTGGCATTATGATACCTAAATAAATGTTCAACTGTCATATCAAAGAACCCAATGCGAAAGCATATGAATTAGCTACGAGAGACTTAACGCCGATTTATCCACTATTTTCAGTTAGCATATGTCGCACTGATAGATTGATGGCTGACTGACTCTTCCTTTTTGTGATCTTACTTCTATTCTTAAGGCACTGCAGGGGACTCATACCGACACCAAAGTTGCCCTTATTTGCCTTGTTGTTTCTTCACTTACTGCAAACAGAGCCAACCTGTTGTATCTTGTTTCTTGAGTGAACTCTTCTCAATCTAAAAGCAATAAAGTTACATACTGCAACCACTGCATAGTACATAATTAATCCACAAGGTTTGGGGGTAAGAATCAAACAATGAATTCAACCTTATCCTAGTTGGATATTCACCTTATCATGGTTCATAAAAATCAACTTAGCAAACACAGATCAGAATAGATGCCAATAAAGGCTAAATCAACTACTTGCCTCCTGACCTCAAATCCCCTCTACCTCTAGGCATCATATTGGACCAACCATTAATTAGTGGGGTCTTGTGCACGTTACCTTTGTTCCCTATTATACAGCATAAAATCCACCTCACAGAGAAGTAAAGAAGAAGAAGAATATTATCATGTCAAGGAAATGTTTAGCTGTAGTGTAGCAATACACAATAATTGAGCAACAATGAAAAAATAAATCACAACATGAAACATAAGCACAAATACTGAAAAAGCATTGATCTTGACCTTGGAATTCGCAAAGAGTAGTGTTTCCCATATTTCGCATGCAGGTAAATAGAACGATCAGTGCATAAAAATGCAAGCTTTGAATAGTCATCATCCAATATCTGCACAAAAAAATAAAAAATTACTGCCTCACTAATACACTATAAATCATGGTAAAACTCTGATGCCCCGTCCCCTCCTCTTAAATCTTAAATCTTGCAAGACAGCCACAAAGTGAAGATCTTGACAGTTGCCAATGCAATCAAGAGTAAAATACATACAAAATATTTTCACAAAAAACAGTATAATAAAACTTTAGAAAACCTGAAAATCAATTATCTCTGAATCAAAGTGTCTTTCAAACTTCAATGCGAACTCTCTTAACTCATACACCTTGATTTGTGGTGGGTATATTCCTGCATTTTAGTTAAATAATTAGCAAACCATATTGCAGATACAATCACTACCCCTCAAAAAAATTCTCATACAAAACAAAATTAAAAAGCTAAAAGATCATTTACCCGATGCAATAAGAAATTCTCCATCTGGGGTCACTTTAATTCTACTCGTAGCGGTTGGAAATGTTAAATCCTGAACCAACTCTATCTTTTGTTGATAATCTTGTAAACAAAACAAAAAAACTCTGCATCAAATACTTGTCATCAATAATGTGCCAATATCAATTAAAAATAATCTCACTGCCCCAGTTTATTCACTTTTCAAGCAGTTAGGAAACAAAAATCATGTACTCTTGTTTTCGAATCTGAAACTGCATAAATTGTAAACTGATTAAAAATATCACTCTGCTGCACTGTAAATCAATAATAGAACTTGGGGTTTAAGCTAGGGTTTAACAGATACAAAGCAAAACTTATACTTTAAAGCTAATAAATAACAACAATTCAAAGTAAGAAAGAGAGAGAGAAACGACAGTACTTTTATCTTTGCGAGAAGGACGTTGCTTTTTGGGCCCAATCCAAGAAGCAGTATTACGTTGCTGTGAAGAAACCATGTACATCTTCACTCCATTTATCGACGTTGATTTCAAGCCGCTACCTTTCGTCGCCATTTTAGCTCCTCTTAGCTTTTGCTTTGGGGCTAAACCAGTACAGCGAAATCAAACAGGTTTAGATTAATTATGTGTTTTTCTACTTTATCTTTGGTTTTAAGCAACTTCTTGTGGCGGTGACGGTGGCTAGCAAGCACTGCTTTATTTTGAACCGATATGGAGGTTGCTGCTCTGCTTGCAGGTTTTTTAGGTTCAAGACGTGGTGATAGTCGGTTTTAAAATAGAGGGGTGTTTGGTATCGTAGACAATTTTATATATATACTGTGTTTTTGGGTCGGGTCGGATTTTGAGTCGGTTTGGTTTTTGGATCGGTTCGGGTCTCTGGGTCACCGGGTTGTTTTATTTTAACCTCCGATCAAAGAACAAAATTAGTGCTTTAATTTGACTTCTTTCCATCCATCACTGATCACCGGACTCGGTCCCGCCGATCGGGAAGATCCAAAGAACCCATCCATTTCAAAAGCGGAATAAATAAAAGAAACAAAAGCTAAAGAGAGATTTTTATCTCCAGTCAAAGAACAGAATTAGAGCTTTAATTTGACTTCTTTCCATCCATCACCGGACTCGGTCCCGCCGATCGGGAAGATCCAAAGAACCCATCCATTTCAAAAGCAGAATAAATAAAAGAAATGAAAGCCAATGAGAGAATTAAAGCCTTTTATTCGTAGATCGGGAATTGGGGGATAGTCAATAGATGCAAACGAACTCTCCTTGCCGCTTCCTTCTTTCTCGTGGGTTCAAGCTTCGAGTACTTTCTATTCCAATTTTATAATCACTGAATAGGAATTGGGTTGATTGACCCCGGGTTCCGGGACGAGAATCAGGTAAACTGGAGTTGGAACCGGGAATGGATTAGCGATCAGAGTCTGTAGCGAGAAGAGTAGAAATTGGAAGATCTTTCTTTGAAAGAGACCTTTTGATGAGGGAGCACCTTCTTCACCTGAACTCTGATTCCATTAAAAAAAGCAATTGGAAAGGAAAGAAGACCACCGAGAGCAGGAAAGGAGAAATTAGAAAAATACTTTCACTGTGTAGTCAATATTGTTTTTGGATCGGTTTCGTTCGGTCTCTGGGTCATTGGTTTTTATTTATTTTTTATTATTTTACACAGTAAAATAACTATTATATTTATTAATAAGACAAAATATAAGAGTTGCTGGGAGGTGTCATGGTAATTTCATATTTCTAGATCACGGGTTATTCTGATTTTTTTTATATTTTTTATACAATAAAATAATCATTCTACATCAAAAAAGACAAAAAAAGAGTTGCAAGAGAGGGTATCACGATAATTGCACATTACATTGCATAGTAAAATAATCCTTTTACCCTCACATGAGACAAAAACCAAGGGTTGTCTGCGGGGGCGTTTCAGATTTTTCATATTTTTTGAAAATGTCTAAATACTTATCTGTCCCCCAATATGACAAAATAGAAGAATTGGTTGTAAGGGTGTTTAGGTAATTTACCATTTTTTCATTATTATTTTCCTGCGAGCATTGTGGGTGCGTCTGACACACACGCTGACGATTTTCTTCGAGACGTTTCATTCAAGCGCCACGTGCAGCGTGTTACAGTGGTGGAAAATATTCATTCAACATCTTAATAGCTTCGCCGTAGTGTCCTCTTCCTCATGGTGTGACGCGTGAGCGCACAAGGTGGACAGAGACGTAATGGTTGTCAGTTGTACTTTTTTTATTTTCTCTCTCCTTCACGCTAAACTACACGGCAACTCCTGATTTATGGTTGTTTCATTTCAGTCGCCGATCATTTAATTGTGATGTATGGTTCTTATTTCTTTTTGTAAGTTTTGATTTGTTTCAATTGTGTCATTCAATTGAAATTGATTATATATTATATTTTCATTTCAGTCCTTATTCTTTTAATTTTAGGTTTGGCTTTAAATCCTTTAATATTTTCGGTACCGAAGATTCGATTTTTTCAATTTTGTCCTTTAATTGAAAATGATAATATATTTGGTTTCCATTTCAGCCCTTATACTTTTAATTTTTTTATTTTAATTCCTTTATTTTTTATTTTTTAAATAATCTCTATTTTTGTCCATATTTATATATGTGTGCTTTTAACTTTGGATTATAACTTTTATAATTTTCTCTTTTGTTGAGGTAGTATTTTTTTGAAAAATTTTGTTCTTAAATTTTAGTTTGTGTTTATAATCATTTGAAAAATGATATTTCTTATTTTTTTTCCTTTGTTCTTTCTTTTGGTTTTTTAATTAGTTTTTTATTATTATTTTTATGTCAAATGATTTTTTTTGCTAATACTTTTTATTTTTTTTATCATTTTTTTGTTTGCATTTTTGTTAAAGTTTTTAGGCTTTTTTTATTCTTTGATTGAATTTTTCCCCATTATTAACTGAATAATAATAATAATAATAATAATAATAATAATTTTAGTTTTAGTTTTTTTTCTTGCTTCATATTTTGTTAATTTTTTGAGTTTTTTTTCCTTGGGGTAATTAAATAATTTTTATTATTATAGCAGTAATAGTAATGGTATTTTTGGATGTTAAGACTTTGATGTTTTGTTGTTATAATATGGTGTGTTGATGTATTTTATTATATCAAACCTTGCATCTATAAATGTTATATTTTATTTTTGAACTACAAAACCTATTAATTGTTTAAATCCCAACAATTATAAAAATTATTTACTCAGCCCGCAACGTAGTGCGGCCAAATTTAACTAGTATTAACTAAAATATAAAACGCGTCCTAGTTTTACTGTGCTAATCCACAGTACAAAATACTATTAATATATATTGTTGTTAACAATGAACGAGATGTTCATGTAGCCAAGTTGGCTAAGGCGCGCCAGATTAATAGAAAGGGCATGGGTTCGAATCATCCCAGCAGTTTCTGATTTTGCACCCACAAAATCTATACTATTAATATATATTGTCGTTAATAATTAACGAAAAGTTCAGGTAGCCAAGTTGGCAAAGACGCGCGAAATTATTGGAAAGGTCTCTTGGCAATTTTTTATTTTGCTTTAATATAATTTTTATTTTGCATGGAAATGTGATTGATTTTTTAAAAAAATATATTTTTTGTTTAGAAATTTATTAAAATGACAATTTTTTTTAAAATTATTTTTAACATCAACACATGAAATGAAAATGATCTAAAACCATTCAAAAATACAATGTTTGGACAGTGTTTGTTTTTTGTCCGTATTTATTCATTCATGCTTCTAGATTTATTTATTTTCTTCATTTTTTATCGGGGTTTTATTTTTATTTGGTTCCATTCTAAAATTTTAATTTATGTTAGTGATAATTTTAAAGTTAATATTGCTCCTTTTTTCCCTTTGTTCTTTTTTTGTGTGTTTTTTGTTATTTTATCTATTTTTTGGATCAGATAATTTTATGATTTTATTGTTAAAGTGTTTTGATTTTAATTTTTATTTTTTGGGGTAATTTAATAATTTTAATTGTTTGGGCAGTAATGTTTATATTTATGTTTTCATCTTTTGTTGATTGAAAATTAACTACTTATTTGTTATTTGATTATCGCAAGTCTTTTCACAATTTATATATATTTTTTAAATATGATTTAAATTGAATTATAAAATGAAGTAATCTTAATACAATAATTCAATAATTCAAATATCCGAATATTCTTGCTTTTTTAATGATGATGATAATTTTATGCTGGTTATTTCATTAAAACCTACTAAACAGATAAATTTATATCGATTTAAAATTCATATATTTTATAGAAAACTTGCACTTCATAGGAATTCTGCAAAGATTTATTATTTTGACTAAATTTATATTATAACAAAAAAAAACACACAATTAATATTTTTTTGCATAAAAAAAAATATGGTGTCGCCCGCAACGAGGCGCAGGTGCATTGGCTAGTTAGCCACTAATTCACGTCTCCGAAACCATATTTTTTTCAACATAAAAAAATATTAATTGTGTGAATTTTTTTATTATAATATAATTTATGTAGAATTCTAGTGAAGTACAAGTCTCTTATAAAATATATGAATTTTAAATCGATATAATTTTTTTGTTTAGTAGGTTTCAACGATATTATCAACATAAAATTATCATTATCATTAAAAAAAAAAAAAGATTCAGATACCTGAATTATTGAATTCACTGTATTAGGATTAGTTCATTTTATAATCTAATTTAAATTAAATACAACAAACAAAATATAAATTGTGAAAACACTTCCAATACTAAAATAATAAAAATAAGTAGTTAATTTTCTACCCACATAAAGAAGAAAACATCATTGAAATTTATCTCTACGTTACTATCATTATCATGACTATAACAGTTAAAATTATTATTGACATTATTTCACAAACAATTAAAATCATTAAATTGCCCCAAATAATAATAAAAAAAAATTACAAAAAAAAATAAAAAATAATCACTAAAATTATCATTACTATTGTGCAAACAATAAAATCATAAAATCATCTGATCCGAAGAATAGATAAAAATAACAGAAAACACAAAAAAAAGAACAAAGGGAAAAAAAGAGAAAAATTAATTTTAAAATGATTACCACCATAAATTAAAAATCAGGATTGAGTTGAATAAAAATAAAACCTCAATAAAAAAATAAAAGGACAAATATTAAAAACAAAAACTAAAAGTATAGATGTATAAATATGGGTAAAAAAATAAACATTGTCCAAGAAGGATAAAAAAAAAAAGGAATTAATATCATATAAAAAATTCAAAGAATAAGGGTCGTAACAAAAAATAAAATGTTTCATTAATTCCAATCGAAGAACAAAATTAAAAAAAATAAAAACATTGGGACCGAATCAAATAAAGGCATTTTAAAAAAAATACAGTGTAATTTTGTTGAGTAATTTAAAGAATAAGGACCAAAATAAAAAGTAGCATATATGACTAATTTCAATTGGAGGACGAAATTAAATAAATTAAAACTTGCATACCAAAAACATTAAAGGAACCAAATACAAATAAAAAATCAAAAGAATAAGGACCGAAATGAACACCAACATGTTTAATCAGTTTCAATTGAAGGGCACAATTAAACACAATCAAATTTCCATTGAACAAATCAGGATTAAAATTGAAATTTAAAGAACAAAGACTAAATTAAAACAATGACAAACATAAAGGACTTACAAGTAATTTACGGTGGCAAAAGAGAGAAAAGGGTGAAAAAACAAAATATGATTCACCAACGATGCACCGACCACCAGAAACTGACATGCACCGCACCGGGAGGCAAAGGACATAGTGGCACACCAGGTGACATAGCAAAATGGCAGTTTCCACCGCCCAATGATGCAACACACGCTGCCTGAATGGCGAGTGCGTGTGAAACACTGTGGCGCGTCCATACAACGCGCCTGCAGTGTTTTTGAAAAGAAATAATAAAAAATGGTAAATTATCTATATACCTTTGAACCCAGTGGTAACCACAAAAATGGTGATGAAAATATCACAATACCCCCAACTTCAGGGATTCTTTTTTGTCTTTTTTAGGGTTATTTTCATAGTTTTACTATGCACGAATTTGTAGGCTTATTAATAAGTTTTTGGTTGTTTATTTAAGCCAAGCCACAACAAAGATGCTGAAATATAAGAAAAACTAGTAGCTAATAACTCGAATTCAAAATACATCTTAAATATAGCATATCTAATGAAAATATCATGTAACTCTCCACTGTAGAGGACTCATTCCACTCCTGTCATATAATTCTCAATTGCCATGACCTTATCCTATTTCTTCATGTTCTTGTTTCCTCTTTTTTCCAGCTCACCCATGTTGTATGTTACATGCAATGATTTCTTCGTCCCATCCTAAATATTTGGGATTTAGCCTACAATCTCTTCAAGAACATTGTGGTTGAGGCCTATCAATACCTTCGCCAATGAGTGGAGCCATGTCCACAAGGTCCATATGTGGAAACATCGCTTGTAGTTTAGTGTGTAGGTTCTCACGTGGCCTCTTTGACTAGAAGGTGTTTCCAGACTCTCCTATCAACACCAAACTCTCCTTGATAAGTTTGGTACCCTATTTGATCCAGCGTTAGTCTAGAATAGCTTGAGGCTCTAAGAAGATTACTCTCTCATCATTGAATGGTCGTAACGTGATTGTTGTCATCTCTGCAATACCCTTATTGTCATGATATTTTATAAGTAAAGACACGTGAAACACTAGGTGAATTGTGCCCTTCCAATAACTGCAATTTGTATGCCATAGGTCCATTTTTCTCAATGATTTGGTAGGGGACATAAAATTTGTTAGCTAATTTCTGATTGACTCTTTTAAAAACGGTTTGCTGATGATATGGGTGCAGCTTCAAAAGAACCCATTCACTAGTGCTAAATGAATCATCCTTGTGCTTTTGGTCTGCCAACTACTTTGTGGTATTCATTGATTTCGCTAAGTTGGTCTTTAAGTGTTGTAGTAGGTCATCGCAACTTATGAGTTATCAATCAACTTCATGTATTGGAGATGGACTTGCAATGTACAAAGGACGGGATGGCGATAGTTTTACTGTGGAAAGAATTCGAAAATACAATACATGTCCCCTAGAAAGTTAAAAAAATGACCCGGTTCTAAGAGTTAAATTATTTTGCCCTCGGGTGAAATAGTAATTTTACTATCACAGTCCACAGTAATTTATGTCTATGTACACAATGAAAAATCTACAGTAAAACTGCAAGCGTTTTATATTTAGTTAATAAGGGTGTTTGTTTGGGCTGGGTAAACTGTAAAAGTATAAAAGCATCCCTAGGTCGAGTTTTGTTAAATACACAAAAAGAAAATCTATTGCTCAACCCAGCGGTTAACGACTTCTGTCTGGCCGTTCGTTTAAGGATGATATGCAGAATTGAGTTGTAGTTTAGTGTTCGACATCTTGAAGAATTCTTGTCGATGCCTTAAAGTAAGAAAATGTGCGGACTTGGGCATTCCGTGAAGCTTGACGATGCCTTAAAGTAAGAAAATGTGTCCGATTGATAACCAACATGATGGTGTCCTTCCCTTAAGACGATAATCCTTCAATAAAATTGAGGGTGGTGTCCTCCCATACTTGACACGAGATAGGCAGTGGCTGAAGAAACCCAACTGGAGTCAATGTTTCAACCTTGATCTTCTAGCATACCTCACACCCTTGGATATACTCCTATACTGACATGTGCATCCCAGGACAATAAAATTGGGGTTATAACTTTTTTAGTCTACATAGGACGCTGTAATGACCTCCCACTCGGTGTCATGCAGTTCATGTAATAACTTATTTTGTAAAAAGGCAATATCTAGAACAATGTCACTTCCTTTATAATGCAGTAGTCCTTGACGCCAAGTAAATGACCCACCAGGTTGTTCAATGGCCACACAACCCATTGATTGAGTATATGGATCCTCTACTGCAACCTTTTTTTATTTTTCCATTATGTAACTTGCAGAATAAAAATATTGTGAAAAATGGGACTACCTTGCTTACAGGAGAGAGCATTTGCTACATAATTTCAGTGGGGTGGTTGATAAATAATCTCATAGTCATAGCCTTGGTAACCCATTTTTGTTGCTTCGAAGTAGCTACTCATTGGTCTAGAAAATATTTGAGGTTGCATTGATCTGTTTGAATATATTTTTTAGAAGGTAAAGTCTCCACACCTGTATGGCCTCCATAATAATCAACATTTATTTAGCATATGTCAACCAAGATTGCTTGGTCACATCGAGGGCTCAACTCATAAAGGCCATGAGTTTTCCTTTGAGATAGGATCGTTCCAATACCTTTCCTGGATCCATCTGTTTTGATAGTGAAAGACTAGTTGAAATTCATCATGGCTTATATTGGAGTGGTTGTCATGGCTCGTTTGAGAGCGAGGAAGGCAACTTCAGCTTCCTCATGCCACTTGAATTTCCCTTTTGTAAGAAGATTGGTTAGTGATCGAGCTATAATTGTGAAACCCGAGAATAAAGTATACATAGAGGTAGGAGATTTACAAAAAAAAATTAAAATGTTGTTATAATACAAAATTTATGGAGAAAAAAAAAACGGGGTCAAAATAGAATTAAGAAGAGATGGGACTATAAATACCCATCTCTTCTCTCAGCCATGTCCAGCTGAAACAAAAGAAAGAGGGGAGGGAGAATTTCGAAATTCATTTCATAAAAAGCAAGAGTAAACACCCAAAAAAAATTGTAAACCTATACAAGCCTTGGATTTCTAAAGTGGAAGAACACAATTGGGTGGAGAAATAACAAGAAGAAAGTGAAGAAATTGGGGAAGAAAGGAGGAAGAGTGGCTGGGTATTTTCAAGGAGAAGAAGGCTAGGATTCTTCCAAAATTGTTAGATTCCATCCAAGTAAGGAGTTCTAATTCCAATTTCTATGAAATTAACTTCAATTTGATTAGAAGTTCATGATTGTTCTTGAATTGGGAATTAGGGTTTTTAACACAAAATGTTAGAAAAATGCATAAATGAGTAGGATTTCATGAATAAAGGGAAGACATGGCTGTTATTGATGAGAAATCAAGGATTGAAGATGAATTGGAGATATTTTCTCTTTTTTTTTCAAAACAGGGCAGTTTCGTTGTCCTGTTTCTTAGGGACATTTGGACCTGAAAAATACATAATTCAGGGAGGTTCCCTTCATAGAAGTTGTAGCTGGGAGTGTTATCTTTCCAACGAGTCCAACCCCGTCTAATTTGGAGTTTTGGAACTCCATATATGGGTAAAACTCTAAGGAGAGGTCAAGCTGTCACCTGTGTTGACAGTTTCGGCCATGTTGAGAAAATAGCAAAACTTTAACCATGTTAAGGGTAGAAATTGTCCATTTCCCTTCATAAAATGTGTCTTGATCTTCATAAAATAAAAGAAGAGAATAAATGGTGATAAAAAAATTGAATTCATGATGTCCATTTGGACTATAAATGAGCTGAAAAATTAAAAGATGATAATGAGGAATATAAGTGAGAAAGAAAAGAATTGGTAAAGGGAAATGGATATTATTACCATTTTTATTGTTGTTGTGATATGTGGATTAATATAAAAAAAAATGGTGGGTATTTGTGGTTTCAGGAAGAACCGCGGGTGAAGGGCAACAACAACAACAACAGGGTAACGCAAGTTGAACATTCACAGCAGGTAGGTAATTGGTACCTATATTTTCTTTATCTAATAATTATTTTCTTTACTAGTTATTGAACTATAAGTTATAATTTGGTGCTTATTGATGAGGAAAAGAAAACGGGTAAATGAAAGGTTAGGGGATGGAAAAATAGATATATATATATATATATATTGAAAGAAACAAGCTGGTTGATATCGACATTACCGATACGTTGGTGGTGAGATATAGAATTGATTAGCTATTCGGTTTCAGAATAGTTAATGATATCGGCGGGTGACGTCGATATTGGCATAATGTATAAACTTGATTAACTATTCGATTTCGGAATAGTTAATGATATCGGCAGGTGACGTCGATATCGGCAAAATTTATAGACTTGATTATCTTTCTGAGATGAAAGTTAATGATGTCAAGAATCCTTGACATCGGCATACTCTAAAACCTCCTAAGGAAATAACGGAACAAAGATTAACTATTTTGGTTTTAAAGGAAATATATATATATATATATATATATATATAGTTAATGGCACAATGGTTATATTCGTGTTAACATTTTCATGAAACTGATTAGTTGATTTCAGGACGGGTAACTAGAGACACTATTGGAGGTCATTAGTGTCGACTATAGTCTCTTCGATGTGAAAAAGAGGAAAGAAGCAGACAAAAGAAATAAATCTTTTATATAACCTTAAAAGGGTGTATATGGTTGTGTTTAGAATCTCATATGATTTAAGTAGATTGATGGATATGTTGTTCAAATTCTTCTGTAAATTGCTAGTATTTACTTAATTGTTTTACTTATATAGAAAATCTATATTTTGTAGGTTCTTCCCATTCTCGTCAGGAATAGATTTTAAGCCTTAATTTCTTTTTGTATAAGATAGGAACTTAGGGAGTTATGGTGAAATTTTGTTATATAGAAGAACATGTAAATTGTATAGAATAGTATATTCGTAAATTTTGTTTCTATAATATTAAATGTATCAACCTACGCTCAGGATATTAGAAAGTATTAGATTATCTTAGAATATTAAACTGTGTTATGTTCGATGTATATGTATATATGTATCTATATGTGAAATCTTCGTGTGCGAATTGGCTCTTTTAATTTTTATCTGATGTGTGTGTTGTAAGATGGAGTTTGGGAATGAATATGGTCTTGAGCATATTCTGGAATGAATGATGCAGTTGATTGTATTAAAAATGGATGTGATTGTGGATGAGATGTGATTCAAATTGTGTGCAGGTTGTGTTATGGATAACTTGGGATCTCCCGATATTAGGGAGACTCTAACGAAATTTCGGCGAGAGAAAAAAAATTCTCATGCTTCATCTACTCTTTTATAGGGGGAAAGATTAACAAATAAACAAATAGGAGAAAAAAATTTAGGGTTGTTACAATAATGCTATAATTTTGGCTGAACTTCCGATAATACCCTGTCAAACCTTAAAACCACGTAGTTCTGAAATGTTAGTGGGGGAAGGCCAAACTACCATAGCTGTAATCTTACAATCATCCACTTTCATGCTTTGGATAGTGACAATATGCTCCAAGTACTCCAATTCTTGTTGTCCAAATGCATATTTGCTAGCTTTAACGAAGAACTAATGCTCCCTCAATATCTCAAGAGTCTGTTTAACATGCACTAAATGTGTGTCCCAATTGAGACTATGACCAAAATATCATAAAAAAACTAATATGAATTTTCACAGATGAAGACGAAAAGTAGAGTTCATAATAGCATGAAAGGTAGAAGGTGCATTACATAGGCCAAATGGCATTACCAAGTATTCAAAATGGCCATTGCATGTTCGGAAAGAAGTTATATGGATATCACGTGGATTGACTCGCGCCTAATGGTACTCAACTATAAGATCTAGCTTGGTAAAATAAAAATCATCGTATAACTCATCCATTATATCATCAACGATGGGGATTGGAAAATGGTCTTTAATGGTTATCGTGTTAAATGCACAATAATTTATGCAAAAATGTCAATTTCCATCTTTCTTCTTCACTAGTAGTACAAGTAATGAAAAATGGCTAATGCAGCCCTACTCGTAACATCTCTTGGACTTGTTTCTCAATCTCATCCTCATACCTATAAGGTCTAATATTAATGGGTTCAACATCTTCCCCAAGTGGAATACCATGATCAATTTCCCGTGTTGGCAGTAAACTAAGGTTCTGCAAACAGAGTAGAGAAATTTGCAATATTTCCTGCATTCTTGGATGAATATTCTATGGTGGTTCTACATCAACGACCTGATGGCATAAAGGAAACATTATAGTGCTAGGATGAATTTCCTAAGCGAGCTCTTTGAGGGATGTTGCTTGAATATCTTACCCATCAACGCCTACCAACCTCTTAGTACAACCTTCCTATACAAATTCTATGATTAACTATTTCCAATCACAAACCAAAGAGCCTAGTAGCTTAAGCCATTAATTCCCATAACTATATCCAATCCTGTGAAAGGTAAAGAATAAAGAGTTATGGAAAAAAAGTGTCTTGTAGATCTACTTGTACCTCCTCAAATCGCCCTTGGTATTTAAGGAAAAAATAGTGTCTTATTAGCAACCCAAACTGAAAAGGTTTTTGTTAGCACTACTGGTAGTTTTAGCAGACTAGCCATATGCTCACTAATAAAAATATGAGTTGAGCCATTATTGATTAATACGATGACATGATGGGAACCCAACCAATTTTGGTAGTTATTTGCATGGTTTGGGGTATGGACCACCTTGTTAGTGCATGCAGTGTAACTTCTAGTGTAGCTAGCTCTTCTTGGTTCTTCTTAGTTGGTAGTTCGTCAATGATATTGTCACTTAACAAACTATTGGTGCCATTGTAACTCTCCGACATGAGTATATGTGGCCCTTGACATTTGTGTCCTGTAGTGAAACGATCATTGCAATTAAAACACAAGTTTCGAGCTCGCCTCTATTGCATTTCCTCACAGGTAAGTCGCTCAACTGAAACTATAGGGGCTGGTGGCATTGCTTGATTAGCAGGGGCAAGAGATAATGGAGCTCGCATCAAGTTTGTGGGTTTTACACCCCTTCTTTGTCTCGTGAGTTAACCATATTTCATTCATGTTAAATATGATTTCTTTCAAAGTTTGAGGCTTAAACATTCATATACCATCTGAGACGTCTATTTTCAAGCCAACCATAAATGTTCCCACAAGTGCTCTTTTAATTGAACCTCATACTTGATTGCCTAAACGTTCAAATTCCCTATGATAATCACGTCGAGAACCATTATGTCTTATACTTGAAAGAGCTTCATAAAAATCTTCGCACTCGGAAGGTCCAAAGTGAGCCTAGAGTTCGTCTTCAAATTTTGTCCATGATAAAACAAGTCCTTCCTCTTGGAATGTCTTACAAAGCCACCACCACCACTGATTCGCCTCTCCTTCTAAGTGGTAGGAAGCCAAAATAACCTTTTGATCTCCAACAGTGTTTTGAAACTCAAAAAATTGGTTCACATGATTAAACCAAGTTCTGGTTTACTCCCTAAAATCTACCCAAAAATAAGAAAAATAAAATAAAAGGGGTCGATGTTGGTAGAAAAATCAATGTGGAAATTTTGGTTGTTTTCGAGAGTCCGATCGTATCTCTTTTGTACCCAAAAATAGAGGAAAGTACAAATTTAAGGCAAAAATAATTTATCATTGGATAAATCTATGTAGAAATTAAGTCGTGCGGCATAATTATATTTTTATGGGTCGATTTGATTTAATCGTCGACCAATTTCAAGTGTAATTATGTTAGAAATTAATTTAGGATCCAAATGAAGGATTTAATTAAGTGGAAAGACTTAATTATACTTTAAATTGGTCAAATTAATTTTATTAAGGGCTTAATCGATGAAAAATCAAATTCTAGAGCTTAATTTGGGTTCAATTGAGAAGATTGAAATTTTCGGAGACCGAATTGAATTTTTTTCAGGCCAATTATACGAAGTCAGGGACCAAAATAAAAAAAAGGCACGTGAAGTTAAGGCTAACATTGAATTTCTGACGGGGATACAATTGCACAAAATTACAAGTTTAAAGTCAATTGGGGGTGCAATTAGAACACTCACAAATAGAAGGACCAAATTGCAATTCTACCTTCCCCAAAATTGTCGTAGCACACACTCTTGCCGCCTGCCTTTACCTACACTGCCTACCGACCAACCACCACGCTTGCCGATAGCCCACCACCAACAGCCACCACGCTGTTTGTTGCAGACCATCACGCCGCCAACACCCAACCACCGATGCAAACAAATCTTTCCTATAAATAATGCCACGATCACAACATGCAGGGGAGGAGAAGAAAAATTACGAAGCAGGGGAGAAAGACAAGCAAAATTTTAACGTAGCAGAGGTGAAAACAAAAAAAAAAACCAAGCATGCAGAGGGGAAGAAAAGGAGAGTAAACTAGAGGGGGAAAAAGAATAGGAGGAACATAAAAATACATAGATGGGGCATGCATAAACAATGAAAAACAGACCCGTAACAGCCCCTCGGTCTCTTCCTCGGCAGCCCTCTCCATCGCCGTTTGTAGCTCCTTCTCTCTCTCGTCAGCCATAGCCAATGACCAACTCTCTCTCCTCCAATTCTCCCTCGCAACACAGCAGCAACTCCAGCAGCTCAGTCCCCGGCCGACCATCCCTCCATTGCAGACGCAACAGGAAGCTCTCTCTCTCGCCCTCATTGCAGCGACGATCCTCTATCTCTCCTCCTCTCCTTACCAGCTCCAGCACCAGATCACCATTGTCTCTCTCTCTCTCCTCCAGCAAGCCCACCGTGACCTCCAGCAGGTCCACCTCTCCCTCTAGTGCTGGTAACGACGCACAACAGCTTCCCCGACAGCAATAGACAAGCCCTTCTGTTGCTCCTCCCGACTGCCATAGACCGTCATTTTCGATATCACCACCACAGGGACAACCACCTCGGCCTCCTCTACCCGACAGCAGTGACAGGTGAGCCTATCGTTGTGGTCGGGTGACCACCCATGTACTGTTCATGTGAAGTGAACTATGTGAATTGGTTGTTGGGCCGGGCTGCTCTCGGCCCAGCCCATTAGAGTTGGGCTTTGGCCCATCTTGGTTGGGCCAGGCCCGACTCAAAATTTTTTTTTTTAAATAAATTGCATTATAAAAAAAACAAAAATGTGTTGTTTTCCTGCATACGGCTGAATTCCAAGTTTTTTCCCATCATATTTTTTGTAAAAAAAATATGCTACATCTTATATTTTGAAACGAAAATTGGATATCGTAACCAGTTTATGATTATTTGTTGAAATTTGGCCAAAATATCAAAAAAAATTAATAATTATTTTGTTTTAACTATCAGGGTGTAAAACAACATTGTAAAGTCACCCGCAGATAAAAAAGATTTTACTACGGTGTAAAATTACATTGTATAATACATTCGTAGATAAAAAAAAGAGTTTTTAACTACGGTGTAAAATTACATTGTAAAGTATATCCGTAGATAAGAAAAAAGTTTTTAATTGCAATGTAAAATTACATTGTAAAGTACACCCGCAGACAAAAAAATAGTTTTTGAAAATGCAGTGTAAAAATATTTTTTTAACTTAGAAAAACAATTAAACAAGAATGCAGCTTACTTTAGGTAAGGTGCATTGGGGGTGATGCGTCTTCTCCTTACACAACAAGTCCCCTTACCTAGACTCTCACAGACCAATAGTTTCCTAGTGACTTTAATACTTGGTGGCGACTCCTGATAATTATAGTCGTAATTTTTATAGCTATAAAATAAACCATATTTTCACCATGCGTCGTTGTCTCCCCAAATCCAGAGGGGATGGCGGGGTGTGAAGCGAAAAAATCACCGTCACGACATGTATCATGCCAAAAATCAGGTATTCTAAATATGAGATTGATATTTTTAAAATATAAAGCAAATACATACTTTAAACTAAATATGCTCACAATTTACTTGGTCAAAAACCAAATAGGATTGGACATTCAAACATGAATATATCAATTTTGAGATATCAAAGTCAAGCAATTCAAAATACAAAGTCATTTATACGCTTCCATGAAGGATCCGAAGCGAGAAAAAATCATTTTGAAAATCAAAATTTGCCTGGTCAAAAAACCAGGCAGACTAAACATTCATACCGGAATAAGGTTCCTTAATCGAAATAAATATATTCAAAAATCACAATCATCTATACATATTGGATTATAACGTTCATAAAGGATCCACAACGAGAAAAAATCATTTTGAAGATCAGAATTTGCCCGCAATTTGCTTGGTCAAAAAATCAAGCAAGACTACGCATTCAAACGAAAATTTCTTGAGCTTGCGATATTGAAATCAAGCATTTCAAAAATCATGGTAATCTATACATACAAGAATACAATGTTGATGAAGTATCCAAAAAGAGAAAAAATCGATTTGAAGAACAGAATCTGCTAGCAATTCGCTTGGTTAAAAACCAAACAAGACTGGACATTCATTCAAGAATATATCAACATATCGATATCAAAATCGAGCAATTAAATAAACCAAAGTCATCTATATGTATAGGAATACAATGTTCATGAAGGATCCAAAGCGAGAAAAAATATAATTTGCCTGCAATATGTTTTGTCAAAAAAAACAAGTAGGAATAGACATTCATACGGGAATATATCAAGCTTTCAATACCAAAATCAAGCGATTCAAAATCACAATCATCTATTCATATAGGAATACAACTTTCATGAAGGATCCAAAGCGAGAAAATATCATTTTGAAGAACAAAATATGCCTGCAATTTATATGGTCAAAAAACCAAGCAGGACTAGACATTCAAACAAAAATATCTCAAGCTTTCGATATTGAAATCAAGTGTTTCAAAAATCAAAATCATCTATGTGTATAGAACTCCAACGTTCATAAAGGATCCGAAGCGAGAAAAAATCATTTTGAAGAATAGAATTTGCCTGCAATTTGCTTAGTTAAAAATCAAATAGGATTGGACCTTCAAACGGGAATATGTCGAGTTTCTGATATCAAAGTCAAGCAATTCAAAAATAAAAAGTCATCTATACATACAAGACTACAACTTTCATAAAGGATCTAAAGCGAGAAAAAAAATGTTTTGAATATTAGAATCTGCCCGCAATTTGCTTGGTCAAAAAAACAAGCAGGACTAGACATTCAAACGGAAATATCTTGAGTTACTGATATCGAAATTAAGCGATTCAAAAATCACAGTCATCTAATAAAATATATGATTTTAAATTGATATGAATGTATTTGTTTATCAGGTTTCAATGAAATCACCACACATAAAACTATCTCATCCATTTAAAAAGTAAGAAGATTTGGATACTGAATCATTAAATTCACTATATTAGGATGAGCTCATTTAATAATTTAATTTAAAGTAAACAAAATAATAAAATATAAATTTTGTAAACACCTAAAACAACTAAATACAAAAATAAGTCATTGATTTTCTATATATATAAAAAAAAAACTTCATTGAAAATCCATGACTATATCATTATTATTATCGTGACTATAACAGTTAAATTTATCAACATCATTACTGTCAAAATAATGAAAAATATTAAATTGGTTCGAAGAAAAAAAAACACTTTTACAAAAGAGGAAGCAAGATAAAATTTAGAAAAAAAATTATTAAACTTATCATTATTATAACATAATAAATAAAAACCATGAAATTATCTCAAAGAATAAAAAAACCTTTAACAGAAGAGCAAAAAAACACAAATAAATATTACGAGCATTCAAAAAATCATCTGAAATGAAAAACAAACAAAAAAACAAAAGAACAAAGGGAAAAAAAAGATGAAATATGAATTTTAAAATTATCACCAATATAATTTAAAATTTCAAGACTAAATTGAATTAGAAAAATGACAAAAATCAAAAACCAAAATTACAATCATAGACATACAAGTATGGACAAAAAATAAAGATTGTCCAAGAAGGATTACAAAAATCAAATGAATTAAAACCAAATTAAAAATTTAAAGAATAAGGACCGTAATGGATTAACAAAATATATAATAAATTTTAATTGGAGAACAAAACAGTAGCAAATAAAAACTTTGAGACCAAAAAAATTAAATGCATTTAAAACCAAAATCATTCAAAAGAATACAGGCCAAAATGAAAAATAACATAAATGATTAATTTTTTCAATTGGAGGACAAAATTGAAAGAAATGAAAACTTGTTGACTGAAAAAATTGAAGAAAACAAAAACAAACAAAAAATCAAAAGAATAAGAGCTGAAATGAAAAAAACAACATATTAATTAATTGCAATTAAAAGGTACAATTGAAAAATTCAAAACTTCCATCAAAAATTTAGGAAGGAAACGAAATAAAAAGATCAGGGACTAAAATCAACAACCTGTCAATAAAGAGGACTGACATGTATCTTGTTGCTGCAGGAGAGAGAAAAAGGGTGAAAAACAAAAACTCGACCACCGCCCCTCTTAAGACTACACTCGTTGCACCATGTAGAAGAGGACATAACAGCACATCTAGAGACACGACATACAATAATTTTCACCAAATGCGGGATATTGAATGTGCCTCTTTACGTCTACACTCACCGCACCATGTAGAAGAGGACATAACGGCACATCCAAAGACACGGCATATGAGATTTTTCACCAAATGCAGGATATCGAACGCACCTCTTAAGAGGCGTGTAAGGACACTAACAGCCAGAGCGTCAATACGATGCGCCTGCAGTTAAAGCAACAAAAAATATGTAATTACCTCGACACCCCTCTAGCTTATGATAATAACAAAAAAATTGGGAATCAAAATACCTTATGCCCCTAGCGCCAGCAATGTGTTTTTGTCGTTTCGAAGGGTAGTGCAATAGTTTTACTATTCACTCAACGATGAACCACCGAAAATGCCCTCACCAACAATTAATTGTTTTTGTCTTATATGAGGGTAAAGATGTTAATTCACTATTCACAATCAGTGTAAAAAACTAAAAATATCCTTGACCTTTCCTCGTTTTTTTGTCCGCTTCCAGGGGTAAAGTCGTAGTTTGACTGCTCAATTTTTTTTAGAAAAGACAAAAACACCCCCCAAACATTCAGGTAAAGTCAACCGGTTCAATGGAAAAGTCAAATATGCCTTTGAGGCCAAGGCTTAAATTTTAATGCACTAAGGGGTAAAAGATAATTACACTATCACAATTCATAGTAATTTGTGTCTGCAACTACATTATTTTTTAAACATGCTATAGCATTTTCTTTAATATCACACTTGTATTAATATCATTGATACTAATTTCAGGCTCTCCTATCCATCTTAGATAGCCCATTAAATAAGGCTGGGTGTTTGCGAGCAATCTATGTAAAAATAGATAAAGGTGTTCTTTTTTAAGTTAAGCCATATGTTCGTATCCCAAGGGCAACGTGTAATTCTTTTTTTTCATCATGAAGGCTCAGATCCTATTTGACATTGTGTTTCAAAAGCGTTTTTGAAAAAAAATAATTTTTTTTTACTTTAAATTAATTTTTGGGTGTTTTTAAATCGTTTCATGTGCTGATCTCAAAAATGATTTTTAAAAAATAGAAAAACTTATTTTGATACATTTTTTAGCGAAAAACAATTTCAAATGCAGTCTCAACTACGTTATCAAACAATCACTAAATTTATTGTGATAGAAGAAAATAGGGAGGCCTTATAGTAAAGTGCATGGTTTATAATGTAAGCCCAATTGAATTCCCTTAGAAATAAACCTAGGGTTTATGATGCAGTCCAAACCCACTTCAATCAATTTTCAAATAAATTTTTTTGAGCTTGAATAGTAAGCTAGGCCCACAACTAAACCCTAAAATATTTATATAGCTTCTGTCAAAAGTTGTCAATTCCGTTCTGTTCTGCCCGGAATAGCTGACACATTTTATTCCAATTCAAAAAACAAAACAAGCCGAAGCAAAAAAATATTCGATCAAAATCTTGGCTTGTTCCGGAAATTTTGCACAAATTCCGCCCAAAACGTTTCGGTTTCGTTCTATTTCGGCCAAATAATATTTTTTAAAATAATGAATAATTTTACAATATCAATTATACTCTTAATCCGATTGTTAGATTGAGATGAAATATTTATATATATTATGTTAAAATTTCAGAGCAATCAAAGAATATAACGACCCTGCAAGATTGATGATGACATTCTTATAATATTATACAAGTTTATAATTTTGTTAAAAAAATAATTTATTGTGTCTATTTTTAGATTAAATTTTTCTTAATTTCATTAATCAACAAAAAGTTTATTACGAATTGAACTTTATATTTGATTTGATTTGCTTTATTTAAGGTTATCATGGTCTTATAACGCAAGTCATATATTTGAAAGGTTAACCTAAGTTGACTTGAATATATTGTTGTTTCAATATTTTTTTAAGATGTTAACTTGATTTTTTTTAGTTAAACTATATTTTTATCAATTTTTCATGTTATCTTTGAACTCATCAAGTCGGTCGAATTATATTAGTTTAACTCTTATTTTTTTACTCATGTTTAAAATTTAAATTGCACAATTCTAAATAATTGTTTTTTGGATTTGAAATATTTTTTTATTTGTTGAATTAATATATTTAATTATATATATATAAACAAAAATAGTACAACCCCGAAATGAAGTGCCAAAATACTTTAAAACCAAAACATTCCGTTCCGATTGAAAAAATAAAACACGAACCGAAATGGAATTGACATTCTTGCTTCTGCCTCTGCTAGGGGTGAGCAAAAAACCTGGCAAATCAATTAAATCAAAAACTGAAAAAAAATACTATATAATCAAACCAATAAAAAACCGATTATAAAATTCTGAAAAATATCCGATTTGGTATCGATTTTGTAAGACAAAAACTGAATAAACCGAACCGGTTCACAATTAAACATTGTACTAAAAATACAAAACGTTCTAACTCTTTTCTAAACTCCTAAACCTAGCCGCGCCGCCTCCTTCCCTCTTTTATCTGTATCCCTACCAGTCACCCCCTCCCTCTACCATTCACCGGCTTCTCTTATTTCTACTCGCCAGTCATCACAGAGATTATCACATTGAGACAGCAGAGATTATAACATTGAGACAGCCGATTGAGCCAAGAGTTATTGCAGAGAGCTAGAGATTGTTTGAGACAGCCGATTGTTTACAAAAGGTATGTTATATCATCTCTTCTGCAACTTCATGCCAAGTAATTTACTTTACTTCTGCTACATGTTCCGGAGACTGGCAACAACTACCACCACTGGTCCACTGCCAGAAAATCTAGAAAATCTAGAGGGAATCCTGGTGAACTTTGAAGGATGAGTATTTCGACCCCGTCGTAGTTCTCAATCATTTCGTGTCACCGGGCGTGGCTGAACCATTTACGATGGGGGGAGCGAATGCACAGGGAAGAAGCTTAGATAAGAGAATACGTTCTCGCATCGCCTTTTTTGCAGAAAGCTTGACCAGCGAGAAAAAGTGTTTGCCCGAAGCCAAAAAGAAGTTGACTCACTTCATTCGCCAAGCGAATGATCTTCGCTTCGCGGGAACAACAAAAACCACCATCTCGCTCTTTCCTTTCTTCGGTGCTACCTTTTTCTTTCTAAGGGATGGGGTTGGGGTGTATAATAACCTTTTTTTTAAAGATGCCCGGGAACAACTCCTATCTGTTGTGGATTTTATCTTGCCTTGAAGAGCTCAAATTCCATAATTTAAAGTGTAAATAATTATCAATAAGTGTTAATGAATTAATCGAGGGTTTGAGACATGGAAGCGTAAGATGATGATCAGTTCTTTTCACTATTACCCTTTTGCATTATCTTGCATTTGCATAATCGGTTATAGAACTAGGATAGAATTATATCTCAATAACATGTCATCACCATCTATCAGTGCAAGACCCACTTTTTTACACCCTTATTGGCTTAATATTTCATACTCACGGTTCTTGCTGAAATTACAGTAATTTGAACAAAAAAACTAAGAATCCGTTAATTTTGATTGTTGTGTTCATGTTTTGTTTGAACGCAGTGAATAAGTATTTAATTACATTAGAAATCTATGCTTATATTGATGTTTTTTTCTCCTTGATCGGAAAGCCCAAAAATTCAATGTCGGTTTCCTCCCAATTTTTTAACATAAAAACCGAACCGAACTAAATTATTTTCTTTTTCAGCGTGAAGAAATTTATTGTGATTGAAGATGGGGAGGCCTTATGGTAAAGGGCACAAGAGAAAGAAGACAGGGGAGAGGTATGATAAAGAAGAAGATGAAGTGGAAGATCAACAAGTTGTTGAAGAGAACACTGAAGAGGAAAGGGAAGATCCCCCAGAATTGGAGGGCATTCCTATTGCCCCAAGTGCTCAAACTTTAAAAAAACCTGGGGTCATATTTGTGTTGGAAAAGGCTTCTTTGGAAGTTGCAAAAGTTGGAAAGGTTTAAAGACTAACTTTTCATTCCAATGTTTCGGTACAAGTTACTTATTGGATTCATTGTATGGATTAATGTAGATTTTTTGTTAGTGATGCAGAGGTTTGGTGTAATGTTTTGAATTTGGGTTAAGGCTTACAGAGAATGATTTTTGAAGTCGTTGTTGGGATTTTAATGAAGTGGGGTTTTATCATTTTGTTGGAAGTTTTCAATTTCATCTGACTGGTTTTGTTTGTACAGAATTACCAAATTTTGAATTCCGAGGAGCATGCCAATTTCCTGAGGAGGAATAATAAAAATCCTGCTGATTACAGGCCTGACATCGTTTATCAGGTTAGTGTTTTTTGTTATTGAAGACACTTGTTGTTCTTCGTTGATTTTCTCCCATACCAGTGAAATTTCTAGGTGCATTTTATGTTTTTTTCCTATCCTAACTAGAATCCAAATTCCTGAGTCAAGTTGTTTGTTAGACTGCCTTTCATAAGCAGGTCCAACAGTATTAATATTGCACTTGTTTTAATATCATTGCTGCTAATTTCAGGCTCTCCTATCAATCTTAGACAGCCCGCTGAATAAGGCTGGGTGTTTGCGAGCAATATATGTGAAAACTGATAAAGGTGTTCTTTTTGAAGTTAAGCCATATGTTCGCATTCCAAGGACTTATAAGCGCTTTGCTGGTATTATGTGTAAGTTCAGTGATCCCCTCTGATACTTCCCTGCAGTGTTGGTATATAATACTTTTCCTTTTTGTATATAGCTTTGTACTTGTTGTTACCACCCTGTTCAATATTGCAGTGCAGCTGCTTCAAAAGCTTAGTATTGCTGCTGTTGGTAAGCGTGAGAAGCTTTTGCGCGTAATCAAGAATCCTGTAACCCAGTACCTACCTCTAAACTCTCGTAAAATAGGTGAGCCTTAATTTTTATGGTTTTCGAGGTCATGGAATGGTACTAGGAGAGATAAATGTTGCTTGTTGTTGTATCAGGCTTCTCCCATAGCTCAGACAAATTGGTTGAAATGGAGAAGTATGTAGCTGGAGTTGGTGGTGACACTGATCTTGTTTTTGTGGTATGCTAAAAGTGACTTTTGTACTATATATACTCTCCCTGTTGAGAAATTTGTAACTTTTAATCTCCCTCGACAACAATTTTCAGGTTGGTGCAATGTCACATGGTAAAATTGAATGTGATTATATAGACGACTTTCTATCAAGTAAGCTCTTTCTGGATTCATTTCCATACAACCATCTTATGCAGAAACCATGCACAGTAAAAATAGTGATTAGAGTTAGTTTCTGATAATGAATTTGGACCCAAGATCATGTAACAAAGAGGGGCAAAATATTTTGCTGACGGCATCAGACCTAAACATATTTATCTAGCTTGAAGCATTTGGCGAAGAGTCTTTGATAAAGACTACATGCAAATCAATGCACAATTCATAGCAAATAGGTTAAATCTATTGATCGGATATAAAATGCAATTAGCTACATGTACGATGTTTTCTGGCATCACTTTAGAACCTCCGAATGCCATGTAAACGTATTTGCATTTGAACTTTTGTGAAGCTGATGCATTGTCCTATATCCTGTCTATATTTGACATCATGGGTTTTTTGAAACAGAAATCCTTATCTTTTATGGGGTTTTTTTTCCCTTTCAGTTTCAGAATATCCGCTAAGTGCTGCCTGGTGTATTGCAAGGGTATGTGAAGCTGTGTCAAAGAAGTGGCGTGTACTGTAAACTTTCATTGTTTAGTAGTATAACTAGTCTTGAAGTACATGCAAACCCTTCCGCAGCCCATAAACAATTTGATTGGCAATTTTCATTTCTTTTAAAAGTAGATGTTACTTGTTATTGTTATTCTAGTGCTTTACCGAGGAAGGGAGTGTTTGCAATTGCCTTTTAAAAGTGATTTTTAAAAAAAAAAAAAAATACATTTTTATTTTTTTGTTTTAAATTAATTTTTTTAGTGATTTTTTTATGTTTTAATTTTAAAAATAATATATATATATATATTATTTAAATGTATTTTCAAAAAAAAAAATTAAAAAACAATCTATCGTAATCTGAACAAAGTTTATTAAGCTTGTTTAGAAAAGTAGGTTTTGAAAAAAATTTATTTTTAAAAATTAATGTTTTAAAATTATTTTAATGTGGTAATATTGTAAGAATAAATTTAAAAAATAAAAATATATTATGTAAATATATATTTTGAAAATCAATTGCTAATACATGCTGCTACGATGTGAATAATTTTCTAAAATGTAGACATCCATTGTTTCATTTGGTTGGTTGATCAATTTCTTTTCTTGTTAATTTAAAGATTTGCTTCTTGTGGTTGAGTATCTCTCTTCCACTGGACGGTAACTAGTTCTTTAGCTTCTTTGAAGCTTCCTCGTGCTTTCTGTTCAGGAATTCCATTTCATTTATTTTCAATCCTCTTTTCGATTTTTGTTTTCCAATCAAAAAATTGAAAAGGTGCTTAGTTATCAAAAAGATTGAAGAATTAAAACCATTATTTGTAATATAATAGTCATGATAATATTCCATGTTCTTGGTAATAATTTAACTATAAAAATAGTATTTTATTTAATTTAAATCAAGATTTATCATTAGAAAAAAGGTTGTGCCTATTAACACCATAAATAAATGTTAAAAATAGTAAAAATAAATAATTTTATAACATTAACCACATACGAAAATATAAAAGAATAATTTTAATGTTTTTTGTTCTCAAAAACATGGTACAACTGTCTGAGAAAATGATTTGGTCTAGATCGAAGCACAAATTACCCTTCCCTTTATTCAAAAGAAGTACTAAAAGCAAACCAAGAATTGCTGCATGCTTTGAAGAAGAAAAGGAAAGAGGTTTTACGCATAATAAAGAAACATTGGAATAGACAGGCGAGATTTACAAGAGAAATTATCAATTATTTGACAATTAATCCCCCACGGCCTTTATTTCTATTTGTTCTCATCTTAAATTAATTATTACAGCCGCAGGTTTTTCTTATACACAGACTACAGTTGAGAACACCATGCACAACCTCTTCCTAGAAGTTTAAGGTAAAACTGTACAAAAGGGAAGCCTCTTAAAGATTGTCCTGTAAGAAAAACTCTCTCAAACGTGCACACCTATCCTCCGTGCGACCTGCATCAGCAAAACCCAAAGAGAGTTCACACTTTCTGTAAAAAAGCTAGCTAATGTTGATGAACAAATTATATTTGCAAACAATGGCAACTATGGTGTTCAAAATGGATACCGACTGTATTATGCATAAACAATGGCAAATTGCAACCTGAGTCATGTTTGCAGTAAACTGAGCCCACATACTAAATAGAGCCATAAAATAGATACTCTGGAAACAAACATATACTTTGCATGTCAGATCACTATCCTCGTAAGAATTTTCAGTCATTATGCCAAGTTTTAGCTAAATTACTATGAGGGTAAATGGAGTTGATTTCCGATTCCAATGCGATTGCTGCATTCATGTCTCCATCGCATTATGAGAGGTTCTGGTAATCAAATACTGTCATGAGATTTGAAACACTGAATTCTAAGAGATAATAATACACTCTCTTCCTCAATGTTGGTTTTCTCCTGGTTCTTTATTGATTATTGAAGATTACCTCCTTGAAGGAGTGGACATCACTTCCCCAAAGCCAAGCATCGCATCCTGCATCTCTTGCACCCCATATATCATTCCTACGATCATCCCCTACATGCACAGCATCTTCTGGTTTTACTTTCAACAACTCGCAGGCTTTCAGAAATATTGTTGGATTTGGCTTCTCCGCTGCAACCTGTTTGGTAAAAGAGAGCAGAATGATTGCCAATGCCAAGGAAATTTATTCTTCATCTAATTTGCTTAGCTATATGAAAAGATTCTAAATATAATCATTGGAATATCACCAAATGCAAAACACTTAATGCATATGATCGAATTCTAAATGCAACAAAAAAGAGACAAAATTCAATTATTTGAAGATTGGGATGTCATGTTTATCTTCCAACAAATCAGTTTCATTTTAGAGTCTTACGCTGACAACAGAACTTTAACCCCTTTGAAAATATTCATAAATGGACTATGAGACAAGAAACCAAATCTACAAACATGGACCATCTTAGTTTCTCTGATTCTGAGTTTCTTAAAGTAACAGGCTACTGATGAGCAACCTGTGCAAAAAAAATCTATAAACATGGCCTTATTAACATACAGCGTATGTAAGAAAAAAGATAGTATATTATTCTGTGCATTTTTTTCTTCTCATTTTAGATATACTTCTGATAGAAAGTAAAAGAAAAGATCTTGATGTGTGTCTCTATGCGTGTCATGAAAGGGTGTGTGTGAGTTTGGTGGGGAGGGGTATATGATTTTCTTACTTCAGCTGAAACTGCCACAGCATCAAACCAGTGATCACAGTTTAAAGCCCGCAAGAGAGGTCTAAGTCGGGTGTCGAAGTTTGACACAACAGCCAATTTTACACCTGCCTTTTTAATGGCCTTAAACACTTTCGCAGCATCGGGATCACAGAGGTGCCAGGCCTTGAGATGAACAGCACATGAAAAGTTATGATCCAAATAACAAATGCTTTACAAAGGCGAAAAAATTTCTATTCTCAAACAACCTACCATACCTTTTCAGTGGTATAGTAGCTATAAAGTTCTTCAAAGTACTGAGTATCTGAGCAGCCGGTGGACGAACTGACTATATATTGCCAGAAGGGCCTCCCATCATTTACATATCTGCAATAGAATGTGAAAAAAATATCAAGCTGTTGACAGCAAGTAAAACAATTTTTTGCCAAACAAATTGTTGGGAGTTTTTACAGATGAGTTAATTGGCAACAGAGGAACCCTGGAAAAAAAAACCACTGATGTAAACATTATGACTTTGAACATGACACCTGGGTAGGGACATCCTAGGAAGATACTGAATAGAAAACAGTTTGACTTTATTAGAACTTCAAGAAGAAAAAAAACTGAGAAAATCAGGATGGTGACATTAGTCTGTTTCCCAGGATCAGTGAGAATCCATGGATCAACATTCTGGAACACATCTTGGAATTTATTCCATAATCCATTTAAGGATATTTATAATTGCTGAACAGTCCAGTCTGTCCATATAACATCAAATACTCTTATGAAACAAGCCCTTTATGCCAAACTGAAAAAGAATTTTGCAAAAGATCTTTGCACAATAAAAATCTCGAGGGATCATGCGAAAACACTTTTAAAAAATGAAAACAGGCCAAGCCCTTACCTAGTACAATAACATTTCAAACAACAAAGTAAATTTGCAAGAGATCTTAGCACAATCACTATTATTTGTCTATTAGAACCATTTGCAAGGCCATGATAAGCAGTTGGAGTTTCGAGCCACTTGCATGCAATAATTCTAGATTTTGATACACATGTTGAATCTGTATAAAATATCTGCCAAATGGAAAGAAGGTTACCAAAGAGCCTAACTTGTTAGCTGCATTATTTGGCTTATTATACGGAAATGCAATGAAGACACTGAATTTATCATTATAACAATCACAACGTAATAAAAAAGACTCGTGAACCTCTTTGCTATCATTATTTTGCTACAACAACTCAGCAGTATATCTTAAACTAATTCACTCTAAATGGGAAAATAAAACAGGGAACAGACCTGAGACGAGATCTGCCCCAAGGCTGCCCATAAGCCCATCTGTATCTTCGTAGTATCTCATCCTCCGAGTACTCCACTCCGTACTTCTCCCCCATCTGTCTATATATCTACGATAACAAAACAACAATTCATCCCTGTATTCATATGAACATTCGTTCCCATTACAAGAGAACCATAAAAGAGAACATGTTAATACCACCCAGAATAATTCATCCAAATATATCGACAAGCTACACAAAGGGAAAGGCATGAGTTATTCGCCATGTATAATATATAGAGAAAATTTACATACAGAATCCATGAATGACACAGAAACTCAGGCTTTCCAGTTAGCTAACAGCATATCTTTCGATTCTATTAGAGATAGAGAAAGATGGCATCATTGAAATTTAAGCTAGAAGCTGATTTCACTGATAATCAACAAACTCTCAAAACACCACCCAAAATTCTTCTGAGAATGTCAAGAGAATAAACTAACCAATCAACTACAAAACACAAAACCCAACATATAAGAAAAAACCACTAACAAAAAAAAAAACCTTAAGACAAACAACGCCACTTGAAAACCCCGCAACACAACACAAACACCCCAACCCAGAAATAAAACTACACAAAATAACAAAAACAATAAGAAAGAAGACATCTTTACACATTAGTACCTGAGCCATGGGTTGTGAGGGAGCCACAAGAGTACCAACAGCATCAACAAGCAAGGCTTTATGTGTAATATCACCATACAAAGACTTCCTATAATCCTCATAATCCTTCACTACTGCAGCTGCAGATGTTGAATACTTAGCCAGCCCATCAAAAGAAGACCCAGATCTCATTACCCTCTGAGCTTTGTCATTAACATTATTAATGAAGATTCTTGAAAGAACCCTTGTTAATTTTGCTCTTGCTGCTTCCATTACAACCTTTTTAGCTACATCCAATGTTGGCTTGGGGCTCCTTTTGAGCGTTCTTGAGTTCTGGTTTTTGTTCGAGTGGCGAGCAGGGCTTGAAAGCAGGAACCGTTACAATACTTGAAGAAAGACAGAATCTGCTAACGTGGGAGCTTATAATAATGGTCTTAGAGGGATGGTATGTTACGTTTTCACCATTCATCTGGTTTTAAGGATGATAACGTTGTGTCATTTGATTTTGCGTTTCAGCTTTGTCTTTTTGGATCTTGAACAATGATTATTAATTAGCACACAAGATAAGATAAAAGGAAGATTCCAATTATTTTCTTTATTGGAAGGTTCCTTATTTCTTACAATAGTGAAAGGAGAAAAAATCAAATTGTATAATTATCTTTTTTGTAGAGTTATTTGCAAAGTATTTTTGAAGATAATCATTATCAAGTTTGTATTATAAAGAATAGTATGCATCCAGGATTATGTGATACTTCATTTGAGAATTCTTTATTTGATTAATATTTTATTTTATAAAGTGGCTACCAGTTGTATTGAGTTAATTACTTGTTATTTTAAAAGAAGTTACTGGATAATAAAGATAGAAATATATATATATATATATATATATATTTCTCTAATTTGTTATTTAAAAACCAAATTTATCTTATTTCTAATTATTCAATCATACACATTTTAATATTTCTTCTATGTATGTCTCGTAACGTACCCGGAAAAACTGAGGGCAATTTGGTAACTAAACAGATAACTTGCCCGTATTATTGCCAGTTATGTCTATCCACCAAGTTGTGAAGCAGCCCTGCAAAAGCAATGAGGTGGCATCCAGTGAAGGTAGCTAAATACCATGTCATCATCATTTTCCACCATTGCCCAGAGTGGACCCACGTCATCTGTCTTTATATCAAAGTCCGACCCAATTCATGATCAATCTCATTTTGAAGGGTCCTTTTTCTTGATCAATATTATATAATTTTTTAATCTATTTTTTTATTTATATATTTTTAATTTGATATTAAAAATATTTTTTATAAGATTCAATCATCTGCTAACTAACAAAATGATAAATACAAATGACATAAAATGTGTAGTAAGTTTTAACAATTTTTTACTTATGATTGATAGATATTTGTTTAGAGTATTTTTTAATATTTGCCTAGACAAGAGTAGGAGTTTTTTTATATTTTATAGTAATTTTTTTTTTAAATATTTTTTACTTCAAACTAATTTATTTATGAAAAATTATTTTTAATATTAGTATATCAAAATAATTTAAAAAAAAAATCAATCTTATAAAAATATTTTTTTACGGGCAAAACCTAACAAATTTTGACCTGTTTACTTGGGTCATTTTTGACACTGCATTTTAAAAGATTTTAAAAAAAAATAAAATTTTTTATTTTTTATTTTCAATTAATTTTTTTATATTTTTAAATTATTTTCATATGTTGATATTAAAAATATTTTTTAAAAAATAAAAAAATATATTATTTTAATATATTTTTAAATAAAAATTATTTTAAAAAATAATCACAACTATACCTCCATTATAAGCAAAATGTAAAAGAGTCTAGGAGAACAAAGCGAAAGAGGATTCATTAAATAAGAAATTTTTAAAAGGAAAAGTACAAAAATGATTTCTTAGTGATTTTGATGTAGCTTTTAGAATTATCATGGAGGTGAGAACCATTTATTAATGTTGACATAATGTTTGTCTTTTCACATTGGACATACCCTCACAACAAATTTTAATAAATGTATAAAATATATTAAAGAAGTGAATAAGAATCTTTAATTTTGTAAACTATACAATACTAGCATAGGTAAAAGTGTTTTGAAATTGATTGACATTGACATTGTTATAAATGTATTTTATTAGTGTAAAGTTTGAATTATTGTATTTTAAATTATTTTTTATTTGATATGTATATTTTATTTTTAAAAAAAATATTTTTAATATTAATATATTAAAATAATTTTAAATAAATAATTTATTTTTTGTGAAATGTATTTTGAACGCACTTCCAAATGATATCTTGGTGTATATTCGTAGGGACTTATGTTTTTAAATTATTTTTGTCTTAAAAAGCTTATTTAAAATTTTTTTTATAATAATTTTGAAGTATTGATATTAAAAATAAAAAATATTATATTTTCAATTAAAACATATTTAAAAAAAAATACAAACATGCTTAATATAATCAATTCACCTAAATTTATAATTTATAGAATACATGTGAAAAATAAAATCAACTACTGATTATGAAATTAATAATCCAGAAACATAAATACTCAATTGGTATTAAAACCACCACAAAGTTATTGGATATATGTTTTGAATTTTATTGCATTTATAGGACAATCGAAATATTTATATAGGAATAATAGCAATGAGCAAAGCTTTTGATATAAAATTTCTTTTAAAAAACATGAATTCAAGTACTCTATATACCAACAAATCTACATCAATTAATGGATGAACATTTATATTACCACTCTTGTTTATCACTGTAATACCCTCTCTTGTTTGTTTATCTTGGCATCGTTCTATATAATTTACTTTTTATTTTTTTATTAATATAGGTGTTCAGATCAACTTGGTACATCTTAACTAATTTTACAGGACCTGGAGTTAATAACTATTTAAACTTCTAATAGTCATCATATTAATAATCACATGATTCGGCAAGTGGGGTCTTAGCCTAGCGGTTGAAGGGACTTGTTTCCTTCCTCTCCACCAGGGTTCAAGTCCCATCATGCACTCCTGTTACTCCCGCGGTGACTTACATGCTCATTGGGTTTGCAGGATGTTCAGTGAGTCCAAAGATTAGTTATAGTTCGTGTAAGCTGACCCGGACACCCTGATTATAAAAAAAAAAACAATCACATGATTCGAATCTGAGACTATAGGAAAAACAAATCTCTTAATTTCAAACTCGCATTACTTGCCACATACTATATGATTAATTTTACTTTCGAACTTACACGCATGTATAATGGAGAAGAATTGGGCAAAAAAAAAAATTGTAACTATCACTTTTTTCATTTAGTTCCTTTGCTTTTATTTCGAGAAAGAATATATTTTGAAATTGAGATCAAATATCTTTTCGAATGAGACTTAAGTAAATTGTTCACAGTAAAGATATTGTTTAACTTGCGATCGTAAGATAATTGTGTAAAAGAAAAAAAAAAGGTATATTTCCTAATGGAAGTCCTGCAAGTCCATTGGTGCCGCAGCATTATCTATTTATCTCTTTGAAATTTTGTAAACGAGTATAACATATAGTTATAGCCCTTAATTTCTTGGCCCGCATGAAGATAAATGATTAATCATGAATTTCAGATTTTTGGTCTAAAACAAATAACCAAAACACCGAATTGTACTTTCTGTTTGTGATAAAAAAAAAAATCTAACGGTGCGACTTTAATTTTAAATTGATTTTACATTAAAAAGATGATCTTTCCAAAAAAACTTTGGCAAAAATATCTTCAGGCGTTACCTTTTTCCTTTAGATGAACACTGTTTCCTTTCAATGGTTGCAAATGTTTTCATGCTTTTTTAGTCAATTTGCAGATTCAATATGTCATTTGATATCACTCTATTGTACAAAACAACTTATGATTCTTGAGATCATCCTAATAAAGTGAGAATATCTTCTGGAAGTTGGTGAAAATATTTCCCACCATCATACTGGGGATTCATGTTTCCGTCAATTGACAGTGAGAAAGTGATTTCCATACTAATCTTTTGGTTTTTATTGATGTATTTTCATTCTGTTCAGGGAGATGGCATGACAAGCATTGAACCTACTGCTGGAACAATAAATGATATATGTGTTTTCAGTCATAGATGGCATGACAAGCACTGGACCTACTCCTTGATGATTGTCATGCATAATGCATGCACAACGTATATAAGGCCAAGTATTTTTTCGTATGATAAAGAAGAAGATGAACGAGTTGAAGAAGAGAACACTGATGGTGAGACTGAAATAAGCATGAGGAGCAACAGATTTTATTCAGGATAGGACTTCCAAGTGTCAATGGACACAAAGGAAGAATAAAATCTGTTGCTCTTCATGCTTTGCATGAAATAACCGGACATGGTGTTTGTTCTTGGGCTATGAAGATCGGTGAAAACAGAGTCAGAGGTGATACTGTTACATTCCTTGGAAAGAAGTCTGCATCTTCCTACAGTTTCCATGGATGAACGTGTTAGAATCTCATAGATGATATCTGAGCTAAAATCACAAAAAAAATTCCCTTGGAAACAGGAGCCCCCAAGCGCTTTCTTCTTTTCCATGGAGTCTTGTGATTTTAGCTCAGATATCATCTATGAGATTCTAACACGTTCATCCATGGAAACTGTAGGAAGATGCAGACTTCTTTCCAAGGAATGTAACAGTATCACCTCTGACTCTGTTTTCACCGATCTTCATAGCCAAAGAACAAACACCATGTCCGGTTATTTCATGCAAAGCATGAAGAGCAACAGATTTTATTCTTCCTTTGTGTCCATTGACACTTGGAAGTCCTATCCTGAACTGTCCCTCAATTTCTTACCTGACAGAGAGTGGAGATTCAGGCATCAACAAACCAAGGTATTATGCTTTGTCAAACACTTCATCCACGATATTATGTGTGCAAGCCTACTACCAAAAAATCCCGAATCCAAATTAAAGACCCGATACCATACTTTAGCTACTGGCGTGATTGTGATAAGATCAAACCCTTTGCATTACAAGATAGTCAGGTTTTCGCAGCCCAGAAATTAGCTATCAAATTTTATGTCCCCTACCAAATCATCGAAAAAAATGGACCTATGGCATACAAATTGTAGTTACTGGAATGGCGTGATTCACTCAGTGTTTCACGTGTCTTTACTTGAAAAATATCATGACAACAAGGGTATTGCAGAGATGACAACAGTCACGTTACCACCATTCAATGATGAGAGAGTAATCTTCTTAGAGCCTCAAGCTATTCTAGACTAACGTTGGATCAAGCAGGGTACCAAACTTATGGAGGAGTGTTTGGTGTTGATAGGAGAGTCTGGAAACACCTTCCAGTCAAAAAGGCCATGTGAGAACCTACACAACAACTACGAGCGATGTTTCCACACACAGACCCTTGTGGACAAGGCTCCACTCGTTGGCGAAGGTACTGATAGGCCACGACCACAATGTTCTTGAAGAGATTGTAGGCCAAATCTCAAATATTTAGGATGGGACGAAGAAATCATTGCATGTAACATGCAACATGGGTGAGCTGGAGAAAAGAAGAAACATGCAACATGAAGAAATAGGATAGGGTCGTGGCAATTGAGAATTCTACGACAGGATCAGTGGAATGTCCTCCACAGTGGAGAGTTACATGTTATTTTCATTAGATATGCTATATTTGTTATGTTTGTTTCAGTTTGTTAGATGAATAATGATAGTTAGTATTCAGTTTACAAAGTCAGTTACAATCAGTTAGTTAGTTAGTTGGTTAGGTAGAGTAGTTACAAAGTCAGTATACCAAATATTAGGGTCAATTTATGTATATTTCAACTAATTTTACGGATCCTGAAATTAATAATTATAATAACTTTTAATGATTATCATATTAGCAATCACATGACTCGAACTTAAACTTAATACTAATTTACTTTCGATCTTACATGCATGTATAGCGGAGAAGAATTGGGAAAAAAATTATTGTAACTTAGTTTTTTCATTTAATTCCTTTTCTTTTATTTCGATAAAGAATATATTTTGAAATTGAGATCAAATATCTTTTCGATTGAGACTTAGGTAAATCATTCACAGTAAGATTTGTCGTAAGATGTTGTCATGAAATAATATTTACAGTGCTATCAAGAAATAATTAACAAGAAAAATGCAGTAATTCTAAAAAAAAAAAAATCAGTGATGATCTGTCATACTCATCATACAAAGATAAGGATGACTCATCACTTGTCTTGTAGGATAAATATGATCATCTCTTGACTTTTTTTTATTGTCAATAAACTTGTTTCATTGTGATTTTTCTTAATGGATATTGATGATACCGAAACTGATGACCTTCTTTGTTGACCGTAGATTCTTCTCATCCTCTTTCACATTGTTCATATTGCATTTAAAAATGTTTTTTTAAAAAAGTTGATTTTTTTTATTTTAAATTAATTTTTTTTTTGATATTTTTGGATAATTTTCATGTTCTAATGTCAAAAATATTTTTTTGTTCAAAAATATATCAAAATAATATTTTTATACTTTTTAAAAATAATTTTTGACATCAGCACATGAAAATGATCTAAAAACACTAAAAAAATTTAAATTCAAGTAAAAAATAAATTACAATAACCAAAAAGATATTAAGATTATTTAAGAAAATTCGGAATTTTTTTATTTTCTTAAAATATAATTCGAAGAATAAAAAATTTAACCCACATTAGAGGATTTAAAAAAAAAAAAAATTCTGAACTGACTTTTTTTATTTTACTCAAATTACCCGAAGGCTCACCCAGAGATGGTATGAATTCAAGCAGCTGCTTTTTCTCTGGCAGATTTCAAGGCACCACAAGAAAGCATCCTTTCATCACTTGCAAGAAAAATGACATCCAGTCTGCTTGCTCACCCTTTTCTTTCCTTCTTTCTTTCTTTATTACTCTAGCTGTTTTCTAACCAACCAGGGAAACGAAAAGGAAAGTTGAAGTAACATTCTTACACTGGAGCTTTCTGCCAAACATTTCGATTACAAGTTGTAAATGCCAAGAAAAGGCATTAGAACTGAACCAATCCAGAGCTTACCATCCTTCTCCTCTACTTCACTAATAAACCTTAATGTTTTTCCATCGCAGTCTTCCAGGACTTCCAGGATTTTCCCTTCCTCGCTCAGCTTTATGGCAGTTGCATGTGCCTTTCCTCCTACTAATAACGAGTGCAGTTGCTTGAAGCTGAGTGGAAGTTTTAACAATGTTTTCCCGATCCATGAATTTGAAAGCACCACCTTTGCAAAAAGTCCCTTTTTAGAATGCAAAGCCACCCAGAACTCCCCTTTTGAATTTCTTCTGATATTGTCTGGGAATCCCGGAAGCTCAGTGAAAACATCAGACTTCCCAGCATTAGGGCCATGAAGCCAAAACCTTAAAATCCGACAAGATGTGGTTTCAGCTACTAGCAAAAAGGTAGAGTCCTTGCTCAATGATACACCATTGGCAAATGCGAGGCCTCGTGCTAAGACTGTTACTTCTTTGCTTGATTTATCATATTTCAGTAACCTTCCCGTCTTGTCTTTGGTCAAGAGTGATAGCATAAATTGTCTGCCAAAATAAACAGATAAAAAGAATGAATGAACAGGCAGGCGTATATTTTTGGCGAGAGAGAAAGCTCAGGGTACATATAGAAGAATGAAATCTGTTATGCTTCTACCCCACCAAAAAACTTCTAAATGCAATCAGTAGGGGTGATTAAAATCAAAAGGTTAATCTGAATGCAGCCACACCGCTCTGCAAATGAAGGCGTAAAGGAAACAAATGGCCTGGTCTCCTGTTAAACTTCAATCTAGCATTCTTTGACCTTTTTAAATAGCCTTTAAATGAAACTTAAGACACTTTTAAATATGAAAATTCACTTGGGCTCTCTACACCAGTCTTGTAATTCCATGGCTATGCAATAAGTTTGACATCTAAAATGCTCAAACTCATAACCCTTCAAGGCTTCAATTTTAAAATATTTTCTTTTCAACAGAGATTATTCTCATTGAATTTTCTTTTATTTGGTTCTTAATGACACAGGTTCTCAAGTCTACAGATGGAATTCAAGGTCTAAGCCAAACATCCTGATAAATTCACCCACCCGCCCTGCACACTGGAGAAAACTATTAAATATCACAACATTCATATCTCGAGAATAAAAGCGAATGCATGTTGTTCTATGCTTAAATCACCTTCTTTGGAAGACCGTGCTCGTATCTGTGAAGTAAATCACATCTTCCTGCTCATCAATGTCCAAATCATTTGTGAAGCGCATGGGTTGGCCTTCTAATTCAGTCACAACTGGTGTGGCTAAACCCCCAGTTGGACCAACAACTTGAAGACCCAAGTAAGCATCAGCAATGTAGAGATTTCCAGTTTTCTTATCAAATCTTAGTCCTAATGGCCTTCCACAGACATGTTCCATTTCAGGAGCAAATGGGCGAACACACTCGTTCCTTGCAAGTTGAGGGTTGCGGTGAGTCAAAAAAATGTGAAACTTTATATTGTATAATAATAATAATTAAAAAAAGAAAGAAAACAATGTGTATTTCTGATGGTGAGTCCTCCAGGCCTATGAAACAGGGAGTTTACACTTTCCACACAATTGAATACCACCACTGTATGAACCCATTTAAAGTAGTAAACAATTCCAACAGCTACATTTCAATTAGGCAACTACTTTTCAAGCAGTCAGTTAATTAGACAAAGCTACCACCAAGTCACTTCCTTGACAGGGGAAAGGCAGAGGGACGTAACAAGCTATATGCACATAGATGGTTGAACAACCTGTAATCTAAATCGACAATTATCGGCATCAACTAGTGTTTTCTAGGACCAAATACAGCCCCTTAAGCAATCCTACCCGTGGAACAATTTCTTTCCATTCAAAAACTACACATTCGTGTGATTTCTTTTTGCTATGCATTCAAATTCGCACTCTACTTTTGAAAAGCTGGATCTTTTATTTGTTGATAAAAGTTCCAAGAAAAGAAATACAGAGTCAACAGCAACGGATGCTCAGATATCCACTTAACAGTATTTGACAAGATGCGGTGGAATAACAAGAAAAAGGTGCTAACTGCAATCCCAATCAGCATAATCTAAGCAGTAACTCTAGAACAAGAAAAATTCCAAATTTGGGATAAAACGACTTCTACCCTTAATGAAAATATAAATTTGCAAAAGCAATCATGCACACAGTCAGATTTTTCACTAAAAATACTTTCTTTTCCATCCCTCCTCTGTTCAAAGAGGAAGACCTTTGCTGGCCAACGATGATTAAGGATCACAATTTAACACCAAATTATCAAAACAAACAATTTTTTCGATAACCCAAGTAAAAAAAAATCTAGTAAACAATAAAAGAGACAAACTACGCTTCTTGGGCTGTTACCGATTAGCAGTGGTGGTGGCAAAATCAGCCCAGCTTCCATTACCATCATCTCCTGCAATCCACTTGAGAACTCTACCATCAGCAACACCAGTATAGGGTCCTTCCCCATTGGGATCAAAAACCAAGCTCTCTGGCCCTACAGCTCCACTGACATGAAGGATCTTTGCAAAGTGAAGATGGTCGTGAGATGATGGAATGGCAGGTGGTCCAAGGAGATTAGTTGGACTTGTTAGGAGAATTGAGACGATGGCCACTAACGTTGTTGTTGTTACAACTAACAACAGATTCTTGTTCATGGTTTTTTGGCTTTTCTTGGGTTTCCTATTTTGACACACAGTTGCTTTGGAATTTGAGATGATTGTTGTGGTTTAAAAGAGAGAAATACAGGGGCTTTTTAATATATCTCGTGCAGGGATAAACAAGATGAGGTGGTCTGCTATTTTAACGTAAAAAGCTCATGCAACGATTGCATTTTCAATGGAGAATTATTTCTTATATAGAATACGTGTAATTGATTCGAAATAGTTAAATAAATTGTTATTTTAATAATATAATTAAGAAAATTAATGATAAAAAATGCCAGTAAATAATTGAAAAAGATAATTATTCGTCAATATTATAACGATATCTCAATGATTTTATTTGATAATAAAATAAAAATTAATTGAGAATAAGATAATCTTATAAAAAATTCTCAACCTTAATTACCAAAAAAACAAACATTAAAGGAAGAACAAAAGCAATATCATTTTTTAAAATAAAAAAAACTTAGAGTCACCAAGCCAAATTCACGATTTAATTGTGAGATCGGAATAACCCTGCACATAAAAAAAAAAAAAACTAAATAAAACAATGAAGGTTAACTACCAAATAAACTAAATGATAAAAGAAAATTTTTATTTTATTTAAAAAAAAAACTTGATTCAATTTGGGTTAAGTAGACTTACACACAACTTGTGATATGAGATCGAGATAAGCCTAAAAAAAATCATGAAGCTCAAGACCCAAATACCTCATGTCAAATGATAAAATTGAGAAAACAAATCAATTAAAAAAAAGTTAAATCAAGTAATGAGGATCAAATTTGCTATAACAATAAAATAAAATAACAAGGTATTAAATTTAAAAATAGAAATAAAAGAATGATAACAAAATTAAATAAAATAAAATGATCCTTTCAACATTGTTGAGATGGTGTTTTTTTGCACTTTGCGCTCTGTCATCTCTAAAAGGAGACGACGCGTGAAAAAAGGGTTTTATAATCGTAAAATTACAAATATAATTCTTAGGAGTCGTCATCTAGTATTAAGGTCACTAGAAAATCTAATGATCTGTGAGAGTTTGGGTAAGGGGACTTACTGTGCAAGGAGAAGACGCATCACCCCCAGTGCACCCTATCACTCAAGGTAAGATGCATTGTTGTATGATTGTTTTTCTAAGTCAGATTTTTTATTCATTGTTCTTTTTTAAGGCTGAAAGTAGATATCTCTTCGTGAAAGAGTCTCTACCTCATTGGGTTGAAACCTATCTTCTAGGTTCTGATTTTTTAACACCACATTTATTGTTCTTTAATATCGATGATGTATTTTACAATATAATTTTACATTCCGATAATTAAATTTACAACTAAAAAATTAACAAAAGATTGTTGAAAGAATATTGCTATTTTGGCTTAAATCTAACGGGTAATCATAAACTAGTTACGATATCCCATTTTTATTTTAAAAATATTAGTAAAAATGCATTTACAAAAAAGTATGCTTAGAAAAATTTTAGAATTCGTCCGTATGCAACGAAAACAATATATTTTTGTTTTTTTTCTTAAAAATGAATTTTAAATTTTTATCTTAATTTTATTTAAAAAAATCAAACTAGAATGGGCCGACAAAATGGGTTGGCCCAGCTATGTGGGACATTTCGTGATGTGGACCAGCCCAAAAACAACAGCAAGGACCCATTACATGTCCCAAATGGTCCAATGACGCGATCTAAGACAAAGGCATTGAAAGAGGCAATGAATGCATTGGTTTTGAAGGTTTCAACCAGGTCAGAATTGCAAGGACCATTGGAGTATCAAGAGGAGACCCTAGTACATCTTATCCATGTGCAGGAAGGGTCCAATACAACCTTATTTGGGCCATGAAGTGAGGACAGCAAATGAGCCAAAAGAATCCTACTACAACATGGGATTAATGGGCTTGAGGGAAGACTATAAAAGAAAAGCCTTACGGGCTTTATTTAATTTTGTTAGCTACAGGCCAAGGCTTGTTTGGGCTTAATTAAGACTTTGTTTTCAGCTAGGATCCAAGACTTGCTTGGATTAAGTTATGGGCTTTCAATTTAGGATTTTTGGGTCAGTTTTGACTGGACCTCATTTAAGTCCACAAAAGGGGTCCATTAGGGTTACTTTTAAGAACTATTTAAACACATGTAACCCTAATTTCTGCAGCCATTGATTAATTTTAATTCTGAACTTTTCAGTTTATGTGTGAGAGTGATTCTTGCACTCTTCGGTTCTTGAACGAACTGAATCCGACTTATCGAAGATTAACTGGCTTTGTGGCATCATTCTACTCATTCCAATAGTGTTGGTGCCTTGGGGCAGGTTTCCATTGTGTCACACTCCTATCAGACCTATTTCGGCTTTCCGGGATCAGATTTCAATCTTTGTTGGGGATTGCGTGACCACGTGATCACGAGGTTCGCATCATTTCGACCCAACACTCTCGGGTTGAGCTATACATAATGTCTTGCCCTTCCTACTTTTCACTTGCACGGTGAACAATGACTAATAGAGGGAAGAAGAAGGTTACCTATCACTATTGTCGTGTAAAGGAGGTCGATCTGATTCTGACGGTGGTAGCAATATTGGGAATGGTTGTGTGTGGTGGTCGGGAGAGGCGTCAGAAGGTGCTGCAATGGCTGTTGTCAACTGCCTGCAGCTGCTACTGTGTTGTTAAAGGAGAAAGAGAGTTGTTGCTAGAGGAGAAGAAGTCAGTGGTGCCACGGAGCTGTTGGTTGACCGTTGGGTGTAGAAGTCGCTTAAGCTATTGCCATGTGAGGAAGACCTGCTGCCATTAGAGAAGAAGGAGGAATGCAATGGCCACTTCTAGTTGCCAGAGAAGATGGTGTTGTTGTCGCTGGAGTTCTCTCTTCTTTTCTTTCTTTTTCCTTCCCTTTTTTTCTTTCTGTTCTTCCCTTTTTTTTATGTTTTTCCCCTTCCCTTTGTTCTTTCTTTTTTTGTTTCTTCTCTTTATGTTTTTCATCCATCTTTTCCACTTTCTCCCCCTCTTTTATAAACTTAATGAGCAGGTTATAGGACATGGGATTGGTTTGCAGGAAATGGTGTGTTGCAGTGAAGGAAATGATGGGTTATAGGGCATGGTTATTGTCATAAATCATTTCTGGATTATTTCCCAAAATCTACCTGAAATCAAATAAAAATAACAAAAATAAAATAAAAGGAGCTAGCGTTGGTAGAAAAATCAAGGTGGAAATTTAGGATATTTTCAAGAGCCTAATCATATCTCTTTTATGCCCAAAAATGCATATTCAAGTCTAAAATAATTTATTATTAAATATATCTGCATGAAAATTAAATCGAAAGACATAATTATATTTTTATGGGCCGATTTAATTTAATCATCGACTAATTTAAAGTGTAATTATATTTAGGAATTAATTTAGGGTCCAATTGAAGGATTCAATTAAATGCAAGAATTTAAATATATTTTAAATTGGTCAAGTTAATTTTATTAAAAGCTTAATTGGTGGAAAATTAAGTTTAAGAGCCTAATTTGAATTAAATTGAGAAGATCATAGTTTACGAAGATGAAATTTGGGTTAATTTATTTTGCTTACCAAGTTAATTAGTTGACATTGAGGAGGGGGGGTTGCAACAAAATCAGAATCATCATAAGATAAAAGACCATATTAAACTTTGGTAGAAAAAAATGGGTCAGACGACGCGTCGTGTGGTCATTATTCATTTTTTTCCTCAAAGTTTTGTTGGAAAAAAATATGTTTTAGTACCAACTTTGGAGGCATATTTAATGCCTTTACCTTTGTCATAACCCAATTTTGGGTTATTCCCCAAATCAACCCAAAAATAACAAAAAAATAAAATAAAAGGGATAGGTGTCAACAGAAAAATCAAGGTGAAAATTTTGGATGTTTTCAAGAGCTCGATCGTACCTCTTTTGTGCCCAGAAATGAAGAAAAGCGCAGATTCAAGGCCACTAATTTATTATTGGATAAATCTGTGTAAAATTTAAGTTGAAAGATATAATTATATTTTTATAGGCTAGTTCAATTTAATCATTGGCCAATATAAAAGTGTAATTGTGTTGAAGAATTAATTTAGGGTCAAATTGAAGGATTTAATTAAGTGAAAGGACTTAATTATACTTTAAATTGATCAAATTAATTTTATTAAGGGCTTAATCGATGAAAAATCAAGTTCTTGAGCTTAATACGGGTTCATTTGAGAATATTGGAATTTTCGGAGACCGATTCGAATTTTTCCAAGCCAATTATGCGAAATTAGGGGCCAAATTGAACAAATTGAGAGCCTAATGGTCGATTGAGGGTTAAATCGAACAAATCAGAAATCAAGGACTAAAATAAAAAAGGCGCGCAAAGTCAAGGTTGATATTGAAATTCTGACGGGGGTATAATTGCACAAAATCATAAGTTTAAATCCAATTGGGGGTGCAATTAGAAAAATTACAAATTGAGGGACCAATTCATCGCCTGCACCACCACCAACAGGCCACCTGCACGCCACCGATAGTCATGCTGCCACAGGAGGTAACCCAACGGTTACCTCCTGCACCTATAAAAGGAAAAGCCATGCACAAGAACAAAGGAGGAAAAAAAGGGAACGAAGAGCAAAAAAATCACGTAGAGAGAGGAGGAAATTTATACAAGTGACAAGAGAAAGAAAAGAACACAGAGGAGAAAAGTTATGTAAAAGGAGAAGAGATTGAAATTTTATAGTTCGTTGCACGAGGAAGATGAAGACACACACACGCAGCGGCAACCACCTATCTTCTTCCCCAGCTCTGGCATCAGCAACTCTCTCAATCCTTTCTCCCTGGCGTCTCTCTCTCTTCCCCCAGCAGCGTGCAACTACTCTCTCTCGGTCACCCCCTCTCTAATACCAGTTGATCGACCTTCTTCTCTCCTCTAGCTTCACAACTCTGACCACCTAGCACCACCCTCATCATTACCGGCAGCTTCCTCTCCACGCCAGTAGCCCAGCCGTGGCCTATGGCGAAGCAGCAGAGTCAGCAACTTTGGCAGTATCGTGAACCCGTCACCTTCTGACGCCCACTCCGGCCACCACAGGGCACCATTTATGATGCCACCATGACAAGAAGAATCACCTCGACCTCCTCTACCAAACGATATTAATAGTTACGTTGTTCGTCACACTCAAAAAATCCTCCATTTATTGTTCAATCATCATCTGTAACAGGGGAGTGGCTTAACTCACCCCCCATCCCACTATTCTGCATGCAGAACAATGAGTTGGGCTGGCTGGGCCGGGGATAAGGCCTAGCCTAGCCATTGGAATGGGTGGGCTGTTTAGCCCACCCGAGGTTGGTAGTCCAACCCACCACAAAAAAGTAAAAAAAAAAGAGAAAATACAAAATTTTGATTAAAAAATATCTTTTTTTAAATAATTAAAATAAAAAATGTGTTGTTTTCGTGCATACGACCAATACGCTAACATATTTTGAACATTCCTTTCCAAAAATAAATATATTCAGAGTTTAAAGAAAAAAAATATGTTTTAGCATGGATTTCGTAAACAAAAATTTGTTTTCTTGTATTTTTTTGGATCTTACAACATATTTGTAAAATCCAAAGGGTATTGGCCAATATTCCAAAAATATCAAAATCTTATATTTAGGGATTCATATTATTCACTGTTAATATTTGGGTACAAAAATTCTAAAGATATTAATATCCAAAACATTAACGGGGATAATTCGCTATTATTCACTGTTGATATTTGGGTACAGAAATCTTAAAAGGGTTAATTTCCAAAACATTAGCGGGGATAATTTGCTATTATTCATTGTTGATATTTGGGTAAAGAAATCTTAAATGGGTTAATATCCAAAACATTAGCGGGGATAATTCGTTGTTATTCACTATTAATATTTGGATAAAAAAACATTAAAGTGGTAAATATCCAAAATATTTTTACAAGAATAATACATCATCATCATTTAACCAACACATCTTTGAAAGATCAATACCATAGCAATCATAAGACAACCAAAACACCAAGCAGCTTACCTTAGGTAGGGCGTACTAGGGGTGCTAAAACCTTCGTTTTATGCAACCAGTCTCTTGTCTTAGAATCTCTGAAAGACCAGTTTAGATTTTCTAATAACCACAATACTAGGTGGTTAATCCCCTTTTCACAAAATAAAAATAAAACCTCGACATAAATTCCCTGCTCAAGGGGAGAGTCACCGTGACGCCGCGCTCTTGCAGAGGGTGTGACAACCTTCGCCAAATTTGACAAACCTTGTGCAAAAGTGATCCTCTAATTCTTGACTATACTAGTGTATGGTCAGTTTTGATTGATTGACACAACATAAGTATTGGTTCAATTCTAAAAGTGACAACTCAAGCAGCCTCCCTTAGCTGTCAAATTCAGCAGTTCATGACACCTAATTTTAGATGGTTATGCTTTGAACCAACGACTGAAATTTTACCCCATTATAAACTAGATTACCCTCTTCCTCTAGCAATAAATAGATATGAAATCTATGGCCTGAAGGGGCAGAAATTGGAAGCCAAATTTGAAGAAAAAACAATTTTTTTCCTGGTTTTCTCGTCAAAAAAAACTCTTTTTTGTCACAACCTGTTTTTTTACTGTCTAATTTTTAATATTTTTCATTTTTTTGTATTTTTAATGTTGTTTCAATTTTTTTTTTAAATTGCTTATTGTGGCCTTGCCGGTAGCCATGCTTGTGCCATGTTGTGCAACCTACCATTTCCTGCATAGCAATCTCATGTCATGTAACCTACACATTAGTTTATAAAATGGGAGCAGAAAAGAGTGAAAAAAGAAAGAGGAGCAAAAACGATCACACATTGTCTCCTTCCTCAACACTGACAACCTAACTATGAACACCATTTCTGATGCTGTCACCATTGGCAGCACCAGTTCGACATCCTCTTCACGTTAGAAGCAACAAGTAACCTCCTCATTTTCCTCCATCATTTACTATTTATTGGGCCCTAAATTAATTCTTTAATAAAATTAATTTGACAAATTTAAATTATAATTAAGTCCTTGTACTTAATTAAATCCTTCAATTGGACCATAAATTAATTCCTGAACATAAGTAAACTTTAATTTGGCCCGTGATTAAATCAAGTTGCCTATTAAAAAATTAATTATGCATTTCAACTTAATTTTTATGCAGATTTATCCAATAATTATTCACTTTTGACTTGAATCTGTATATTCCTTCATTTTAGGGCACGATAAAGGTACAACCGGACTCTTTAAATCTTCAAAAATCCCCAACTTAATTTCTTTTCACCACGTTAGCCTTTTATGATTTTATTTTTTATTTTTTATTTTATTTCATGGAAATTTTGGGAATAACCCAGAAATGGGTTATGACGGTTACATTTTGTCTTTGAAAAATTTGATATTCTCAATTTCACCAGAATTAGGATTCCAAATTTAATTTTCTACCAATTAAGTTCTTGCACTTAATTAAATTCTTCAATTAGATCCTAAATTAATTCTTATACATAATTACACTTTAAATTGACCCATGATTAAATCAAATTGGCTTATAAAAAATATAATTATGTCTTTGGACTTAATATTTATATAGATTTATCTAATAATAAATTATTATAGCCTTGAAGGTATTATCAGGTTTTCGAATCCGTCTAGAATTTCCATCTCCAGTCTCTTTTTATTTTATTTTATTTTATTTTATTTTATTTTATTTTGAGTAGATTTTGAGAAACAATTCAGAAATGAATTATGACAAACATTATCATGGAAGATGATGTTTTATCTCTAAGAGATATTGCAGGCATAACTTAAAAGAGCACATGTCTCTCCCCACTTGTTTGAATGTGTAGCTCATCAAAACTAGTTTTATTTTTTTAATTATTTTTATATTTATTAAAAGACTAAATTGTCACTTATTTAAATTCGTTTTAATTAAAAAAACATGATGACAAAAAATATTTTAAGATAATTTTGAAGGTAATAAAAGAAGTTACTTATATTATGGATGTGTATTTTAATATCAGAAGATATATTAACGAAGAAATGAAAACAAAATGATGAATGTGTTTGATATAATAGATTAAAAAAGTACATTCAGTGATAATCAAGATGGAAAAACTGTAAGAACTAAGTAGACACAAAATTGGAAAGTTGATTTTTCAACGACAGGTAAAAGAGATCTAAGTATAAATATTTTACCGTTATTGTGACGAAATTTTTGGCCTTCTGGAGATGAGATGCATGAAAAAAATGTTTTATAAAATTATAAAATTATAATTATAATTTTTAAGAATCACCTCCTAGTATTAAGTTCACTAGAAAACCTAATGATTTATGAAAATATAAGTAAGGAACTTGCTGTGCAAGAAGAAGATACACCACTACTAATCAAGGTTATCAATATTGTTCCGGTCGCTGTTCCGGTCGTCGTTCCGGTTTTTCTATTAGAATGGAACGTTCCGGTTTCGGAGCGTTTCGACGTGCTGTTTTGGAGTTGTAGTGTTCATATATAATTAATTATATATATATAAAATTAAAATATTAATTTAACAAACATAATTAAAATTCAAGATAAATTAACTTTAAATTATACAATATAAACACAAAATCAAACAAACATAATCTCAAAATTAGAAAAAAAAATCACAAGTTAATCAAAATAAAGAGGATTTTAAGGCCGGAATTAAAATCGAGACAAAAACAACGCCGTTTCGTCTCGGTTTTTTTAACGGCACATAACGTTTTGGCCGGAACGGAACGAAATTGACAACTTTGCTCCTAATACATCGTATCTAAAATATGTTGCATTGTTATTTGATTGTTTTTCTAAGTCAGACTTCTATTTGTTGTTCTTTTATAAGGTTCAAGATAAATCTCTTTTCATGCACAAGTAAATATCTTATTAGATAAAAAAATCCAATTGTTCTAAAATCTAAATTTTAGCATCATATTTTATTTTTTTGTATCTTCAATACCTTAAGATATATTCTACAATGTAGTTTTATGCTCTCAAATATTAAAGTATGAAACTAAATCCTGATATTTGAAATAAAATAATAATAATTGGTGAATGATTTTTAACATATTGGTCAAACCTTAACGGATAATTGTAAACTAATTACAATTTTTTTTTTATATTTTTAAACATGAGAAAAGATGCAAGTTTTTTCATAAAAATATGTTTAGAAAGATTTTAGGATTCGGGCGTATGCAAAAAAATAAAACATTATCTTAGAAAGATTCTATGAAATAATGATTTTTTTTTTGAAATTTTGAAAAAAACAGACATTTTGTATGGAGTCCACATATTACATTGTAAGTTTATAAACTTATATTAAAAAACAATGGCGGAAAAAATACGATAAAATCATAAAAAAACTTATGACCCTCGTAATATTTTTCAATTTTTTAATGAAGTTTAAGAGAAAATTAGGTTTTTTAATATCGGGATCGTAACTTGCCGTGTAAGTTCATAACCCATTATTATGCAAAATTGTTGGAAATATATGTGAAAGAATCACAATTTTTTTGAAATATCCATTTGATTTTTTTTCTTCAAAAAATGTTATTTTAATATCATGTTATTACAATATAATACTAAACATATGGGCTAGGCCCCGTGCCATCAAAATGGATTGGCCCAACAAGTCTTTTCTTGGTGGGCTTGTACAGGCCCAACCATTTAGGCTGATCTAGCCCAAGCCTACATGTTAAATAAAATGGTTGTCACTGCATGCAATTGCTACCTTGAGGTAATGGTTTCGGGGGGCAAAAGGTAGAGATTTGTTTGCCTTGACAAAGGAGTGTGGTGGCCGAAGGTGTTCTAGATATTGCAGAGAAGTTATTATAGCGTCGCAGGTGGTGGCGGAAAGGAGGAAAAGAAGTGGTGATCTGAAAAGGGGAAAGAAAATTTTGGTGTGAAAAATGCTTTTTTTATTAACTCTGGTTTTACATTTTTTGATGATTTGAGCATGGAATTGACTCTTATATACAAGTGACGGAAGAGATAATCTTGTCTTTGTTAGGGTTAAGTTTTAGCTCTTAATTCAACTAGAAATCATCTCAACCATTAACTTATAGTAAATATTTTGATCTGTCGAATTTGACAACTCAAGGTGCATGAGTTGTCAACTTTAAAACGGCACCGCGACAGTTATGGTGTCAATCATCCAATATGGAACATTTAGTGGTGTGGACAAATGTAAGACTATTATTTTAGTGAAAGTTTGTTCAAATTTGGTGAATTATAGAGGCTACAAATACACTTATAAAATAGACTTCTAAGTTGTCTTCTCAAAGAAAAAATGAAGACTATGATGAATAGTAACTAGACAACATGTTGTCTAGTTATTTTAGTAGACACACAGCACGTCGTCTAATCTTTCTTTCTATTTTCCTCGAAAATGACATCTTTTTAAACTAGGATTTTGGTCAAAGCTCAATTTAGTCCTTTTATCTTATGATTGCTTTAATTTCACTGCTAATTGACCCAAAACTTTTGATTTTAAGTAATTTTGCCTCTAATTTCAACAAACTAACTTGGTAAATATTAAATTTGATAAATTTTGCATTGTTTCTTCATTGTTGAGCACAATTGGGCACTTAAATTTGTCTAAAAATTCTGTTTGATTTTTCCACCATACCATTCCCTTTTAATTTTAATTTTTATTTTGAAATAACCCATTACTGGGTTATGACAATCTTGACTATCATTTTCATTCTATAAATTTTCTTTTATTTATCTTGGAGATTTAATTCATTCTTATAAATAGATGATGTAAATAGAATTGATCTATCTTAGATTTAATAGGGGAAAAGTACAATAATCTCTTGAAATTATTATGAAATTATAAAAACAATCCAACTTTTTTTACTATTTTAAAATAGTTATACTAAACAATTAAATGAGAGAGAAACTTCAAAATAAAATTTAAAAAATAACGCTAATGATATTTTTTTAATTAAAAAAAACTAAGAATTGTTGGGCTTTATTCTATATGTTGTGTTTTTGGAAATTGATTGAACAACATATTATCTACTTAGAAAAATGATATGTTATTCATTTTAACCTTTTTTCAATCATATTTTCTTGATTCCCTATGTATATTTATATATATTGATTGAACAACATATTATGTACTTAAACAAACAATATTTTATCCATTTTCTCTTTTTTCAATCACTTTTAGTTATTGCAAAAGTGGGGTTTGAGTTTTTTCCTCTTAAAAATAATAATTGTCGCAATGATTTTTTTTATGCTCCGAGCTCTGCCATCCCGGAGGGGAGGTGGCACGCAAAAAAGGAGCTTTATAATCGTAAAATTATGATTATAATTTTTAGGAGTCGTCACCTAGTATTAAGCTCACTATGAAACCTAATGGCCTGCGAGAATCCGGGTAAGGGGACTTGTTATGCAAGGAAAAGACACATCACCCCTACCGCACCCTAACTAAAGTAAGATATATTATTCTTTGATTGTTTTTCTAAGTCAAATTTTTTATTCATTTGTCTTTTTTAAGGCTCAAAGTAGATCTCTCTTCGTGAGAGAGTCTTTACCTCATCGAGTCAAAACCTAATTGTTCTACGGTCTGAATTTTAACACCACAGTTATTGTTTTTTTAATATCGATGGTGTACTTTATAGTGTAATTTTACACCCCGATAATTGAGGTTTACAACTAAAAATGAACAAAGAGATTGTTGAAAGATTTTTGATATTTTGGCCGAAATTTAATGGATAATCATAAACTAGTTACGATATCCTGTTTTTGATTTAAAAATATGAGAAAAAAATTTGATTTGTTTTATGAAAAATATGCTTAGGAAAATTTTAGAATTCAGCCGTATGCACGAAAATAACAATTTTTTTTATTTTTTTCCTGAAAATGCAATTTTTATATATATATTTTTTAAAATTCAAACTGGATCAAGCTTGATGAAATGGGTTGGCCCAGCCATGTGGGCCATTTTGGCCCAACACTCTCGGCTCGGGTTGCACAAAATGTCCAGGTCTTCCTACTGTTCACTTGCACAGTGAATAGTAAATGATGGAGGAGAAGAGGGAGGTTACCGATTGATTTTGCCATGTAGAGGATGTTAGGTTGGTGCTGCTGGTAATGGTGGAGTCGGGAATGGTGGCTATGGTGGCCGGGAGAGGTGCTGAAAGCTTGCTGGTCTGTGCTGGAGTTTGTTGCTACTACGTCGCCGGAATTGGTTGCTGCTACTGGAGGTCACGGTAGAGCTGCTATGAGTGCTGAAGAGACCTTATTGGTGCTTGCTAGACTGAGCTGCTGAAAATTGTTGAAGGAGAAAAGAGTCGGTTGTCACTGGTTTTGGAGACTGTTGTTGCTACGTCGCCAAAGCTGGATATTTAGAGCTAGAATGTGGTTGTGGCGAAGGGGGGATTGTCGGTGCTGAGGAAGACAGTGCAGTTGTCAACTGGTTTTTGTTTCGTCTGTTATGTTATGCTCATCTACATGGGCTTTCTATTTAGTTTGTTTCTGTCTCTTTTTTTCGTCTGTTCTCTCTTTTTATAGACTCAATGTGCAAGTTGTAGGGCATGGGATTGTTGTGTTGCAGTGCAGAAAACGATGTGTTGCAGGGTGAGGGACAAGCATGGCTACGGGCAAGGCCTCGACAGGCCATTTTTAAAAAAAATAAAAATTTGAAATAACATTGAAAATACAAAAATATTAAAAAACTAGATAGTCAAAAAAACAAGTTGCGACAAAAAGAAGTTTTTTCGACGAGAAAATCGGAAGAATGCTGTTTTTCTTCAATTTCACCCCTGATTTCACCTAATTAACTTGGTAAAAACAAAATTAGTCTCCAAAAATTCTAATTTTCTCAATTGAACCCGAATTAAGCTGAAGAAATTGATTTTTATCAAGTAAGCCTTTTAAAAAAATTAATTTGATCAATTTAAAGTATAATTAAGTCTTTGCACTTAATTAAATCCTTCAATTGGACCCTAAAGTAATTCCTTAACATTATTATACTTTAAATTGGCCCACGATTAAATCTAATTGTCCTGTAAAAAAAATATAATTATGTCTTTCAACTTTTTTTTTATGCAGATTTATCCAATAATTAATTATTTTAGTCTTAAATCTGCATTTTCTTTCATCTTTTGGCACAAAAAAGATACGATTGAGCTATTGAAAACGTCCAAAATTTCCCTACCAATTCTAGCCCCTTTAATTTTATTTTTGCTCTTTTTATTTGATTTCGATTAGATTTTATGGAATAACATATAAATGAGTTATGACAATAACCACAAACTCTATCTAGTAAAATAAGTCTTTCATTCATCGTTATTAACACCGGAATAGTCTCACAAATGTGAGAGCATGTAAATCGAAACAAATCCTAAAATATAAAACTATGACTACATAAGATATTGGACCGGATAAAAAAACAAAGTTCAATGACCATAATAGAGGTACCAAGAATTTAAGGGACCTAGAAGAAAAACAGTCGAGGATGAACATCAAACACATGCATAATATTTTATAAATTGATTGAATAACACATCGTTTCCTTGAGCAAACAACGTGTCTTCCATTGTCACTTCTTTTTTTATCATCTAGGTTGATTAAAAAAAATGAGGTTCGAGTTTTTGAATCGTAAAAAATTAATTTTCAGCTTGTTATTTTTTAAACAATAGCCTAAGATTATATTTGATAGAAATCAATCTTTCATTTAAAATAGAATATTTCATAACATCTCATATATGCAAGAAAATGTAAATCAAAATAAGTCCTAAAATATAAAACCTTTGCAACATAAATTACAAGGAACAAATAAAAAATAAAGGATGTAAAAAATTTGGGAAACCTAAAATAAAAAAACAGTCCAATAAACAAATAATGTTATAAATAGTAGATATATGAGAGAATGAATACATTCACCATAGTTTACTTATATTTTTTTAATTTATTAGATACTTTATTATAATTTATTGGAATCTTTGTGGCATTCTTAAATAAATTATAATTTAAATAAAACATAATGGTAAAAAAAGTATTTATGTAAAGACATCATATTTTATTTTTGATTTGTTATTTTTTACTTATGCTAGGTTTATTTATAAAAAAAAAACTTTTGAATTATGATTTTGTTTTTTTTAAAAAAAAAACCACTTTCCATAAAATCTAAGATCATGATCCAACATCTCGTAATCTAAAAAAAATTGAATTATTAGTTTCTGATTTCTGTCATCCCATGTACCTAATAAAAAATAATAATAACCATTCTTGCTTTTAGTCAAATTCAACTGTAATAAATACCTTAAACCATAGAGACACACGACAATAACAGATATAGAAACAGTCTCGAGAATTGGGCTGGAAGCTCCAAGCAAGAAGACTGACCGGGCCCATTTTTAGTGCTCCAAATCAGAGAAAAATGCCTAGGCACCTGTCATCGTGGAAGGCCAATCACTAGGGCACGGCTGGAGCTTGAGCCGAACGATGCCAGCCCAAGCATTTTCTTGTTTTAGGTTCGAGCCCAAATCACTCTTTACCCTAACCAAGCTGCACCTTCAATTTAACTTGCATAGATTATTGAGAAACTTAATCCAATTCTGAAATAAAAATGATCGATGGTAAATGAATCGACCCTTTTTATCTTGGACGTTGAAGAAACTTTAAGAGTCTATTTGATGATAATGATTATTTTTCATTTTAAAATACATTGAAATAATTATTTTTTTAAAATATCTTTGATATCAGCACGTTAAAATATATAAAAACACCAAAGTTATCTTGATTTAAAGTAAGGAAAAAATAAAAAAAAATAAAAATAAAAATGCTTTGGAAACACACAAAGAAACTCTGAAAATAGCAATAAACACACAAACCTTTGTAGCTTATAAATACATTGAAGAAGTGGACTGGACAAAAAAGATAAAGCTTTGAATACAGCCTATTTTACTTTAATGGAAGTTTACCATTAAAAACAAAGTTCAAATTACTTTCAAGATAAAGCTTTGACGTCCAAATGGTCTGGGGAGCAATTGAATGAAGGTGGCCCCAAACTGCCTAATTTCTTATCTAAAATCAAGTGTTAAATGCATGGTTATTTAATGAAAGGGAGGGGAGAATTTAAGAGGGTGTTTGGGAGTGTGGTTGCGGTTGTTTTTTAAAGTGCTTTTCGTTTAGAAATACATCAAAATGATATTTTTTTTTAAAAAAAAATTATTTTTGACATCAGCACATCAAAATGATCTAAAAACACCAAAAAAAATTCATTTAAAATGAAAAAAAAATCAAAATTTGGCCAAACGACGGTTCAACCGCTTAACCAAACAGGCACTAAGACTCATGGTCCACCCATTACTTGACCAAAAAGAAAAGAGTGATATAAAGCAAGAAAAAGAATTTCTACCCAAGCATTATCAAATATATTTGATTCCATCGTTGTCAAAGTATTCATTTTCTTGGAGAACTTGAGCTTGAAAACCTCTGACTATCGAGTCCAAAAGCTCACACATAAAAGTCTTAATTGATTGCTTTTGTTAAGTTAAAATTCCTCGTGAAAGACAAAAATTAATCATTTTTTATGACTTGATGATGAAGTAACGTTTAAATTAATATTTTTTTAATCATATGGATTGCAAAGTTGATGTTATTAACGTCTTGTTTCTACCTTCTTAAGCTTGATTGATTCAGCTTATATATTCACAAGGATCAAGGTGAATCATAAATAGGTTTGGATGATTATGGCAATTGAATACTAAGTCCAAACCCAAGAACAACTTCAATCTATACGATACATCATATATGGTAGGTTTTGTCCACACTATACTCAAACACAAATTATTGCCCTAATTAAAATTCTATCTTCCCTTTTCCCAAGAAAAAAGAAAGCTCTTTCTATTGTTTTAAGTTCGAGCTTTGTGATTACTAATATGATGATCAGTGGAGATTTACATGGTCTTTAACTTCAAGATTCTTGAGATTAATCGAGATACATGCAAGCTGATCCAAACACCCATATTAATTAAAAAAAAAAAGTTGAGATCCATCTTTGAATATGAAATAAGTTTAAATAATTTTGGATCATGAGCTATTATATATATAATCTTTCCCATGTAGAAAATAATTAAACTTGAGTGAATTTCTTCATTTTTATTTGCCATGACTTTGTTGGGCGTAAGTAGGCTCTAATTAAGTAATCTGCCGATCGAAATACTTTCTACTTTCTGAAGTAACGTTATTTGCTTTACATCTTTTCATCATCCAGTGCTGAATATTGCTTGTAAAGAAGCTTTTGTACTTTGTATTTTTTTCAAGACACTTTCTAATAATCCATTCATGTGGCATCCAAAGCTAGAAAATGATTTTGAGAAAGATTTTGGATGCCCCATCAAGATATCATAGGGACATTTACAAATGTCCCAATATGGCATCTTAGGGGCACTGTTTTACTTTGAATGCATGGTACTGCCCTAGAAATGATTTCTTTAAAAATAAATATTTTTTTCTTGTTGCATGACTATATAAATTTTACATTAAATTATATATTAAATGATTAAATAATATCATTCTCTCTTATATTTTAATTTTTTATAGGATGAAATAAATGTTTTCTTATACAATACAAATTTGAATGAAAATATCGCTTAATAATCGAAAATAGAGACTGATTTTGATAATAAACCTCGACCGACGCATATCTTAATTGTAGAGGAATATTAATAGGAGGAAATGCTACAGGCAACCCATATTTTTTTCAACTTTACATTACAGTCCTTGAACTTTAGTTTATTGTCAATAAAATCTTACATTCAACCATATCAAACTCGCTCCGGTTTGCTAAGTTGACCCGTGATCCACCTATTGGCTTGGGCCAGTTTTGCTTTCCGGTTCAGATGGACACGTCCAAGGAGGGCTAGCCCGACATGGGTGTAATGGAATTTTTAAAACGTTCGGGGATGAAAAAGACATTCACGTTGTTTCTTGCGGGAAGAATTACGTTTAGTTTAATGATAAGGGGACCATGACACCCTATACTATGATAAATTTGTGTTTTTTACTCTTAAAATTTTGAATTTTTTAATTACACCCTTCGACTTTATTTTATGGGAAATACATATTTGGCACCCAATTATGTTTCTCTTCACTTCCCCTCTATTATTTTATGTCAATAAAATAATAAATTATTTGCTGCATTATTAGGAGAAAAAGAAGCACACAATCATGAGGTCAAAGCACATAATTTTACACGAAAGTTGTATAAATCGGTCCTTCTCTTTCCCTGAAATTTGATCGACTTTTTTTCTCTGCTGACCAATGTTCTTCTCTTGAGAAAAAGAAAAGGGCTAGAAGACATGAACGCCGTAGCCCCACAAATAGCCTTTTCTTTGTTCTTTAGAAAAGAGAACTTGACCCACAATGCCCGGCAAGAATCATGATTCCTGAAAGCTCCCAATTTATAAAGGATCTTTTGTTTGGAATTGCTAGACCTTTATTGGAATGCGAAGTCGGGACCAGCCACTTTAGGAACAGTTAATCACTGCAATTTTATTTATTTATTTATTTATTTATAAATGTGTTGAAATAATATTTTTATTTTTATTAGTATATTGAAATATTTTTAAAATTACATATCTCAGACACAAAAACAGCACTCGTTTGAGATGATTGCTGCTTGACTGGTGCTTTGGACAGTGTCCATGGACCGGCCATGTCCAAATGCATCATGCAAGTTCACTTTTCACGAGGGTTAATGCTACATTCAATCCCTCTATTCTCAATTTTGTTTTTATTTTTTTATCAAAATCAACCCGCCAACTCATGACTTGAATTTTATTCCGAGTCAACTCTAGGTTGAGCTTTAAAACTATAATGAGATTAAAATTTAAAGTATATGTGGCACTTATTATATCAAGATTATTTTTTTTATGTTGATATCAATATTCATAAGATATAATTTAATTTCTTACAAAAAAAGAGGATAACAATAAGATTAAAAAAAAAAAACCAAGAAGGAAAGGATCAGAAAAACAATACAAAAAAACAAAGCCGAAGTGAGAGGACCAGATACACCAATACCATTAACCACTTTTCATGTTACAGGGCTCTCGACTGTTGGAGAAGATATCATTCATGTGGAACCTAAACATTATCAAAAATCAAATTGCCCAATTGCTAGAATAATAAATCAAATTCTCCAAAAATGTTTTTTTGGCAAATTGTAGGAGAATATTTGTAACTGCATTGGACATAGAGAGAGTTTATATATATATTAATTTTTAATTATTGGAAGTTAGGAATAAAGGAATGATTTAATATATATATATATATATATATAATTAAAAATTAGTGAGGCCATTATCATTTATTAGAGAATAATATAGCATATTATGGGACCTCACCTGATAGTTTAAGCTTTTAGATGAGATGGTTCTTTAACATGGTATCAAAGTCTTCTTGATCCAATGGTCATGAGTTCGAATCTCATCACCCCTTTCTATTTGATAAAAAAAATCAAGCACAAAGTAATGTGGATATATGTAATTTCAAGCTTAAAGGGTTTTCACTTAAGGGGGTATATTAGAAAATAATATAATATATTATGAGGTCTCATCTAACAGCTTAAATTTTAAGATGAGATGATTTCTTAATATCATTTAATTATCTTGATGGGATATATAAATTGGAGTGGTCAGAGCAGCAGAGAGAAAAGGGTCAAGTAATAATAATAATAATAATAATAAGTAAAAAACTGATAGCTAAGATAATCTATAACCCTATAACAATTGAAGGAAAATGTATTTAATTACTAATTAGGATAATAAACAAAGGATAATTTATGAACTTTTCTCTCTCGAAATAGTATGTGCTGCCCTTGCCCGTTTCCAACAATGGCAAGTGGAATTAGGGGTTTGTTTAACTTAATCCATTTTAGTGTCCCTTTGGCCTGCTGGATTTGTCTGTATATAAGCCAACAGCTAGAGCTAGGTTGCTCTATAAAATACAAAATTAAGTGTAGCCTTTTTTATTACTACTACTTTATTTTCGTGTAAATTAATCTCGAAAGGATCTTCGGGAATACAATTATCTCTCGAGATTGCCTCCCTTGTCCCGATCACTTTAGTGTTGCATGTAGCGTGATCGACCTTGGTTTAGCATGTAAAGACCTAAGAGTATGGAGAGGGAGAGAGAGAGAGAGAGGTGAAAAAAATAAAATACTTGAATGGATTTTCCAAATTAAGTTATGTTTTCCATTTGTTTATCATTTGTTAATGATGCTACTAGAGTGTGGATTAAAAAAATTAAATTTAAAAGTTATAGTTCTAAAACATAGACAAATAGATAAAGAAAACTTTGATATTTCATGAAAAGTTTGTGATTTAATAAAGTGCTGAAAACATAATACACTATGGGCATGTTTGGGAGGGCGGTTGCGGTTGCTTTTGAAAGTACTTTTCATTTAGAAATACATCAAAATGATATTTTTATTTTATTTTTTTAAAATCATTTTTGACATCACCACAACAAAATAATTTAAAAATACAAAAAAAAAATTGAATTTTGAACAAATAGCGGTTGTACCGCCGAAACAAACAGGCCCTATATGTTTATAAGAAGATAAAACTAACTAAATTAAAAGAAGCCAAAGCTAAATAAGAAAATAATTAAATCCAATATCTTTTAATAAATCATCTCATTTAAAAATTTAAATTATTAGATAAAATCTCATAATATAATTTATAATATTCTTTAACAAGATCAAAATTGAATCAAACTCAATACATTTTTTTATGAATAGAGAAGTGAAAGTTGAGGATAATAAGTTGAGAACAATTTTAAAACTTGAGATATTTAAATCCAATGGATATTACATTGAACAAAAACCTTTTTTATTTCGAGTTTTTCCAACACATCAAGCAATCAAATTCTAACATTCGGTTGATTCTTACCCCTCGGATATGGAAATCAATCAAATCATATAATCAGGCCTCAAAATATGTGTACAATACAACCTGCTTCGAAGAAAGGCAAGCATAACACGTAATGCTTGCGCTCAATAGATATCAAATAATTAATATTGACTTCGATAAAACACCCATCACCATATCTACTCGTGTGCTAAACAAGATCCAAGAAAATCTTTTTTATCATCACATTGAAGGTTGACCTTCTCATGATTTGTCCGGGGGCTAAGATGATAATGATTTCTAATTACAATTATCTTTGGTTAGGAATTATTAATATACGTGGCATCAATTAGTTCATCTAAACAAGCCAAAGGTTTTGTAATTAATGTTTCTTGTTGGTTATTTTTCCACGAATAACATCATTTAAGAGATAAACAAGATGTTAATATGTGAGAGAATTTTAATAACCTTGTGTTCCTCTCATGGATCAGGCAATTGAATGATCCACCAAGTTAGGTTTTGAGAGAGAAGTTGCTTATACTATATATATAAACAAAGACTAACATTTTGGTACACAGTTTTGATGAAAGCAACACACCAATTAGTCCATCGGTGTAATTCAATTTTTTTTGTCGAGTGATTTTTTTTTAATTTTAATTAGAGAAGTAGATCTACAACTATGATTCTCGAGGTCCCAGTTGGTTCTTACATTGGTTTAAGTTTTTTTTTTTCTTCAAATAACCGTGGTATTAATTTTATATTGCTTAAATCTTCCAACTTCGGCAAATGGGGTTGGCCTTGTATGAAACTTATTTTATTTAAAGCTATGGTGCCATGATTTGGCCATGATATACACCTAAGACCTAATCTTATGTGTTGATTATTGAGCTTTAACTAATCTCTTATCTAAATTTGTATATTCTCCAAAAGATATCTGACAAGTAAAACTATATCTTATAAATCTAATAGCTTGCGTGGAGGATTCATTGCATCTGAGCTTTAAGATGTTTATCATAATTGGTTGCCTCCTTGGACATTATTAGGTCTACCCCCTTCCTCTACCCCCTTCACCCACCCCCTTTTCTCTTTGTTAATTTGTAGTATGGTTCCCCCCTCCCCTTCAAATTTCTCGGCTAATTAGGAGAAATATAGAGATTAATTTTGTTTTTAATATTTTATTATCTACCTGGTTTGTCTTTGTTCGATAATCAAGGGGGAAAAAGGCTGAAATATTCATTAAATGGTTGAGATTTTAGTTGAAAGGAGCACATCGTAGGAGTATGCCATTAATGAAACGATTTATAATTATGATCTGACTTAGGTCCACTATATCACGTTAAAGAATTTCTCAGCATGCCAACGTTGTCATTTCGTCGACGTTGACCTAAACAATATTTTCGTTGTATAGGTCAAATAATAAGAACAAGGTAGGTTGGTTTGTGAACTCTTTCTGCACCATACATAAAAAAATGTTTTTCGTATGAATCATTCTCTCGAACGTATGAATTCCTAACTTACTTCTATAGAGACCTTTCGACTGAAGAAACCATGGTAAAGAGATTAGAATTTTAAAAGATGCATTTCTGTTGTGTCCCTACTAACGAGATACCTCAAGTAAAATTATTGTGAATATCTTATTTCTTACATGGATTGTCAAAAAACATTTATATGGATGGTTTCGATCTGATTAAAAAAGAGATGAACACGGTTTAATGTAAAAAATTAGTACAAAAATACAACTTTAAAACAATTTGCTGGCATTAATCGATGGGGTCGGGAATAATATCTCCCCCAATTATATCCCAAGCCCTCCATGCAATGGAATCCAATAAGAAAAACTAAAATTTGGAAGCCGTATCTTACCCTATTAATAATGATTATAATATATAGATGATGATTTATTTTTTCTTGATAGGGTGATTATAATACATCATGATGAGTGCCCACTTATATGCCAATATAACGTGGTACCCAAAGACAACTTTTAAGGCCATCGATCTTTTTCAGATTTGGGAGAGGAAGGGGACCATGTGGAGTGAAGCAAGAAGAGGGGGCATATTTATTTGGCACCCAAAAAACCTAATTTCTAATCAAGTAGAATTCCCTGTGTCGAAGTTCTCTAAATGTATATGTGACAACAAGCCATGCGATGACGAGATGATTTACATTTCATGATTACAAACCCACCATGTACGTTTTGAAGCATTGATTTTCTTGAGTTTGCACGTTGCTTTCTGACTTTCAACAGTATGGATTGCTAATTTGTTGCAAAGAGAAAATGAATTTCAAAATCTTGACACCCACATAAAAAATTGGGGGCTCGAACCCTAAATGTTCAGCGATTGATTAAATAATTTACAGTTCAAAGATCCCCTTTGTGTACACATCCGTGTGTGTGTGTTCAATAAAATTCATTTCAAGAAAATAGTAAAATAATTATTAGGGAAAGATCCTGATACTCGTATAATTGGTCCCAAATGTCAGTGAAACAAAGGTAGGGACATGGTGATCATGAAACCTGACGAGTGAACGTGTGAGGTTTGGTTCCTAGGCAGACAAGCTCGGCTAGAATCGCACTGCTATAATGTAGGTTTAAATAACTTTGTCTAGAATGGTGGAATATAGATGGCCTAGATGTGTGCAATTATTTCATTTCAGCTTCGTACATATCGACCCTCCAAGGCCAGAACATCTATGGCGATTCATGAACAAAGGGATCTTGGCCACTTTAATGGATAGCAGTTATTGAAGAAGGAAATTATAGAGTGCAGGAGAAAATTAGGGTTTGATTTGGTAACTTCTGGGTGGAGGTAATTAATGGTGTATATTTTTCTGTCCCAGGTTACATCTTGACCTTGTTTTTCAAAAATTATGCGTTCATCTACGAAGATGAAACTCGAACCATAAACAGTAGATCTCAACCCTCTTATTTTGTAAAACAATGACTGTAGATCTGGTTCGAGGCAGTGTAGCTAATTAAATTGTCGATTTAATAGCAATACAAAAAACAAACATATCTACCAAAAAACCCTTCCCTGTCTACGTGATCATGACCAAGCTAGTCCAACCAATAAATTTTGGAGCTGAAATTTATATCAATAAAAAGAAATTCAATGCACACACACACACACTAATTATGATTGGTGCAGCTGAGCAGGGAGGGTATCATCTCAGATGTAATGTTTGGCAATTGCTTCCATGGCTCCACTAGACAATTTTTAGTAATCTTGCTGGATTGGATTATACGTGACAGGTTGTGCAGCGAATTAAAGTCTGTCGGGGAATCTCTCATTTTCAAAATGCATGGGATTTTGCCATTACTTATTAAATTTGAAAGGCTTGAAAAATTTTGAGCTGAGAAAAAGATAATTCTCTTCTTGTTAAACCTTTTTTTTGTTTTAATAAATGTCAGGAGTTATTGCTAGCAAGTTATTGGTGAAAGGCTGCAGCTTGCTGATTATTCATGGCTGTAGATTAATTATAAAGAATATTAAAAAAGTTGGGTGGAATTACATAAACAACGCATGTAATTATGAAGAGAGTAATGGACTTAAATTACGATTTTCTTAGAAAATATTAAAATAATACTTAATGAAAAATTAAGTTACAAAATTATCATAAAAATATATATATTATTATCATTAAATATCCATGACCATATTTGTTTTTTATAAAACATTATAGGTTCATATATAATAGTTCACAAATTAATTATTAATATTACCATATAATTTATTTTGTATATAAAAAATTATGGAAAATTGAATAATAATTAAAATATTATTTTAATTATAGTGAATTTTATTCACATAAAAAAATATAAGAAAAATTGAAGGGAAATATAAAAAGATGTTAGATGCTTGAGAGAATAGATCAAAACACGTGATTGTTTGGGAACATGATTAATATTAATTTTAAAAGTATTTTTTTATTTAAAAATGAATGTGTGTGTATTGTTTATCTTGTTAAAGAACCATTTCATCTAAAAACTTAAGCTATCAGGTGAGGTTCCAGAATATAGTTTATATTATTCTCTAACATATCTTAATCATCAGTCATTTTTTTTTTACTGGAATTTCTATAGCCCCGATATTGTAGGGAGATTTCCCACTAAAAACTAGAAATTTTACATTTTCGATATATTTTCCCTGTTAATAATGTCAAGACAAGATTCAAATAATTAAGGTCCAAAAGGACAACACGAACTCTCACAAAATTTGAATGTTTTTAGTGAAAGACTTTAAAATTAGGGAGACAATTTAGCTCTGCGGTCACAACCAATGGCAGTAATCGTCCTATTTTTGTGAGGTAATGCAGGCAGGATTTCAACATAATCCAAATTATCACCAATCAAATCAAGGTCAGTCCATATAATGAGCTATTATGTGGCCATCCATGTCTGGACTTTTAGCAAGAATCCTTCTCTGTGTAACTGTAATAACTAGAACAAAAAAGTATTGCTTTCGGTGTGAAATTGACCTCAAAAACGTTCAAATCGTTCACATGCTTCGCTTGGATGTTTAATATTTCTTTAATTAATATTTGTTTAATTTAATTAGGGGTATTGTTTTCAGAACTATGTAGACACCATAAGAATTTCATTTTTATTTTATTTTAAAATCCATAAATTCTCATATCATTTTTTTTCAATATTTAAGTTTCATTCTGGTTTAGGATAAGGCATGTTGCCATTCATATCTATATTAAAATAGAAAAATATCATTGATGTAACCCTTTTTAGGTCTAACATAAACTTTCTTAGGATTTGGACCTCCTAATTAAAAACCCATATTGTAAATCCCCTTCTAGTCATCACATTAAATATTAGGTCGTGTTTAGTACTATGATTCAAAAAAATATATTTATTTTATATTTTAAATTTTTTAAAAATAATATTTTTAGATTATTTTCATGTACTGATATAAAAAATTATTTTAAAAAATAACCTCGTTACACTTTCAAATAATTACTTAATGTGAGAAAATCTATAATTGATTTCAACTTGAGCATCTCATGATTACTAAAAGGGGTAAAATTTTGACATGGCAAGGGAGCATGCATCCCATCTCCTTTTTAAATTCTAATGTTTACAATTCAAGCAAACCATTAATGCGTTGAATTTCTTCTGTGAATTTTCCGAGATGTCTTCGACCAAACGGAAAATTAATGAACACTCAATTTTGATATATAAAAACGGATGTCATAAACTACAAAAATATAGATTTATATCGTTAATGCTTACATTTCAAGCGAAACATCAAGGAGTTGAGTGTCCAAGAGTTTTCTAGCCTTCATTGAGAAGTCTTCAATAAACACTCAATCTTCATATATAAAAACTGATAAATAAACTTAACTTTAGACAGGCAGCTGAGACTCCCACTCTTCTCCAGCCTACCATGCGTGCGATAAAAGGAGTGTTTGTCATTGTGTTTTAAAAATATTTTTGAAAAATATTAAAAAAAATATTTTTATATTTTACTTTAAATTAAAAAAAATTGATGCTTCTAAATCATTTTTATGTAACGATATCAAAAATAATTTTTATAAAATATAAAAATATTATCAAAAATATTTTAAAAAATAACCTCAATTACACTACAAAACATGTACAAAAGCAGAAGTGCATGGTTTTTGTTTCACGAATTAGGTCCCTCGACAAAATTATAGAGCAGAAATATGCCCTTTTAAAAAAGAAATCATGACCAAGAAAAGATAACGCGTGTTGTCAAAATGCTGACCACTTTTCTCCATCATTTACAGGATCAATTTGTGCAAATCTAAGGGAAAAAGAGAAAGGCAATAAATTTGAAGATTTTAAGCTACATTTGGCCCCACTAAAATTTCCCCCCTTGATCACTTTATTATTTGCAGATGCCGCGTTTGCTTTACTTAGTTCTCTTGTTATTGGATCTAAACTTTATTATTATTTTTAAATTTTGATAGTTCTTGGTTAGTGTACTTGGCATCGGATTGGTCAAGATCGGTGGTTCTTATTTAGAATATGTGGGAAAGAATTGACTTACGTGATTCTATTAATTTCAAAATGGTTAAAATCTATTAATTTCTTTTTTAAAATTAATTTTAATTAAAACAATATTGTTTGGATCATTTAAAACAGAGGGTGTTTGGCTGGTGTTTCAAACCACGATTTAAAGCTTTTTGGTTTTTTTTTCATTTTAAATGAATATGATTTTGTGTTTTTAGATCATTTTGATGTGCTGATGTCAAAAATAATTTTTAAAAAATAAAAAAATATATCATTTTAATACATTTCAACACGAAAAACACTTTGAAAAACTACAACAACAACTTACATATTGTTCACGTGGAGTTTTAAAGCTATGACTAATAGTAGTGGGAAATGAATAGCACGGTAGACAAAAGATTTATGGTCTAATCATAATGATATTTGACGTAGAATTTGTTGACCTATTTTCTTGAAGAAATTTGATGGCTTTCTAGAAAGAGAGATGGGAATCAGCTTGGAGATGGCTTTAATTTCAACAAGCAAATCTTGAACGGTGTGAGAGAAAATCCCAGCAAAATCTAGAGAGAGAAAATTCCACTACAACTCAAGGTTGTGAAATTTCAAGGGAGAGTTGTTAGAAGTTTTCATGTGAGTAGCAATGTTTTTATCATAGTACAAAGTTTTTAATTAACTCAATTTTGAGGATCGACATGCGACCTACTTGTAAAGCAACATGTTCTTGTTTTTTTCTTTCTTTCCCTGTTATGAAAACTTGGACCCTCTCTCTCTACCTTACCTTTTTCTTCTTTCAATTATAATCATATTTGAAATAGCGTCTTTACCATTTTATTTTTTAAAAAAAATGAAAAAATTGAAAAAAAATTATTTTTATTTTTATTTTTTATTTGAAATTACAAGTTTTTGATGTTTTATATCATTTTTGTGCGCTGATATTAAAAATCATAGTTTTAAGACAAGCTACGAGATCTAACCCAACTCAAAACTAAAGTTGGTGCGAGTTACTAGGTTAATCTATAATTTGGCAAGCTAATCAAAAGGTGTAGCTTTAGTACAAAAAAACATAAAAATTTCAAAATAAAACTCAACCTACATCATATTTTTAGGAGTTGATCACAAGTTGGCTAGTAAAAGACCACGTTTCATAACTATTATTCAGGGACTATGAAACATTCCTTCTACTTCTACTTGGCAGTAGTAAGATTATCAATTCTGTTTTGATTGATATTTTATTTTTTTTATTGGTACAAAATATTTCAGAGTATTTTAATGTGTTATTTCAGGATTGTACGGTTTATAATTAATTAATTAATTAATTATACATATAAAAAAATAAAAAAAAGTGATAAAAAATATTAGATTAATTTTTAACATTCCAAAAAATCTGAGCCCAATGACTTCATATCCTCGACCTTTTTTTTTTTTGCAATCTTTAAGAAAATTAAAATTTTGTAACAATACGCAACATTTTGAGTTGGGGAGCTAGTTGTTGTCTATGCCAAACCTTCTGCTTCCTCGGTTGTCGGTCTCCGAAGAGGAGTCCGAGCTTGACAATATTTATCGATTGAGATTTATCAAGGTGAGGACTGGGGAAGAGAAGTATTAGGGATTTGAGTTTTTGACTGAAATTGATATGGGGGAATGGAATGGAGGGTGTGTCAGATGTTTTCATTCTGATATTTTTTGGCCAGTATTTGGCTAAAATATTTAGTATGAGCTGGAATTTAAACCGAGACAAAAACAACGTTATTTTATTTAATTTTTTTACTAGTACAAAATATTTTAGCCAAAACAAAACGAGATTGATAAACTTGGCCAGTAGAGTAGAGGTGAGCAAAAAAATCAAACAATAAAAAAAACCGAGGAAATATTAACAAATAAATAAAAACACTAAGAAAACCAAGTAAAACAACCCAAAAAAACCTTCCAATTCGGTTTGAGGTATACTTTTAAAATCATTAAAACTAAACTGAATTGGTTGAATTTGAGTGTCTATTTGAAAGTGTGGTTGAGGTTGCTTTTAAAAATGCTCTTCATTCAGAAATGTATCAAAATAATATATATATATATATATATATATTATCTTTGACATCATCACATGAAAATAATTTAAAAACATTAAAAAATAATTTAAAATAAACAAATAACAATAATAATAAATAATATTATTTTCAAAAATATTTTTGAAATACCTTATGAAACAAAGAATCCTAAACCAAACCCATGTATAGAAGGTTTTTATTTTTTCTAGAACCCTAATTTGCTCTGCTCCCGCAACCTTTCCTCCATCATCTCCCCCAGACTCTCTTGCAACCTCCTCCCTCTCCATCTCTTGTCTCTTTCTCTTTGGCTTTGGTATCTTTCCAACGACATACCTCTTTCTTCCTTAGCTTCATATCCTAAAGTGAAGGTATTGTTATGAGGTCCAATGTTTACCATAACCCAAAAAACTTGCTTCTGTGATGTTATGTGTGAATTTTGCTTTGTAGGTTACTAAGACTTGTTTGTCATTATTTTTAGATCGTTTTCATGTATTGATGTCAAAATAATTTTTAAAAACTAAAAAATATTATTTTGATTATTTCTAAACGAAAAACACTTTAAAATACGACTACAACCATACTCTTAAATAAACATTAAATATGCAAAATTTTAATTAGGAAGAGTTTTTTTGTTGCAAATTATTTAAGTTCCCTGTCACTTTTCTTTACTAGTCTTTCACTCATTTATTCATAAAATTTCCTTATCATTGTTATTCACCGTATTTTTTTTTATGGGATTTGCAATATCATTGATTGTTTGACATGATCTTATGATCTTCTTCTTTCTTCAACTTTCTTGCACTTTATTGTTCGCACATGTAATTTTTTTTATGCCATGTCAAGGGATTCCTGTGAGCAAGATGGAAGGAGAAGAGACCTAAAATCCTACTTGAAAGAAGTCTCAATTCTGCAAGGATTAGGTTTTATCGATACAAATGCAAAAATATTAAAAATCAGTTTAATATATCAATTAAAAAAAACCAAATAGCCCAAAAAAAACCCAGTCATTGAAACATTGTGTTTTTCACGGTATTTGAAAGTGTTTTTTAAAACATAAATTTTTTATTTTTTATTTTAAATTAATTTTTTTAATATTTTTAAATCATTTTAATATAATGATATTAAGTATTTATTTTTTATAGATTAAGAGTTGAATTGCCAGCTCTCCAAGCCCCGGTTCGATACATGCATGGCATGGGCATAAAGAAATGAAAAGCTAGCAATGTTTGATGAGTTTGCTATGTTAAGATCATGTGGGTGCGTGATGTATGGGCATGGGAAGCAAATCCTGAAAGGGAATCAAGGCAGAAAACTGGCCTCTATTTGCCCACAGACCACACCACTCTCCCTCTGCTCAAGATATGGCAAGAGCCACATGATTTCACATTGGGGAGAAAAAGGCACCTCTGCTGACATCACCTGAATCTCTTCGGGGATTTTTATGGGTCCCACTGCCACCCCCTCTCTTCATTTTCTCTCTCTATATTTTGCTTTCCCTTTTTCTTTCGTCCAAGATTTTGGAGATAATTGACACTGTTTTAAAATTGTTTTTATAAAAAATTAATTTTTTATATTTTAAATTAAAATATTTTAATATCTTATATTATTTTAATAGGCTAATATCAAAAATAATTCTAATAAAAATTTCTAAATAAAAAATATTTTAAAAATAATCAAAAGACAGTTAATTTCTCGCAATTCTCACTCACCCCCTCTTTATTATATATATATATATAGTCTAATGCTCCGAGCTTATATGTTCTATGCAGTGGTTTGGGCCATGTAGTTAAAACCCATCTTCTCCTCTCCCTTAACATTTCCAATGAAGATTTTATTCTTTTATTTTATTAGGTCTGTGTTTTTCTTTAATGCATTGCTTGCCCTTTAATTCAATCCTAAAATCAACTTGGGAAATTTGCAAGATCTGAAAAGATATCTGGTCGGATCTTGCTTTGTGGGGTGTGTGGAATTTGCTGTCAAGGTCTCATTTTATTACTACAAAATAGGCCTCTCCTCTTCTATTCTCCTCCTTCCATTATAGAGACGACACCACAAAAGCCAACCGACCAAAAACAATACTACCATAACCAAAACCAAAAACAAGATTTTTCTTCTGTATTGAGGTGATATTGGATCTAGAGTTGGATGCAATGGCAATCAAAGGGGATTCACGCTCACAGTTTCATGTTCTAGCTGTTGATGACAGCTTAATAGATAGAAAGCTGATTGAGAGGCTTCTCAAGACATCATCCTATCAAGGTACCGACTTTACTTTCTTTGGTTAAAAAGGAATGATTTTTATGAAATGGGATTTGGTTTTTCTTGTTTGGGTTCTGATTGTTTTGTCATAACAGTTACTACAGTTGATTCTGGTAGCAAGGCTTTAAAATTTCTGGGATTGCAAGAAGATGAACAAAGCAACCCAGACACAACTTTTGGTTCTCCTAACAATCATCAGGTAAAGTTTAGATTTTCTTTCGGTTCCCTCTCAAATGTCAGAGATTCCTCTTCTTTCTTGATATTTTTCCATCTTTTCTGATTCGATTCTTTGATTGTTCTTTGCAGGAAGTGGAAGTGAATCTTATTATTACAGATTACTGTATGCCTGGCATGACAGGCTATGATTTGCTCAAGAAAGTAAAGGTAACCTTTTTTTTTATTCTCGTGTTCATTTTGAGTCATCATATATTCCCTTCTTTTTCCTCAATCTTTCCCATTAAGATCCATTTCTTTTACTGGCAAGATGGGTTCCTTCAAAATTCTTTCCCAGGTGGAAAGTTTTCAGGGTCTAAATGATGTAGTTGATTGGTTGTCAACGCGTGTCCTTTTATTGCCACTTGCTTGAGAATCTCAAAGAAAATCTAATACGAATATTTTGCCACCTATTTTGTATCTAAACAAATCTAGGTCAAGATATTGAGAGATTTCCTTTGTTTCTGTGTGCTACCCTTCTTCTGTCATGTCACCCATCAAAGATTTTTAATGCATGATTATTCACCATGAAATCAGACGGTGGTTGTTAAAGGGAGACTTGCATTTTTTTAATTCTTTTTTTCCTCTGATATTGCAGGAATCATCATCACTCAGAAACATACCAGTAGTGATCATGTCATCTGAAAATGTTCCTTCAAGGATCACCAGGTGAAAGACCAGACCAAGCTAGAATTGGATTTTTTTGCCTTTTGTGGAAAAAATTTAAGGAAACTATAATTTGATTTTTGATGCCATAAAACTGAGTAGTGGGCATAATTTCATTCCTTACACAGATGTTTAGAGGAGGGAGCAGAGGAGTTTTTCTTGAAGCCAGTAAGGCTATCTGATTTGAATAGGCTTAAACCTCACATCATGAAAACTAAAATCAAGAACCAAAAACAAGAAGAAGATCAAGAAGAGCTTGAAATATCAGAAATTCAGTCAGATGAGCAGCAACAACCAGTGCAACAGCCATCGTCCCTGCCACAGCCTGAGTCGCAACCACCACCACCAGCAGCACTACTACTACAACACAACAATAACAAGAGGAAAGCTATGGAAGAAGGGCTTTCACCAGATAGAACCAGACCTAGATACAATGGCATTCCTACCATGGTCTGATAAATCACGGGGACTTTTCTCATACAATGTAATTCAGAGAGTTCTCTCCCCTTTCTAGATGTCAATGCTGGTTAATACAGGCTCAACAGAAGTGTAGAATAGAGTTGCTTCATCTATACAGTTTTACATGAAAATATTTCATTCCAATTTTGTCTTTGCTAGTTAAACTACCAAGAGAAAAAAAAGTTGTAACTTAAATTTGGAGTTGATCCAATGAATATTATAATTAGGCCCTTAAATCTGTTCAATCCTAAACTTCCATATTTTGAATACTAGCAGTACACAGACTAATTAAGACTACAGAGTTTAAAATTTATGAATAAAATAAAAAGATTACAGTTTATGAAGTGAAATCAATTCGATTGCTGTAAGAATCAATCAATTGTATACAAATGGACCATGTTGGATTGTTTCTCAACTTTAAAGAAAAGGGTCGCTGTATTTGTTAGCATAATCCGTAAAATGTCTTTTTCTGTCATCAATGCATCTTCATGTGATTAGACTCTGAAACCCATGTTGGAACTGATTCTGATAGGCAATATAGGAGGCCCATATTGGTAGCTGAGCCTGAAACATGTTCCTTCCCTTTCTATGTATTCGTCTGTTTCTGTATCTCTGTCCTAACTTTTCGTCTTTGTTTCAATTTCTATCCTACTTACCAAACTGACACGGTCAGCACATTTCTCGTTCTCGTTGTATTAAATAGTATTTCATCAGAAAAGGTCAGCCTCGCTATAACCATGTTCACATTCAAATATCATCTGAAGTAAGAGTTGTGATCAAAGTTGTCAATTTGGTCAAAATATTTTGTATTAGTTAAAAAATAAGATAAAATAGAATAATTTTTATTTGTTTAAAATATTGGTTCATTCTGAATTTTACGGTCAAATTCCAAGCAAAATGATCCCTAATTTAAAAAAGTTATATTGAATAATTCATTTAATTGAAAAGCCAAATCGTTTAACTTCTCTTCCTCAGAGTCTGAATTCTCAAATTCTCAAATTTCAACCAAAACAATCGACATCTTTTCTCTCACAACCCCTCCGATCTTTCTTCTTCGGTCTTCACTCTTGGAAGTTGCATTGCTGCAACCGTGCAACATCGTCTTCATCCCTGGATCATGTCTCTTCTCTTTAAGTTACAATATCTTTTTCCTCATTAAGATGCAATCTTTGTTTTAAGTTCTTTGTATCTAAGGTGGTCAATTAAACATTAGATGCATATAAAAATGGTGGAAAGAGATGTTGTATCTTGAAATACTGTGATTTCTGCTTTTGTACAAAATGGATGAATGATGAAGGCTTGTTGCTTGTATATGAGATGCTGAGACAAGGGCTTGAAATTGAATTTTTTGACAAATATTGTTGTACTTTCTACCGCATCTAATCTTAGAAACCAGGAAATTGGAAAGCAGACTCATGTTTATCTTCTTGGGTAGTTAGACATGAAATTCACTTTAAAGGAATAAACGGTTTGCACCATGAAATTCATTTTAGGCAACGACTTGATTAGGATTGCACCATGAATTTTAAGAGAATCTACAGACAATAGAGGTCAAACCACCTAATGTTGTTAACAAAGAAGTTTGAAAATTAGAAAATCAAACATAGTTCAGTGGCTACCAAGTTACAGTGAAAGGTGTTGAAATTTGAAGTTGAAACTTGAAACACATGCATGCTTGATTTCCATTTTCTTACCACAGTTAAGATATGGATAACATATCATATTCTTCATTGAAAATTTAAGCACTTCGCATTGAATTTTGTTGTTCTACTGTATATATGGTAGATAATTATTAATTTACTTGTCGATCAATAAGCAAATTGCTTTCATATAACTTTAATTTTAAAATCTTTGTTGGCATTTTGTGTCAAAGTTATCATATGGACATCTTGGCCTAAAATCCACATGATTATAGGGTAGATGTGTGTTTGTTTGGCAATGTTATTGTAGTTTTATAATCATAGTATTTCATATCAGCAATACATTATCAATATTATGGATTTTTTTCTTTAGATTTAATTACATGGTTGAAAGCTCATCAAGTGGCGCTACTTCCATAGCTCCAGCTCCAGCATGGGCTCATGGATTGGTGGTTGTTGGTACAAAGAACTCAAGCATATATGTTCCTTGTAGCAAAGGAATCAATGGTGGTGATATTACTCGTATGAAGTATCACCTTGCTTATATTAAATGCCAAGTTAAAGCTTGTAAAAAGATCCATTCAGATGTGAAATGACAAATGAAGCAATTGATAGAGGACTTTACAATAGAGAAAGAGATTTAGAATTCATATTGAAAATTCTTAATCATTTCCTAATGATTAAGTTGAAGAAGGTGATTATGCAAACCCTAATTTAAGTGATATCAGTTCACAAGAAAATAAAATATTGGCAATGCAAGACATAAATGCAATTAGAAAAAAATGACTTTATTTGAACCATGAACTACCCCAAGTTCACAACCTAGAATTAAAAGTGCAATGACTTCTTAAGAGAATGAAAATAATGCATGAAGGTCATAGAAAGATGATAGTATGATGTTAATGTACCATTTAATGGTGCTAAATAATACAATTATCGGCCAATGATAGATGTCATAACATCAATGAGATCTGATTTTAAAGGATCATCATATCATGATTTAAGGGGACCACTTTTGAAAGATGTAGCTCATGATGTCCATGAATATCTCTTAGGAATCAAAACTGATTGGAAACTTTATGGATGTCCTATTGTGGCAGATGAGTGGTCAAATAGAGGGAATGTACCAATTGTGAATTTCTTGCTTATTCTCTATGAGATACCATATTCTTGAAGTCTGTTGATACTTCATGTCTTCAAAAATATAAAGAGACATTGTTTGAGATGTTTGATGAAGTTGTCAAAGAAATTGGACAAGAAAATATTGTCCAATTTGTTAATGATAATGAGTTCGCATTCAAGGTTGTTCGGAAAGTTTTACAACAAAGGTATCACACTTTTCTGGTCTCCTTGTGTTGCTCATTGCATTGATTTAATGTTAAAAAATGTTTTTAATCTAAGATATTTTCTGATGATTGATGAAACCATTAAAAATGCAAGAAATATAATCATGCATGAGTTTTAACTTTGACAGGGAAAGAATTTAATAATGTAATGATTTATGTCGTCTTGACATTACAAGATCCGCTACCCATTTTTTAAGCATCCAACGTTTACTTGCATAAAATAGATAAAATCAAGTCATGGTAAAAGTAGAGTTGAAAAGGAAATAGCAGCTATAATTTTACAAGATAAAGACTTATGGTCGAGATGTAAATATATAGTCAAAGTTAGCAAGCTTTTAGTATTGACTATTTAGAAATGTTTCTAATTATGAGATTATTTTTGTTTGATTTTGTGTTTGTATTGTATAATTTAAAGTTAATTTATCTTGAATTTGAATTATGTTTATTAAATTAATATTTTAATTATATATATATATAAACCGTAAAACCCTGAAATGTTTCAAAATTAAAACATTTCAAAAAATAAAATACCTATTGGAACGGAATTGACAATTAAGATTTGCCAAGTTCACCTGACTCTGATCATATTTTCACAGTTCATAACTTCCACCAGCTAATTTCCTAATTCATGTTTCTCTGTTTCTTTTCTTTCTCCAACCTATCAATTAAAGCTATGGTTAACAAATCTATTAGTAACTTAATCCTTGTGGTTTAACAAAACTTATCGATTAGTCCTTGAGGAATTAACAGCTATATAGTGTATTGTAATCCATAAATATCTCAATCATTTCCGCCCATTTCATGTGCTTCTCTAATTTATTGTTTTTATTATAATTTAATAAAATAGAGCATATAAAAACATAAGATTAGTGAGAAATGAAAGCATTTTTGGGTTTAATTATTTTTGCATTTTAAACATATTTAAAAAAAAAAAACATGAAATGTTTTTATCTTTTTATTTGCTTTAAATTAAATTTTATTTAATGTTATATAAAGAATAAATTTTAAAAAATAAAAAATAAATATTATTTTAGTATTTTTTATGGTTTTTATATTTTATGTTAGAAATAAAACAACATTATTTTCAGACAAAAAATATTTTTGAAAAACACACCCACCAAACTATCAATCACACAAGAACAACAGAAGTCCAATCTGCACTATTGTCTTGCATTTCAAAAAACTTATCTGGTGCCATGTTAGAGAGAGGAAGAATTATATCAAATTCAGAATCTTATTCAAAAATGAAATCCCAATATTACATAATGCAAAAGAACAATCAACATGAACAACCTTATCATCACACCAACCTGCAAATATATATGTTTCGGCAAACACCTAGATTTAGTATAACTTGTTACCATGCATTCTCATGGTACCAGAAAATGTACTGTTGCATTATTTTGAACTTTTTTTTCACCCTAAACAATCCTACTGTCAACAGGCATCACTACATACTGAAGTCAGTGAGATTTTACACACGACAATCAATATCTCCAGTGGTTTCTACATCTGAAGCTTCTCCCATGCTAAATTGCTATTTACAAAACCTGTACTAGGGATGCAGTTGAACCTGCAAAAACAAAACTGTGAAAGAAAGAAATGAAAATGTAAAGAAAATAAATGCTTTAACAAATTAAATAGGAAAGGAAAAGATGTGACTCTAAGCATGAAGTATCTCCACATTTCTATCCTTGAGAGAGTAAAATTATGAAAACCAATTTTAGAAGTATTCATATTTATCAAACCAAGCAAATATGACATGAAGAATGTGTTGACACAAACCATTTCTAGCAGATTCTTATATATAGAAATATCACAATGAAAGAACTTAATTCCGATACAGCAGAGGTGAATCGAAGCCTATGCTTTGCTGATAGACAAGTGTACAGATTAACCATCTAGTAAATACTAGAAGCACGAGCAACTAAAAAAAAAAAAATAGCACAAAGAACTCACCACTAAAATTCTAGGGCTATTATTCACTTCCAAAATCATCATAACTCATGCCTTCTGATATGGAGTCCAGCATTCTATTGTCTCCTGTAAAATCAGGGCAACCAGTTAGCTTACTCCTTTCGGATGCAGTAAATATTACGAGTAACAGGGGTAAAAAACCTGGATGTTCTCTTTCACGAGAGTCTGGGAAGTTATCATTGTCTGCTGTTAGAAAAGGTGATCTTGAATAATTCTCCAATATTTCTGAACAAAGAATACAAACAAATGTAACACTTGTAAATTGGCCCGTCAATGTTCCGCACAGAATTACATGCAAGAGACCCGAGTCAAGAGCTGACTCAGGCCTCTCATAATCGAGTCCTCTAAAAAGTTTGTTGCCTAACTTTTCAGTTGGCCAACCAACAGCTAAAATAGCAATCTTGCACAAAAGTGCGCCAAAGGGAGAGTTGGGGATTGGAGAATAAAGAGATGCGAGAAGAGGGAGATAAGGTGGGGTAACAAACCTGAACTCTGGGTAAAATCAGCTGTCAAGTCTGAGAGACTGAAAACTTGAGGAATCTGACTTAAAAATCCAAATGAAGAAGAGTCTGCGTCTAGAATAGACTCATTCAAGGCTTGTGAACTGGAGTCTACACTACTGAAAGATGCAACAGATGCATCCGCAATTGATGGGCGTGCTTCTAGGACATTGCCGTCAGTGCCAAACATGTAAGGGGAAGTACCCGAATAACCAGCTTCCGATTTGATCATTCCCCCATTCATTCCATGCAGCAGACCCATGTTTGAGTTCTGCATTGAAAGCATGTTTGGAGCTGCATCAATTCTATTGGCACGAGCAGATATTTCAACAGCAGCATGCATTCTTGAGTGCAATGATGATCCGCCATTAGTGTATGCATTAGTCAAACCGGAGCCAACAGGGTGATGCATGCTCTCTGGCTTCAAGGTTGATCCTGTATGATCTGGACCATAGCATGCTGTATTCTGGTGCACTGACAAAGAAACCATAATCATTTCCAAAAAAAAGTGGGAATCATATAAGGGATAACAGTTTTGGAGAAAGCATGCTCTACCAAGAAACTACAGAAAAGATTCATAATCATAGTATCCTTGTAAGCACAATGATACCATTTTGATCGGGACATTCAGATAACATAGTTCAGCAATCAAAACACATGTCAAGAAACCATCTAAACAGAAGCATTCTTAAAGAAAATATCCTAAAATGATTTCCAAAAAGTTGAAATTCAAATTAAAAAAAAGAAGTAAACTGTGTTATCTACCACGCTATTAAGCAAAACCTTACAAAATAGCACATTCCACAAATACAGATTGACAGAGAAGGAGATTTTTGAAATCATTTTTTAAAGAGCACCACAAGGAAACCATCTTTAACATCTTTCCACTATGAAAAAAATTGATACCTCCAACTTTTCGCACAAGTCCCCTCCCATACCCTACAAATTAATTTGAGAGTGAGGCAAATGGCCAGTAGCAAGTCTGATGAAGAGATTTAAATTACTGGCTACTAGTTATTAATATAGAGTAATTGCTATTACTTGGGAAACTTTGAAATATGCATCATGAACTTGGATATTAATAAAAACCACACAGAAGCCCACAAACGGTTTTATGTTAGTTATATAATGATTCTGAAATCAAATCATAATAATTACAAGCACAGCTGCAGAGATGAATCCCAATTATGCGAAGAGTTATGTATCACAAGGTTCTTTGATGAGTCAATACCATCAGATCAGACAGAGTAAAATGTTCATGGGGAAGAAAAGCAGTCTTACATGGTGAGATATGAAATCCATTAGAAGTAGGCATCGGGGCAACTCCAGTTGAATTTAGGTCATGCATCAAGTGTGCCTGCTGTACAAGCAGCTTGTTGAATTCCTCTATTTGTTGCTTTACCTTCAACCTTAAATAATAAGCCCTGAAGAATTCACCATTCTCTTCTTCAAGCTTTTGCCAAACTGGAAAATAAATTTACAAGTTTGAGAATAAAACAAGTTCACCTGACCTGAAGTTGTTCCTGAGCTAAACAAAATTAGTTTCGATGTAAAGATGGAAACAAGGGGGGTAGAAAAGGAACCATAATCAACTGGCCTTGCCAATTCAACTTTTTTCAGAAATAACACTTCCAACCCACTACTTACAAAAAAAAGTTGGAGTTAACTCTCTTTAAGTAAGTTTATGTGAATGTTCCCAAAATATCAATCAATATGGCTAAACCAATATCTGGTCCCAAACTTTTCAACTTGTTTATTTTTCAGTCCTCGTGCATTTATTCCATGTGATTCAATACTTAGAAGATTTTTTAAATTCCATTCAGTAGCTAAAGTTACAGCAATTGCGGAATCCACTGATGGATGTGACCCTTCCCATCCAGCCAGACAGGCAGACTGATGATGCCTAGTGGTTCTATTCATTAATTGATAGTCTCTTGCAAAATTGTCCAATAGCATTGTGCTACTTGTCAAATAATCATGTAAAGAACAAATAATCTAGTGATGCTTCAAAAGGGTGGGAAAACTCAAAACCAATTATCCTAACACGACATTTAGCAGCACTTTCAGGGGGTCAAGAAGACAATAAGCAACCCTCAAAAGTGCAACTGTAGGAAGTAGCATGCGTAGAATCTACTCATTAAACTTTCCATAACACATAAACAAGGAGTTTCAGTATTAATTGTTACCAAGTTCAGTGAAACCAGGCTCGATCTTTGCTTGAGCCAACAATGTTTCCACAACTTCATTCTGGTTCATGTACAGTTGAAGACACCGCTCTATGAGATTTTGCACCTGGAAAAAACCATCAATAAGCCAAAGGAGATTTTTGACGACTGCATGGTTATGTCAAGGTCTAAAAGCTTATTTAATGATCCCTCAACCCCATGAAAACAGTTCTGATGCAGAATCCCATTTTCCCCAAGGAAAAAGATACAGATGATAGACAATCTCTAATTAGCATCTCTTCATATAAATATTTTATGGACACACCGGGTATTGTGTTCATAGCAGGTATCCAGACTGTCCTGTTCTCCTTGTTTATTTATGATTTTTATCTAAATTAGTTAACGTTGAATGGCTAGCACTGAAAAAGAACTACCGAGTCATCAACATAAAAATAAAGCCAATCACATGCATAGCTAGAATAGTGTTAAAAAAGGGTCAATGGATCTGTATACATTTAACTCAAGATAATGATTTGAACTTCCAAAATCCTATAGACAAGATACATTCCCACTGGGTATTATTAACTGTGACCCTTACATGGAAAGACAATGAAAATGTTGTCTGTTAGTTGACCTCTAAGTTAAGAACCTGAGATTTAATCTCATACACAGGTGAGTATTGTCTGCTAATACTTTCAAATTTACTGCACATGAAGAAGAATCCCCAATTAGGACCTGGATATCCATATTAAAATCAAGATTCCATTTCAGTATTTATCAGGGAAAGGCCTGAGGAAAGAATCAAAATTTGCTGATTGTTATATAAAAGGCACTGCTATCTAGCAAAGAAGGCATGTAATCAGTTCAAAATTTCAGCATCTATCCCCATGAAAATCAACTAGAACAATTCCAACACAGGGTCAGGTAGCCTATCAAGAGAGCATTTTGGAATTACATTTGTTATACAAGGTGCTTGAGGAAGCCAAAGATCAAAACTCATTTTGTAAGAAAAAATCAGCATTTTTCAACTATCCTCATTGGCTGCTCACTTGATACAAAATAATTCTACTATTAAAATTAGTAGAACAAGATAGCACATATAAAAAATCCATCCACTCTAAAGCTCAAAGATCGACAACTTACCACTTGTATGTCTTTTGGTAAGACCCTTCTCACTGGTCCACTCGACATCTCTTGATATTGGAAATGAAAAGGAGAACAAGCTGAATAACCTTCTATGTGACTATATCCTCCATTACTCTATTTTTATTTTCCATGCTATTTCCTCGAGGCTTCAAGAAATATTAGATTTGATGAAAAGGGGTCTATACTGAAACAAGCACACACAAGAATCAATATTCACGAATTATCCTCCAATGTTATCAGATGTAAGACAAAAAACCAGAGATAATTTCCATCAAAATCAGCTATGCCAGTAAAGCAAAAAAGAAAAGTCAATTAACCATGTAATTTAGCACCAGATGGCAGCCCAGGCACTCACACCTAAGCAAGGGATTAAGTAGTGAGAATTCGAATAAATACTAGAACTAGGTAAATTCAGCTGCCAGGAACACCCAAAAGGAAAAGGAAAAGGGTAAAAAAAGGTGTCTGTGTCAGAAAAAATGTCCATTGCAGAGCATCCAATTGGACTTAAATAACCAATAACAATTAGAACACCGCAAATAAGCCTCAGAAAAATCAAATTACAACTTAGCATTTAAGAAACAGTTCACGATTGAGTTTGAATTCCTTTGAATCTAGCACTAATTTTCGTTATTAATTAATCCTAAACCACTAACTTCTAATTGCAACACAACGAAGAAAATAAATTCTTCAATCCATCTCTCACCCAAGTTCATTCCTTTTCAAGCTTAAAAACACCCTTTAACACACTACTCGTCCTTCATCTCTCAATTTTGAAAAAAACCATTAACAATGGGAAAAACAGTTCAAACGCAAGATTTGTATTGCAATCCATCAAGCCCTAATTCTCCTTAATAATTCAGGTTCATACATAACCTCCCAAGTCCCTAATTACTAAACTAATAATAAAAAATTATAAAGCTTAATCCTTTTGCACCAAGTTCAAAGCTTTTCCAAGCCAAAACACCATCCCCCCTCAATCTTCTCGGAAACCAAACACTTTTCCTCCCTTATCTATCAATTTTCTCATAAATCAAACAGACCCTGTCACAATTCAACAAAATCACAAAAAGGACAACCTGATCACCATAATTCACCAAAAAAATCACAATAACAACAAAACCAACCAACAAACAAGCAATTAAAGAAGAGAAAAAAACACATTAAAATCAATAAAAAGCAAAATAAATAAATGCAGACAGTTAAATAAATATAAGAAAAAATGATGATGATAATAATAATAATAATAAACGGATAAAATACAGCGTTTGATAATAATAATAATAATAATAATAATAATAATAATAATAATAAATATTATTATTAATCTACCTTAAAAATAGGAAATTTTGTAAGAGAGAAAAGGAGATAACAGGGGGGGAGGGGGGTGATGGATCGATAATTGTCTCTCTTTTTTATCCGGTTATGAAGAGGAATATTTTTATTTTTATGGGTGGGAAGAAGAAGCATGGAATCATGCCACGTGGATAGTCGTGCGAGCTGTGGGGACAAGTGAAGAGATCAGGTGGTGGTGATTGATTGGGACTCTCTAGTTTTGTTGGCGTACTGCTTGGTCAAATATTGGTCAACTTTTGGATTTTTCTTTACCAAATTTGCTGTTCTTTTTTTTAATGTGAACCTAAATTTGGAAGGAGAAGATAATTAAATAATAAATTTGTATTGATGAGTGGTACAAATAATCAATTTGAGTTATCTAATTTATTAATTCATTCAAATTCTCGTATTACTTTAATAAAAATATTTAAAAGTCCATGTTAATTATTATTTTAATAATAAAGGATCATTTTAATCCCCTTATATGTTAATTCAAACTAAGTTAGCTCTTTATTTAATTTTAAAGACTTTCTTATATCGATTGAATTTATTTTTAAAAAATAATTTTTTTTTTGTAAATATCAATCTCATCACTTTAAATTCAAGAACACAATAGAAGTAAGCATGTCTCTTTAAATATATTATTATTAATATATTTTGTTGGAAAGAAAATATATTTGTTATTGGAGGAGATAAATAGGGTGATCAAATTATGGGATTTTCTCTATTTAAATGATTATAAAATGACTGGATGAGTTTTGGTGAAGGACTCAGTTGACCCTTCTGGAATTTCCGGACCTGTGATGATGAACATGAATGACAATGATATATTGTCCACCTTAATTGAAAACAACTCAGCTAATGCATAACTAAATAGGTCCCAGTTTTATTTTATTTTTTATTATTTTAAATCTGAATTTAATGAAAATATGTTAAAAAATAATTATATATAAATACACTAATTATAGTATTGTAATAACAACAAAGTCCTTGGTGATGTTAAAACAAAATAAAGATTTATTTTGATATTTTTTAAAAAAACATTATGCATTAGTTGTAGCATATTTTGTGACCATAAATAAAACATCCAATGTGAATATCACCCTATTTATTTGGGGTGGCTCAATGATTGGACTATATAATTGGATAATGCCTCAAATCCCCTATGATTAATCCCCCTTAAATTTCAATCATACAAAAACTGGCATTGCAAAGTGAGAGCTCTGTACAGCTAAGAAAACAACTAGGCAGTCCAATTGGCAATGAAATAGATTTTCCATTTCTGGCTGAAATCTTTGCTTGTCTCATTCGTATTGCTTGTTAAGTCAACATCATCAATGCTTGCTGGCTTCACACCAATCATGCATCTTTCAATGTTTCACTCACTTCAGCCTCAAAATCTTTTACTGGCTGCCATAACCAAGAAAGGTGCCTTCCAAAATTGAACTTGGGGAGCTAATCTTCGAGGGCAGTCGTAGAACAAAATGCCACTTGCCCCGTCCTTTGTCATTGAGCAAAACAAACACCATCTTGTAGTTTTGATCTGTTTCTATTGGAGTTGATTGCATATACCATGGATAGAATTGGATAAAAGAAATTACACACGCAGCAGCTGGAAAACTGCTCTACCAACTTTTATTGTTTTGAATGCAGAGTTGAATTATTGTCACGAGCAACACAACACCATACGATATTTCAACACCCCAGGTAGCAAATAATTATGAAAGTTTCAAAATAATTCAAATAATTGCCTGTTACAAGTAAAAAGGCAGGAGGGAGGCTGGCGTACAGTTTGTGGTTAAATTTGGAGACGCTCAAACATCTACAATGGTCCAGTTCTTATTGCATGGTCTAAATCAGCAATCAGATCATTGACATCCTCTATCCCCACAGAGATACGAATAAGATCTTCGGTGAGACCTCTGGCTTCTCGTACAGCAGCTGGTATACTGGCATGGGACATGAAGCAGGGCATGCTTATAAGGGATTTGACACTCCCTACAATAGAAATTACATGGTAAGGAAGCAGCTTGCAACCAAGCGCGAGCTAAAAACATTCACAATCATTTCAATTTGATCAGACAGTTTTGCAACATGACAATCCCCATCTATATACTGTTTACAGATTGGATTTTAAAATTGAAGGCTACGCAACACAAGGCAGACATTAAATCTGCAAGCCTCTTGCTGAAAGCATATATTGGAGCAAATGAATGCCCTCTCATAGAGCTTTCAAGATTCACAACCTTAGCTTTTACGAAATATGAGATGCATAGGTTATGGTGATATTGAATATCAACTGAATGTCTCACGAGGTGCGGAAACCAAACATAAAATCAGTACTTCCATGATCTAAGACTTCAATACACACTGAGGAATAATCTGTTTCCAAAATCCCTCTGGTGTTTTATTTCTCAGCTCCATTATCTCTGGTTGCATATAAAGTGGACATGCATTCAAATTCTAACATGCAAAGACAATAGTGGTCTGTATCTCCAAACATCATCTTTCACCTTGCAGATATCTCTGAGGTTTTATCAATTGGATTTTAAATTACCCCCAAAAATATTTCCAAGTCATGAGAAGCTTTGAGTAGGAAGAATGATTACCAAAACTGACAGTTATGCTGAAATACTTGGTACTCTCAACAACATGCTTCGAGAGAGCCAGTGATCCTGTGAGAAAGCTAAGCACTGATCCTGCACCCTTTGCCTGCAAGAGATGTTAATAAAAGGGCTTTCTTATATAAAAGGTTTCACGCTGCAAGAACGCTGTATATATCTATGCTATGTCTAACACCAGGCACACCTGAGAATAGTGCAAATCACGTCCAGGATGACCGGGAAGACCAGCATAATTTACTTTCTTCACCCGTGGATGTGATGCAAGGAACTCGGCAATTTTCTGTGCATTCTCCTGCCAAAAGGCAAAGATTGTACGACGTGAGTTGTTACATATGGGTCATCAGAATATTAAACTACTTGGTTAAGTTTGAACTCAGTTTTTCCACTCATCAGATTGTATGATATACAATAAATATTAGTGAATTGAAATTAGCACCTGCTGTTTCTCAACTCGTAAGGCCATGGTTTTGATGCCTCGTAAGCAAATCCAACAGTCAAATGGTGCTAACCCAGAGCCTTCTGCATTTTGGAGAAAATACAGATCTCTTGCCAAGCTGGAAATGCAGAAAAGACTTCATAAATAAATAAATTATAAATGTTTAAAAGAAATAAAGTCTATGAAGGTAGTCACTGCAGATATTTATACTGGCTAAGGGAGATTAATGACCTCAAGTATTTATACTAAGTTCCTCAACTTAAACCATGAGCGTGTGTCATGCAGAACAGTTCCAATACAGAATTTAGAATACAGCAACTATATCCACTCAAGGGGAAAAAACAACTTCATCAATGGGAACTCCATAAGCTTTTGGTTAAGGCACCCATCTATTGTGGACGTGGTCAGAAAAGCTTGGCAAAAGCATTCCCCGATGCCTTATAGCCTGAGACTTTCCCTAAATCTGGGCAGGACAGCTGAAGAATTAAGATGGAATCGGGGGTGGGGGATTAAGACCTGAATATTGATAAAGAAAGTCTGACTTAGAGGCTTTACAGATTGAGATTGGTAATGCATTCAGGCCCAATCTGGTGAAACTCAAAGAAGAGGCTGAAGTGCGAAACACAAATACTATAATGAATGCCTACTGATGAAAAAAATTGTTTGCAAACACAATAAATTGTTTGGCATTAATAGTACAGTATGCAAACAGGTTTTCTCCTATCAAAGGATCAATGCTAACAAAGAAGCGCAAGAAGCACAAGAGCACAGGTGGTAGGGCATTTCAACTCTATATCACATATGGCTATTAAAAGGCAAGTGAAATACGCCGAAAAATGCACATAAAGGAGTAGAATTGTATTTAGCCAAAGGCTGAGCATTTTTGGTTTGGTTTTCACTCAAAAAAAGCAACCAAACGAATTTTTTTTAAAAAAAAAAACAAAACCAGTTTAAACTGATTATTTTCAGTTTGGTTATTTAAGGCTTAAAACCAGGAAAAAAAACTGAAATAGTTGTTTAGGCTATTGACAGGTGCTTCTTCTACAATAGACGAAGCAGTTCAACAATGAACACATCTACAACCATGTAAAATGGAAAATTAAAGAAAAAATGGTATGTTTACTGACAAGAACTAAGAAGTGTAAAATGGAAAATTAGCACGGCAAATACCAACAAGTGTTAAACCATTAGCTTTACACAACACAACCCCTTCATTTTCATATGAACACATCTGCAATCGTTGACATTTTTTATTGACCTGAGTAAAAAGAAGTGGGGCACAAAATTGATCTGTAGATAAAGCACACCATGGTTAAATCAAAAGGCTCAAATAACCCTTTGGAAAATAACATGCAAGAACCAGAGATATTGAGAGAAGCAGAGAGCTTGGAGGAGCAACTTTGATATAGAGAGATTGAGAAACAATGATACTAATTTAGATTGAGCAGGTGACTGGTTATGAGCATTTGTTAGTTTAAGTTGGGGGGGGGCTGGTTTGTTAATTGCTAGGGTTAAAATGCAAGTTTTTTTCTTATCGGGTTTATTTTACTGTTTGTTTTTGTGAGTTTTTTTTAGTTTTCTCAGTATAATCGATTTTTTTTTATCACCCCCAGTTTCTTTATGCTAAAGCAATTTTTAACCCTGATTGAAAGGATATACAAGAGCTCTGAAGAGAGCAGACTTTCTATCCTCATATGGAATCTCAAAATTCTCACACATCAAAGCATGCTATGACGCTAAATAACAAAGGTGGACACACAATATCTTCTACAAGTACACAATCATTAGCTAAAACTTGAAGATGGTAAAGGAAACAAAAGACATCCCTTACAAATGCACTAAGAAATACATAAGATAGAGCCATAACCTTTCCCCTTTTACCACAAGTACGCCTGCCATGACATCACTATGTCCAGCTATAAATTTAGTCACAGAGTGCATCACAATGTCTGCAAGCGACATGAATAATTCAAAACTAAGCACCAGGCAGAACTGCAGTACCTAATTGTTACAACCATAATGCATTGGCCATACCTGCTCCAAGTTCCAGTGGTTGTGATAATACAGGAGACAAAATACTATTATCAACCAAGACAAGAGCATCATGTGCATGAGCCATCTCTGCAATTTTCTGAAACCTTGACAAGATCAGCAAACCATTGTAAATAAAAATAAACAGTAAAAACACAACAGTTGATAGCTAATTAATACAGACAACCAAAAAGACAGGCAGAATAGTTATGAACAGTATATCCCTGCGCTGCGGGTTACTATTGGTCAGCCATTTTTATAAACCAGCCACAACTTCTTTTTTGAACAGTATCAATCAGGATAACCAGAATGCATTTATTCACATATGCATAATATAAACAATACAAAACATCAATAGTGAACACTTCCTTATAGCCTAACTTCCAAACAGTCAAATTAGGATATTCTACCACATTAACAATATACTTAATACTTATTAACAAACAAATTTCCTAACTTTGAAAAAGTGACTCTTACACGAATATCAGAAATTTGTTGACGAGGGTTAGTTGGGCTCTCTAGCCAAACAAGCTTTGTTTGGGGACCAATTGCAGATGCAACTTCTTGTAAATCACTTGTATTTACCCGTCTGCACATTGCTAAGCATAAGTATCTCAGATTTCAGTTACAACAGGATCATGATAAACAAAAATAAAAGAAACCATACTAACTTAACCACAATTCCAGCCTTCGGAGTTACTTGTGACAACAATCGGTCAGAACCACCATAAATGTCATCTCCAGCAACAATTTCCTGGCCTAAGATGGCATTGAACGAAGTTAACATGAAATATTCCACACAAATTCAATATTAAGTATTTCTTTCCATATTAAGAACAAAGTAGACTTTCTACAAAGACAAATTTACACAAACATGTGCTGAGTATGGAACTCATAACCTCAAACCTATGTAATTACAGTTGCCAAATGCTTAGAGCCTACTACAATCTCCAGACTATAATGAACTATAATGAACTGGGGATATTTTGAGACATAGCTAATAATGTGGCATGGTAGATTAAAAGTGTGTTTGTTTCCGTGGACCAACCACACTTTTAAAAAAAATGATTTTTTTTTGCTTTGAATTAATTGTTTTTGGTATTTTTGGATTGTTTTGATGTGCTGATATCAAAAATAAATTTTAATAAATAAAAACAATTATTTTAATGCATTTTGAAGCAAAAGAAACACTTTGAAAAGCAACCGTTACCACAATACCAAATAGCAACCACTACAACAATACCAAATATTAACTAAAAAACAGATTGTGTGTGCAAACAAGAGACAACAAAAAGAGTGAAAAAAACCTGTCCCAACAAGATGAGTGACAGCAGCCAAAGCAGCCATACCACTTGTAAAGCATAATGCTCGATCTCCTTTATCTAGCTTTGCTAGGAGGCTAAAAAAAATCAGAATAAAAACAGAAATAAGCTTAGAAGGAAAAAGATGCAAGGAAATGACTAATGCTATTCTTCTAATAGTTGTGAAAACTGCTTCATCAGCATTATACACACCAACAAACAAACAAAAAAATACCTTTCTAAGGCATCCCTGGTAGGATTTCCACTTCTAGTATAATCATATTGACCACTATCTGTGGCTGATGACTGCACTACAAAGCATTAAAAAAAATCATCAAAACCCCCAAAATGAAATGATGCTAAGCATGTGTTATGCCATACGAATAAGGAAATAACACATAAAAGGGAACTAAGTCCATATCAAAAGCATATCAACTTCCACAAGCTTCTTAAACTAATGTACATGACTCTATATTCCTATTCTCATCACATGCAATCCAAACTTGTTACTTTATTGCCCCAATTTTGTTATAAACATGACATTACACATACACTTTTGGTATGTTTGAAAGTTTGATAACGATTACTTTTTAGAGTGTTTTTCACTTGAAAATATATTAAAATAATATTTTTTATTTTTAAATTTTTTCAACATTAAGACATAAAAACAATCCAAAAATACTAAAAAATAATTTGGAGCAAAAACAAAATAACAAAAAAAACAAATTAAAACTCAATGTCAAACAACCCCTTCATCTTCATCATCATCTGTAACACAACACATAAAGTTGCTTCCTTTCAACAATACCTGCTTAAATGTAGCTGTTTGGTAAAGCGGTGTGCTCATTGCACCATAAGGGTCGAACTTGTTCTCAAAATTCATCAATATTGTCGAAACACTAGGTTCCTTTGTCTCAATTTCTGTAAAAATATACAAGATTTACATTAAAAACTGCAAACACAGTGAGCTCATAAATTCAAATAACAATAAAAACAAAACAAAAGCACATACCATTTAAACATTCTGCTACACCATCAACCAAAGCTGAAGTTTTCACATCCATATTTTTATCTTTCAAGCAATTCACTTCAAATTTCTTTACTATAATCAAATTCTTCCCCTTTAAACTGCAGTCCTTTTTAACCCAAAAACTTGTAGGCAAAAACCCACTTCCAAAACCCTGCAAAATCATTACACCCAAAAATTAAGAATCACTAGCCCATTGAGTCCATAAAAAAAAAAAAAACACGCACAAAACGATAGAAAGAAAGAAATCATTCTCACCCGGTTGTTGCTGAGTTCAGTATAGAGAGAGCTAAAACAGGGTTTGAGAGAGAGAGATGTCATTATAAGACTGAAATTTAGGGTATTGGACTGGTTTAGCGGAGGACAATCACTGGCGCCACTGAACGGAGCTAAAATGTGAACATTTTGTTTGACATGCTACGAGGGCTAAATAAAACATTCGTCAGATCACAATAATAACAATAAATAACAAAACCCTAGGATATTAATTAAAGAAAAACTAGACCCTGTGGGTAGATCGTGTGGGATTTTCACAATAGATATAGACATATGGATTATAATAATATAATTACTATTATACTCTTCAATTTATATAATTTAATTATTGGTTTTAGCGTGTTTGTGTTTTTTTTAACAATAAAATTATTATTTTACCCCTACTTGCAGTAAAAACATTAACTTGTGAAGAGTGTTATGCACATTTTGATTTTTAATGAACAATAAAATAATTATTTTGCCCTTTAATGAGACAAAAAAATAAGAGTTGCCGATAAAGATATTGTTGGTTTTTCCATTTTTGATGAGCAGTGGAAATACTGATTTACCCTCGGAAGAGACAAGAGTGAAGAGTTGACATTATGGGTATATTGGTATTGTTATGTGTTTTTTTCGTTGTTACACGGGCTTTAGAGGGTGTTTAGGTAATTTATATTTTTAATTTTTTTTTCAAAACACTATTAGCGCGTCTTCCTGACGCGCCACTACTTGTTTTTTTCTCGCGCCATACAGACAACGCATGTGGCATCATGTGATGGTGAAAAATGCCCATCTTCCATCTCATTGGATGTGCCGCTTTGGCCTCTTTCACATGGTGGTACAAGTGGATCTTTTTTCCCCTTATCTCTTATGCAGCCTAAAATGCATGGCAATTCTCTTTGATTATGGTCTTAGCATTCCAGTCCCTGGTTTTTATTGTTTTCTCTGTCTTGATTTATGCTATAAAAGTTTTGATTTGTTTCAATTTTATTCTTCAATTGAAATTGATTTTATATTTTGTTTCTCATTTTGTCCTTTATTCTTTTAATTTTGGGTTTGGTTTTTATTCCCTTAATTTTTTGGGTATAAAAGTTTTGATTTGTTTCAAATTTGTCCTTCGATTGAATTGATCATATATTGTTTTTTATTTTGGCCCTTATTCTTTTAATTTTTTATTTGGTTTTAATTTCTTTAAATGTTTTGGTCCTTTTAAAGCAGTCCCTATTTTTTGTTCATATTTATGTCTCTATACTCTTAGTTTTGGTTTTTAATTTTTATTATTTTCTCTCATTAGGTTGTGTTTTTATTCAATTTAGTCCTTAAATTTTAATTTGTGTTGATGATCATTTGAAAATTGATATTACTTCCTTTTTCCCTTTTTTTATTTTTTTTTGTTCTTCAAATCAAATGTTTTTTTTATGCTAATAATATTTATTTTGATTTTGTTCTTTTTTTTGTTTGCTCTTTTGCTAAAGTTTTTAGGTTTTTTATTTTATTCTTTGGGATAATTTTATGATTTTTATTGTTTACGTAATAATAATAATTTTAGTTATTTTTTTGTCTTCTTGATTGCTTTTTTGTTAAAGTTTTTGGGTTTTTTGTTTTATTTCTCGGGATAATTTAATATTTTTTTATTCTTTAGGTACTCATAGTAATAATAATTTTAGTTGTTATAATCATAATAACAATAGTGACGTTACTAATGATTGTCGCACCCTCCGCGAGAGCACGACGTCACGGCAACCCCCTGGGAAGGGGGATTTGTGTCGGGTTTTTTTTTGTTTTGTGAAAAGGGAGTCGTAACCTAGTATTATGGTCACTAGAAAACCTAATTGGTCTTTTATAGATTCTAAAACAAGGGACTGGTTGCGTAAAGGGAAGGTTTTAACACTTCTAGTACGCTCTACCTAAGGTAAGTTGCTTGGTGTTTTGGTTTGCTTTATGATTGCTATAGTGTTGGTGTTATCTAATCAATTTTTCAAGGATAGGTTTGCAATGATGAATAGACTTGAGTTCAAAGTCTAAAAGAAAGTACATTTGGCCAAATGGATCATACCTTTAAATATGTCTATATAGTGTAAAGGAGAATTGATGCATATCTTTTGAAATATGTGTTTGATTTAAAATAAATTTACAACCTATAAATTAAGAGACAACTAAGATAGAAATCGAAGGAGATTCGATGTTCTTCAAAGTTCATTTTCCCCTTTAGCATTTCAAATGTTCGCAACTCGGAAATCACAAGGAAAAGGAACAGAAAATAGATATCTAAGGACATTCAGAGAGCTTTAAAAGCCTATTTTAGCCTCAGTGTTTTATGTTTTCACGACTCATAAACTATGGCGTGAAAAATTGAATTTTTCTCAATTATAATTGAATCAATGTGATGTCTTCTAGTGTTTGTTAAATTCTACTACAACTACTTAGCTACTAGAATTTAAAATATCAAAATAAGTTTTTTTTTTAATTTAGTCTTGGATGCATGATATCTTTATTTTGTCGACGACATGACTAAGCAATCTGTCTAATGTTTGTGTTTGTGTCTTTTAAAATTTCAAAGAATTATGTGTGATTAGGATAAAAAAAAGGAGAATATTTTCATAGTTTATGTAGTTACTAGTATTCTTGATATAGAGTTTTCTTTGATTGTAACATGAGAAAGTAACATGAGAAAGAGGTGACCTTAACATAAATGTAAAACTAGAATAAATATAATTAGTGTTTTCCTTGACATCATTTTCTATAGGAAAGCTAGTGGTACAAAAGTGGTTTATTCATGATTATATTGCTATCAGGTTTTTTTGCGAAGGTTTTCAAGAGCTTTATTTTTTCATCCCATAATGTCATTTTCATCATCAATAGGAGTTGATGGAGTCTTTTCTGACCCCTCACTTGGTTAAACATGTTGTGTATCTCTTTCTATATGCTTATGTATGAATTTCAAAGTTTGGCAACATGTGTTTGCGTCTTAGACATCTTATTTTGTGTTTTTTATTACCGTGGATGTTCAGTTCAGCTTACGCGCGCTTCAACTAATTCCACGAGCCCTAAAATTAACGATCATTTAAGCCTCAAATGGCCATCATATCAACAACCACACAGCTCGAACCTAAGATCACAGGGGAGGTAAACTCCTTAATTCCAAGCTCGTATCACTAGGTCACCTACTAGATAGTTTTATTTTGTGGTTTTTTAGATACCATGGTGTTGGTACGAGTAGTTGAGAAGCTTTCACTAAAATCATAGTGCTGCCTTGTATTGCATGTCAGAGATTAATATAAATCATATCTTAAGATCTCATCTAATAATTTAAATTTTTAAGTTAAGATTATTTGTTTATATGTTATAAAAGCTTTATTGACCAAAAAGGTTACATGTTTTGATCTCACCATTCTTATTCTTTCTTCTAGTTAAAATTAACTGATAACACAAGATAGTGTAAAACAATAAGTTTCAAGTTTTGATGTGTTAGAGAATAATATAAATAAGATATTGAGGTCTAACATAATATCTTAAACTTTAGGTTTAAGACAATGAGTTAATTTAACTATAGAGCATCAAGTTAGCATGGTCTCATTTAATCATTTTCTCTTTTTTTTTATGCGAGAAAACCTCACCTCCTAAGCATGCTTTATAGGTCCAGAAAAGCTAGTATAAACCAGGTTGTCTCAAACTCTTACAAAGTATGCACACCCTAACTCGAATTCAAAACTTGCAATGCAAAGCTCAAACCTTTCGTCACTACACCACGCCACGCCACTTAGGGACATTTAAGAGATATGGATTTAGTATGAAGCTCAATTAATCTATGATTGGCATGATCTTCATGTCCAACACATGAAGGCTATTTTCTTTGCTCGGCCTCCTACGTATTATATATATAAATTTCTCATTCATCGACAAAAATAGAAAAAATAAGAAGAGAGGCTCGACTGCTGCTTTCAATATTGCAAATTTTAGGGAATGTCAGGCCTAGCTCACTGGATAATTTATTGATAGTGGACCGTTACCCTTTCCTAATGGATTGCTAGTGAGGCATACGAATGGATTTCGTTTCATTTCCTTGGCAAGTTATGTAAATAAAATGAGAGGTGTTCATGTGCTTGAATTCCTGGTCCCTTGTTGAGCCTCTGTATCCTTCTCATACCTGAACCTTTGTTTGTCACTTCTTGCCTGATTGGCTATGTGTTTCAATCGGTGTTTTGCTGAAATTTGAAAAAAAAATTCATTTTAAATGAATATGATTTAGTGTTTTTAGATCATTTTGATGTGCTAATATCAAAAATGATTTTTAAAAAATAAAAAAACATCATTTTGATGTATTTCGGCACGAAAAGCACTTTGAAAAGCTACCACAATCGCACTCCCAAACATGCCCTTCATCCACAAAACAAATGGTGGCTGTTTTATATAGTTTGCTCCATGGATTATATTGACTTTAAATATGCTAAAAATAAAGTGATGGGAATATGATAGTGTGTGATATAAAACTATTATAGAGACATCACTCATCACTCTAAGTTCTAGAGACATCAACCATCTATTAGGTAACCTGGCGATAAAAATTTAGAATTAAGGAGTTTGTTTCTCCTGTAGTCTTAAGTTCGAGTCATGTGATTGCTAATATAATGATTACTTGAAACTTACATGGTCGTCAACTTCAAGACTCTTAAGAATAATCAAGGTATGCGAAAGTTAACCCGAAAAAAAAGTTTGATTGTTGTTTTTGCCTTTTAACACTATTATTGTAAATGATTGTGAGACCCATTAATTTTAATTATTTTCCTAATATTATTAAATGGAAAATGAAATAATTATACATATGATTTTGACAAAAAAAATTAAAAAATCTACAAGATGAATCGAGCCATTAAAAGTCCATACATCTCATCGAAAACAATTAAAAATCTGGTTTTTCCTTATATTCAAATCCTAACAAAAGTTTAAATATTAGACTAATTTGTGATAAAATTCATACCATTTTAAAAAGATAAATTTTAAATTATTTTTCTTAAAAAAAATCAAAACAACATCGTTTTATTTTTTATTTTTTTAAAATAACATGTTGAAATCTAGATTTTGACCGAGTTTTATGTGAAAAGATAAAAATATTAACATGTTAAGAAACCAAGTTTTGATCTAATCTATCCTGAAATGATAGAGTAACGAGTCAACTCAGATTTTTAAAATGATCTAACTGGGTAATTTTTTCGTTATTGTTTTTTCAAACTGGTAGACCCGGATCAATTATATTTCAGTTTAATCTACCGGGCTTGGGTGCTTGTGGATTGTTGTGTACTGAAATGCAATTATTGTTCAAAATATCAAACTTTCTGTTCTATTCAAGGAAAACTAATAAACTACCTTTAATTCTATGTAATCTGTACCATTCAAGCAAAATTCCAGTACCTAATAGAGATTGCATTCGCAATTCTGATATACCACGGTCCAATTGGCTAATCACTAGGCTAAGTAGAGAAGGGAATATCCACGACGCACGTCAAGTTTTTGACAAAATGCCTGAACGAGATGTGGTGACGTGGACAGCATTGATTTCTGGGTATATAAAATTCGGATTGATTGTGGAAGCAAGGAGTTTGTTTGATAGAGTCGACGCAATTAAAGATGTGGTCACTTGGACTGCGATGTTAAGTGGGTATGTGAGGTTGAGGCGGATTCAGGAAGCTGAGAGGTTGTTTGAGGTGATGCCAGTGAAGAATGTTGTTTCTTGGAATACAATGATTGATGGGTATGGACAAAATAGGGAGGTAGATAAGGCTATTGAGGTGTTTGAGAGAATGCAAGAGAGAAATGTGGTTTCTTGGAATGCAGTGATTGCTGCGTTGGTTCAATGTGGAAGGATGGAGGAGGCTAGGAGGAGGTTTGCTGAAATGCCTAAAAGAGATGTGATTTCATGGACTACGATGGTTATGGGGTTGGCGAGGTCTGGTAGAGTTGACGAGGCTAGAAAGGTTTTTGATAGGATGCCAGAGAGGAATGTTGTGTCTTGGAATGCGATGGTTACTGGTTATGCCAAGAATATGAGGCCGGATGAGGCTTTTGATCTGTTTGAGAGGATGCCTGAAAGGAATTTATCCTCGTGGAATACAATGATCACAGGGTTTATTCAGAATGGAGAGCTAGCAAGGGCAAGGAAGGTGTTCAATGAGATGCCTGAAAAGAATGTTGTTTCCTGGACTACCATGATAACCGGGTATGTTCAAAAGGGAGAAAGTGAATCAGCATTGAAGGTCTTTGTGGAAATGATGAAGGATGGTGGAGCCAAGCCCAATGAGGGGACCTTTGTCAATGTTTTGGGAGCTTGCAGTGACTTAGCTGGTCTTGGTGAAGGGCAGCAAGTTCATATGTTGATCAGTAAAAGTGTTCATCAGGATACGACATTTGTCGCATCAGCACTCTTGAATATGTACTCGAAATGCGGGGAGTTGAGCATGGCAAGGAAAATATTTGATGACGTAGTGATAGGCCAGAGGGATTTGGTTTTGTGGAATGGTATGATTGCAGCCTATGCACATCATGGATGTGGGATGGAGGCAATTGAATTGTTCGAGGACATGCAGGGTTTAGGGTTTAAGCCTAACGATGTTAGCTATGTGGGATTGCTCAATGCTTGCAGCCATGCTGGTCTGGTGGATGAGGGACTGGACTATTTTGACGAGCTTGGGAGAGACAATTCCATACAATTAAGAGAGGATCATCATGCATGTTTGGTGGATTTATGTGGCCGAGCAGGGAGGCTCAAGGAGGCTTATGATTTTATTAAGCAGCTAGGGACCAAGGCATCATCCTCTATCTGGGGCGGTCTCCTTGCCGGATGCAATGCCCATGGGGATCTGGAAATAGGGCAGCTGGCAGCAAAAGAGCTCGAAAAGGATGATCCCGAGAATTCAGGCACCTATTTGTTGTTATCTAACATATATGCTTCTGGTAGAAAATGGAGAGAAGCCTCGAGAGTGAGGTTGAAAATGAAAGAAAAGGGATTGAAGAAGCAACCTGGTTGCAGTTGGATTGAGGTTGGAAACAGGGTTCATGTGTTTTTAGCTCGTGACAAGTCTCATTATCAAATTAATCTTATCTATTCTTTAGTCCATCATATTCATGCAGAAATGAAGAAGGCAGGGCATGTTCCGAATAATGATTTTGTAGTTGAGGAAGATTTTTCATCAACTCAGTTAACCAAAACCTCATGAAAATGTAGTTAAAGATAAACAATGAAGGATTTCTGGGCAGAAGGATTCATGATAACTTTGTATTCATTTGATTGGCTAATTATAAATCTCAGTTCTATACTGTAATGTATTTGATGCATGGGGTACTCATTTCTTGATTCTCCCGGCAGAGCACTGTGTATTAGTGAATAACATTTTGGTCTTGAGAGCTAGAGGTTTACTGTCATCAGAGTGGTCTCTTGATGATATGAAATAGAGGAAAATCAATCATTTTTGTAATGAGAGGGGGAAAACATTTTCAGAACTTGACAATTCAAAACCCATTGGAGTATAGCTGCCGCAGACTGTTTGTGCTCCTATTGAGGGGACTCTGCTGAAATATAACCTAAGTTTTTTTCCCACTGCATCATCTGTCCTGAAATTGTGACAGACCAGCCTATACTTTAGCAGATTTGGCAAAAGCATTGTTAAGTAGTTAGTGCAGGATTTATCTATGGAGCCAAACGATAGTCTTATCTGATATATCCCGACTAATACGATATAGCAGCCCACTATGGTCTTGAGTTTCAAACCAAGCACAAACTACTGCTTTCAATTCCCAGAATATTCCCCATTCCTCCTATTGTACTCTCTCCAACCCTCTGGTTCAAGTTGTGCTTCACTCTAAGAACCAGAAAGAAAGAGAATCATAGAGAAGATAAGATTGCTACACACTACCAATGATAAAATATCATTGAAAAGTATCCATAACACAAGCTGGAATAACAAACAACAGTTCCAGAAAATCCAGTGTGACATAGTGTGAACAACATTACATCACCAGACGCAACGGTAAGTTACATGTGAACCGGTAATATCACCATCATAGGTGACCTTCACCACCTGTCCCCTCTCGAGTCCATAGTATCGTGAAATTGCATCTTTCTTTAAAATTCGTGGAAGCTGTCAAATAACAGGAAATGAAGATCAATATTAGGATTGAGAGTTGAGGCTACCAGCCAAGTAAATTATAAATAATATGAGAAATGAACAGTACTCAAATTGAGTGAATCAGTCACAATCATGCCTTGACTGTGTAGTAAAAACACAACTTTTGCATCATTAAGCGCTGCACAACTAGGGCAAATACTTGGGAGAATAAATTATATCATTTACTAATCAACTGAATACAGCTAGAATCTATTATACTGATGCATTGACCATTACCATGCATCTGATAAAGAAAAAACTCAGATGATCATATTTTCTCAATGTGAGCCTTCTACTTTTGTCTTATTCTATATCATCCCTGCTAATTTTTATTATCCTTGTGACAATATTCATATAAATCAATCAAGAAAAGTTATTAACCATTTAAGAAACAATAAACATAACAAGGGAGCGAGAGAGAAATATATTCCAGGAGACATCCTTTGTAGCTTTTCTTGGTTTCAAAGCTGACCTGCTTTTCTTCTATACTGTACTTCTTCAAGAGCCTTTGTTTTGCCTGCTCACTTAGCACCTGATGCTTTGGCTTTAATATATGCTTTGTGATATTAACAAGCAAGTCAGTTATCTGTGGACAAACCAAACCATCGTCAAGTACTACGAGCATAATTAGAGAACTTCTTGACTGGAGCACAAAAAGCAATCAGCGTACAAGTTACATATCGCCAAAAGCTACATTAAGATCAGCAGTTACGGTCTGAATATTCACCCTTTGTCTAATATCCAAAAACAAAATTATATAGATAAAAGTCAAGTAGAAATTGTTCTGCGCGGTCTATGCTGTAAAGCAAGAGGGTGCACTAAATTACCATAATATAAAAAAGTGCACAAGTTAACGAATTTGGGCGTACAGTAACCTAAGAATTTCTTCTGAACAATATTGATTTTCAACTATAACTCCTGCATTTTAGATTCTAAACCTGAACAGGGATGCAGTCTAATTTGTTCTATTGTTGCACGGCCCTGTCAAAACAGCTGAACATGTTTTTTAATGAAACAACTTCTAACATTAAACCATCTTTGTCAGCGCAGTTTTGATATTTGATTGCTTCCTAAAAATTAATTTAATTTTGACATGCTCATGGCCCCATGATTCGCAAAGCAGTGGAATTTGAACATATCACTTTTCATTTATTTGCAATCAAGAAGTAATTATGAAGATATACCAGGGAGGCATAATTAAAATTTTCTTGATAGCAGTAAGTGAACCAGTTGAAAATTAACAGAAATCAATAAAGAAAGTTTCCACCATTGTTAATTCTCATAATGGACATCCTCTGGTAGCACTCAATGAAGAACATTCCAATCTCTCTCGAACAAAAGAAAATTGGAAAATGCAGCCATAATCAACTTGTAAAAGTACCACCTAAAGCACATAACTCCCATGAGCCACCGTGAATAGGGATAAGAACCCAAAGACACTCAGCAATATGACGTCAAGAAGACAACTCAAGCATGGACATTTGATGTGTAATTCAAATGACAACCTAAAATTGGATTTGCATGCTATTTCATACCATTCACTACAACAATAAAAATATGGCGTAATGAATTTTTAACACAGAGAAAAATAAGGGTCATTGCCCACTCCAATATTAAGGGTCCTGGGCTTGGAGCAGAGAAAATGAAGATTAAATACTTCTAAACAACCACTTCGTGCAAAATCACTGAAGGGTAAAACTCTATTGTTCCTACTCAAGATTCTACATTAGCAGGTACAAAACTAGGCAGTGGCCTTTTTTTGCTCTTTCTTGATAACATCTACATATGCAAAGCATGAAAGTAAGATTAATTACTTAGGAGTCATACCTGGAATATTTCAATCTTGAATTTGAAAAGATCCAGAGCTTTCATAGCTTGGCTAGTTATGTTGTTTTGCAAGACTAATATCAGACCTGTCAAACTGTCTCTGTCAGTAATCTGAAACGTAATGAGACGAATCATGCCAACTTTAACCACACCAGAGCCACAGAAAATCACCAGCATCTGCCATTCAAATAACCAGTAAATGGCATTAACTGACTCCTTCAACCAAAAACATAGTTTGATTGATATAATACTTCTATCTCACAAATCTGTAAACATAGTGTGATTGATATTATACTTCCATCTCACAAATCTGTAGCCACAATTCAGATAACATTATTACAAAAACAAACGATATTATCTCACCATCGACCATAGTCAACTGCATTCAGTTTCATTATGATAATCATGCTACTTATACTGAGCAGCTTCAATCATGATTTTCACCACACGCATGATTAATAAACTGCAATCTTAGGTTACCTTGGGTGCAGATAAAGGTGATCAATGTACATGCAGTGATGGATTTCATCTGCCGCCACAAATTCCAATATACCCACCCACAAATCATAAGGGGAAAAAGGGAATACTTTACAAACCCAAAAATAAAAAAACTTCCTTTTCAATACAATTTTCCCAGTAACCAAACAAGAAATGAAAAACAAACAAACCCTAGAAACAACATACCCTTTTTGAAGGATCTGATTTATGGGTGGCAGAAAATTTGAGGAGTTCAATATCAGGGTTTTGACCATAAACCCCTCTAAAATCTTGCAAAGAAATGTCAATCTCCGAACTTGGAACAGAATAGCCTCTATCTTTTAGCATCTCAAGCACAGTTCTTCTGGAAAGATAGAATCTGTGGCTCTCTGTGCTACCTTCATCAACAAAGCTGCTCAAGCACCTCCCCAAAGATTCCATTCCAAAATTCCCATTTTCATTTTCCTGATGACCTCCTCCTCCTTCATTCGGTCTCTTCATTAGTAAATTTTGCTCCATTTCTCCCAAGAACCTCGTCTCTTTGAAACGAACGTGTCTGTGTCTGATATTTTCTCTCTCTTTAAATGGAAGTCTGTAACTGTGGCTTTATATGTCAGATTATTTGTTTACTTTCGTGAAAAGGGAACTGTAAGAAGATGAACTATGAGCTGTGTTTTCTATGGTGAGAGCATTCTCACAGTACACTTCATGATCTCTCCAGATTCTGGTGACATGTGTGCCATGGCTCATGGGGACTAATACAGAGATACAATAATCTCCTATTTATCATTTATGTTATTATATATTTAAAAAGAAGAAGCAATACTCCAAATAAAATTCAGAAAATGAAATTTTAAACAAAAATGGATGAAGATAAAAAAAACATTATCTAAAATCTTGAAATACAAGAATTCTTGAGAGATAGCTAATGTTTGTGGTGGGTCGGAATATTTTTACTCGGTAATTTTTTAATTTGTGTATATTTGAAAGTATGGTTGAAATTATTTTTAAAATATTTTTTGTTCATAAATACATCAAAATAATATTTTTTTATTTTTAAAAAATTATTTTTGACATCGACACATAAAAATAAAAAAAAATAACAAAATTTATTTTAGAATAAAAAATATTTTTGAAACACAACGTCAAACACCCCCAAAACAATTCTTTCATATCTCACTCAACCTCTATTTCTTGAAGCTTTAGCTCATCTACTAAATAAGATTATAATCTTTATTTTAGAGAAAATCACCTTAACCATTTTAATCATTTTTTAAACTTAATCTTTTTTATATTTTTAAAAAATACAATTTTTATTCCTGGTAAGGGTAAATTAAACTAAACTATATAATGATTTAAGGTATAAAATATTACGAGCACAACAAAATTTAAGATATAAATTTTAAATTTTCAAAATATAAAAGGTAGGTATAAAAACAATTAAAAGCAAAGTAGTTTTTCCTTTAGACTATTTTGTTGTTTTCTCTAGTTTGAATAATAATTAAAAGAAAAATAATTTTCTTCTTCTGGAAATCTGCTTCATGTCCAAGGAAAACAATCTGCGTGTGAGGTAGTTACGTAATTTAACAGTGACTTTAAAAGTTCTCATTTAAGATTTGACTGTTTAACTACACTAAGGCCCGTTTGTTTACTGGAAAATAGTTTCTTTTTAAAAGTGAATTTCGAGGAAAGTGAATTCTTGAAAAGTGAATTCCGATGTTTGACAGTGTTATGGAAAATGAACTGGAAAATACTTTCCAGTATTTGTTTGTGTTATGGAAAATGAACTGGAAAATAATTTATTAATAAATTAATTTTTTTTCAAGTTTATTAAAATAATGAGGAACAAATCTTACAAATTAAAAAGTTGAATGAGAATGAAATTGAAAAAAAATATAATTTCATAAATTATCTCAAATAAAATAAATAATAATCAAAATAATAGAGATCAAATCTAAAAATTTAAAAAAAAAATGAAAGGTGAATAAATTAAAATAATAATAATTAAAATTTCATAAATTATTTCAAATAAAATAAGTAACAATAAAAAAAATGAGGACCAAATTTGATAGATAAAAAATTTCAATAAAAAAATGATAAGAAAAAAGCAAATAGCAATTATAAAAATAAGGACCAAAATTAATATAAAAATTAAATTTTAAGAGATGGAATTGAAAAATAAATATTCAAAAATAAATTATATATAGCAATCAAAAGTTTGAGGATCAAATTTGATATAATCAGCAAATAATGACATTTCTAAATTTTTCACAACTTCCGGAAAGTGTTTTCCGCCCAAATTTTCCGGAAAACACTTTCCTGAAAACCAAACAAAATTTTTCTTTGACTGGAAATTGTTTTCCGTTGACCAACTTTCCAGAAGACCAACAAATACAGAAAAGTTTGAAAAGTTATTTCCCGAAAAGTGAATTCGGAGAAATAAACGGGCCTAATTTCACGTCATTCGTGAATCGTTAACTTCTATGCATCTAAAGTTCTCGTTTGTCGTCGAACCCCACGCGATAGTTGGGAGCGTGACATCACTGCTATGGGGTAATTTCATTAAATGGACCTGGCTTCTTGACAGGCTCTTTTCAATGGGCTTTCTTTCGACTTTTATTTTTTGGTCTGTTGGAGTTTGGACATCCTAATAATAATTATATCTACAGTTACTAAAACCAGGCTTCTCTTGAATTACTTTGAAAATTTCACGATTTAAACTGGATTTTAAATTAAATAAAAAATACTAACCTAATTAACTTGATTAAATTGACTCTGACTACACAAAATCTCATCGCACATAATACAAACACACACAAGCATATAAAAAAAAAATCTCAGTAGTACAAGCTTAGATGAAGGGGTTTACTCTCGTTATGGTATCATGTTCGAGCTCTGTGGTTGCTAATATGATAGTCACTAAAAATTTATATGGTCGTTCATTTCAAAGTCTGTCGGATTAGTTGAGGTGCACACAAGCTGACCCGAACACACACGTTAATTAAAATAAAAAACTTGACCCGACTCAAACTATAATAGTATTTATCAATTAGAGAGTAATATAAAATTGTTTTTGAAATCTTATTTAATAACTAAAGCTTATAGGTTATGATAATTTTTTGACAAGATATAAGAGTCTTGTTAACCAAATAATGATGAATTCAAATTTCACTATCCTCATTTATTTTTTCTTTTAATTAATGGAAAAAGATAGTGTGAGACCGTATAAATATAAAGTTCAAGGATTTTTTATTTGAAAATGTTTTTTTAAAGAAAAATATAAAATTATTCTTTAAACCATAACTTAAGTTTTAGATTTTTAATAGATTTGTCTACCACATTATTTGAATACTAAAAGTTTAAAAGGTTGGCTGTGTTTGTTGTGGGGTTTGAGGGTTGGAAATTTAGGAAGATAATAATGAAAAAGAAATTGTGATTAATAATGCAAAACAAAATAAAATAAAAAATAACACACATATTTAACATGATACACGATTCGATAATGTATTTATATTTATAAGAAGAAAAACTATATTTCACTAATATGTTATAAGTTAAGATTATATATGTTAGAGAATAATATAAATCATATTCTGGGACTTCACCTACAAGCTTAAGCTTTTAGCTGAGATGATTTTTTAACATGGTATCAGAGCCTTATTGACCCAGCGGTCACGAGTTCGAATCTCACCACCCCCATTGTATTTGATAAAAACGAAGCACAAGGTGATGTGAGTTTGTGCAAGTTTTAAGCCCAAAAGGCTTTCACTTGAAGGTGTGTGTTAGAGAATAATATAAATCATATTTTGAGACTTCACTTACAAGTTTAAGCTTTTAAATAAAATAGTTTTTTTAAAATATAAAAGATATTTTGAGGCACACACTCCCTCCCCCAGACTCTCAAAAAATCATAAATTTTTATCCTCAACGGAGACAAAAGTATCAGTGATGATCACATGATTATGATAAAATGATTCTTTTTTGAAAACGATAGCCTAGCTGAAGAGGAAGTGAATTTATTGCAGCTTTGGGGATCTTAGCTTATGAAGCTCTGCTTGACAGGGATACCCACACAACGATGTCCCATAAAGTAGCCACAAGGCTGTCGTGACGTCCTAACAATTTTTGTCTAAAATAAAATAACAGAGTATGGGGTATATCATACGGGCATGACCCATTCTTCATGGGCAGCATCATTTATTCTCATATGGAGGGCATCATTGGCTAGCTTTTGTTTTTTGATAATAAACTTCCTTTTAATCCAAACTTTTTGATAGATTATTCACCTCTAAATTCATATCTTTGTACAAGTTTGTTTCTTATAGCCTTCTCCGAAAACAATAATAGGAAGAACCACTTCTTTTGAGTAAATGAGTTGAGTTTTTGTGTGTTTGCATTTAAAAAACATTTTTTAATTTCTAATTTAAATGTTTTTTCTTGTGTTTTTAGTTCATTTTAATGTGTTGATATAAAAATAAATTATTTTAAAATATTATTTCAATATATTTTTATACAATAATTACTTTTAAAAATAACTCTACGACAATACCAAGTGGACTTTTAATCTATCATAGAAAGAAACACTTCTTTCGAAAGCCTTGATTATCTTTTGAAAGCTTTATTCCACTCCTCATTATTTTGTATTTATCGGTTATTGATGGAATTTATAACTAATGATGACGTGTCTCTTTTAAAGCTGAAATTAATGGGATGAAACTCTTGTAAAGAAAGTAATGTGATAGCTGAAAACTTAAGAAATAAATTCGTTAGAAAGGCTGAGGATCCTTCGATCCTTTAATTATCAATGATGGATGCAAAAATATGTTTATAGAAGCTGTGTTATGTTTGCGCACTGCAGAGTTTCGGTGTGTAAAAGATTTTAATGATCAAAGAGATTAAAGATGATGAAGAAGAAGAAGATTCAAAACCCTAACCCTAAAGTTGATTAGGTTGTTGATAATGAGCCTCAGACATGACAACCAGATAAATTTTTATGTCATCTATGATTTTAAATTATCATTATGAAATAAGAATTATAGGAGCTGTGTAGTTCCGACTAGAGTGGATGCTTATGACATGGACATTTCCCACCCATCCAGGAGATGCCCTACGCATGGAGACATGTGCTCCAGCGACATGCAACATTTAATGCATTGCTCTAAATGGATTTCTCCAGGTGATTAGCCGGCTAGAAGGGTGCTTTCTCCTGCCCGGGGACCAGAGCTTCTCGCCGGAGAAGAAAATCTCTCTTGATATTTCCCACCACCACAGCCACATGAAGGCGTGCGGAGACCAACATTAGACTAGTGGACTTTAGTTATATGGTCTGGGAAACACTGCTGTTGTAACTTTGGTCTTGTGCTTGCTGGGGTAGTTTCTTTGCCACAATTATAAATAATTAAGGGATCGTTTATCACTGCAGGAAGAGAGATGTCAACGGTAACAGGTTCTTAATCAATTCATGTTTGTTTTAATAAAAAACTATTTTATTAAAAGCTTAGACTATTAGGTGACGATTTATGTTTGTTTTATTAAGAAATTATTTTATCTAAAAGTTTAGACTGTTAGATGAGAATTCAGAATATGATTTATATTATTTATAAAAAAAAACTTGCACAAGGTCACACTATCTTGTGTTTGATTTTTATCAAATAGGATGAGGATAATGAGATTTGAACTCGTGGTCGTTAGGTTAACAATATTCTGGTATTATGTTAAGAAATTGTCTCATCTAAAACTTAAGCTGTTAAATGGAATCTAAAATATAATTTATATTATTTACGTCCAAAATAAATACTCTCTCAATTGACCATGAATAATGGCTCAAATAATTACAACATTTTACTGAGTAAGAATAAATTCGACTCTTGAAAGAACTTAGGGATCAAGTGAAAGAAGAAAAAAGAGGAACATAGTGATTATTGTTTTTTTGAATATTATTGTTTATAAATGTATTAAAATAATATTTATTTTTAATATTAGTACATCAAAACAATAAAAATATTAAAATTTATTTTCTGAAGTGTTATTTATTTAAGAAAAATTTTTTTATTGAGATTTGTATCCTAATTTATTGACTTTTTTTTTAAAAAAAAGTTTGCTTAATCATCAACCTTATCTTTCTCTATAAATAGAAAATACTATAACTGTAATTGATGACAACCACATACATGCACTTTTTCAATATTTATCTCTATGATTTTTATTGTCTTTTTTTCTTCTATATATCATTTTTACTGCTTTCTTTATCTCTTTTTTAGTATAGTATACCTAATATTTTATATATATATATATATATATATATATATTATCTAGAAACCTTAACTAATCTCTTAATGATTCATGTTATGTTCATCCATTAGTTGTTTTGAAAAATCTTAATCCATTTTGATTTTTTCCATTTTTTTAAAACCCAATATGTCAATGATCCTTTTAAATTCATTCAATTATCCACGCCCATGCGCGTGAGCACACGAGATATATCCTAAGAAAAAATTTCTTAATTAGTAACAATGATCAACACGGCAGTATATCAGTACCATCTATGATGCCGTCAAAGCATTCCTCATGCCTGTTTGGCCTCAACGTTCCTGCATCTCTGGATTTTCAGTTTAGAAGATTGAAATTTTGACGGCAGTTGCAGCCCTAGCTCAAAATCTAGTCTGATTGTGTTTGATATTGTTTTTATTTTTACGATTAAAGTTGAAAAAAATCAGTTTAAAAAAAAGTGTTTTTACTGTGGTTCAAAATAAACAGTGAAGTGTTTGGTTAAAACTGTGGTTGAGTTGGAGGTTGAAAAAAAAACAGTTTTGGGTGTTTGGTTACCAAGCTTTTCATATTGCTTTTAACTTGTGAAATTACATTAAAATAAAAAATATATATATATAATTATATATATATATATAATTTTTGTAAATATTGTAAATTGTATAATTTTTTACATCAACATATCAAATTTATCTAAAAAATACAAAAAACAATTAATTTAAAATAAAATAAAAATTCAAATTTTTTCAAAAACCTCTCCCAGACACCCCTTTAGAATCACACTCAATTAAAAGTTGAACGAATAATAAAGATGAGATTGTGTTAACGTTAAAATTGCGTTAACTTTATTACAATAATTATTATTATTATTATTAATGAATTTAAATTCCATATGTCATTTTTTATAGGAATTTGACTACATTAAATTGAATAATCAAATTTAGAGAAAACATGATTTAATGGTTTTACTGAAATAAAAAACAATCCAACTAACGTATATGAGAGAAAGAAAAACAAAATATATGGAAAATAATAGCCTGAAAAATAATAATAAAATTCAAGATGGAAAATTCTGAATAGTAATAAAGAAAAACCCCAATAACTTTCGTGCTTATTTCACATTTTGTTTTAAAAGTATTTTTAAAAAAATAAAAAAATTTATTGTTTTAAATTTTTTTATTGCGATCCCACCGGCTTTTAGCCGAAATTTGAAAAAAAAAATTTACATTTTAAAGACCGGCGGTTTGGTGTTTTGAGATCAATTTGATGTGCTGATTTCAAAAATGATTTTTAAAAAATAAAAAAAATATCATTTTGATGTATTTCCGCACGGTAAGCACTTTGAAACGCAATCGCAATCGCACTAAAAAAAACATCAATTTCCAGCTTTTTTTGAATTGGCGTTTTGGTTAAAATTTGGTATGGGTCCCACACAAAAAAATGCTTTTTGACGTTAACCAAACACTAAATTGTGGTGCGAATCACATATCGCACCACAATACCAAACACCCTCTCTAAGTTCAAACCTCAAGGCATGGGAGATGAAACACGAAACCTGGACAAATGGACATAATGGGACATTCTGCAGCTCTGTTTGTCATCACTTAAATGTTTCTAAAAAAATAATTGTTTTTATTTTTATTTTAATATATTTCTATGTTAAAAATAATCTTTAATTACAAAAATAATTTGAACCATACTACTGTAGTTTTTTTATCTCAATGATGTTGCGCAGCAAGCAGGTTTCTCTGAGCTGGTTCATCATATGGTATTCTGAACCAGCGATATTGCCATTTTTGTTTAAAAGACTTTCTTCAGATAGTAGCAGAGCAGAATCCATGCGTCTATCTTCACCAGTCATTCAATTTGCACGTGGCAGCATTCATTTTGTGGACCAACAGGCTTCATGATTAGATTTTCTCATCACCAAATATCCCACCATCCATTATAATTATAATCACTCTCTAATTTTATTTTTAGTTAAATAAACGAGTAAAATCTCGACTATTTCATATTTTTATAAGAAATTTATACCTTAATTCAAACTCGAGAGATTTCAAGTTTTTTACTATCATATTGCGCCGCTTGAGGACTCTGCATCTTTACTGTTTAGTGAGAAAAATGATTACATTACTCAAAGTGTAGATATGTTATGAAGGAACCACATACAATAATGAGTAGATTCACCAGATAGTTGTTACAAGAAAAATCTCATCTTTATTTATTTTTTGAATTTAAAAAAACTCTATTTCTTAAAAAATATATTTTATAGGCTAAATAAATGAGTAAAATCTCGATTGTCTCAGGCTCTTATAATTCATACTCGAACTCGAGTCTTGTGTGCATTTTTACTGTTTAGTGAGAAAAATGATTCACAGCCTTGAGAGCTAAAACAAACAAAGGACAAGCATAAAAAAAATGTTGATTCTTATTGATCTTGTTTAGAGACAGTGAAGAATTATACCCAAGAGTAGCAGTATTATAAACAGATCACGAGAACAAACAATTTTCAATGGCGTTTGTGATTACAAGTAGTATGATAAAGTTGCAATTTTGTAGGCAAGCAGCAAACTGAAGCATTGTAAGCGTAATCTATGTGCAGCAACCAGGGCAACGAATCAAACCATTCTCATTGCAATCTGGGCACCTTCTCAATTGCTCTTGTTCTTCATCAAATACTTTTTTACTCCCACTACAATTCGGACATGGAGCAAACCTTGCATCTCCACAAGTCTCACAAACCAACGTAGGATCTAGAACAGGAAAACCTTCTAACAGCTTTGCCAATTCACCAGCTTCATTTAGCTGCCTGATTTCTTCCACCCCACCAACATGGTTTCCTCTAAAGCAAACTTGTGGAAGGCTCATTGGTTTCCCTTTTAGCAAACTTTGCAGCTCTTTTTTATAGGTAGAATCCATTGAAATATCTCTCTCGTCAACTGCGACTCTGAAACCTCTGAATATCATTCTAACTGCACAACAATCCTCGTAAGTTTTTCTTATTCCTCTCAAACTTGTAAAGTACAGAACAATTTTTCCTTCTTTGTGATTCAAAAAGGTCCCATTTTTACTTGATAAAGTACTGCTCATGGGACTAGAATCCACTGGCGTTGCATCCATGGACTCTTTGTTACACCCCAATTGCCTTGATGACAATGCACGCGCATAACTTGCTGCCACATTAGGATCCATCATTGAAAGCAATGATTCCTCAGAAAAATGCTTCCACAATGGCTTTGACAATGAAACTGGCTTTTCAGCAACTAATTCAAATTTCACTGAATCATAAGAAGCATGTAGCTTTTTCACACACCCATCAGAACCCAGATGATGAAGAGAACTGGCTTTGGAGATAAACTCGTTAGCATGATCAGAATGTGATGATCTTGGCTTAAAAGAGTTCTTGATTTCAAAACCAAAGCCATCATCCTCATCAAGACCATCCATGAGCTCCCAAGTGTTAATGACAGAATCAGGGCATAAAGGCTCACAAGGATCTTGCTTATTTTGTGCTTTATTAATCTTTTTGGTAGGTTTTCTTGGTGATTGTGGCTGATCAAAGGATTTCTGGGTGCTCTTTTTGGGGTCAATGAGGACTAGAGAGCCATAAGTGGAGGAAGTTAGAGACACAAGGTGGTGAGAGTCACCTTTCCTTAAAGGTGGATGGTGGACCAATGGGGTTCGAAAAGAGAAAGCTCTAGGGACTGCTGGTGAAGAATACTTTGGAGAATTCATGGAGTTATCTTTAGCAGGTGAAGCATAAGATAAGGTTTCATCAGGATGGTGGTTCTCTGCGAGGAGGGTATTTGGCCTCGAAGCATAACAGCCCATGATGGAGAAATGGATATCTTTGATGAGCTACTGTTTTGTTGCTTCCTTTCTTCTTTACTCTACTTTTGGTTTGGTGTGGGAGAGCTTTTGCTTTCTACGATCCAGTCTTGCTCTTGCTTTCTGGTCTGGGTTTTAGGTATATGGCCTGTAAGTACAAGTTTGACAGAGAGAACTCTAGAGGTAAGTTCGGAGAAGGAGGAGTGTGTGTGCTGGTGAAAGAGAGCTTTCAAGTGAGTTGAAAGGTGAAGATGGGTATCATCATTGGAGTGTTTGTTTTTGAGGTTTGTCTGCTTTTTAAATTATTATTTATTAAATAATAGTTAATTTACTTATTCATGTTTTTCTGCTTTTTAAATTATCTTTTTCTTGAAAAAAAATAATTTTGTGTTTTAAGTGTTTTTTTAATATGTTAATATTAAAAAAAAATATTATTTGATATATTTTTATTAAAAAAAACACAAAAAAATATTATTTAATATATTTTTATTAAAAAAAAACACACTACACTACGTTTATCAAATATACACTAATTATCAAAAAATCGTCAAATATACACTAATTATCAAAAAATCATTAAGAGCGAGAATTTGATTTAAATTGTTTTTCAAAGTGATTTTTATTTAGGATAATTTTTTTTATTTTTTTAAAATTATTTTTGATATTAGCACATCAAACTAATATATAATCACCAAAAATATTTAATTTAAAATAAAAAAATATATTTTTTTCTTTTTTCAAAAACACTTTTGGGCTAAAAAATTGAGGTTTGGAGTTTTTTTTTAATTGATTAAGGATAAAATCTTTGGTTTTCTTAGAGATGGATTTTGACATATCAGAGGCTAAATTAAGAAACAATAAGGTTTATCTAGGCAATCACTTTAATTCTAGGTAATGTTTAAGGTATATCTGTTTGTCATCTAATTAAATTTATATTTGCTTGCAAATGCAAAAATATTTATTTCAAAAGAAACTACTATTAGTGTTAATTTTGAGGGAACAAAGATTCAGAATCTCTTATTGTAATTTTTATTTAGGTTTTACGGGAAAACATATTTGTATCCCTGCCTTGCTTATAAACAATGATGGATGAAATTACTTTTTTTTTTGTGAATTTTTTTTATTATTTAAAAATTATATTTTGTAGATTCAGATAAAAAATTAAATTTTAATTATTTCATATTCTTATAAATAATATATATTTTAACTAAATTCAAGATTTACTGGATAGATTATAGATTATAGCTACTTTTCCATATACAACTTGGCAAGAAAACCATGAGCAGCATCGGCATGGATCCAATCCGTGTCTGTGTGTACACCAGTAATGGCATGCACCCTAACAAACAAGTTGAAATGGACAGGTTATAAATTTGCTGGGCCACCATAGCTACTATGCATAATTGCGAAGGACAGACAATGATTCATTTGTTGCTACGTGAACGTGAGGTTGAGCTGGTGAAGTCGTTGTCATGCATGCCTACTTTACTGTTCTTCAGTCCTTCACAATTTGGAAAAAGGAAAAAAATCCTTAAAAACTTAGCAGCACTCTGTAAATTGTGTTTTGTCTTAGTTTGCCGAGAGCCATGCAAGCTTGTGTTCCTCTGCTTTGTTAGCTTTGATCAAACCAAACCCTTAACGTTAAATTGGCTCGAATCAATCCCTTTATCTATGATAAAAGGTGATCCGAGCCTCTTTTTGTCCAACTTTATCACTATATAACCGGCCGGTCTGATGCGTGGGTTATTATATAATTGGACACAGGACCTTGTATCGTATTTGATCGAAAGTAGAGGGGTTGATTTGATCCAAGTATTAAAGTATAGGATTTGATTTGACCAATGCACAAAGTAGAAGGATTACTGATTATTACATGTGATTTTTAGACCATTTATTTTTGCCTTTTATTTTTCAGAATCTAGCCCGTCTCGTTCTGGTGATAAGGACTTGAAGGCTAGCAGCACATGCAATAGTTTTGTAACATGAACCAGAATTTGCTCGGACAATAATTTCTTTGTCCTTGGCCAAGGGGCAGCTAGCAGGGAGTTAGTGAGCCCCAGACATGCATAATTGACAAGAGATAATTCTGCAGTCAACCAATAAACGAGGGATGAGAAGGAAAAACCACAGGTCAAAGGAGTACTTAGTTCTTACTGGTTGATTTCAATCTGGCAAAAAGTTCTAACGTAGTGATTTGAAAAAATAATTCTCACAAAAAAAGTAGTAGCATATGCACAACATATAGATCACGACCTATCTACTTGTCTCAACTTATTCAAATTAGCAACATTTAAAGATAAACTACAAAAACAACACAGCTTTGGTTCGGTTTCAACCAAGTTGCTCCATCCGGGGTGGAGGTCATGTCTGGAAAAGTTATCAGGACATGCAATCAAGAAATTTAAATGGGTATGAAGATCAATGGAGATTTCTTCAATCTTGCCCTTGCTTTATGTTACACGAACAGCAAGTCCACATACACTTTGGCAAATTCAAATTTGTCAAGATTGCTTCTATACAAAATACTAGAATCAAAGTAAAAAGAGTGGTTGATTCAAAGATGGCCATATGGTAGAGCCAACTCATAACTCAAGCCTTCTGTTCAGGAAGTGTTATTGTCTACAAACAATATAGCAGTTGTAACATAGAAATACCTGAGTAATGCCACAGTTCACAATCTAAAATTATTTAGAAAGCTGAAAAAAAAGGTGTTTTTTTTTTTTAATATTTTTTATGCACATTGTTGGGATTGCGAGTTGTCATTTCTTTCGAGCAAATGCTGCAGCAACCCCACCAACTATTAATCCCACAGCAGTAGCAGTGATGCCGATTCCAATAACACCATCTGCATTTTGACAAACACTTTTTAGAAATTTATTCAGATTAATGCTATAATGAGAGTAAAAATGTTCAAAGTGACCATACCTTTGGCAATTCGATCTTCAAGTGTCTTCTTCAGGACCAAAGCCTGCCTCCAATCAGGTGCAATCTACAAAAAGTTGAAAAATTCAGATTAAAGAATCAAAAAACGAAAAGAAAACAGCACATATGCAGACACACTCAAGAGACCTCCAAACATTGGTCCACCAGCTGCCTGCTCCTTGAATATTCACCACTTCTGTAATATCCCACAGCCAGAAGATAAATCTTCTCTCTCTGTTGCAAAGGCGGGCTAATATTTCCCAATGATGCTGCAAATAAAGGGTATTTAGTTCAAGAAAGAGCACACGAATTTTAAATAATGAAATGAAAATTAAAATGAAAGAGAGCACATACAAACTAAAGAGTGAATTTGCTCAAAAGGGGAAGCAATTACAAGCAAAAAGTAATGGTTTATCTAGGGACCCCCCTTCCATATTCCTGCTAGTTAGCTAGTATGAAGTCAACATTTTCAATTGCTTACAGTTGACACCAAAAGAAAAAAACATGTTGCTGAAATATTCTTTTACAAAACTGTGGTAGCATAGTGAATTTCCTAAATGACTTCAAAAATTCATCAGAAACACAATCACTATAAGACTAGTATTTTGAATCGTTACAGTGGAGGGGCCGTGGCATGAAGCATGCTGAAAACTACTGATGTAGGGACAGTATTATGGTGGCTGAAAAGCCAACTTGTTAACCATCCCAGACAAGCAAGGATTTTGCCTAATATATATTTGCAGATAAGCTGCCAAAAGTATTGAAGCAAATATGAACTCAAAACTATGCAGTAGAATCCCATCCAATTTCTCCAATTACAAAATGTACAAATCCAATGCTTTCCTCATCAATTAAGAGCCTGTTTATTTTTGTGTTTCAAAAACGCTTTTGAAAAATAATGAATTTTTATTTTATTTTTTTCCTTGCTTCAAATTATTTTTTTTAAGAAATGTTCCCAGATTGTTTGATATGCTAATATCAAAAATATTTTTTTAAAATAAAAAATATTATTTTAATACATTTCTAAACAAAAAAAAAACATTTTGAAAAACAACCGTTACAACTCCCAAACACCCCCTAAGCCTTCGGAAGCAAACCACACATTTCAAATTTAGCCTTAATCTGATTAAAACCATCAACTCTTTGCCACCAACTTCACTATTCTTCAAACATGTTAAAACCTCAAATAATTTACCAATTTTGCATCAACCCCTAACATCCCAAATAAACACAACCTATTCCATAACAAAACAAAAGGAGCAACTTTCACTAATATTTCCTGCATGAGGACATCAACATGAAGAAGTTGGATGCAGCAAGAAAAAGATGACAGCCTGGTTTTCTTTGTTTACCTTCAAGCATAGCTATCCCACGCTGCACGTCTTCTGGTTGTTTAGAGTGGACAAGAGCCCATGACAATCGCATAATGCTATCTGTTTTAAGTTCCTTTGAGTCACCTTCAGCAGCTTCTGCTACCTCCCTCTCACAGCCCTGGCATCAAAAGGACAGAGTGTTAACCAAAACACATAATCATGGAAAATTGAAATAACTATTGATTCAATGCTTGCAAAACAACTTATAGGTCCTTGGTATTTTTAAACAGCAAAGGAAACATAACAGCTGAAGACCTGGGGGTTGGGACTGAATGAAACACATGCAACATCAGAGGAAAAGCGTTCTTCTAACACTTCATTTCCATTTTTATAAAAAGATTTCGCACTTCTTGCACTGAAGTATTTACATAACAAGACAAAGGACTATAACAGAACTTCTTTAGCAAACTAGGACACTGATGTTAAAAGGGTAAGCATCAGGAGACAGCCATTCAGCTGAACATGTAGCAGTGAAGAAAACAAGAACAAACATGTACAATATTCCAAATCAAAAGAACAATATGGCATAATTCCATTCCCAGAAAAAAAATGATGCTATAGACGAACTGTCAAGCACACAAAATTTACACACAGTAAATGCCTCCAAGACCAGTAAGAAAAATGAATTAAGAGTCTTGAAAGGGTACAGATACCATACATGAAAGAAAAATGAATCGGCTCCAGATGGGACCTATATTTTTTTAGCAAATTGATTTCAATTGCCCCAATGTTCTGACTTCAAAAAACAAAAAACAAAAACCCTTTATTCTCTATCTTAAAAGTTTCACCCTTTCCTTGCATTCCCTCATATTCAACATCTATCATCAATCCTTACATAAACCAAAAGCAAAATTGTCAAAACAAATCACTAGTATTAATCTTTTGTCATAACAATCAACTCCAGCATCACGAATACCAATATTTTCTAAACCACATCATGGTTAAACATTCTAACCTGTGTAGAACAAGAAATCCGAGTCCGTCTATCTAAAAAAGGTAGAATTTTTTTGCGAAAATATCAAACCCCAAATGATCAATAACAAAATTCTCAATAACCCACATATATACTTACATTAATGATGTCACGGTCGCACCATGGGATATGATCATCGCCGGTGAAGAAGGAACCGACGGACTCGAAGACCTCTCTAATTTTCACATCCATTAAATGTTGTTTTGGAGGAGTTGTGGGACGTTTGTTAAAGGACTGATTTCTATTTATAGGTTCGTGCTGGGTTTAGTTTGGTTTAAGGACGTAGTTTTGTAGGCTAAGGCTTGTAAGAGATGGAGAGGGTGAAGAAGAAGAGATATTTGTGAGCAGAGATTGTGGATTAAGTAATTGACTTTTGTGTTATGCATGTGGTTTTTACTCTATAACGTCAATTTTAGGAAAATGATAGAAAGATAGAGTTTTTTTTTTTTTTAAATAATATTCTAGTACACAATTATTATTTAGGGTTGACGAGCGGTATATCCGCGTGATGTGCTGGGTTTTTTTATCTATATAAAAAATTAATTAATTTTATATTTGTTGTATTTTATTATTTTAATATTTAATCAGTAAAATTATAATTGAAAATATTTGTTAGAAAAGATTTTTTTCCAATAAAAAAAAGATTAAATGTTGTTATTGCCAAAACTATGTTGATAAAATCTATTTAATTTTTCCTTCTATGTAAAAAACAAATTGTAAATTTTATTATTCATATTATTATATTAAAAATGTTTTAGAATAATAATAAATAGGTCATTTATATATATATATATATATGAAGGTGTTGATATTAAATAAATATCAAAATATATAATTAGTCTCACATATTGATAAGAAAAAAAATATTATAAATAATCATTATCATTATTTTGAATGTGGTATCTATAATAAGAAGACATTTTAAGACCTGACAATATTAATAGAAAAGCAACTAAAAAACTAAATAAATGACAAAATAAAAAATATTATTATATTTTAAAAAATTATTTGAACCGAAGAATAAAAAAAATCATTTTTAAATGATCATGAAAAGAAACTAAAATGTAAATATTAAAAAAATAATAACCTTAATAACAGTGGAAATAATAGAAATTGGTGAGACCATAATTATTGTTAGAGAAAGAAATCCCATATTTTGTTAACTTTTAAATTATTATATTAAAAGTATTTCAGGATAATGATATTAATTTTATTTTTTCAAAAAAACTTAGGTCATTTATATATATTAAAGCTCTAATATTAAATAAATACCAAAATATATAATTAGCTTGATATAATTAAAAGAAAATAAAGCTCACAAATAATTATTATTATCATTTTGAATGTTTTAGCTGTAATAATTACAAAATTTAATACCTAACAATATTAACAGAAAATAAATATTATTATATTTACAGAAATTACTTAACTTGAAGAATAAAAAAAGAGAAATAATAACAAACATTATTTCGTTATCAAAGAGAAAAATGTATGTAATAAATTTAATTTAAAACGACAAAACTGAAATAAATCCAAACATTGAAATTAAATAATTGAAAATAAAATCAGAAATTAAAAGAATTAGGACCGAAATGAAACTAAAATGCATAATTCATTTACATAGAGGGATAAAATTGAAAAAAGTCAAACTTTACACTGAAAATATCAAGGATTTACCATAAATTTGCATGGAAGGATGCAATTGAAATAAATCAAAATTTTAATACCAAAAATCTTAAGGATTCAAGGTCAATCCGCAAAATTAAAAGACTGAGGACCTAATTGAAACTACATTATATAATTACTGTCAATTGAAGGATGAAATTGAAACAAATCAAAACTTATATAATTGCAATAGGGGCTAGAAAATCAAAATCGAACGTTCAGGGACTGAAATGAAATTTGACAAAAAACGGTTGTGCTGATGTTAGTGTGCGCAAGTAGGAGAGAGAAATGGGGGGAATTCACATGACCATTGACACGTCTTCGGATAATATATAGTTACACGCGCCGCACCATGTGGAAGAGAGCATGCTGAAAAATCATTCTAAACACCGGTTGAGCATTTTTGGACGCCAAAGAAAGCCGCACGCGCCATCTAAAACATGCGTGAGGGCGAAAACGGACGACGTGTCTAGTGAGTGCCAACATTAAACCGACACAAAAAAGAATAAAAAATCCGCTAATTACCGGATCACCCCTCCCTCCCAGGTATGGTTTTTGTCCTTTTCGAGGGTCAAAATGGTTATTGAACTGTTCAATGAAATATTAAAAAACAAATCAGCCAGACGAACCGGACCAAACTGAAAACGTGCAATGACCGTGGAGCCTCTCAGACCAGGCGCCCTTTTTTGTCCTTTTTGAGGGACAAATGCGTGATAACACTCTTCATAGATGAAAAAAAGGGCTAACGTACGCACGCGAAGCACCGGAGCAAATGGTAAATCCACAGTGACAATGAATAGTAAAAAACAAATAGGAAAAAAATGTAAACAAAATATGGGTCCTGAGATTAGTCGTGGTGCGTGTAAGCTGCCCCGGATACCCCGATTAAAAAGAAAAAAAGCCTGGTTACAAAAAAATTGCAAGGGGAAAGTACATTTTCAAATAGTAATGAACAGTGAAAATCAATGTTTATTACTGTTTCAAAGCGCTATCTCCTTTAACTATATACTAATAATATAATATCCAAGCATCAATTTTTATTCTTTTATTCTTTTAAGTTTTTTTTATTTTTTTAAACATTAGGTTATTGAAATTAGTCTATAATATCCAATCATCAATTTTTATTCTTTTAATTTTTTAATTTTTTTGCTAATTCTTAAGAAATTAGGTTATTGAAATTAGTAATAATAATAATAACAACGTAATAAAGATAATTAAAACAAACAACAAAAGGAAAATCTCACTATCATTAGAAATGAAACCATTTTCAACGTTTTATTTTCATTTCTATTTTCTTACTAAACACTATAAAATGAAAATAAAGGTTTCTTTCAAATTCTATTATTTTTATTTATTCTTACCAAGCACTCCATCCATAATTCTTTAAATTATTGCTAGTTATAAATTGTAAAGTAACAAAAGAACTCTGCTCTCTACCTAGCATCTTTGGCTCTCTTAGCAATCGCAATCCAACGGCCTAAAACACAAATCACACATCACATGCGATAACCTCTATTGTTGACAGTTTTTCATCCCGATCTGTTCTTTCATAGCTTCTCAAATGAAACAAAGTTTGTTTCCTTCACTACATTTCTTGAGAATCAATTTTTTTTTTACGTGTGTACTTTATAATATAATTTTATACCATAATTAATTTTTTTTTGTTATATATGGATGTACTTTACAATGTAAATCTACACTGTAGTTAAAATCTTTTTTTTTTTATCTATGGATGTATTTTACAATGTAAATTTACACCTTAATAGATAAAAAAAATGGTTCTAATTTTTTTTGATATTTTGGTAAAATTCCAACGGATAATTGTAAACCGGTTACGATATTCAATTTTCATTTTAAAACATGAGAAAGATGCAGCATATTTTTGATGAAAAATACAATGGGAAAAACCTTGGAATTTGGCCGTACGCAAAAAAAACAAAATATATTTTTTGTTTTTTATAATAATAATAGTAGTAGCAAAGAAAACAAATAAAAATATTTTTTCATACCAATTTGTATTTTTTTCTTCTTTTTAGGCTGGGCTGCAGCCTGCCTAAACCAAATTAATTATGGATTGGGCTTCCAGCTCTTGTGGGCTGGAAACCCAATTCGTTTTGGACTTGTCGTCCCGTCTGTGTGGCCCAGCCCACTTCTCCTAGGCATTTGGGCGGGCACAAAGCCCCGTCTGCCTTACTCAGGCCCGGCTCGCGTGAACAGTGGGACGCAAATTGCGTCCCCCTGCATGCAGCGAGCCGAAAAAGATAGTGAATAGTGATTTTGCCGAGTGTGACGAAAGGTCAACCTGTTAGTACCTTTGGGTAGAGGAGGTCGAGGTGGTTGTCCCAGTGGTGTTGGCGTACGCAACGGTGGTCTTTGGTGGCCGGAGGAATGGTCGGAAGGTGTCGGGCTCACATTGCAGCTACTGCCACCGTCTCTGTTGCCTCGCCGGAGAGTGTGGCTAGGTTTCTGGTGGGGAGGGGAAGCTCCCGGTGATGATGAGGGTGGTGTTGGGTGGTCGGTCAGCCACTTTTGGTGGAGAGAGAGAGCTCGACTAAGCTGGTTTTAGAGAGAGAGAGGGGCTGTTGAACTGGGAGAGTGAGAGAGAACAGGTTTGCGATGATGGTGTGATTTTTGTGCTTGTTTTGCTTGGCTTAGCTTCTTTTTGATTTTCTTACGACGATTTTGAGTTTTGATGGGCTTAGTGTTTTTTTTTAGAGAGAGGGGCTGTTGAATCGGGAGAGTGAGTGAGAAAAGGTTGCCGATGATGGTGTGATTTTTGTGCTTGTTTTTCTTGGCTTAACTTCTTTTTGATGTTCTTGCGTCGATTTTGAGTTTTGCTGGGCTTAGTTTCTTTTTGATGTTTTTGCGTTGATTCTGAGTTTTTTCAAGTGAAGTCTTTCTGATTGTAGGCGCGCACGAGCAGTGTGAAATTAAAAAAAAAAAAAGGCTAATGTACGCGCGCGAAGCATTGGAGTAAATGGGGAGTCCACAGTTACAATGAGTGTGTGTGCACAGTGCCACTACAGTAAATAACCGAGCTGTTTTAGCTCCTTTACTAATACTAATAGCGAAATTATTTGACTTTGATGGTATAAAACTTGCTTGTACGGAAAACGTGATTTATTAAAAAAAAAAGAGGCAGATGAACTCGTGCGAAGTACAAATCAAAAATGGCCACTCCACAGTATAATTGAGTCTTCCGCTACAGAACCAGTCCGAGCTCTTTTAGCTTTATACTAATAGCAAAGTTATTAACCATATCACGGGTTCAAAAAAATCCAAAGAATAAATTTTATCTAAATTGAGACATGCAATAATTAATTTTTTTATTATTGAATAATTTTTTCTTATAATAAATAATATGTATACACAGCCCAAGTGTTATCAACACTTCTTATCAATGGAGGGCCGTAAAATAATAATTTATTAAAAATGATCAACTCAAAGTGGACGAATCTCCCATGGAAAAAAGCCTATCTTTTCTTATGAAAAAAAAAAATTATAAGCGGAAGCCGACTCAAAAAATACCCTTTATCGTATCTTAAAAAAAAAATAGAGAATCTTCAAAGTTTTAGGGCCTGTTTGGTGTAACTGTTGTTATTGTAGTTGAGGTTGGAAAAAAACAGTTTCATGAAAAACACTTTTAGCTGCGGTTCAAAACTGAAATTGAAGTGGTTGGTTAAAACTGTAGTTGAATTTGAGGTTTAATAAAAAGCAATTTCGTGTGTTTGGTTACTATATTTTTCATATTGTTATCAATTTTTGAAATTATTTTAAAGAACACACACACACACATATATATATATATATTTTAAATATTGTAGATTAAAAATCATAAGAATAAAATGTAATTAATAATGCAAGTAAATCAGACACTTGTTTTTATTCTCCCATCAAACTACTTGCAATTTTATCACAAACTAAATTCATACATGAACGCGTCTGCGATTCCTGACTATGTGATCAATGAACAACATCTGATAAAATATCTTTATTTTATATATAATTTAATTATGCAATTAATTATATAATTAATAGGAGTAAGTTGTATAATTAAATAATTGCTTTTAAAAAACCTACCAACAATATAATTATTAATTTTGTATATAATTTTTTACTTGTTAAGGTATTTTTAATAAAAACAAAAACAAATATTTTTAATATAGTTATATCATTTTCAACTATATTATATATATTTTCTACTATATATATATATTCCCACCCCCACCCACCCACACACAGACCCAGCTCTTCCCTTCCCATTCCCAGCCCCCCTCCCCACCCACACACCACACACACACACAAACCTAGCTCTTCCTTTCCCGTTCCCAGCCCCCCTCCCCTCCCTGAAAACTGGAATGAGTGTTGAGTGTGTCAAACCCAAGTCATTGCTGCAAAAACAAGTGATGATTGTTGCTGCTATGGATTCCCAATGGGATTTCAACTTGTACTTTTTTTTTTAATCTTTCTCTACCGTAACAAAATTCATTTTGTGTTCCCCCGTATTCTTGTTCTGTGTCTAAGGTTTCTTGTAGTTTTAGTGAAAATGATCGGAGATGATAAAGTCCTCGATTGGTGTCTTTTTTGCAAGAGTTAACGCCGCAGCTTCAAAAGCAGCTCTCAGTTGCTTTTGCAGCTGCGGCACAACGGTTATTTTTTTAGTGAGATCTATAGTAAAACACTAGGGTCCCGTTTGGTAATGAGTATTGTTGAAGCTGCGGTTCAACGCAAACACAGGTTGAACCGCGGCGCCAAACACCCACTTAATTAGCCTCCGTTTGTTAATGCTATCCGAACAAAAATAAGTTTTTTTTTTTTTAATATATTTTCGGATTATTTTAATATATTAATGTTTGAAGCTTGACTGTCCTTGTTGGTGTTTTTAATTATTCCAAAGTGGATTGCTGCACTTAATGCTTGAGTATTAAATTCATCTCACAGCAAGATTTTCTAAAACGAAAGTCTAAGGCCTCTATGAGCACTAAATCTTTTAGTGGGGTTCCAAATCCAAGGCATTTGGTTCCATTCTCAGGCCTTCAAGTGAACCAAAATGTTCATTCTTAGGCTTTTAAGTGAACTAGAATGTCTGTCATGTATCCACACCTCTTCATTTTCAGTATCACCTGTAAACTTGCTAGTTCATAGCACAACCAGAATCACAGCATGGCAGATTCTAGCCCCTTGTCGCTTCCATGCCTTCTGGCGGAGCCGGAAAACTCGGCCGTCGATGAATCCCAGCCCTCCCTTGATTCGGTTGTTGAAAGGGGAATAGGACATTTCGGATGGACCCAATTCGTTCAATCCACCCCGGTATTCGAATAATTTACAACTGGAGTTGTTTCCAACATGTGTGAGGAACGGAGCCTCGTCGATGGCAAGGCAAGCACTTGTATTTGGAGCTGTGTTTAGTCCAATTCTAATTTCTGCTGGGAGAAGTAGCAGGATCTTGTCGTAAGGGGTGTTTGGCCGGGTGATTTTGTGCTGTAGTGTGTTTGTTTTGTGTTTGCAAGAGACAAAGAGGTGTGATGTTTGGTAACGTGGTTATTTTTTATTTAAAATTATATTAAAATTATATTTTTTATTTTTTTAAATTTTTTTGATATAACATATTAAAATAATCTAAAATCATCCACATATTTAATTTAATTTAATTTAATTTAATTTAATTTTAAATAAAAAAATATTTTTTTTTTTTCAATTTTTTAGAAAACACTCCTGAACAACCCAAGTGATACTATGGATGAACAAGAAGAGAAAGAACACCTTGCCATGTAATGGCGATACAAAAAATTTACTTGCCATTCATTTTTGCCACTCAACACTACTTTTCTAGATTAAAATATTTTCTTTAACCTGAAAATTGAGGAAAACCTATCTTTTCATGAGGTCTTGTCATGATTGGATTCATCTATGCAAGAAAAAGCAAAGCAATGTGTTCGGCCTGTATAATGTTGTGGAGGCCATAACTAAAGTCAGCAAAGCAATGTGTTCGGCCTGTATAATGTTGTGGAGGCCATAACTAAAGTCAGTCAGAGCGCTGGAAAATAAAGAGTATTTTTTTTTTAGAAATATATGAAAATATTTTTTTATTTTAATAACATCGACACATTAAAATTATTGAAATAAAATAAAAATATAATTCTAAAAAATTAAATTTTAAATAACATGGTTTCATCAATCGTATTTTTAAATATGATTTTATTCAAAGATGATATTATTGTGAAGAAGGATGTAATGCGAGAATGCCATTTCTTACAAATGATGAACAACCTGTTTATCATTACAATTTAACATGTGTTTTTTAATTATTTTATTTTTAATTAATATTTTTTAGTTATTGTTTTGATGTGCTGGAAAAAATATTTTAATATATATTTAAATGAAAAATATTTTGAAAACAACTCCACAATACTCTTAAATATGCTAGAAATAATATTAAAAAAGAAAGCAAATAAAATAGGGAAAATGCATTATGCAAATGCCACGTAAGAATAATAAGATAAGGATGGACATTTATCTATCAAAGCCATGTTTGTTTTTGCAGATCACTCTGTTTTTCTTTTTTTTTAAATATCTATTGGAGCCCAGCCCACGAGTGTTTAGTGCTCTAAAGAGGTTAGAAAAATATGGTTCTTGGAGACCAAATCTTTTTGGCAGCAGGAAGAAATTTGCTTTATGGGGCTTAGAAGTAAGGTTTGGATTTTTTGGAACCCAAGCATGATTTTGTTCTTGTACTCTTAGTTTTTCTTACGGATTTTGCAGAATAGATTGCCAGAGAAACTTCATATCTTTTTCAATAACCTCGCTGCTAATTAATTCTTCAGATGTATGGTTGAACATCAACCGGAAGATTGGACATTTTGACGAACACTACATTCTAATTCCATGAGCATTTCATTGATCAACAGAGAACTTTTCATCGAGAAACATCTTAACTTTCAGTCTGGCTTTATTTTCCATTTATCTAGTCGGTGAACCATTTGATTTATAGTTCCATGCATTTCCCACCTTGCCAATCCTCAGGTAAACAGGAAACTTGAAAACTTTTTGGTCATGCCCGTCTTCATTCCAAGCACGCTTGAAACTCTCAATCATATCATCTCTCAGTAGCTCCACACCCCTTGTCTTAGCCGTTTGATACGCAGACCATGACCTTAGGTACGTAAGATACTCATCTATATCCATCAGTTTCTCTGCTACAAACTTGAATGGTCCTGTATGATCAGCTCCTTCAACTGCCTCGAAGGGAAAGCCAATGCTCCTATACTTGTCGTCGATCAATTTAAGCCGCGGTTCCCAAAAGGGTACAGAATCAATGGAGTGAAATTGATCGAGGACTGAGTCTACAGAGTCATTGACTTCAGGAATTGTGTAGCACCAAGCAGCAATGACTCCATCAGGTTTTTTGAGTATCCATTTTACTTGTTGGTAAAATGCATGGAGATCAAACCAATGCATGGCTAGAACAATAGTCACTAGATCAACACTAGATTGTGCTGACACAGTTTGTTCAAGTTCACTCCCCGACATCACAGGAGTAGTATGGTGGTAGCTCACATTCGGAAGTTTTGGTGCAAACTCTAGTTGTTTTAGGCTTGTGTCTGTGCCTGTTACTCTCTTGTATATCCCAGCTAGCTGAAAGAAACTTGCATTGGTTAGAATATTAGTCTAATCGAGAATCGAAATCAACACAAATGCCAGGCAGATGAAATGGATAAGAGACAGAGGAGAGCAAGAGAACTCACCGATCGAGCAGCCTGCCCATATCCCACACAAGGTCACGAGTGGGAGTTTTTAAGGCAATGAATTGGAAGAGTTCTTGAGGATAACTTGGCCTTGTCTCTGCATATTGTTTTGCCTGATTAACGAACAATTCTGCCATTTCTCTTAACCCTAGCATTTCATTCTCTCATCCATTGTTGCTGCTGCTTCTGCCGTCACTAGAGATATCTCCAAGGTATGTCAAATTCCTTGCTTTACTCTCTCTCCACTTCCCAGTCTTTCTCTCCATTTCGTGTGCACAGATGACCTCCCGTTTTAGACGCTAAACCTTTAAACCTGTGGATAGGACGGTATCGTAATTTTTATTCTTATTTTTTTCCTAGTGGTTGTGGAATGGGCTTTAATCACGTGTATTTTAGGAAAAAATATAATATGGGATTCACAAAAATAGTAAGTTATAAATCTCTTAAGAGCTTAGAATAATCTTATTTTAATTATTAATGTTGATATTAAATTGTATTGACAATATTTTAGCTTTATGTTTAATTATGTGTGTAGTAAGTAAATTTGGATCTTAACTTATCATGTGTTTAATTTACTTGTTTAGAATGTTTATATTAAGTTTGCATTTAAAATATTTTAGTTTTATATTTAATTATGTGCTTCTAATATAAGTTTTGTTTAGTTTATGTGGTGGCATTTTCTAGGTCCCATGAGCAAGCAATATAAATTTAATTGATTTTTTTAACAAAGTTACTTAAATCTATGTATTCTAGTTTGAATTTATATAGTAGTGCTATTATTTATTTTATGTTATTGAATTAGATAAAGATATAGCTTAACATTTTCAGCACTCACTAGGGTCATTATCTATTTAGGGTAATAGTGATAGTATCTATTGAAGAATTATTGTAGAAAACAAGTTGATTGAGCATGATTTCTATTTTGCTATTTCTCTTCATATGAAAAACAATATAATATGAATATATTTTTTTGTTTTTTGAGTTGGAAAAATGTTCTGAAACTTCTAAGAAAATAAACATTATTTTATTGAAGAAGAAAAAAATAGAAAATAAAAAGAAAACTAACTAAATAAATAAAATAATTCTATGCTACTGAAACATGTCCTTCATTTCCAACCTTGTTGGAAACTTTGAACAACATTTAAAAAATAGCTTTAATCATAGTTTTAAAGTCCACCCGACTAGATGGGTTAACCTGGGATCCGAGTAGGGTTAAAAAAGTAAGGAAATGTGAAAACCTATGTAATCCGGTAAAGAACTCGAGTTGATCTGGTGACTTGATTGACCCGATTAATAATCTTGTTGCAACTCATTGACTATTTTTTAACAAAGATATTGTTTTGCTTTGTAAAATAATTAGTATCATCGAGGATGACATAATGATTTTGTTATAACTCATGACCTGGATTTTGAGTTGGGTTAACCACCAAGTCAGGTTTAAAAATAATGACTCTTAACCTTTTTCCGTAGTTGTTTAAGGAGTGATAATATATATAAATACTCATCAAAATTGATTGATCCCTTTTTACAAACTCAAATGGTCAAGGCGCGTGGATCTACGGGCATCGCTATTGGCAGCGCGTAGACCGACTTGCCGCTGTTGGAGAAGGGCTAAAAGCTAGTGGATCTGGAGCAACTATGACTCCTTTTCCTCCATATTTTGAAATAGAAAGTAAGTTTCTTGAAAAATAGGGAATAAAAAATGCATTATCCAGATCCAAAACATATCCAGATTTCAAAATCAACCTAACTATCCCAACCACCTCAACTTAAGAAAACAATTTATTTTCAGAATATACTTGTTCATGGTTTGTTGGTTTCCTTGTGTTGAGAAAACTCTGTATTGTGTTGACAATATGGATTGTAAAACCAGAATCAATCCACCATGTATTACTAGGAGCCTCAACAAAAAAAGATTCATGACAAACTAGAGATATGATATTACCTTTCTTTTCGAGCCATCTTTTGTATTTCTTGCAATCTTTCTTCATATGCCTACTCTTTTTGCAGAAGACACAAGCATCCTTCATGTCATTTTTCTTTATTGACAACTTGTTATTCTTCTTGAGTTTGTGAGCATGATTGCCTTTCTTGGCATTTCCCTTATCATGAGTAGCCATATGAACACTTAAAGGCTTCTCATGCTTTAATCTCTCATCTTCTTGAACACATATGTCAGAAGTTCATTTACTGACCATTTGTCCTTATGTGTGTTGTAAGAAATTTTAAAATGACTGTATTCAGATGGGCGAGACAAGTATGAAATGCACCAAGAATGACTCAAAAATATCAACCTCCAGGGACTTCAGTTGAACAGGCATGTCCCTCATTTCCATGATGAGCTCTCACACACTTGTGAAATTGTCAAAGGTTTTGCTTGACAACCTTTTCATTAAGGAGTTGACTAAGACTTTATCAAAACTGATAAATTGTTCCTCAACAACTTTAATAAAATCCTTAGCCTTGGTGCATTCTAAGATTGAACCCCAAATACCTTAATGATGTGAGATTTCATAAACAACATGAGACTTAAGCGATTAGATCGCTCCCACTGTTCATGTTTAGCAACCTTTAGTGTTGTACTGGAGTCTATTAGGGTGGGTGGTTCATCCTCACGGAGCGACAAGTCACCCTAATATAAAAAGCAAATTTTCTTTCCATTCAGAAATTATTACCATTTAGCATTAGAACTATTTCAATCAAAGTGGAAGGAATAACTACAATTATTAAGGAAACTAAAAATTACTTTATTGCTATGAAATAACTTTGTTTAAATTAATCAATGTCAATTTAATAATAAATTTCAACCTACTTGTGGGCAAATGTTGCATCATGCATGAAATTTACTACTTATTAATAAGTCTAGTAAATTTAAACATTAATAAATAAATTTTTCCGTACCTGTGGGCCTAAGATAAATTTTATTTTTAAATATTAAATTTACCATCTTATTCTAATTAATTCATAAAAATAAAAACATCCTTGTGGGGATTAACAATTAAATTTATAAATTAATTACAACCGAATGTTAAGTTTCCTTATGAAGTTCACATATATATTTTGATTTAACTATCATTTATAAAATTAGAATGTTGTGGCATTTCTAAAATTATTATGATAATTACAGCTTCATTAACATCTAATAATTATATCGATGTCTAGATAAGGTTCTTAGGAATTAAACAAACCAATATGAATTAAACAGTATTTTTTCAAATTACAACCAAGTAAATTCCCAAGAAAGTGAGGTGGATCTCAATGGACACACTTAAATACCAAGACTTTTCTAGATAGAACTTTCCTAGACATTGAAAATTGGATAGTACCATAAAATTCACTAACATTGATGGTTTAATTGATTATTCTTATGTCCAGGCATCAAGTAATTTATATTTAAATAATATAAATCACAAGCTATATTCCTAAGTTAATGTAATGTATTAATTAAATACTTTACAACTTAAAACAAAAGGAATAAAAACTACATTACATAAGCATAATGTACTTTACAGTATAAAATAAAATGAATAAAAACTACATTATGTAAGCATAAAAGAAACATAGCATAATGGTTTGTGTTACTTTTATGAACTTGGAGAACCCAAGTTTGAACCCTACACCCATAATTTCCCATCTTAATTTTTTTTTACTACTGTATGGGTGGGTCAACCCATTTTATTTGGTCGGTCTGTATTGGGTTGGACCAAATCGATCCAACCCACTTAATGAACCCTTATTTTGAACTTGACCCGGTTCCTTATGGGTTTGAAAAAACCCTACCCAGATTTAACCCTTTGACCCGTTTAAACTCAAACTTGCACTGGCTACCTCATACGTCAGAAATAGTGTAGCCGACCGGCAACTTATAGATCCTCATGCGGTAGCCATAGAAGTCACCGCCCAGTCCTGTCACGGCGAGCCACTGGCCCCTCCTTGTTCGACAGACGGTCCTTGAAGGGTCATCACTACTCTCATCGGCAACCCTTATGGGCGCTGGTCATAGGACGGGCTGAAAGCCAATGGCCTCTCCTTCAGTCAATTTTAAATTCCAATTTAATTTAGTTACACATATTGTCATTAACAGTAGGTCATAAACAAATAGTTACGTAAAATAACAATGCAAGTTCATAAACTGGAAATCAAAATAAATGATTCAATACACCGAGAATCACTAACAAATATACTGAGCAAAACAGTACAAAGGAGGCTCTGATATCACATGTTATATGCATTATATTATCGAATGCTAAATTCATATAGCAACGTAATTTAGATTATAAATACCTCCATTCATTTTTTGCTCAAGCTCCGAATGAATTCTCAATGCAGCAACAACAACATAGCTTCATAATAATAGAAAATTTTTACGAGAGAAACCTTCTGGTCTATGCCTACTAGTAACCGTGGATGGAATACACAAACTATTATTTATAGGTGTATCAGAGACCCCTCTCATTAATTTATTAACTAATTTTTTGCTCCCATCAAGAAGAAAATTAGGCAATTGATCCCCATAATCAATCAATTGATTCCCATGATCAAACCCTATGATCTATCTCCATGATCATGGGTTTGAATAAACAAGAACATGAGTGTGTCAAAAGGGGAAAAATGGTAATTTCTAACATAAATACCATCATACATTGTCTTTTCCTTCATAGTGTCACGACGACGATTTTTTTACACGCCCTGCCATCCTTCTCTAGATTGGGAGAGACAACGGCGCGCGGTGAAAATAGAGGGGTGCTATAGTCGTAATAATTACGACTATAATTATTAGGAGTCGCCACCTAGTATTACAGTCACTAGGAACCTATTGGTCTGCGAGAGTCTTGGGTAAGAGGACTTATTGTGCAAGGGGAAGACGCATCACCCCCACTGCACCCTACCTAAGGTAAACTGCATTGTTGTTTGGTTGCTCTTCTAAGTTAAATTTTTTTACATTGCATTTTCAAAATCCATTTTTTATTATCTACGGATATAGTTTACAATATAAATTTACACCATAGTTAAAAATCCTTTTTATTATCTACGGGTGTACTTGACAATGTAAATTTACATCGTAGTTAAAACCTTTTCTTTTTATCCATTGATGTACTTTACAATATAAATTTACACCCTAATAGACAAAACAAAAAATAGTTATAATTATTTTTGATATTTTGGCCAAATTCTAACAGACAATCGTAAACCGGTTACGATATCCAATTTTTGTTTTAAAAGAATGGGAAAGATGTGAAATATATATATATATATATATATATATATATATATATATTCAAACCTTGGCACCTTGAGTAGACAGCTCATGTATGTTGAAAAACACCTACAACGAGCTAGTACCAGCACAGCTGGCACCACAACTACAAAACCTTCAGTCGATCTTAAACTGAAGAACCCAGTCTTTAAACCTTTCCAAGTTACAAAGACAAGCCTTTTACAAATCAGAGAAAATCAAACAGATTTCCTGAAACAAATTACATCACAACTACAAAATCTCGACGGTCCATCCTTAACCGTTCAAGATACACCGTAAGTATCCGCATCTGAAACCAATATGAATACTGTACAAAACAATCTTGAGCAATCTTCTGATGAAGATGCTTTTCAAAGTTCTCAGCCTGAAATCAACAGATTAACATGGCAACCACCAAAAAATCACTAGCTCCAGATATTACCATATCTTCCAAGCCAAACATCCTCAACTAACACAAATACAATGCGTCATCCCTCTATGAGTGGAACATAGATGGAATGTCAGAGTATAACATCCTGAATACTCTGCAACAGATGACTATGACAGCCAATGCCTACAAAACTCAGACAGGCACTCCTGGTAGAGCAATTGTTGAACTCCTTATTGCTGGTTTTTCTGGCCAGTTAAAAGGATGGTGGGATTATCATCTCACTGAAGCAGACCATCTTCATATCCTGGATTCCATCCAGCAGTATGAAGATAAAACACTTGTCATTGACTCATCCGGAAATACCATCCAAGATGCAATCTCACGTCTCATCCTTACAATTTCCTTACATTCCATTAGCAATCCATCACACTTGAAAGACAAAAATGCTGAGCTTCTGTCCAACCTTCGGTGCAAAAAGCTTAGTGACTTTCAATGGTACAAAAACACCTTCATGACCCGTGTCATGTTAAGGGAAGATTCCAACCAGCCCTTCTGGAAAGAAAAGTTCCTTGCATGATTGCCTATTCTCTTAGAAGAAAAGGTCCGAAACAAAATCAAGGATACTTTCTCTACAAAGCTCATTCCTTATGATCAACTTACATACAATGAACTCGTCAGCTTCACCCAGAAAGGACTTAAGATTTGCCAGGATCTTAAACTACAAAAACATTTGAAGTGGGAAATGAAAAGAACCAAAAAAGAGTTAGGTTCATTTTGTCACCAGTTTGATATTTCCACCTCCAAACCATCCTGCAGTGGAAATTGTTCAAAGCCCAAATCTAACCCTGGATCCAAACCACCCTATACAAGATCATCCCACAGATACCGCAAACACTACCAATCCAAATATCACTCCAAAGAACTTGAACAAACCTACTACAAAAAACCCTACAAAAACTTCAACAAACACTCCAAAAAGCCTTTTCAGACAAAGACCAAAAACTTTGACTGGAAAAATGCTATCTGCTACAAATGTAACCAAAAGGGACATACTTCTCGTTTCTGTTCTGTACAGAAAAAGTTACATGAGTTACAAATTGATGAAGACATCATCAATATGCTACAACATCTGTATCTTCACCTTCTTACTTGAGCGTTTCAACAAATCAGCTTCTTCTGTCGTAATCTCAGTTGTGTCAAGGCAGAGCATATATGAATATTATATTTTAATTTTGAACCAGCAAATCCTATTAATTTCTTTAATCCCAATAATTATAAAAATTGTTTGCTCAATCCGCAATGTAATGCGGTCGATTTTTTTTAATTTTCAAGTCAAATAATGTTTTTTCAGCTAATGATTTTTATTTTTGTTTTATCATTTATTTTATTTTTTGTTAACACTTTTAGGTTTTTTTAGTCTTTGATTTTTTTTTCATTATTAACGCAACAATAATATTATTATTAATAATAATTTTAGTTTTTGTTCTTACTTTTTTTTTTGTTAATTTTTTTGTGTTTTTTTCTCGGGATTGTTTACTAATGATAATTTTAGATGTTAAAGCTTTGATGTTACTATTGTTATAATAGAGTATATTGATCTATTTTATTATATCAAACTTTATATATATAGATATTATATTTTAATTTTATCAATTATAAAAATTATTTGTTCTGCCCACAATATAGTACAGACAATTAACTAATAACCAACCAAGAGAGGTAAAGGGATGGCCTTTTGCGTGGAGGGGCTCATAGTCGAAGTTGGCTCTGACATGTCTCCAATACAGCCACGACACGTTAGGTCCACACCCACCTCCCAGACCAATTGGAAAGGAAGTTATAACTTTTTCTTTTTTTCTTTTTAAGGCCTCGTTTGTTTCCCGGAATTTACTTTTCGGGAAATCACTTTCCAAACTTTCCTGTGTTTGTTTGCCTTCCGGAAAGTTGGTCAACGGAAAACACTTTCCAGTCAACAGAAAGCACTTTCCAGTCAAAGAAAAATTTGGCTTGGTTTTCAGGAAAGTGTTTTCCGGAAAATTTGGGCGGAAAACACTTTCCGGAAGTTGTGAAAAATTTAGAAATGTCATTATTTGCTGATTATATCAAATTTGATCCTCAAACTTTTGATTGCTATATATAATTTGTTTTGAATATTTATTTTTCAATTTCATCTCTTAAAATTTAATTTTTATATTAATTTTGGTCCTTATTTTTATAATTGCTATTTGCTTTTTTCTTATCATTTTTTTATTGAAATTTTTTATCTATCAAATTTGGTCCTCATTTTTTTTTATTGTTACTTATTTTATTTGAAATAATTTATGAAATGTTAATTATTATTATTTTAATTTATTCACCTTTTATTTTTTTAAAATTTTTAGATTTGATCTCTATTATTTTGATTATTATTTATTTTATTTGAGATAATTTATGAAATTATATTTTTTTTCAATTTCATTCTTATTCAACTTTTTAATTTTTAAGATTTGTTCCTTATTATTTTAATAAACTTGAAAAAAAGATTAATTTATTAATAAATTATTTTCCAGTTCATTTTCCATAACACAAACAAACACTGGAAAGTGTTTTCCAGTTTATTTTCCATAACACTGCCAAACATCGGAATTCACTTTCCCCGGAATTCACTTTCCCCGAAATTCACTTTCCAAAAAAAAACTACTTTTCAGCAAACAAACGGAACCTAAAAGAAAAAAAAGAGAACTGTTCTTTATCACTGACACTGGAAAGCACGACGGATGGGCAACTAACGAAACAAAAGTGGCGCACTGGACTTTGATTGGTAACTCCTATTGAATGTGGCAAAGGACCACCAGAGCATACATTGTTGAATAAATACCAGAATAAAATCTCACATATTAAAAATAACGCAAACTAGACAAATATAATCCTATTCAGTAAGATCAAAATTGATTAATTAAAGTTAAAAATGAAATGACTCACATGTTCAAGTTGCCGGCGATCCTCCTCTCAGCTTCTCTGATGCTTTGGAGAACAACTGGCTTTCCATTACCATCTCGATACGCACCCTTTATCACCATCATCCAATTAAATCTTTCATTTAATAACGCACATCAATCAATCTCCTTCTTCTCCTACCAATCCAATTATTGGTTTAGCTAGTAACCTTACCGATCCTAACATAAATCGAGAACTTGAAAACCTTTCAGGACGTGCTCAGAGTTTTACTCTATTTTTTCAAGAAAAATGAAAAAACAAAACTGTAAAAAGAAATTTATAATTTAATAATATATTTTTATGAATTTTAAATTTTATTTTGATTTTCCCACCATATTACCTTAGTTAAAAGACATGAAAATTATGTTTTTTTTAAAAAAAAATTCTTCAAATCAAAACAAAGTCAAAAAAATAAATTACGTCTCCATCTTTTTGAGCACCACAGAAGACTTTTTGCTAATACCAATTATATCCTCTCTCTCTCTCTCTCTCTCTCTCTCTCACTCTCTCTGTATATCTCTAAACCTTACCATTTCATTCTCTCATCCATTGTTGCTGCTGCTTCTGCCGTCACAAGAGAGATCTTCAAGGTATGTCTATCTCCACTTCCCAGTCTTTCTCTCCATTTCGTGTGCACAAGAGAGATCTAAATCGGCTGCTGCTTCTGCCGTTTTAGATGCTAAACCTTTAAAACCTGTGGATAGGACGGTATCATAATTTTTATAAATTTAATTGATTTATTTTAACAAAGTTACTTAAATCTATGTATTCTAGTTTGAATTAATATAGTAGTGATAATATGTATTTTATGTTATTGAATTAGATAAAGATATAGCTTAACATTTTCAACATTCACGTGGGTCATTATCTATTTAGGGTAATAGTGATAGTATCTATTGAAGAATTATCATAGAAAACAAGTTGATTGAGCATGATTTCTATTTTGCTATTTCTTCTCATATGAAAAACAATATAATATATGAATATATTATTTTGTGTTTTTTGAGTTGGAAAAATGTTTTGAAACTTTTAAGAAAATAAACTTTTTTTTATTGAAGATGAAAAAATAATAATAAAAAGAAAACTAAAAAAATGAATATAATAATCTTAGTGATGCTCATCTTCATTTCCAACCTTGTTGGAAATTTTGAACCGCGTCATTTAAAAAATAGCTCTAACCATAGTTTTAAAGCCTGACTTGACTAGATGGGTCAACAAGGAATTCGAGTTGGGTTAAAAAAATAAGAAAATATAAAAACTTGAGTAATTTATTCAAGAACTCGAGTTAACCTGATGACTTGATTGACCTGATTAAAAACTTTGTTGCAACCTGTCGATTTTTTTTATTATCAACCGAGATGACATGATGATCTTGTTACAATTGGCAATCTAGATCATGAGTTGGATCAACCACCAGGTTAGGTTTAAAAATTGTGGCTCTAACCTTTTTCCTTAGCTGTTTGATAAGCAAAGTATGACTATAAATATAAAATACTCATCAAAATTGATTGATCCCTCTGTTGCAAACTCAAATGGTCCTGGGTGATCAGTCTCTTCTCAATTAGCTCGATCGAAAAATAAATGCTTGCACATTTGTCTTCCATCAAATTATGGGCTGGCAGATAGCAATAGGAATATTAATCATTAATCAATGAACTAAATTGATGAAAGATTGGGTCTGCAGATAGCAATAGGAAGTAAATTCTAGGTTCTGAGTAGGTTGAGGCAACAATTGATTCCATAGGGTTATTTTGAGTGCCTCATCGATCACTTTATAAAATGTGGCACATGGTTTATAGCCACTATTATTTTGTGCTATAAATTAATTTTAATTAAGAAAATAAGAATTGTAAGATTGTAACTTGTGAACATTTGGTGAATAAGATTTTTATATTATGTTAAGGAACTATTTCAATAAAATAAATTTAAAATGTTAAGTAAAGTTATAATATATAATTTATATTATTATTTAACAAAAACTATCCTATGATTTATATTATGTTTTTAACAATAACGAAATATATCATCTTAAGAAATTATGCATTTCAAAATAAAAAAGATTTAACACTATTTATTTATTATTATATGACATTGCAAAAAATATGTAGATAGTAAGCAAGCTTAAATCTATCTCTAATTAAAAAAAGAAAGAATAAAATATTAATATAATTCTAAAAAAAAGTACTTGAAGCTCACCAAACCTCGCTACCTGGATCATTTAGATAAGATAACCAAATCAAAGATAAAATGAAAAAAAAAAATATGATTCTCAATTATAAAACCAACCTTATGTTAGTCTAAACTAAAAAAAAAAAAAATAGAATCAATTTGGACTAAATTGCCAAATTTGCAACCCATGCCATGAGATTAACATAATTTTATATAAAAAAATTCAAAGAAAATCATAAAAAAAAACTCATTTTTTAATCATTTTAATGTTAAATGATGAAATTAAAATATAATTAATTTTACAAAGAACTAAAAATAAAAAAATAGCAATTAAAATAATGAGGATTTTTTTAAAAAATAATAATAAAAGGATAAAAAAAATTAGATTTAACTTTGAAATTGAAAAAAAAATCTACAAAAGAATAAAAAAGATAAATAAGTAATTAAAATAATGATAATCAAATTTGAAATAATAATAAAATAAAAAAAAGACAACTTTGAATGATGGAAAGATCACCAATGCGTTTTAAGGAGAGGAGAGAAAAAAATGAAAAGAAGAAAGCTTTCAATCTTCATGTTGCGATGCTTCCAACATAATTGCAAGAGATGGTGTTTTGCTCCCGGAAGAAACTGCACATGCCGCTATAACACTCTGACTTTCATCACATTGCACGTTTTAGCCAATTTTAGTTTTCTATTCACTTAGTCCTTGTACTTGTTTTAGTGTAAATTTGGTCCCTCAAGTTCTAATTACTCAATCATGTATATGTAGGAGTGGATGATGAATGGAAGTACAGGAATTGCTGATTGCAATATATAGAAATAACTCAGATCTAAATTTTTTAGACACAGGAAGTAAAAGGTGCTGATTTTGTAAGACAACGGAGGAGAATAAGGAGGCCTTTTCTTGTACCAATTGTTGTCATTTGTAAGCTCAAAACTACTACTTATTTGCATATTTATGTGTTTTGTAGATACTCTGTTCGGTTGTTTGATGATGTTTGATAATGTTTGTCTCTCAGCTATTAGTAATCTTCGATCAAGCCTCCAACAACGGATGATCATAGCTGGTGCTTAGCAGCCTGTGAGTACAATGTCTGAAACACATCTAAGTGAAATAAGGGTTGATCCGTTGATCAATAAAGAGAAAGTGATTCAAAACAACCAACCTCAGGAGCTGAAGATGGATGAAACACTCGGAAATAACTCATCACAAAATAATGAGCGTTCTCTGTGGCTTGGTTCAATAATGAGAGAGGCTACAAAGGATAAAAACAACCAACCACTCTTGCCAAAAATTCCAAAAGTTCCCCACAAACTGAGGAATGAAAATGAAGAATGCTACCGTCCTTTGGTGGTCTCAATCGGGCCTTATCACTATCCGGAACGTGATAACACGCTTAGAGAGGTGGAGACTCTAAAGGTTCCGATGGCTCGTCAATTCATCCTAGATAGTGGAAAAGACATACAGCTCATATACAGCGAACTAGAGAAGGTTATCCAAACCGCAAGAGAATTCTACAACGAGATCGACATAATAGGCTTTGATGACGAGCAATTCGCCCGTATGATGTTTCTTGATGGATGCTTTATTCTCCAATTCATTTATTGTGTTACTCACAATTACGAAAATCTGGAGATGAGTGATCGGCAAGTTGCTGGTGTGAAGCGGGATTTGTTATTACTGGAAAACCAGGTTCCTTTTCCAGTCCTGCAATCACTGATGAGGCTGAGGTACGAAAAAAATGAAACTGATCATGGAATGAAACTTCTGAATGATTTTCTTTTTTACCAAATTCTCAACCCAAGAGATCAACCATTATGGACTCGAGGATTACTTTGGCCAGGAATGTTGATCATTATCTTTTCCTCATATGCTTTTGTTGCCGAGCCAATTTTCTTCTTCACGATAGTAATAACTGCATTTATAGTATTATCTTTGCTGGATCGGCTTATGAGGTTAATACTAACGGGAAAGAAAAGGAAAGCTTCAGCTTCAGGATATGATTGGCAATGTCAGCCTGCTCAACAACCTGCCCATCTTCTTGAACTTCTACATTCTCTATTCATATGCTCTCACAAATCAAAAGTCAAGTCGTCTCCAAGAAGATATGGCCATTGCTTGTCATATTTGGTCACATGTTGTAAGAAAATCATTCCTGCAAAACCGGAGCCAGTTGTTGCTCGAGAAAGCCGTGGCCATTACTTGTATTATTCTGCCAAGAATCTTAAGAAGGTGGGAATCCATTTCATGCCTAGCCAGACTAGTGGTTTGATGGATGTCAAGTTCAAGTCATCATTTTTCTATGGAACAGTAAAACTTCCTACACTTACCATTGATGTGTTGACAATGCCCCTGCTCCTCAACTTAGTGGCCTATGAAACATCTGCCGCGCTCGATCAACTTCCGGTCACTTCTTACATATGTTTCATGGATTCGTTGATTGATGATGCTGATGATGTGAAAGAGCTGCGATCAAAAGGCATAATTGTTAATTTCCTTGGATCTGACCAGCAGGTTGCAGATCTCTTCAATAATATGGGCAGTTCTCTGGAACCTGATACTAGTGCTTACAATGACGTTAAGAGAGAGATAAATAAGCAGTGAGAGCACATTGAAGAAATGGGTAGCTGAGTGGCAGCAAACTTACTTTCATAGTCCTTGGGCCTTCCTTGCGTTTGCTGCCGCAGCTGTTGGTTTGGCTCTAACCGCCACTCAGGCGTACTATACAATACACCCACCCAAGACGAAGAATTAACTATATATTGCAAGCGATAATGTAGAAACATGTATGGTTCTTATTCAACAGAATGTGTAATGATATACATAAGATAAACTAATACCGAGAAGTTTTTTCTTAAGCCATATACATACCAATGATTATAAAACACAATAAATAACAATTCATCTTTACCCAGGTAAGGTGTTTTAAAGGTGTCATTCTATTCACAACTTGTCTTCCTATACTAATTATGGCTGATCAAGAACTAAAAATTTTAATCCCACAGGAGGCAAACTCACATTTCTCGTGTGGATCTCATGATTGGCTATCATACATCATCACTGATGGGCAGATCAAGAAGGGCAACAACCAAATGCAAGTGCCTCATATTCCAGAGGTTCCACGTTTGCTTCGACAGATTCAATCGAGCTAGAAATGCTGTGACCCCTCACTGGTCTCCATTGGTCCTTATCACCATGGAAAGCCTGAACTTGATATGGAGATGCTCAAGGTTACATTTACATCCAAGCTCGTTGATGATAGTGGATTGTCCATTCTATATGTTTACTGCAAGGTGGCAGAGGTGGCAACCGACGCTAGAAGATACTATGCTGAGGATTCGACAGACGAGTTTGATGATGAGAAGTTTACTCAGATAATGTTTCTGGATGGTTGCTTCATTCTCCAATTTATTTTCTCCTTTTTGCACAGGCCTGAGGATCTAAAGATGCCTGTTCACCATATAACTTTGGTTAAAAGGGACTTGTTGTTGCTAGAGAACCAACTCCCTTTCCAAGTCATCTGGTCATTGATGGATTTGAGGTTCGGAAAAGGGGAAGCAGGAGGAGGTAATACACTGATCGACGATTACATCGGGCACATTCGTGCGCTTCCTCCTCGACAAGAGTCATTCAAGGAAATGATAAAGAAGTTTCGTTGGAAAATGTATTTGGAAACAACCTCACAAAATGTGGGGAAATGAAGAAACTGAAGATCACCAGCCTGCCCATCTCCTTGGACTTCTATATATAGACCACATCAACAAAGAAGCCTGCAGCAATTGTTCTAGAAGAAGCCGTGATTGGTACTCTTACCGTTCTGCCAAGGACCTTCTCAAAGTGGGGATTCGCTTGAGGCCAAACTGGACTAATGCTTCCTCAGATGTGGAGTTCCAATCATCAGTCCGAGCTCTTAAACTTGATAGCCTATGAGATCTTGTGATCTTTGGGTCACTTCTTACGCATTCTTCCTGGATTCGTTGATTCAAGATATCGAAGATTTGAAGGCGCTGCAATCAGAGGGCGTTCTCAATATATTTGTTCGTGACTAGGAGGTTGCTGATCTCTTCAACCAGATGTTTCGAAACCTGGTGCTCAACCCTTACGCTTATGGTGATGTGAAAAGGCGAATTGAACTGGACCGCAAGAGCATCATCAAGAAATGGGCATCTGAGTTGATGCAGACCTTATAAGAGATTTGTTTGCACAAAATGTTAATGAAAAATACCATGATTTTTATTGATAAATGAAGAGCTATATATATACATGAGCAGTATCTATTCTTGGCAGTATTGAGTGCCAATTAAATGTACAATCAATATGCAGAATTTGTACAGATAATGAAGATATTTGCAACGGCTAGAAATGCTAAAAGAGGAAACAAGACTTGAGTAGTTGCTGCAGATTTGCTTAATGAATCTTAAGCTGATTTTGTGTTGATTTCCTCAATACGCCCCCTCAAGATAGGGCTTCCATCGGAAAGGCCAATCTTGAATCGCAAGGTTTCAGTACGTTGTTGTGACAGAGGTTTCGTCAAGAGATCCGCAAGTTGATCCGTAGTGTGAACATGCTGAACTTGAAGAGTGCCTTTTTGTACTAGGTCATAGACAAAATGGAGGTCAATTTGGATGTGCTTCATGCGAGAGTGATCAACCGGATTATAGCTGAGATGAGTGGCACCAAGGTTGTCGCATAACAGGGAAGGAGGAGCCGGAAGCGGGAACCCGAGTTTTGTAAGTAGGTTTAGCAGCCATAGTGTTTCCGAGGCAGCATTGGCGAGTGATCTATATTCAGCTTCAGTGGATGATCGGGCAACAGCTCTTTGTTTTTTGGAACTCCAGGAAATAGGATTGTGGCCAAGGAAGCTGATGTAGGCTGAAGTAGAGGTGCGATCATCGACATTGCCAGCCCAGTCTGCATCTGAATATGTTGTGAGAGTCCAGGAGGTGGTTTTCTTGATGTGAATGCCGTAGAATATTGTGTGTTTGAGGTACCTGAGCAATCGCTTGACAACTGTCCAGTGCGAGTATGTTGGCTTATGCATAAATTGAGACAATTTGTTAACAACAAATGAAATATCAGGGCGAGTAAGAGAAAGATATTGAAGACTCCCAATTACCCGACGAAACTCAGTGCTGTCAAAGGCAGCAGTGCCATCAAGTAGTTTCAGGGATGAGCTAGTGCTTAGAGGTGTGGAAACATCCTTAGCACCAGCCATGTTTGTTTTAGATAGTAGATTTCTAATATATTGATGTTGGGAAAGAAACAAACCTGCTGAAGTAGGGAGAACTTCCACTCCCAAAAAGTAATGAAGTGAACCTAAGTCTTTCAAAAAAAATCTAGAGCTTAGCTGCTGAACAATAGAACATACAAATGTTGAATCATTTCCAGTAATCACAAGGTCATCCACATAAACAAGTAAATAGCAGATAGTATGACCATTATGATAGATAAATAAAGATGAATCTGCTTGGGAAATGAGAAACCCGAGAGTAAGCAGGGCATTCTTGAGAGTGGAATACCAGGCCCTAGGGGCCTGTTTAAGTCCATAAATGGCTTTTCGCAGCCTACAAACATGGTTTGGTTTAGAGGGATCTTTGAATCCCGGGGGCTGTGTCATGTAGACATCCTCATCAAGTTATCCATGCAAGAATGCATTTTGGACATCCATTTGCCTTAAGGACCAGCCTTGGATTATAGCTATTGTAAGTATGACCCGAATAGTTGCTGGTTTGACCACAGGGCTAAAGGTCTCAGTGTAATCTAAGCCTGGTCTTTGAAGAAAACCTCGGGCAACTAATCTAGCTTTGAAACGGTCAATTTGGCCATTGGCCTTTCGCTTAACATGAAAGACCCATTTGCAGCTCACAGGTGTGCAATTAACAGGTGGGGGGACTAATTTCCAAGTTCCATGTTTCATGAGAGCAGTGAGCTCATCGGACATGGCTGCACGCCATCGCGGCAAGCTTAGGGCTTGAGTGACACATGTTGGCTCGAGGTCGTGAGGGAGTTGGTGCTTAGTGACAGAATGCATTTGTTTTGGTTTATGTATGTTATTCATGGATCTAGTGATCATGGGGTGGGTTCTGAGAGTGGGTGATGAGTGTGTGGCTAATGATGAAGGTGAAGAACTATGTTGTGAGGAGGAAGATGGTACTGTTGCTGCATGGTGTGAATGTGAGTGAGAGTGAGATTGATGACTAGATGCATGATTTTGTGCAGATGAGCATGAATTTGAATGTAATGACTCAGATGAATGTTGCAAATTGGAAGAAATTGAAATAGAAGGAGAGTGGCAGTTACCTGAAGGAGATGAAGGAACGGCGTTAGCAGACGTCGAAATCACTGGTGGAGCTGATGAAGGCAGTGGAACGGAGGTAATTAGGGGTTCATGTGGGATTAACAGGTCTGGCAACGAAGGGGGAGATGGAATAGAAATTAGGGATTTTGATTCATCAAACAAAACGTGCCGAGAGATATAAATCTTTTGGGTTTTGGGTTCTAGACATTTGTATGCATTTTGGGTTAGGGAATACCCAACAAAAATACATGGAATGGATTTTGGTTCTAATTTATGGGTTGTGTAGGGCCGAGTGAAGGGGTAGCAAATGGACCCAAAATTTTTTAATTTTAAATAGTTGGGTTTTTGTCCAAAAAGAGCTTCAAATGGTGATATGTTTTGAAGAAGTGGGGTTGGTTGACGATTTATAAGATAAGCGGCGGTATGGAAGGCATAAGGCCAGTATGAAAGTGGTAGTTTTGCATCTGTAAGAAGGGTGAGTCCTGTTTCAACTAAGTGGCGATGGCGGCGTTCAGAGACACCGTTTTGTTGAGGTGTATGGGGAGCAGTAGTATAATGACTGATACCATGAGTTGTCAAAAAAGATTTTAGACTGATAAATTCTCCACCATTGTCGGAGTAAAGACTTTTTATGCTTGTTTGAAAACGTTTTTCAACTAGAGTTTTAAACTGAGGAAAAATTGTTTTGACAGAAGATTTTGCTGGAATGGGATAAAACCATATGTATTTGGTGTAGTGATCTACAAAAATTAGATAGTATCTAGAACCGTCTAAACCAAAACAATGAGCTGGTCCCCATACATCAGTATAAATAACATCAAGCGGTGCATGACTTTTAATACTGGTGGGCCGAAATGGAAGTTGATGGGCTTTATTAATTGAGCAAGAAGAACAAAGAGAATTAAAATTCTTTTCTTGTTTTTGAATGGGTAATGAAAAAGAATTGACAAGACTACGGACTATTTTGGAAGTTGGATGTCCAAGACGCTTGTGCCAACCGTCAAGTGAAATTCTTTCATGCATATTTGCAGTAAATTTGGAAGTTGTGCCCACCAGTGAATTCGGAAACTGATATACACCATCCTCAATGCACCTCTTAGCAAAGTCGCCCTCGAAGCTTGGTCCTTCACAAGAAAATAAGATGGGTGAAGTTCAACAAACACATTATTTTGAGATGTAAAATGATGAACATAAATTAAATTTTTAGAAATATTAGGGACACAAAGAGTGTCATTAAGAACGAAAGTTCGTAAAGATGACTCTAAGGTCAAGGATCCAACATGTGAGACGGTCAAACCTGTCTCATCACCTATGACAACTTCGTCGGTGCCATCATATTCAGAATGAATTGATAAGTTTGCCAAGTCACCAGTGATATTGTGCGAGGCAGCTGTGTCAAGGAGCCATTTTTTATCTTGCGCAGTATTTGTATTTGCACAATTTGCCGTCATTGAATTTTGACGGAGTTGTGGGCAAGTCTTAGCAGTGTGTCCTATTTGGTCACAAAATTGACATTTTGGACTGAACCTTCGCGGTGTGGGCTGAGGATACTGTCTTTGGGTCTTAAATGAGCCAGTGGGCCTGTTGGTAGTGTAAGTCTGTTCGGGCAAGGGGCCTGGTTTGTATGTTGGCCCATTCTGCCTATACATTTGGCGCCGGGCAGACCCACTTGGATTGTAAGTGGGTGGCCGATGGCGATGACTGTAATTCGCCGTCGCAAGAATCTGTTGGGTGGATGAATCCAGACGGCGCAGGTAGTTGTCATGCCCAACAAGGATGTCATGCAACTCCTTAAAAGCCAAAGATGTTGGCCGTGCTCTTATGGTGGTGGCGATGTCCCTGAAATCAGAACCCAAACCATTTAGTATGTAGAGAGTGAGATCATCATCGGAGATGGGATGATCGATTAAAGCAATTTCATCTGCAAGGGCCTTCACGGCGTGCAGGTAATCAAGGACAGAGCGATTTTTGCGTTGAATTAAGGCAAGTTCCTCCTTCAATTGCATAACTCTGGTGCGTGATTCACTGGCATACATATGATGCAGTTTTTCCCAAGCTTCATGGGAAGTCTTGGCAGAGGCGATGAGAGGCGTGATGGTGGATGATGTTGAGGCCAAGATAGCACTTAGGATAAGCTTGTCTTGGCGAACCCAATGGGTTTTGTTGTGTGCAGTAATGGAAGTGCCCACTGGTGAGGGACACTGTGACAAACCTTGAACATAGTCAAGGAGGTTGTAGCCGATGAGGAGTGCCTCAAATTGTGCTCTCCACTGGGGAAATGTTGAGGGCTTTAGTTTCTCATTGATCTGTGTAGTAATGTTTAGTGCGATAAGGGCAGTTTCAGAGGAAGACGTGGGTTGGGTGGGTTGAGAAATTGGGTTTGATGCAGAAACTTGTTCTGCAATGGGTTCTGTGGGAGAAGACATAGTGCTTGTAGGGAAGGCGGGATCTTTTTACTCGTGAGAGATAGGCTCTTCTGATACCATATAAGAGATTTGTTTGCACAAAATGTTAATGAAAAATACCATGATTTTTATTGATAAATGAAGAGCTATATATATACATGAGCAGTATCTATTCTTGGCAGTATTGAGTGCCAATTAAATGTACAATCAATATGCAGAATTTGTACAGATAATGAAGATATTTGCAACGGCTAGAAATGCTAAAAGAGGAAACAAGACTTGAGTAGTTGCTGCAGATTTGCTTAATGAATCTTAAGCTGATTTTGTGTTGATTTCCTCAATAGACCTATTTCAGCATTCCTCAGAGCTTTATCGCACTTGTTGCTGCAACTTTAACCATTATATTAACTGCCATACAGAGCTATTTAACTATAGTCCCTGCTGATGATTGTAATTGTGACCAAGTGTTTTTCTCTATCAACTAATTCAATCACTTGACTTCCTAAACATCGACGGTGCCCTTGTGTGTGTCTTTCTCCCTATAACAGTTTGAATTATTTGGTTTTATTTATTTTTGTTTTTTTATTTCATTTTGTGTGTCAAGTCAAGTAAAAAAATAAATAAAAAAATACAAAAAATAAAAAATATATAAAAAATGATGTTGGAAAACAAATGGGATAAATGGCATAAATATTTAGTCTAATGACATAATTATATTTTTAATAGGTCAATTTGATTTAATCATGGACCAAATTATAGTTCAATTATGTTTAAGAATTGATTTGAGTCCAATTAAAGGATTTAATTAGGTGCAAACACTTAAATATACTTTAAATGAGTGAATTAGTTTTATTATGGACTTAATTGGTAAAACAAATAAGTTTGGGAGCCTGATTTGGTCTTAATTGATAGGATTGATGTTTTAGGAAATCAAATTTATTTTTTATTAAGTCAATTGATTGAAATCATAATCAAAATTGAAAGAAAAATTATGGTCAATTAAGATCTAAATTTAAGAAATTTACAGCCACTGACCATTTTGTATAGGACGTTGAGCCTTGAGGACTTGATTTGTTGAAATCAGGGGTAAGATTAAAAAAAATTAAAAGTCTAAAGCTCAATGAGGAGTTAAATTGCATAAATCAGCCCAAAAATTTCCTTCTCCCTTTTGACCCCCCCTCTTTATCTTCTCCGGTGACACCACCATCTTCATCAATTGTCCAACACCTTCCCTTTGAAAACTCTTACGGCCACGTAAGCCTCCCCACCTTGTTTTTTTTTTTTTTTTGGTTGGCTTTCCTCCACCTGCAGCATCCATGCATGCAAATTTGCTTTTCATGATTTCCATGTATAAAGTTGTTAAAAAAGGCACACGCATATCAATCAATGTAAATAAATTCTTTTTTGATATAAAAATATCCAAATTAACTGAGGCATGCAATAATTTAAATATATTTCCTATTATTGAATAAAAACTATTATAATAAATTTTATGTCTGCTCAGCCCAAATGTTTTTAACACTTATTATCAATGGAGGGCCGTCAAATAATAATTTATTAAAAATGATCAACTCAAAGTGGACGAATCTCCTCTTAAAAAAGACCTCCTTTTCTTATGAAAACAAAAAACTTTTAATGAGCCGAAGCCGACTCAAATAATATCCTTTATCATATCTTAAAAAAAAACATCTTCATAGCCTCCATTTGTTATTGCAATCTGAACAAAGATAAGTTATTATTTCTTAAAGAATATTATTTTAATTTATTTTCAGGTAAAAAATATTTTGAAAACATAAACTTTTAGTGTTCGTATGGAAAAAATGGCGGGCTGCTAAGAATCTTAGGAAAAATCAAGGGGACAGCTTTGTTTAAGTGAATTTGTGTACATCTCACCGATCGAGCAGCCTGCCCACTTTCTGTGCCAACATCGTATACAAGGTCATGAGTGGGAGTTTTTGAGGCAATGAATTGGAACAGCTCTTGAGGATAACTGGCCTTGTCTCTGCATATTGTTTTGCCTGATTAACGAGCAATTCTGCCATTTCTTCCTTTTCGTGAGCTTGTTTTGCTATTTAAAATTGGTTGTGATTGGCTAATCTTGCTCCTCTACCATTCATATATCTATCATTTTTCAAAAATATATTAGCAGGCTGGAGGGAATGAATAACCAGTTCTATTTGTAACGGGTTAAGGGGTAGCCAAACAAAATAAAGTTAAAAAGTTAATTACGTCTCCATCTTTTTCAACACCACAGTGTATTTTTGGACAAAAATACACTAAGACTTTTTGCTACTACCATTCATATCCTATCCTGTCTCTCTCTAAATTGATTTCTCTTAACCCTAGCATTTCATTCTCTCATCCATTGTTGCTGCTGCTTCTGCCGTCACAAGAGAGATCTTCAAGGTATGTCAAATTCCTTTCTTTACTCTATCTCCACTTCCCAGTCTTTCTCTCCATTTCGTATGCACAAGAGAGATCTAAAACGGCTGCTGCTTCTGCCGTTTTAGATGCTAAACCTTTAAAACCTGTGGATAGGACGGTATCATAATTTTTATTCTTATTTTTTTTCCTAGTGGTTGTGGAATGGGCTTTAATCACGTGTATTTTAGGAGAAAAAAAAAACATAATTGGGATTCGCAAAAATAGTAAGTTATAAATCTCTTAAGAGCTTAGAATAATCTTATTTTAGTTATAAATGTTTATATTAAATTGTATTGACAATATTTTAGCTTTATGTTTAATTATGTGTGTAGTAAGTAAATTTGGATCTTAACTTATCATGTGTTTAGAATGTTTATATTAAGTTTGCATTTAAAATATTTTAGTTTTATATTTAATTATGTGCTTCTAATATAAGTTTTGTTTACTTTATGTAGCGGCATTTTCTAGGTCCCATGAGCACGCAATATAAATTTAATTGATTTTTTTAACAAAGCGAGTGAAATCTATGTATTCTAGTTTGAATTTATATAGTAGTGATAATATGTATTTTATGTTATTGAATTAGATAAAAATATAGCTTAACATTTTGTGTTTTTTGAGTTGGAAAAATGTTTTGAAACTTCTAAGAAAATAAACTTTTTTAATTGAAGATGAAAAAATAATAATAAAAAGAAAACTAAAAAAATGAATATAATAATTTGGAAACTTTGAACTACATCATTTAAAAAATAGCGCTAACCATAGTTTTAAAGCCTGACCTGGCTAGATGGGTCAACCAGGAATCCGAGTCAGGTTAAAAAAATAAGAAAATATAAAAACTTGAGTAATCCATTCAAGAACTTGAGTTGACCTCGTGAATTGATTAAAAACTTGGTTGCAATCCATGGACTTTTTTTTTTTTTGCTTTGTAAATTTTTTTTACTATCAACCGGGATGACATGATGATCTTGTTCCAACTCGCGACCTGAATCTTGAGCTGAATCAACCACCATGTCAGGTTTAAAAATTGTGGCTCTAACCTACAACAATGGCTGATACACATCTAACTGATGTAAGGATAGACTTGAGTCCACCTGCAATAGCTCAAGTACAAGAAAATTCTACAACCAGCGAGGATGCAATAGTTTCACTTCCTCTGTGGCTTAGCGAAATACTGGACGAGTACACAGAGTCTGAAAACAATCGAACGGAAGAACCAAACATTCCTGAGGTTCCAGAACCAAACATTCCTGAGGTTCCAGTTAAACTCAAGGAAAAAAAGAGAAGATGTTATAGACCCTTGGCGGTCTCAATTGGTCCATATCACTACTCAGATCGTGAGGGAAAGCTTCAACAAGTGGAGAAACTCAAGTTTCGAATGATGGTCAAGTTTGTCGAAGATAGTGAAGCACCGATACAAGACTTCTACTTCAACGTAAAAGAGGAGCTACAAAAAGCGAGAGGATGCTACCATGAGAACATAACAAAAAACTTCAATGAAGAGCAATTCATCAAGATGATGTTTATTGATGGCTGCTTCATTCTCCAATTCATGCACTGTCTGGATGGTGAAAGTGAAAAATTGGAGATGTCAGATAGACAAATTTTTCAGGTGAAACGAGACTTGTTATTATTGGAGAACCAACTTCCTTTTGCAGTCTTGGATTCATTGAGGGAACAGAGGTATAAGAGTTTAAGCGAATCGAATGAAATCATCAATAATTTTCTCTCTCTTCATATCCGCTCGTCCGGTAAACCAATGAAAAAATGGGTCCGGATAGCCTTAACTGCATTAGGGTTGGTTATGATCCCAATCTTATTTCCTTTATTTCTTATATTTCTTATAATCAGTTTTTGTTGTGTTTGTATGTTCTGTTATCAAGGGTTATTACGTACCTTGGCAACTTTTGTTGCCCCATTCCTCAATGTGTCTTTGGATTGGTCACCACCGCCAGGGAAGACTCAGCCTGACCATCTTCTTCAACTTTTATATTACAAGTCCATGTATCACTATTCCAAAAGAAACCATAGAAAAGCCCAGCCAGGAAGCCAGGGTCATGGCTTGTATTATTCCGCCAAGAATCTTAAGAAGGTGGGAATCCTTTTTCGGCCGAGATGGACTACTGGTGCTATCACCGATGTCAAGTTCAAGTCATCAGTTTTATCCGGAAAAGTTGAAGTTCCTCCAATTATCATAGATGAGTCAACCAAGTCCCTTCTCTTAAACCTGGTGGCCTATGAATCAGCTGCTGCTCTTGAACAACTTTGGGTCAGTTCATACATATTATTCATGGATTCTTTGATTGACGATGCTGAAGATGTGGAGGAGCTTCGATCTAATGGCATAATTATCAATTATCTCGGAGCCGACCAGAAAGTCGCAAAGCTCTTCAATAATATGGGAAGATCCATGACACGTGATACATATGATACTGCTGCTTATAATGATGTCAAAATGGCTATTAATACGCAGTGTGAGAGCACAGTGAAAAGATGGGTGTATGAGTGGAAGACAACTTATTTTAGTAATCCCTGGACCTTTATTACAGTTCTTGCTGCATCTTTTGGATTGGGCCTTACTGCCACTCAGACCTATTATACAAGATTCCCACCCAAGTAGATGATTACTGCAAATGCATCAACTCTTGATTTCCGTGTAGAATCTGATCTATTGGTGTTTGAGTCTATTTCCTATGGTATATATTTGTTAGTTTCGTTACCTGTAACATGTTAATTTTGAATTTTCTTGAGAGAAAATTAAATAAACTAGTTATAACTATTATGTTTGGTTTAATAGCACTGTCAACTAGTATTTTTTCATCTTGTATTTTTTTTCTTTCAATTGAATCCTTCAGGATTTGATTGATTATAAATTAGTCTTTATAATTTATTTTTATTTGTTTTCTATGAGATTGTTCTAGTCTCATATAAATATTTTGATATTTAATTGGTGCTCAATACTATGAGCTTCTAATTTTGTTATCGTATTATTTTGAATAAATAGTTATAAAAGACAACGTTGATATACCAGTAGAGTCCATGATCTATTTTGTAGGTTTGGTGGGTTAAACTGCTAATCCTGGGACATTCCAATAAATCATCGTTTTAATACTAAAAAAGATATCATCTTCTTCTTTTTTTTCAAAATCAAATCATGTTATTACTAATTATCTAGAATATTTTAGGATCATCAAGTTAGTTGGGTCATGTTAGGACAACTCTAAGGAATTAATTATTATTTATTTGCATGAACAACACCTTTAAGTGGTTGTTGATCCTACAGTTTTGTTTTGAACCAAAACTTATTTTTGCCAAATCATAATGATTCATTATTTTCTAAACTTATCAATTTAGACTTATCAATTTATGCTAAGAAACTTATATCATTGTTATATGTGAAATAAAAATGAACAAAATAATTGGTGAATGATTTTTGATATTTTGGTGGAATTTTAATAGATTATTGTAAACTTGTTATAATATTCTTTTTTTCATTTTAAAAACATGAGGAAATACATAATTTTTTGTGAAAATTTATCTAGGAATGTTTTTAGGATTCAGTCATATGCACGAAATAAAAAATATTTTTTTATATATATATTTTTCAAATTAGGATTTTTTATTTTATTTTATTAGAAAGTTAAGAGAAAATAAGATATTTTGTACCGAATATATATATTATAGTGTAGGTCTATCAACCGATATTGAACAAAATTAGTGAAAATCATGTGATGGAATCAATGTTTTTTGAAATGACTTGAAAATTTGTTGGAATGTTTTTCCTTTTAAAAAAATATAATTTTAATATTATATTGGGTTAGGCACAACGCATCCAACTGGACCTGCCCAACAAGCTTTGGGTTTTGGGCTGCTGGTGGCCTAATCAGAAAATTTTACTGGGCTAGGCCAGACGAGCCAGCCTATAACATATCCACTGTTCACTCATGTGAGCAGGAGGACAGAGGAGGAAAGGAAGAAGGTGGAAGAGGAGATTACCATTCGTGGAGGGTTCAGGCGTGATAGGAGGACTCCACTGGTGTCTGTGGAGGAGCTGGTGGAGGTAATGGTGGCTGAAGTTGTCCGGAAAAAGAAGATGTTGCAGTGGCGGCGGCGGAAAAGGAGGTAGATGCAGCGGTTTTTGTCGCCGACGAGACAATGGATGGGTGAAGGAGGTTTTCTGCCACCTTTCACGATGTCGGTGAGGTGATTACAAAGTAAAGAACTTTAGAGAGAATAAAAAGGAGGGGGGGCTACTTTTTTTTTTTTTTAATTGTAAGAACAGGGTCTGATTTATTTCCTAAGTGGAAGAGGACAATCTTGTTTTGTTTCAACTCTTGAATCAATCCAAAAACATTTCAACTGGCTAAACTTATATACTTTAAAATTGTTTAGTGCTCAAAACTACTTGAATGCATATGACAGTTCTAAAAATCAATGCTAAAAAATCTTATGTAAAATCCTTTAGCTAAAAAAGAAACGTGAAGGAGAAAAAGTTTTCGCAATTTCTTCCTTTCTTCCATCTGATAGTGCAGTATTTATATAAATAATATAACATTCAACACAAATTAGCTACCCGCTCTACCCATATCTTAAAGTAAATCTTTCAAGCATATCTTTAAATTCTATCCCAGTCTTTCGACAAAGAATTTCTTTCCGAGCTTTATTCTTTTTAAAAAAAAACTCTGTCCAGGCTTGTCAAGAACAAAAATAAAACGAATGAAAAACACATTTTGCAGCAAAAGTTTGTTCTATTTTCTTTAATTTTCTTGCACTTTGAGCATGGAACAAACTAATCTTTACGCATTTCACATTTATTAGTGTTACAACCTGCAAATTTGTAAACATATATTCTTCAAGACTTATCTGAAACTTGGACTGCCTACAAGTACTTGGGACTTTTTAATAACACATTCTGTAATTTGTGCATTGGAAAATGATAATCGGACATCATAAATGAGATAACAAAGTAAGAAATTAAGCAGAAATTTTTTGATTTTGCAAGCCTTGTGTAGTATTTTGACAAAGTAATCATTATCTAATGACAATTTTCATCTGGTTTATTCAGTCCTGTCACGCAACCTACCACTTTAATTTGATGTCAAGAAACTTAACGTTAAGTTTGATGTTACACCGCAAATTTTATCGCTGAAGCTGTCAACAGTTGAGGAACACATGTTTTGGACAAGAGCGAAATAGTTAAAGCATCAAAGCTCAACTTCCAAGTAAGGTAAGATTCTAGTTGCTAACTTGGTATTTAACAGATCCATCGTGACCTGTTCGTGATATGCATTGGAAGTGCAGATCATAAATTCTTTCGTTTACAATATCCTTTGTTCAGTAAATATCTGTACTTCTAATGGGAGAAACACACATTATAGTCCCAGAAAATAATAATTGGTTGGGATCCATAATGGGCGTTGAGCGGAGAGAGACCATGAGCCATCAGCAGTGGGATAGAATCGAACAAGAAATGTTACGAACCCATGGTGGTCTCCATCGGTCCTTACTACTGCGGGAAGCATGATGACTTCCAAGAGATGGAGAAGTTTAAAGTCAATATGGTACGCAAATTTGTGCAACAGAGTAATAAACACATTGACGAGTTTTACAAAACCGTGGTAGATGTGGCTGAAGAGGCGAGAAGATGCTATGTTGAGGATGGATCAGTTGAACTCGATGACATGACGGAATTCACCAAGATGATGTTTCTGGATGGGGTCTTTGTCATCCAATTCATGCACTGCCTACTTTATGACCATGAGAATTTGAAGATGACTAGTCACGTTGCAGCTTTGGTTGCACGAGACATGCTCTTACTAGAGAACCAACTCCCTTTTCTAGTCCTCAGGCCATTGATGAATTTGAGGTTCTGAGATGAAGTAGGGATGAAATTGATCAAAGATTTCACCAAACACATTCGAGCTATGCCCCGTCAACGAGACTCATGCAGGAAAAGGATATCAAAGTTCTTCCGCAAAACTATTCTGCTAGGAGCATTCAATACTCCAAAAGACACAGCAATGGAAGAGTACTATGGTGCCAGCCATCTCCTTGAACTCTTTCATATGCATTTTCTTGATAAGAACGCCCCAGTTGATAGTTCAAAGACATGCTTGTATCTTTATCATCTTGCGATGGAGCTTAGAAGGGTGGGAATTCATTTCAATCCTAGCAAAACAAGTAAGTTCACTGATGTCCACTTCAAGCCAACATGGCTAGCTGGGAGACTCCAAATTCCTCCACTAACCATAGACGACTCAACCAAGTCCTTACTTTTAAACTTGGTTGCCTATGAAGCATGCCTCGGTGACAATGACAAACTGTGGGTCACTTCTTACATATGCTTCATGGATTCACTGATTGATCAGCCTGAAGATGTGAGAGTGTTGCGGTCACAGGGTATACTCCTCGTTACCCTCGGACGTGAAGACGAAGTCGCGAAACTCTTCAATGAGGTAGCCAATTATTTGGTGCCCAATCCCCGTGCATTCAATAAAGTTAAAAAAGACATCGAATCACATTGTAGGAACACCTTCAAGCGATGGATTCTTCATTACAAGGGTCCCGTTTATACTGTGATTTTTAAGTATTCTTTTATATTTGGCCTCATTATAAGTGCCCTGAAGTACGTGAAAGTCTTTCCAGCGCAACCCCTATATGGTGTCTGCAGGTTGCCAGACAATAACAGTACCCTATTCCCGTAACTGCTGCGTGCTTGATATGTAGTGCTTCTATACCATTCATATTTTAGCACTATAATTGTTGTGGTAAAGTGAGGATAGGAATAAAAGCTTTGAGAGAAGCTTGGAAGAAATCTTCACAGTTTGCTACCTGGCTATCTGTAGCTGCTGCTGTTTCTGATTGTGTTTTTTTTTTTTTCAACTGCCATGTAATTTCTATTTTTTATTTCTAAATAAATTCAAATATTAATTCACAAAAAAATGTCAACGAAATTGGAGGATTTACAATCTCTGCTGTAATTTACCCTTAATTTATTTTTGAATGAAAAATTGAGCTTTTAGTTTCTTTTCAATTTTTCTCAACTAATATTCCTTCTTGATGTATATCATTTCTGATATGGGTAAAATTCATCTCGGATTATGTAGTAAACCCACCAAGTAATGTTCTTGAGCTTAGCTAATTGCAGTCGTCAAACATTTTAAATTTTGAGCGAACTTCATAAATACCCTCCAACTTTATAGACAAACACAATTTTACCATCAAACAATTTTGATATCACCTTCAAGACTTTCACAAATTCTCATTCCCTTCATCCATTTTAAGTCATTTCGAAACAAAGTATTTTATATCCATGTAAAATGAAATCATTTGGTGGAAAATTCAACGGTTTTCGTTAATTCCAGCATAAGTTGTAATTGAAGGATTTGTTGATTCTGAAGAAATTTCTAAATATCAACAAAAGAATTTTCCGTCCCAAGCTTTTTCATTAATTTAAAAGGAAAACAAAGAAAAGAAAAGAAAAATCTGGCTGGCACACATGTTTCACTCTCTAATGGCTGTAGATCAGGATAAAGTTTATTCTGTGCTATTTAAACTTTGCTTGAACTTTGGGTATAGAACTTACCTTTCGTTATATTTCCCATGCATTTCACACGTGCATCCCTGTCTAACACGATGATGAACCATGGCAATTTTTTAATCCAAAGTTCAGCCAAACTGGGATTTTATTCTCAACACAGTTGTGCAAATATGTTGATTCCGAAAGGAGTAAAATTTGAGCAACTTGTTTAGTACAAAAAAGAGAAGACACATTCACTACAAGAAAAGAGGGTTGTTTGCAACAGACAGATCCGTTGCAAACAACAAAGGAATCCGTTACTAATATTTATTAGCAACGGACTTTGCAACGGACGTGTTCCATTGCAATTCTGCGATAGCAAAATCGTGTGCAGCGGACATTCCGTTGCAAATTAAGTTGCAACGGACATTCCGTTGCAACCTAATTTGCAACGGACATTGGCAACGGATTGTCCGTTGCAAATAGCAATTAAATTTTTAAATTAATTTAACATGTATTTAATTTTTTAATTAATTATGAATAAATATTTTCATAAGTAGAATCAAGTCCTTGCACTTAATTAAATTCTTCGATTGGTTCCTAAATTAATTCTCAAACATAATTACACTTTTAAATTGGCCAACGATTAAATCAAACTAGCCCATAAAAAGATAATTATATCTTTCGACTTAATTTTACACAGATTTATCCGATAATAAATTACTTTAGCCTTGAATTTGCATTTTCTTTCATTTTTGGGCCCAAAAGAGGTACGATCGAGCTCTCGGAAACGTCCAGAATTTTCACCTTGATTTTCTGCCGACACCGGCCCTTTTTAATTTATTTTTTTGGTTATTTTCGGATAGTTTTGGGGAATAACCAAAAATTGGGTTATGACACTCTACATGTATTTTGCATGCATGTATTTATAGGTAGGAAGCAACCCTTCGGCTGTCCATTGCGTGCAGTGATGGGTTGCCTCTTCACCTGAACTTGCAGCCCTGTAGTGGCGTGCCTACACTGTGCAGTCACCTGAATAGTGCAGTCACGTCTGTGATGATTTTGGGAGAGGGTGAAAATACGATTTGGTCCCTAAATTTTTAATTAGTTCAATCGCACCCCCAATTGGTTTTAAACTTTTAATTTTATTCAATTGTATCTCGTCAAAATTTCAACAGCAACCTTAAATTTGCATTTCTTTTTTAGTTTGGTCCTTGGTTTTTATTTGTGCGATTTAACTCACAATTGACCATTAAACTCTCAATCATTTTCAATTTGATCCCTGATTTGCACCATTGGCTTAAAAAATTCAATTCGGTCTCCGAAAATTCCAATCTTCTCAATTGAACCTGAATTACGCTCAAGAACTTGATTTTTCATTGATTAAGCCTTAATAAAATTAATTTGACCAATTTAAAGTATAATTAAGTCCTTGCACTTAATTAAATCCTTCAATTGAACCCTAAATTAATTCTCAATCATAATTACACTTTAAATTGGTCGATGATAAAATCAAATCAACCCATAAAAATATAATTATGCCGCACGACATAATTTTTACACAGATATATCCAATGATAAATTATTTTTGTTTTAAATCTGTATTTTCCTCAATTTTTAGGGACAAAAGAGATACCATCAGACTTTCAAAAACAATCAAAATTTCCACATGGATTTTTCTAGTAACGCTGGCCCCTTTTATTTTATTTTTGTTATTTTTGGGGAGTAACTCATAAATTGAGTTATGACATATGTCATAAAAAAATATTAATTTAATATATTTTTTTAATATTTCTCAATAATTTTTATGTATTAAGATATCAAAAATTTTAAAAATTTATTTTTATATATTTTCACTTTTTTTTTTTATATATATATAAAAACAACTCTCACCACGATATTAAACACAATCACAACATTCAGAATGACCCTTATCCATTATCTACTCCAGCCGGCAGCCACATATAGTAGGTTGATTCTGGGCTCCATGGACCCTTGTGTTTATAAAATGTTTTTGAAAAAAAAAAAATTTATATTTTTTGTTTTAAAATAAATTTTTTAGTGGTTTTAAATGATTTTGATAGGTTGATTTAAAAAATATATTTAAAAATAAAAATATTATTTAGATGTATTTTTAAATAAAAAAAAAAACACTTTAAAATGCAATTTCAACCTTAATGGGGTCAAATAGATTAATCCTTGAAACCTAATAATTCAAGATATAGTTTGGAGCAATTTTATAATTATATCAATCATCAACACCGTTATTTAGGCAGGGGGAGGCCCCTTTTGACCAACACGAGTCGAAACCTATTGGAGCCCAGCCAATTTTGATGCTTCCATGTGATTTCTTCTTCTTGTAATGATCCCTCTTGTTAAAATATTATTACAATAATATATTTTGAAAAGTCAAAGCGTAGACAATGCATTAGTCTAGTACCTTAAGTTGTTGTAAGGAAAATAATATAGGGTATCAAAACTTTACTAAGAGGAAACTAGATATGATAGGGTTAGCGTCTTGGATGAACAGTTCAATTTCTTAATGCATTAGACAATGCATAGACAATGCATTAGTCTAGTCTTTTGCCTCTAACAGTTCTAAAAAATACATTGACTTTGCCAATACCAATTATATCCTATATATATATAGATATATCTCTTAACCCTACCATTTCATTCACTCATCCCTTGTTGCAGCTGCTTCTGCCGTCACAAGAGAGATCTCCAAGGTATGTCAAATTCCTTGCTTTACTCTCTCTCCACTTCCCAGTTTTTCTCTTCATTTCGTATGCACAGATGAGCTCCCGTTTTAGATGCTAAACCCTAAAAACCTGTGGATAGGACGGTATCATAATTTTATTCTTATTTTTTTTTTCCTAGTGGTAGTGGAATGGCCTTTAATCACGTGTATTTTAGGGGGAAAAAACATAATTGGGGTGCACAAAAATAGTAAGTTATAAATCTCTTAAGAACTCAGAATAATCTTATTTTAATTATAAATGTTTGTATTAAATTGTACTGACAATATTTTAGTTTTATGTTTAATTATGTGTGTAGTAAGTAAATTTGGATCTTAACTTATCATGTGTTTAATTTACTTGTTTAGAATGTTTATATTAAGTTTGCATTTAAAATATTTTAGTTTTATATTTAATTATGTGCTTCTAATATAAGTTTTGTTTAATTGATGAAAGATTGGGAATGCAGAGTAGTAAATTTTAGGTTCTGAGTAGGTTGAGGCAACAATTGATTCCATAGGGTTATTTTGAGTGCCTAATCGATCACTTTATAAAATGTGGCACATGGTTTAAAAGTTAATTGATTTATAATTAAATATAAAAGCACGAAGCTCTATGTCAAAATATTTAATTTTATATGTTCGGTGCAACATGAAAATATAATCTATATTTTCATTTAATATTTGTTTTCAAATAATAACCTTTAAAACTTTAAATTTATAGCCACTATTATTTTGTGCTATAAATTAATTTTAATTAAGAAAATAAGAATTGTAAGATTGTAACTTGTGAACATTTGGTGAATAAGATTTTTATATTATGTTAAGGAACTATTTCAATAAAATAAATTTAAAATGTTAAGTAAAGTTATAATATATAATTTATATTATTATTTAACAAAAACTATCCTATGATTTATATTATTTTTTTAACAATAACAAAATTTATCATCTTAAAAAATTATGCATTTCAAAATAAAAAAGATTTAACACTATTTATTTATTATTATACGACATTACAAAATACATGTAGATAGTATGCAAGTTTAAATTTATCTCTAATTAAAAAAAAATAGAATAAAATATTAATATAATTCTAAAAAAAATACATGAAGCTCACCAAACCTCGCTACCTGGATCATTTAGATAAGATAACCAAATAAAAGATAAAATGAAAAAAATATGATTTTCAATTATAAAACCAACCTTATGTTAGTCTAAACTAAAAAAAGTAGTCAATTTGGACTAAATTGCCAAATTTGCAATCCAGACCATGAGATTAAGATAATTTTATATAAAAAAACTGAAGAAAATCATAAAACTTATATTTTTTTAAATCCAATGTCAAAGGATGAGTTTGAAAAAGAAAATCACTGTAAAAAATCAACCCTAAAAATAAATAGATGTCAACCTAGGTAAACTTTTTAAACCTAGAATCATCATAAAAAAAAACTCATTTTTTAATCATTCTAATATTAAATGATGAAATTAAAATACAATTAATTTTACAAAGAACTAAAAAAAAAAATAGCAATTAAAATAATGAGGATTTTTTAAAAAATAATAATAAAAGGATAAAAAAATTTAGATTTAAGTTTGAAATTGAAAAAAAAAATCTACAAAAGAATAACAAAAGATAAATAAGTAATTAAAATAATGATGATCAAATTTGAAATAATAATAAAATAAAAAAAGACAACTTTGAATTATGGAAAGATCACCAATGCGTTTTAAGGAGAGGAGAGAAAAAAATGAAAAGAAGAAAGCTTTCAATCTTCATGTTGCGATGCTTCCAACATAATTGCAAGAGATGGTGTTTTGCTCCCGGAAGAAACTGCACATGCCGCCTATAACCAAGGTTGTCAATACCGTTTCGGTTATCGTTCCGGTTTTTCTATTAGAACAGAACGTTCCGGTTTCGGAGCGTTTCGGCATGCCGTTTCGGAGTTGTACTATTCATATATAATTAATTATATATATATATATATATAATTAAAATATTAATTTAACAAGCATAATTAAAATTCCAGATAAATTAACTTTAAATTATACAATATAAACATAGTCAAACAAACATAATCTCAAAATTAGAAAAAAAAATCACAAGTTAATCAAAATAAAGAGGATTTTAAGGCCGGAGCGGCATACCCGGAACGGTACCGACACGTTTCAGCCGGAATTTGGCCGGAATTTTCGGAATGGGCCGGAATGAAAACCGAGACAAAAACGACTCCGTTTCGTCTCGGATTTTTTAACGGCACAGAACGTTCCGGCCGGAACAGAACAGAATTGACAACTTTGGCTATAACACTGTGACTTTCATCACATTGCATGTGTTAGCCAATTTTAGTTTTCTATTCACTTAGTCCTTGTACTTGTTTTAGTATAAATTTGGTCCCTCAAGTTCTAATTACTCAATCATGTATATGTAGGAGTGGATGATGAATGCAAGTACACGAATTGCTGAATGCAATATATAGAAATAACTCAGATCTAAATTTTTTAGACACGGGAAGTAAAAGGTGCTGATTTTGTAAGACAACGGAGGAGAATAAGGAGGCCTTTTCTTGTACCAATTGTTGTCATTTGTAAGCTCAAAACTACTACTTATTTGCATATTTATGTGTTTTGTAGATACTCTGTTCGGTTGTTTGATAATGTTTTTAATGTTTGTCTCTCAGCTATTAGTAATCTTCGATCAAGCCTCCAACAACGGATGATCGTAGCTGGTGCTTCGCAGCCTGTGACTACAATGTCTGAACACATCTAAGTGAAATAAGGGTTGATCCATTGATCAATAAAGAGAAAGTGATTCAAAACAACCAACCTCAGGAGCTGAAGATGGATGAAACACTAGAAAATAACTCATCACAAAATAATGAGCGTTCTCTGTGGCTTGCTTCAATAATGAGAGAGGTTACAGAGGATGAAAACAACCAACCACTCTGGCCAAAAATTTCAAGAGTTCCCCCCAAACTTAGGAATGAAAATGAAGATTGCTACCGTCCTTTGGTGGTCTTAATCGGGCCTTATCACCATCCGGAGCATGAGACCACGCTTAGAGAGGTGGAGACTCTAAAGGTTCCGATGGCTCGTCAATTCATCTTAGATAGTGGAAAAGACATAGAACTCATATACAGTGAACTAGAAAAGGTTATCCAAACCGCAAGAGAATTCTACAACGAGATCGACATAACAGGCTTTGATGACGAGCAATTCGCCCGAATGATGTTTCTTGATGGATGCTTTATTCTCCAATTCATTTCTTGTGTTACTCACAATTACGAAAATCTAGAGGTCATTTATTTATATATATATATATATATACACATAATTAGTCTGACATATTTAAAAGAAAACAAAACTTACAAATAATAATTATCATTATTTTGAATGTCTTATCTATAATAATTAGAAAATTCAAAACCTAACAATATTAACAAAAATGCAATTAAAAAAAAGAATAAATGACAAAACAAAAATAAATATTATTAGATCTAAATAAATTATTTGACTTGAAGAAAAAAAAAAAAAGAGAGATAATAATAATTATTAATTTTTAAATAATCACCAACACAAATTAAAATCTAAACATTAAATAAAAAACCTTAATAACAGTGGAAATAAAAAAAATTGAAACAAAAAACTAAGAGCTTGTATATATAAACATGGATAGAAATAGGAACTATGTAAGAAATATATATTAAAAACATAAAGGAAATAAAACAAAATCCAAGATTAAAAGTATAAGGTCCAAAATGAAAAACATATATATAATAAATTTTATTTAAAGGATAAAATTGAAATAAATCTAAACATTGATACCGAAAAAATTAAATAATTTAAAACAAAACCGGAAATTAAATGAATGAGGACCGAAATGAAACTAAAATATATAATCAATTTGCATGGAAGGATAAAATTAAAAAAATCCAAAAGTTTGATACCTAAAATATTAAGGATTTATAATTAATTTGCATGGAAGGATAAAATTGAAAGAAATCAAAACTTTGATACTGAAAATATTAAGGATTTAAAACTAATCTGGAAATTAAAAGACTGGGGCCGAAATGAAACTACAATATATAATCAATTTCAACCGAAAGACCAAATTGAAACAAATCAAAACCTATATAAGAGCAAGAAGGACCATACTAAACAATCGAAAGATCAGGGACTAAAATGAAAATTCACAATAAACAGCGGTGTTGACGTGTGCTTGTGTAGGCAGGAGAGAGAAAAGGAGGGAAAAAATTTCCATTGACCATTGACACGTCTCCGGCCACCATGTCATCACACTCGCCGTACCATGAGGAAGATAAAATGGTTGAAAATCATTCTAGATATCGGATGGGTATTTTTGGACGCCGGAATACGCCGCTGGCGCCGTCGAAACACGCGTGAGCGTGGAAACAGACGGCGCGTCCAGCGACGCGCCAACAGTAATTCAGCTGAAAATATAATTAAAAATGGTAAATTACCGGGGTACCTCTGCAAATAATTCTTGGATTTTGTATTATATGGGGGTATATGTATTTGGCCATTTAAAAAATTTGAACTAACTTGGCCTTGTTTCTGCATATTGTTTTGCCTGATTAACGAACAATTCTGCCATTTCTTCCTTTTCGTGAGCTTGTTTTGCTATTTAAAATTGGATGTGATTATCTTACTCCTCTACCATTCATATAACTTTCATTTTTCAAGATATTGTCACATGATGGGCAGCGAAAAATATATTGGCTGGCCGGAGGGAATGAATAACCGGAGATGCGTTATCTATTTGTAATGGGTAGCCAATTTTGATGCTTCCATTTGGTTTGACTAACTATTATTTCTCAATAATTATGTGAACTAATTAAAGGTATATCATTTGATTTCTTCTTCTTGTAATGATCCCTCTTGTTAAAATATTATTCCAATAATATATTTTGAAAACTTAAAGCGTAGACAATGCATTAGTTTAGTAGGGGTAGTAGTCTTACCTGAAGTTGTTGTAAGGAAAAAAATATAGGGTATCAAAAATTTACTGAGAAGAAATTAGAGATGATAGGGTTAGCGTCATGGATGATGAGGGCAACAGTTCATTTTTTAATGCTTCAGTAGTCTTTTGCCTCTAACAATTCGGGCAACAGGTCATTTTTTAATGCTTCAGTAGTCTTTTGCCTCTAACAATTCGGGCAACAGTTCATTTTTTAATGCTTCAGTCAGTAGTCTTTTGCCTCTAACAATTCGGGCAATTTCTTGGAAGAAACCGTAGCATAGTTCCAAAAAATACATTAAGATGTTTTCCTAATAACTACTGAAGCATTAAAAAATGAAATGTTGCCCGAATTGTTAGAGGCAAAAGACTACTGAAGCATTAAAAAATGAACTGTTGCCCTCATCATCCATGACGATATTTATATATATATATACACCTTAACCCTGCCATTTCATTCTCTCATCCATTGTTGCTGCTGCTTCTGCCGTTACAAGAGAGATCTTCAAGGCAAGTCAAATTCCTTTCCTTACTCTCTCTCCACATCCTAGTCTGTCTTTCCATTCCGTATGAACAGATGAGCTCCCGTTTTAGATGCTAAACCTTCAAAATCTGTGGATAGTTTTAGTAATTAGCATTGCACAGACGATTATTGATACCCTTGGGGTGCATATTTTGCGTTGTCTTGATATATTGGACGATTTATTTCTTCAAGTTGCTGTTGGCTCCAGTTATGTAAAGAGCATAATTATCTAAGATATTATCATGAATTCTTTTATTTATTAAGAATATTATTAATTAATATATGGCATCATAATTTTTATTCATATTTTTTTTCCTAGTGGTAATGGAATGGGCTTTAATCAGGTGTATTTTAGGAAAAACAACATGATATGGGATTCACAAAAATAGTAAGTTATAAATCTCTTAAGAGCTTAGAATAATCTTATTTTAATTATTAATGTTTAAGTTAGTTGTTTAGAATGTTTTATTTTAAGTTTGCATTTGAAATATTTTAGTTTTATATTTAATTCTTTGCTTGTAATATAAGTTTTGTTTTTAACTTGAGGTTAATTTATATGTGGTGGTATTTCCTAGGTCCCATGAGGACGCAATATAAATTTAATTGATTTTTTTTAATAAAGCGAGTGAAATCTATGTATTCTAGTTCGAATTTATATAGTAGTGATAATATGTATTTTATGTTATTGAATTAGATAAAGATATAGCTTAACATTTTGTGTTTTTTGAGTTGGAAAAATGTTTTGAAACTTCTAAGAAAATAAACTTTTTTTATTGAAGATGAAAAAGAGAAAAAGAAAACTAAAAAAATGAATAAAATAATTCTATGTTACTAAACATGTCCTTAGTGATGCTCTTCTTCATTTCCAACCTTGTTGGAAACTTTGAACCACATCATTTAAAAAATAGCTCTAACAATAGTTTTAAAGCCTGGTCTAGCTAAATGGGTTAACCCGGGATCTGAGTTGGGTTAAAAAAATAAAGAAATCTAAAAACCTGAGTAATTCGTTCAAGAACTCGAGTTGACCTAGTAACTTGATTGACCTAATTAAAAATATGGTTGCAACCCATTGATTTTTTTTAACAAAGACATTGTTTTGTTTTGTAAAAAAAATAGTATCAACCAAGATGACATGATGATCTTGTTACAACTTGTGACCAGGTCAGATTAAAAAATTATGGCTCTAACTTTTTTCTTTAGCTGTTTGATAAGTAGAGTATGACTATAAATATTAAATACTCATCAAAATCGATTGATCCCTCTGTTACAAATTCAAATGGTCCTAGGTGACCAGTCTCCTCTCAATTAGCTCGATCAGAAAATAAATGCTTGCACATTTGTCTTCCATCAAATTATGGGTTGGTAGATATCAATAGGAATATTATTTTCAGCGGCTAATCGATCATATGGTAAAATGTGGCACATGGTTTAAGAGTTAATGGATTCATAATTAAATATAAAAGCACGATGCTTTATGTCAAAATATTTAATTTTATATGTAAGGTTCAACATTAAAATATAATCTATATTTTCATTTAATTTTTTTTTTCAAATAATAACTTCTTAAACTTCAAATTTATAGCCATTATTATTTTGTGCTTTAAAATTAATTTTAATTAAGAAAATAAGAATTGTAAGATTCTAACTTGTGAACATTTGGTGAATAAAATTCTTATATTATGTTAAGGATCTATTTCAATAAAATAAATTTAAATTGTTAAGTAAAGTTATAATATATAATTTATATTATTATTTAAGAAAATATATCCTATGATTTATATATATATATTTTTTTTAACAATAACTGAATATATCATTTTAAAAAATTATGCATTTCAAAATAAAAAAGATTCAACACTATTTATTTATTATTATATGACTTTACAAAATACATGTAGATAGTAGATAGTAGATAATATGCAAGTTTAAATCTATCTCTAATTAATAAAAAAGAATAAAACATTAATATAATTCTAAAAAAATACATGAAGCTCACCAAACCTCGTTACTTGGATCATGTAGATAAGATAACCAAATAAAAGGTAAAATGAAAAAAATTATGATTCTCAATTACAAAACCAACCTTATGTTGTTAGTCGAAACTAAAAAAAACAATAGTCAATTTGGACTAAATTGTCAAATTTGCAACTCATGCCGAGATAATTCTATATAAAAGAAATTGAAGAAATTCATAAAACTTATTATTTTTTTTAAATCGAATGTCAAAGGATGAATATGAAAAAAGAAAATCAATAAAAAAAAATCAGCCCTAAAAATTAATTGATGTCAACCTAGGTAAACTTTTTAAACCTAGAATCATCATATAAAAAAAACAGAACTCAATTCTTAATCAATTTAATGTTAAATGATAAAATTAAAATATAATTAATTTTACAAAGAACTCAAAATAAAAAATAAAAATTGCTATTAAAATAATGAGGATTTTTTTAAATAATAATAAAAGGATAAAAAAATTACATTTAAGTTTGAAATTCAAAAAAGAATTCTACAAAAGAATAAAAAAATAATTAAAATAATGATGATCAAATTTGAAATAATAATAAAATAAAAAGACAACTTTGAATTATGGAAAGATCACAATGCGTTTTAAGGCGAGGAGAGAAAAAATGAAAAGAAGAAAGCCTTCAATCTTCATGTCACACATGTAGTTCAAACACAAGATCATGCTGCGATGCTTCCAACATAATTGCAAGAGTGTTTTGCAATCGGAAGAAACTGCAAACCATTAAGTCAATTAAAAAAAATCCAAATCTTGTAGGATCAAATTAAAAAAAATTATTGTAATAAAAACAATCTGCCTAATTTTTTCCCCAGCCTATCCAACTTAATGAGAGAAAATTAAAGGGATTTAATATTTTCCAAATCTTAAAATCTAGTCTTCAAAATTTTAATTGCTTTAAACTAATATTTTTTTTTACCAAACGGTGAATCAACTAAGAAACTAAATAAGGAGCCACCTTGAAAGAAGAGGCCTTTTCTTGTACCAATTCTGGTCATTTGTAAGCTCAAAACTACTACAGCACTACTATTTATTTGCATATTTATGTGTTTTGTAGATATTCTGTTCGGTTGTTTGATAATGTTTTTAATGTTTGTCTCTCAGCTATTAGTAATCTTCGATCAAGCCTCCAACAATGTCTGAAACACATCTAAGTGAAATAAGGGTTGATCCATTGATCAATAAAGAGGAAGTACTGATTCAAAACAACCACCCTCAGGAGCTGCAGATGGATGAAACACTCGGAAATAACTCATCACAAAATAATGAGCGTTCTCTGTGGCTTGGTTCAATAATGAGAGAGGTTACAAAGGATAAAAACAACCAACCACTATGGCCAAGAATTTCAAGAGTTCCCCCCAAACTTAGGAATGAAAATGAAGAATGCTACCGTCCTTTGGTGGTCTCAATCGGGCCTTATCACATACCGGAACGTGATACCACGCTTAGAGAGGTGGAGACTCTAAAGGTTTCGATGGCTCGTCAATTCATCTTAGACAGTGGAAAAGACATAGAAATCATATACAGCGAGCTAGAAAAGGTTATCCAACCCGCAAGAGAATTCTACAACGAGATCGACATAATAGGCTTTGATGACGAGCAATTCGCCCGAATGATGTTTCTTGATGGATGCTTTGTTCTCCAATTCATTTATTGTGTTACTCAAAATTACGAAAATCTGGAGATGAGTGATCGGCAAGTTGCTGGTGTGAAGCGGGATTTGTTATTACTGGAAAACCAGGTTCCTTTTCCAGTCCTGCAATCACTGATGAGGTTGAGGTACGAAAAAAATGAAACTGATCATGGACTGAAACTTCTGAATGATTTTCTTTTTCACCAAATTCTCAACCCAAGAGATCAACCATTATGGACTCGAGGATTACTTTGGCCAGGAATGTGGCTCATTACCCTCCTGTTAATGTTTTACGTATCTGCTGTTGTGATGTTTTCCTGGGGCGTGCTACTAACAAGTACATGGATAGTAATAACTTTGCTGGTTTGGCTTATGAGGTTAATAGTAACGGTAAAGAAAAGGCTAGCTTCAGCTTCAGGATATAATTGGCAATTGAAGTCTGCTCAACAACCTGCCCATCTTCTTGAACTTCTACATTTTCTATTCATATGTTCTCACAAATCAAAAGTCAAGTCGCTTCCAAGAAGATATGGCCATTGCTTGTCATATTTGGTCACATGTTGTAAGAAAATCATTCCTGCAAAACCGGAGACAGTTGTTGCTCGAGAAAGCCGTGGCCATTACTTGTATTATTCTGCCAAGAATCTTAAGAAGGTGGGAATCCATTTCATGCCTAGCCAGACTAGTGGTTTGATGGATGTCAAGTTCAAGTCATCATTTTTCTATGGAACAGTAAAACTTCCTACACTTACCATTGATGTGTCGACAAAGCCCCTGCTCTTCAACTTAGTGGCCTATGAAACATCTGCCGCGCTCGATCAACTTCCGGTCACTTCTTACATATGTTTCATGGATTCGTTGGTTGATGATGCTGATGATGTGAAAGAGCTGCGATCAAAAGGAATAATTGTTAATTTCCTTGGAACTGACCAGCAGGTTGCAGATCTCTTCAATAATATGGGCAGTTCTCTGGAACCTGATACTAGTGTTTACAATGACGTAAAGAGAGAGATAAATAAGCAGTACGAGAGCACATTGAAGAAATGGGTAGCTGAGATGCAACAAACTTACTTTCGTAGTCCTTGGGCCTTCCTTGCGTTTGCTGCCGCAGCTGTTGGTTTGGCTCTAACCGCCACTCAGGTGTACTATACAATACACCCACCCCCACCCCCACACCCACACCCACCCCCACCCCCAAATTAACTATTGCAAGCGATAATGTAGAAACATCTATGGTTCTTATTCAACAGAATGTGTAATGATATTTTGTTGTTTTTGGAATGTAGAAACATGTTAGATAAAAAAGTATTTCTTGTCATTTATTTTAAATGTTCTGTATCTTTTTTCCAAGAATTTAATTTGTTTAATACTTGGAGTTATGAACTTATAGATAAGATATATTTTTGCTATTAAATTAACAGATTATTTTTCTTCTTTTTCATGTTCTGACTTTAGAATGGGCAGCGAAAAATATATTGGTAGGCTGGAGGGAATACAAAACCGGGGATGCACTATCTAGCTGTAATGGGTAGCCAGTTTTGATGCTTCCATTTGGTTAGACTAACTTTATTTCTCAATAATTATAAAGTACATGCAAGACTTTTGAATTAATTCAAGGTATATCCATGTGATTTCTTCTTCTTGTAATGATCCCTCTTGTTGAAATATTATTTCAAGAATATATTTTTCATTGAAAAACATTTTAAAAAGTCAAACATACACCATACCCATTCAGCCTAGTCTAATTGACTAGGTCGAGTATTGTTAAAAAAACAAAAACATCATGTGACTTAGCCCAACACATAAATATAATATACTATTATTATTACTATGATTATTGTTGTTGTACATTTGTGTTTAAAAAAAACAAAAAAAAAACAAAAGTTATTTCTTTCTACTGTAACAGTCATCATTTGAAACCATCACCGAACACAATAAAAAACCCACAGTAACCAAGAAACAATCTCTTTTTCATCGAGAAAAACAAACCCCTCTTGGAAATTCATAAGACTATGTTGTAGGGTGCTCAAATTCAAGTATAATATAATGTGTGTCTATATAAGTTTTAAGTTTAAAGATCTTTCACTTGAGGGAAGGTGTATTGGAGAATAATATAAATCATATTCTGGAGTCTCACTTACAAGTTTAAGTTCTTATTATTACTATATATTACAAAACAAATAAAAGGTGTGAGATTTATTCAAGTATAAGATAATGTGTCTATATAAGTTTTAAGTTTAAAGATCTTTCACTTGAGGGAAGGTGTATTGGAGAATAATATAAATCATATTCTGGAGTCTCACTTACAAGTTTAAGTTCTTATTATTACTATATATTACAAAACAAATAAAAGGTGTGGGATTTTGCACTGTACACACAGACTGTATTTACTGTGGACTGTGGCAGTGCCCAGGCGATTTTGCCCTTAATGAACCCGTGACTTTTATCTCTTCTCTGGGGGCCGTTTTCGTCTCTTCCTCTCACTCTCTTCACTTCATGTCTCTACTCGGTTCCTTCGGTTTTTGGCAGAGAGAACGACGGGCTGTTTGGCTCAGGGCTGGTCGGTCGGGCGAGGATGCCGGTTTGTGGGTTGGCTTCGGGTCGTTCTTGGTGTTTGATGAGGTATGATTTCGCCCCCTTCTTTGCGCCAATTTCTGGTTTCGACCAGTTTCTTTACATTGGGTTCTTCGGTTCGTGTTTTTTTTTCATTTTTTTCCCATCTTCTCCCTCGATTCATGTTCTTTTTGGTGTGGGTGTTCAATAATTGATTGTATTTTTGATTTCTCTGGTCTGGGTATTCAACAATTGGTTGGGTTTTTTTGGATTTCTCATTGTCTGTGTGTTCGGTTTTCTTGGGTTCGTGCTCAGGCTGCTTATGTTTGGTCGTTTGTGTGTGTTGGGGAGTGGGTTATTGGTTCAATTGGGTACGGGTTGGGTAGATCGACGGTTTGGAGCTAGTTGAATTCTCGGGTAAACTTAGTCCTTGGTTGGTTTCATTCTCGGGTGCTCTCAGTTTGGTTTGATTGGCTGTTATTTGTGTTGATTTGGGTTAATTGCTCTCGGTTTAGAGCCTAAAATAAAATGAATTGATTACTGATTTGGTTTGCGTTTGCTCACGCCTGATCACTGAATTTCTGTTTTGGTTTGCTTTGCTTTCTTCGTTCGTTGTTACTGTTCCAATCTGGTTTCGTTACTTCAATTAGTCCTGTTGCGCCATGTCACTTCACATTAATTAATTTGTCTGTGCATTTTGCAGGATGACATGCTTTTTTTTTTACTTCTTCTCTTTTGATCTTTGCCTCAGTGGACTGCGCCGCCTTCCTTCCTCTGTTAAGTCATTTTGTCATTGTCATTGTAATGTTTATCTTTGCTGTTTTTGCTGTTTTCTCTCCTGCATATTTCTCTTGCGTTTCGTTTCCTCTGGTACCTTCTTTTTTCTTCCATTTTTCTTCTCAGCTCTGCTTTGGATTTCTTGCGTCATTGATCCTATTTCTTTTGCTCTTCTTTCTTGAGGTTCTGGTCTGCTGCTTCTCACAAATTGCTGCAAAGACTCACCCTTTGTGTTGGTCATCCTACTTTTGAGGTTAGTTGGCTTTTTACGAAAATCTTTAAAAATCTTGGAATTTGTTGTGCTCATAATGGAAATTTTTAACAGTTAGTTTGCTCATTTATATTATGGTCGTAGGAATTTTTATTAGGAATTTGTTTTCAATAAACAGTTTGCTGATTTTTAATAAACAGTTCGCTTGCTGATTTTTAGCATCATGCTTAGAATTTAAATCCTGCTGCAAAAATAGTGCATATATATTTGTAAATAAAGATGTTTCCTTTCATGGAAAAAAAATACTTTTTCTAGGACAATTTTTAGAAAGAATTTGAACCTGCAATCAACACAACATTAATGTTGTCAAATGTACCTACAATATAACCTCTTAAAATATTTCAGTTTCTTATAATATAACCTGTATAAAAACATAGAAAAGACTTTTTCTAGGACAATTTTTAGAAAGAGTTTGAACCTAGAATCAACACTTCATTAATCAATGTTGTCAAATGTACCTAGAATATAACTTCTTCAAATATTTTAGTTTCTTATAATATAGCCTGTATAAAAACATTAGCTAACTGATAGCTTGAAAAAAGTTTTTAATCCAAGCCGCATAAAATTTGAATAGTTAGCTTGCTAATTTTATATTATGGTCGTGGGAATTTTTATTAGGAATATGTTTGGGTTGAGATTTTGCATTGTTGGCCTTAACTGGTTCTTAATAAACAGTTTGTTGCCATATTAAGCTTCATTGATGTATTATGACCATATTGCTTTAGAGTGATTGTTGTTTTTCTTAACAAATAGGATAAAAAGATATAACTAAGAAATTTATAAAACATATAGGATAAAACATTTGTTGCTGAATTTTGTTTTAGCTTCTACTTTCTTTCGTTATCTTTATAGACATCATCTCTCACCAAGCTCTTGGTAATTAAGATATTAATTGAATTGCAACATATTTAATATCTTTTTGAATCCTTTCGAAATTGAATTTGTTGCATATTATCAATCAAGAATTGCTCTTCCATCATAAGAAACCTATATATAGAAACAACAAGCACAATTTAAACAGGAAAAATGATGAAGCTTGGCAATAATTTTGAACTTTCAAGAAGTTTACCTTGAAATAGGAAATGAGGAAGTTATATGATGGAGGAAAAGAATGTATAATTTCAGAACAATCAAATTCATTTAGATCAATAAAATTCATAGCAACCCATCATCTTAGCGAATTGATCGACATTGAAATCGTTCCATAGGCTTCAATCCTTCCATGAGATTTCATTTGCATGATTATTTCATCAAGCATTTTACCGCCCACATTTTTAGGCTGCCATATTACATCAACATAAAGACTCTAAAAATGCTTTAGATAGTTAGACTATTTAATAAATCTTAATTTCAACTAAAATCAAAAGTGTTCTCCATTGCTTTAGTTAAAAAAGCTAAAATCATCTTATTTATGCAATGAAACTTGGTTGCTTATTGTGTTTCTCAATACAGAATAGTTCCTCATTATTACCCAAGCTCTTTTTATGTTCAAAAGAGTTAAGATCATCGTTATAACTTCATCATTTTAAAACTTTGACAACTCCTAATCCAAACTAGAGCTTTACAAAAAGAACGTACATCATGCTTAGAGTATCAATGCGGATTGAACTTATGTTAGATTCATGTGATCCTTCAAGAGGTGTTGCAATGTTCGATGTTAAATTAAATTTGATTCAGACTCTGGTTCAATCTTTATTAACACTTTATCTTCGATTGTTAGCATGTATATATTTATATATGTTTGCTTTATCTGCATTTAATTTGACTTTTTTTACATTTCACATGCCCATATTTAACAAGTTTTTTACGGGAATCTTAAAAAAGCTTGGAATTTGTGGTGCTCATAATGGAAAATTTTAACAGTTAGCTTGTTGATTTTTTATTATGGCCCTGGGAATTTTTATTAGGAATATGTTTGGGTTGAGATTTTGCATTGTTGGCCTTAACTGGTTCTTAATGAACAGTTTGTTGCCATATTAAGCTTCATCGATGTATTATGGCCATATTATTTTAGAGTGATTGCTGTTTTTTTAACATATAGGATAAAAATATATAACTAGGAAATTTGTGAAACATATAGAATCAAGAAGTTTACCTTAAAATAGGAAATGAGGAAGTTATATGATGGAAGAAAAGAATGTATAATTTCAGAACAATCAAATTCATTTAGATCAATAAAATTCATAGCAACCCATCATCTTAGCGAATTTATCAACATAGAAATCATTCCATAGGCTTTAATCCTTCCATGAGGTTTCATTTGAATGATTATTTTATCAGGCATTTTACCGCCCACATTTTTAGGCTGCCATAATACATCAACATAAAGACTCTAAAAATGCTTTAGATAGTTAGACTATTTAATAAATCTTAATTTCAACTAAAATCAAAAGTGTTATACGTTGCTTTAGTTAAAAAAGCTAAAATCACCTTATTTATGCAATGAAACTTGGTTGCTTATTGTGTTTCTCAATACATAATAGTTCCTCATTATTACCCAAGCTCTTTCTATGTTGAAGGCTAAAAAAAGTTTGGATTTCACCAATCCTCATTCAGAAAAAATGTAAGTTTCATTTTATCACACATATTTATATTTTCAAATTCAATACTTTTAATCATTGCAGAACAATTTCATGCCTTTCCTTTCATACATCACCTGCATTCCCTATAAATAAGCTTCCTTATACAATACTAATCTCTTTTCCTTAATTTTGCAGTCATCTAAAACAGAAATCAATCATTATCGATGAAGAAGATGAGCCACCAACTAAAAGGAACAAAGACAACCTTTCTCCACCATCAGAGGTCGCCTTGCACACCGATTATTTCTAAATATTTATGGTTTATTTATCAATCATTCTAAAAAAAAATTAATTTCTTTTAGGATTTTCTCAAATAAGGATTACAAATTGCAATTGAAGATTATAAGGCTTGACCTCAGTTTAATAATGATAGTTCTGCATATTTTCTATGTTAACAAGTTCAACTACCTACTTAAGACACATATGCATTCTTAATTTTTGTTACTGAACTTGATTCAAAATGTATAATGCATTCAATATATATACTATATGATTAGCTGTATAGCTAAGTCATACATTTTGTTGATTTGATTTCTATTACTAAACTTAACTTTAGATATATAATGGAATTACTAAACTTAACTTGATTGTGAATTTGATTACTTATGAACAATGCTGCTGCTTTTTGAACAATACAACTGTGGATGCATGATAATTATTAAACTTACTTCAAAATAATACAACCAATATATAGTTGATGTTTTTTGAAATTGATGTTTCTTTTTCTTATAGTTGCATACTGATGGTTTTTTGGCTTCTACTATTGATATTGTTGCCTAGATTATTTTTGTTATTGTTAAAATTGTGTATCAGTTGTTTTACTAGATCTTATGATGGAGTTTGGGAATGAATATTGTCCTAAACATATTCTAGATTGAATTATGCAATTGATTGTATTAAAAATGGATGTGATTGTAGATGAAATGTGACTCAAATTGTGTGCAGGTTGTGTTATGGATAACTTGGAATCTCCCGATATAGGGGAGACTCTGCCGAAATTTCATTAGAAATTTCGGCGATAGGAAAAAAAATTTCTCATGCTTCATCTACCCTTTTTATAGGAGGAAAGATTAAACAAATTAAACAAATAGGAGCAAAACATTTAGGGTTGTTACTGATAATGCTTCATTTTCTGCTATTCATTGTTTTCGTCTAAATGTTTATGTTAAATCTACTTGAGTTGTTTTATCGTTCGTCCCTTTCGCTTTCTCCAATTACATATATGTATGTATGTTTTATATTGCTATTTATTTGTTGTGTTGGTATGGAACAAATAAACATTGTTGCATTCAATTAATCTTGAATATTGTTGCTACTGTTTTTACTGTTAATGTTTGTTTTCTTTATAGTTACTCTCTCATGATTTTTTTACTTCTACTACTACTGTTATTGCCTTGAATTTTTCTATTATTGTTAAAGTTAATATTGTTAAAGCTGTTAAAATTTTCATTTGGAACTATACATCCAAGTGTCCCCTTGCTGTAATTTGGCATGATAGTTTTCCATTAATACAATTTATCCCCCAATAATTGCATTCTCTTCCTGTTTTTCCTTTTTTCTAATGTCTACAATGATTTTTACAGCATATGGTGTTAGTTTTTAATGGTTTCTTTACTGATTTGCTGCATTTGTTCTTCCATAATATTTCCTAGAATTTTCTATTTGATTACTTAATTTCTTCATCATTTCATTTATCACCTTGCGATTCTTATTTTTTTTAGGAGGATTAACAACAAAATGAGATGTCTCATTTCAAAGAAGGGATTTAACTTCGTTCTGCACCTCAACATCCCTTTATTTTGCACTGATGTACAAATTGTATAGTTTACACTCTTTTGTCATCTTTTGTGACACTACGTATATTCCAGAAGATGTAACCTATGTTTACGAAACAAGCACTTTTATGTTATGGTTCTGAATTTTTATACAGGCTGTATTATAAGTTTATCGTTATTAATTTGATTATATGATATTATATACACAGCAATGCCTGCGGCAACGCGCGAGCATATAGCTAGTATATATATAAACCGCGTGGTGTGTTTTGCTGTGGGAATCCACAGTAATACTTACTATTAATATATGTTGCCGACATCAAAGAGCGATTTCTTGAGGTAGCCGAGTTGGTCCAATGAAGCGCGACATTATCGCTGCCCTACGAGAGGGCGTGAGGTCGAATCTCACCCTTAGTAGGTTTCTATTTTACCCACAATATATTCACTATTGATATATATTTTCGTAAACCATGAAGAATATGTTGTGGTAACTGAGTTGGTCCGAAGCACACGCCAAATTTAACAACCCTAAGCGCCCGCGGGGGTTCGAATCCCACTCCTACAATATAATTTTTCGTTTCTTGCACTTTTTTTTATTACGTTTTTTTCTCTTTTTTTTAATTTTTTCCATAAAATATTTTTTTTTACTCGCAATATTTTTGTTCACTTATAGATATATTTTTTTACTTGTTTTTTTTATAATTCGGAGTGTCTAATCTAGCTTAAGCATATCATGATTAATCATCGAATCCAATTTTTGTTATAGCTTTTTGTTTTTGTTTTTGTTTTTGTTTTCATTTTTTTCCATGAAATATTTTTTATTTTGCTTGGAAATGTGATTGATTTTTTTAAAAAAAAATATTTTTTTGTTAGAAATATGTTAAAATAATAATTGTTTTTTAATTTATTTTTAAAATCAGCACATGAAAATTATCTAAAATCATTAAAACACATTAAAAATACAATGTTTGGACAGTGTTTGTTTTCTGTCTTTATTTATTCATTTATGCTTTTAGATAAAAAAAAATTCAATTCATTTTTTTGTAGGGATTTTATTTTTATTCGGTTCCGTTCTGAAATTTTAACTTATGTTAGTGATAATTTTAAAATTAATATTGCTCATTTTCCCCTTTTTTCTTTTGTTTTTGTTTGTTTTCTGTTATTTTATCTATTTTGCGGATCAAATAATTTTATGATTTTATTGTTTGCACAATAATAATAATAATAATTTTAGTGATTATTTTTTTATTGGTTTTTTTGTTAAAATATGATTTAAATTGAATTGTAAAATGAACTAATCTTAATACAATGAATTCAATAATTCAAATATCCAAATCTTCTTGCTTTTTTTAATGATGATAATAATATTATGTTTGTTACTTCGTTAAAAACTACTAAACATATAAATTTATATCAATTTAAAGTTCATATATTTTATAAAAAAAACTTGCCCTTTACAGTACTTCTGCATAGATTTATTATTTTGACTAAATTTATATTATAACAAAAAAAAACACACAATTAATACTTTTTTTTTTGCATTAAAAAAAATTTGGTGCCGTGTTTTTTTTCTAATTATTTTTTTCGATTAAATATTTTTTTGCTCGTTATATTTTTTTCTTTTTTTCTTTTTCCACTTATAGATATATTTTTTATTTGTTTTTTTATAATTGGAATGTCTGGGCTGGCTTAAGCGCACCACGATTAATCCTTGAATCTATTTTTTATAGCTTTTTTTTTTGTGTTTTTCTTGATTATTTTTTTTCCATGAAACATTTTTTATTTTGCTTGGAAATGTGATTGATTTTTTTAAAAAATATTTTTTGTTTAGAAATATATTAAAATAATATTTAAAAAAAAAACTATTTTTAACATAAGCACATGGAAATGATCTAAAAACATTAAAAAATTCAATGTTTGGACAATGTTTGTTTCTGTCCGTATTTATTCATTTATGCTTTTAGATTATTATTTCTTCGATTCATTTTTTGTCAGGATTTTATTTTTATTAGAATCTATTATGAAATTTTAATTTATGTTTGTGATAATTTTAAAATTAATATAGCTTTTTTTTTTCTCTTTGTTTTTTTTTGTGTGTTTCTGTTATTTTATCTGTTTTTCGGATAAGATAAATTTATGATTTTATTGTTTGCGCAATAATAATGATAATTTTAATGATTATTTTTCTATTATTTTTTTGTTAAATTGTTTTTATTTTTATTTTTATTTTTCAGGGTAATTTAAGGATTTTAATTGTTTGAGCAATAATGTTGATAATAATTTTAACTGTTATAGTAATAAAAATGACAGTAACATAAGGATGAATTTTTAATTCATGTTTTCATCTTTTTATGTATAGAAAATTAAGTACTTATTTTTTATTTGATTATTGCAGGTCTTTTCACAATTTATATTTTATTTTTAAATATGATTTAAATTGAATTATAAAATGAACTAATCTTAATACAATGAATTCAATAATTAAAATATCTGAATCTTCTTGCTTTTTTAATGATGATGATAATTTTATGTTGGTTATTTGGTTCAAAACTACTAAACAGATAAATTTATATCAATTTAAAATTCATATATTTTATAGAAAACTTGCACTTCACAGTAATTCTGCACAAATTTATTATTTTAACTAAATTTATATTATAACAAAAAAAACATATACAATTAATATTTTTTTTATGTTAAAAAAATATGGTATCGCCCATGACAAAACGCGGGTGCAATGGCTAGTATATATATATTCGGAGTTAAAGTAGAAGGAGGTAAGAGGGTAAAATGAGGGAGGGAAGATAGCTCTCACTGCTTTCTTCTTTAAATAACAAATGAATAAAAAATTAATATACATAGTAAACTGTTTTTGAACTGTGCTCATGTGTGCACTAAATTTTGTGCATTGTCTGTAACTCTCGTTTTTTTACATGAAAATGCTATCACACTCATTAAAAAAAATTCTAAAAAAACCAAGAAAAAAACTTTTTGGTCAATTTAAACTGGATTTTGTTTGATTATAATTTTTTTATAATTTTAATTTGTTTGTTTTTACAAATAAAAATCAAACCGAACAAAAATGACCATCCATAGACTCAACTTCTTGTATACTAGGTTTAAAGCGAGTTGTTTGGAAATTGTTATAACAGGAACTAATCAACTTTATAAGTCCAAAGAAAATTGTATTGCTAATAAAAAAATATAAATTTGATTTTAAAAAATATTGCTACAATAATATATTTAATCAATTTGAAGGATTTCAATCCTATTAGCACTCCAACTGAATTTGGCTTGAAGCTAAACAAATATCATGAAGGAAAGAAGGTGGGCAACACATTTTACAAGCAAATTATTGGTAGTTTGATGCATTTAACTTCAACAAGACCAGACATAATGTATTCTATGAGCTTAATAAGTAGGTATATGGAGAATTCAACAGAATTGCATTTGTTAGCAGCCAAGAGGATCCTTTGTTACTTGCAAGGAACTAAAGATTAGGTTGTTCTACAAGAAGGGTGTAAAGTTGGAGTTGTTTGGGTTTACTGACAGTGATTATGCAAGAGATCAAGATGACAGAAGGACCACTTCGGGTTATGTTTTTATGTTATGTTGGAAATTTCCATTTGTGTCCCTCATGACACACCCATGTTCTTGATCATGGGGATCAATTGATTGATCATGGGGATCAATTAATTGATCATGGCTAATTAATTTCTGTTTCAAAATTGGATATTATTGGTTATGGTTTTTGGTTTATCAACTCAACCTTTAGTATTTTTAAAGGTGAAAACCTTGTTGGTGGTGGAATAAAAATCGATGGTTTATTCAAAATTGATTTAGATCCCAACTTTGAAAACAATTATTTATCATTACATACAAACATTGGCATAAAAAGGAGTCTTATGAATGGGAACTCTATTTGGTTATGGCACAGGAGATTGGGACATATCTCCATAGAGAGAATCAAAAGGTTAGTAAATGATGGAGTTTTAAAAACTCTTGATTTTACTAATTTTGGTACTTGTGTGAATTGCATAAAGGGAAAGCAAACCAACAAGACCACTAAAGGTGCCAAAAGGAGTTCTGACATTCTTGAGATCATACATACTGATATCTATGGGCCTTTTCCTACTCCCTGCTTAAATGGTCAAAGATATTTTATATCTTTTATTGATGACCATACAAGGTTCATGTTTCTTTATCTTTTAAATGATAAGGCTGAGGCATTAAATGCTTTCAAGACCTATAAGGTAGAAGTAGAGAAACAAAAGAACAGGAAAATCAAGATCGTAAGATCTGATAGAGACGGAGAGTATTATGATAGGTACACAGAAAAGGGACAAATGACAGGTCCATTTGCAAAATTTCTTGAAGAGTAAGGCATTGTTGCTCAATACACAATGCCTGGCACACCACAACAAAATGGTGTGGCAGAAAGAAGGAATCGCACATTAATGGACATGATAAGGAGCATGATTAGTAATTCTAAGTTGCCTTTATCTTTATGGAGTGAAGCCTTAAAAACTGTTGTGTATTTATTAAACCGGGTTCCATCCAAGGTTGTTCCTAAGACACCTTTTGAATTGTGGAATGGATGGAAACCAAGTTTAAATCACTTACACATATGGGGTTGTCCTACTGAAGTGAGGATTTATAATCCAAACATGAAGAAATTAGACCCAAGGACAACCAGCGGTTATTTTATTGGCTATGCAGTAAACTCCAAAGGATTTAGGTTTTACTGTCCTTCCAATAGTACTAGAATTGTTGAGTCTATAAATACAAATTTTTTAGAGGATTCTGAACCTAGTGGAAGTGTTTGTCTTCAAATGATTGAATTTGAGGAAACATAAGAGTTGACCGAAATTCCTTTATCTCAAGGACGTTTGATTGTGCTCAAGGAAATTCAAAATGATTATCTTGAACCACAATCAATTACGAAACAGTCAACTCATGAGGAACAAGTTCACATTGAACCTACTCAGACTCTGCCAAATACAGAGCAAGTAGAATTAAGAAGATCCTCTATAATAATTAGACCTGCAATCTCTAGTGATTATGTTGTATATCTCCAAGAGTCTGATTTTGATGTTGGGCCTAAAGATGATCCAAAAACGTTTTCACAAGCCATAAGTGGAGAACACTCCACATTATGGATTAATGCCATGAAAGAAGAGATGGAATCCATGACTAAAAATCAAGTCTGGGATCTCGTTGACTTACCAAAGGGAGCTGTAGCCATAGGCTGCAAATGGGTTTACAAAACCAAAATTGATGCTTCTGGTAATGTTGAACGATGTAAAGCTAGACTTGTGGCCAAGGGTTTCACTCAAAAGGAAGGCATTGATTATCATGAAACCTTCTCTCCAGTATCTAAGAAGGATTCATTTAGGATAATCATGGCATTAGTAGCTCATTTTGATCTAGAGCTACATCAAATGGATGTGAAAACAACCTTTCTAAACGGGGATCTTGAAGAGGAGGTTTACATGAAACAACCTAAAGGTTTTGATGATAACAGTCAGAAAGCTTGCAAACTAAGGAAATCTATTTACGGACTAAAACAAGCCTCCCGTCAATGGTATATCAAATTTCACAAGGTCATTACCTCATATGGTTTTATTGAGAACCTTGTTGATCAATGTATATACCTTAAGGTCAGTGGGAGTAAAGTTATTTTTCTAGTCCTGTATGTAGATGATATTTTGCTTGCAAATAATGATTTGGGTTTGCTACACGAAACCAAAGGTTTCCTCTCTCAAAACTTTGAAATGAAGGATTTGGGTAAAGCCTCTTATGTCATAGGCATAGAGATTCACAGAGACAGAAAACAAAGAATATTGAAACTGTCTCAAAAGGCCTACATTGAAAAGGTTTTAGAGAGATTCAGACTGAAGAACTGTAACGGTTCTGTAGCACCTATCATTAAAGGGGATAGATTCAGTAATGATCAATGTCCTCGAAATGCATTGGAAAAGGAACAAATGAAGGATATCCCATATTCATCTGCAGTTGGCAGCCTATTGTATGCACAGGTCTGCACTAGACCTGACATAGCAATGGCAGTTGGAATGTTGGGTCGATATCAAAGCAACCCAGGATTGGAACATTGGAAAGCTGCAAAGAAAGTTATGCGATATTTGCAAGGAACCAAACATTACAGTTTGACATACAGATACACTGACCATTTGGAGGTGGTTGGATATTCGGATTTTGACTTTGCGGGATGTGTAGATAGCAGAAAGTCTACATCAGGATATATTTTTCTTCTTGCTGGAGGGGCTATATCCTGGAGAAGCAGCAAGCAGACTATAGTTGCTACATCTACAATGGAAGCAGAATTTATTGCGTGCTATGATGCTACTACACAAGCACTTTGGTTGAAAATTTTTGTTGGTGGTCTCAAAATTGTCGATTCTATAGAGAGACCAATCAAGATCTTCTGCGATAATCGTGCTGCCATATTCTTCTCAAAGAATAATGAAAGTGGAAGCAGAAGTAAACATATCGACATTAAGTACCTTCGTGTGAGAGATAATATCAAAAGGCACGAAGTGTTTATTGAGCATATAAGTACTGAATTGATGATTGTGGATCCCATGACTAAAGGTTTACCGGTAAAGTTATTTAAAAGTCATGTGGAACATATGGGATTGATTGATTCATTTTGTACTTAGTCTTAATTTTGTATATATATGTCAAGTTATTATAATAAAGTTTCTGCACATTTATTACTTTATCCATGAGGATAAAAATAAAGTTTGGACCCGAATAACTTATAGAAAGTTTATTCATAAAGTTTTAAATGCCCATATAGTACTTATTTAAGGGATATTTTATATGTAATACATGGAAGGGACGACTTATTAAATAATGGTCCTACCGCCATGATTCATGTGTAGTATTCCTTATGTGAGTGGGAGGATTCCATGATCATGTTAAAAGAACAGAACATAATAAGGAGTTTAGGTGTCATAAGGGTCAAGTGGGAGAATGTTGGAAATTTCCATTTGTGTCCCTCATGACACACCCATGTTCTTGATCATGGGGATCAATTGATTGATCATGGGGATCAATTAATTGATCATGGCTAATTATCTCCATGATGGAAGGAGAAAATTGGAAAATAAATTAGTGAGTGGGGTCCTTGATCTACCTATAAATAATAGCTTGTGTACTCCATCTATGGCTACTGGTAGGCATAGATCAGAAGGCTCCTCTCGTAAAATAATTTATTATTTTGTATTGTTGTTGCTGCTTTGAGAAAAGCTTGGTTGCTGCTGCAATTGGGAATTCATTTAATTTCGATACTTGAGCAACAACGGCTGGAGGTATTTATAATCTAAATTTTCGCTGCTATATGTATTTAGCATTCGATTATTTAAAATATATCTAACATGTTAGGCATGTGGTCTATTTCATGGTCTTTTAAGAAGCAAATTGTCACCTTATCAACTATAGAGAATGAATTTATTGTTGCCACAATTTGTGCTTGACAAGCTATCTGTTTAAGAAGAATTGTTTAAGAACTACATTCTAGAATATTATTTCAGTATTCCAGAATATACACTCTAACATTGCGGGCAAAATATATCCAAATGGGACCTGATCTACTGTTTTCCTATTAGAGTTGATCTATCCGGTCAATATAGTCCATAGCTATCAAATCTGTATTCAGTCTCTTCTGCATCAATCATTATGTTGATGATTTTTCCTAATATTATTCTCTAATAAGTACTGTTCCATCTCTCAGAATTTCGGAGCTAAACAATTCGACTCCCCATGTTCAAATCGTGGATGGAACCCTCAACCTTCTATCGAATACAAGAAATCACGTAGGGTGTGTGCGGGAGTGAGCCGGGTTTTGATTTTGGATGTGTTTTAAGAAACCAACAAGTTGGTATTTTAAGTGTTTTTCAATGGTTTTGAAATCAAAAATAAAATTATTTTTGAAAAACATCATCCATCACAATACACCAAATAACACATGCTTGAGAACAGATTCCTTGTAGGTAGAAAACTGGGATTTTATTCTCAACACAGTTTCGCAAATATGTTGATTCCGAAAGGAGTAAAATTTGAGTAACTTGTTGAGTACGAAAAAGAGAAGACACATTTCCATGGGAAGACAAGCAGCTAGCTTACTCTCTACTGCTTACTTTATCTTGTAAAGATTAAAGACATATAACGAAGCATTCCTGCCTCTCTTTATCCCTCCCTCGCATGTGACATGCTAGCCTGCAAAACTCGAATGAGGTTAAGTCCATTTCACTCTTGAAACACACAGACCAACTCGTACGCCAAGTATGTGCTCATATTATCTCTGCTTGATATCTATAATTTATTCTGTTTTCTCGAGCACAAAACATGAACTTTAAAAGCAGCAGAGAAAGTATGTAAAGCATCTAAGTTTGATTTCCACATAAGCTATGGTTCTTGTTTCCCATGTACAAGCAATTCCGGACCAAACTTCTTGTTCAATGGTATTAAAACTGTGTTTCAATTCTAAGCATCAATTCTTTTGCACATGTTTTTAAGGGATTAAAACATACAGTAATAGGGTAGTTAAAAAGATAACCAGTTTTTTTAATTTATTTTTTATTTCACACATCCATCACGTGTGCAGTTATTAAATATAAAAATTACTTCACACATCATCACGTGTGCAGCTATTTAAGAAGCAAAATGCCATATATGGCAGATTGGCAGGCATAAATAACTTTTGTAAACATTAGGGTATGCAAATTAAAGCGAAATAGAATCCAGTTCTCCTCCGTTGGATTTATTCTTCAAGATTTCAGAGTATACAAATCGAAGCTCATGTCCGTACAAATAGATTTCTTCTTTTGTTCCTTTTTCTTTTTCTTTTTCTTTTTCTTTTTCTTTTGTTTTGCATTTTGGAAAGTGGAACGACCGAACTGCAAAACATAAACATTTTTTTTTTACTATCCACGTGTCACTTTCAGAATAATCATTAGGAAAATAAAAAAATTGAGATTAAATTGTGTTTATTTATGGAAAAAACGAGAATCAAATCGAATTGAGAAAGACAAGTTGGTGAAATATTTCTCAAAGACATATTCGTGATATAAAATAAAAAGATGGATTATTTTTTATATATATTGGCATTAAAATGATTAGGTTTTTTTTTACTTAATAGGATAAGGACCTTCTTACTAGGAAGACCTTTTCTTAAAAATTACATAGACCAATGACTAGAAATACAATATTTTCGTAGTTTATATCAGACAAGTAAATAATATAGATTATCTAAGGTAAGATGTATTAGGATGCTAATCGCTTCTGTTTATCCAATTAGTTATCTTACCTAAATTTAAGACCAATTAGGGTTCCTATAAATTAAAATACTACGTGGTGACTCTCATTTTATTTTTTCTACTAATAATGGATAAAAATATCTTTGTCTTTTCACTTATCTCAATCTCGACCATCCTAATCTGGGACGATGATCGCGGTGACACCGTATACATGCAATAAATAAGATGCAAAATTCTAATAGTTAAACTATTTTTAGGTTTTAAAAAAAGATTATTCAACTCACAACATATAGCATAGGGCGGCAAAAAACCTAGTATCATAACTAATTAAAAATAGAAATTGCTGTTTAGCAATGGTTGATAAGTGAAGAGAAATTTAGCAAGCATAGCTATTTAACACGCAAAACGAACTACATGGCAAATTGGTAGGCATATTTAACTTTTCTTAAAGATGATAAGATTTAAATGTTTTATTTAATTTTTAATGGAAGTTCTAGCGAGTCTTTAGGAATTTGTTATTTGATATAGTGACTGAGAAAGTGTCTTGTTTGTGATACTATTTTATATGTCGTTAACTCAATTCAAAGGTCTAGACATCCATTTCTATAAATTTGTGATCATCAAAGTAAAATAAATATATTTTCAATTCCAGCAGATAAATTCAATGTCCCTTAAAGCTAAGGGGAATCAAAGAGGTTATGATTAAATTAATTAGATAAAGCTTTCTAATCAATTTCTTACCATTAAGCATGTCACACCCTCCGCTAGGGCATGGCGTCGCAACAACCCTTCCCAGGAGTGGGTTCATGTCAGGGATTTTTTTTGTGAAAAAAAGAGTCGTCACCTAGTATAATGGTCACTAGAAAACCTAACTGGTCTTTTAGAGATTCTAAGGCAAGACATTAGTTGTGTAAGGGGTAGGTTTTAGCACCCCTACCTAAGGTAAATTGCTTGGTGTTTTGGGTTGCCTTATGATTGCTATGATGTTTGTTGTTTATCTAATCAATTTTTCTAGGATAGGTTTGCATATTGAATAAACTTGGGTTCAAACTCTAAAAGGAAGTACCCTTGGCCAAATAGATTATACCTTTAGATGTGTCTATACAGTGCTAAAGAGAGTTGATGCAGATTTCTTGAAATCCGTATTTGATAAATTTATGACCTATGAATTAAGAGATAGTTAGGATAGAAATCTAAAGAGATTCAATGGGCTTAAAAGGTCATTTCCCTTTAATATTTCAATGGGCTTATCTTGACTCGTAAATCGCAAGGAAAAGGAACAAAAATTTAGAAATCTAAGGAAATTTTGAGCATTTTAAAAGTCTATTTTTGCCTTAATGTTTTATACTTACGTCTCGTAAATTGTGAAGTCAAAAATTAAAATGCACCTAATTATAATTAGGGTTTCTGTCAAAGATATGTGGATTAAATAATAATGATTTTTAGATATTTTTATGGCTGATATGATTCTCTCTTTCTCTCTCTCCTTAAAGCACGTTTGCGTCAGTAGAGGGCGGGTCATATTATAAAGGGGGTAAAATCACCAAAGTGGAACATTCTTCGGCCAAAAAAAGGGTCATGTTGGCAACTTGCTGTTAACTTCCTAATTTTCTAGCCGGAGCAAAAAAAATAATTAAGCTTCATTGTTATATCAGTCAAGGAGACAAATCTGTCTCAAGTATATCCCTTTCACCTCATGAATTTTGTCATCTTAACAGAATCATTTATATCCCTATGTCAAGTTTCGTCTCACTCTTTCTTCCAATCAAGATCTCATCCTTTAGTTAAATTAATCAAAATCCCCCATGCCCCACTTCCAAGCAAGGTAAGATTCTTCTTCCATTCTAAATTTGTTTATCGCTATAAATGAATACATGTTAACGTTATGCTGAGTGAACTAGAAAAAAAGGCCCTTCTTTAGTAGTATTGTGTAGTCTATACTAATTATGGCTGATCAAGAACTAAATATTTTAATCCCGCAGGAGGCAAACTCACATTTCTCGTGTGGATCTCAGGATTGGCTAACATACATCATCACTGAAGGGCAGATCAAGAAGGGCAACAACCAAATGCAAGTGCCACATATTCCAAAGGTTCCACGTTTGCTTCGACAGATTCAATCGAACCAGACATGCTACGACCCCTCACTGGTCTCCATTGGTCCTTATCACCACGGAAAGCCTGATCTCAGGGATATGGAGATGCTCAAGGTAACATTTACGTCCAAGTTTGTTGATGATAGTGGATTATCCATTCAATATCTTTACGGCAAGGTGGCAGAGGTGGCAACCGACGCTAGAAGATACTATGCTGGGGATTCGACAGACGAGTTTGATGATGAGAAGTTTACTCAGATAATGTTTCTGGATGGTTGCTTCATTCTCCAATTTATTTTCTGCTTTTTGCACAGGCCTGAAGATCTAAAGATGCCTGGTCACCATATAACTTTGGTTAAAAGGGACTTGTTGTTGCTAGAGAACCAACTCCCTTTCCAAGTCATCTGTTCATTGATGGATTTGAGGTTCGGAAAAGGGGAAGCAGGAGGAGGTAATACACTGATCGACGATTACATCAGGCACATTCGTGCACTTCCTCCTCGACAAGAGTCATTCAAGGAAATGATAAAGAAGTTTGTTGGCAAATGTAGTTGGAAACAAGCTCACAAAATGTGGGGAAATGAAGAAACTGAAGATGACCAGCCTGCCCATCTCCTTGGACTTCTATATACCGACCACATCAACATCAACAAAGAAGCCTGCAGCAATTGTTCTAGAAGAAGCAGTGATTGGTACTCTTATCGTTCTGCCAAGGACCTTCGCACAGCGGGGATTCGCTTCAGGCCTAACTGGACTAATGCTTACTCAGATGTGGAGTTCCAATCATCACTCCGTGGAGGCAAACTAATTCTTCCACCAATAACCATAGAAGAGTCATTCAAGTCCGTGCTCTTAAACTTGATAGCCTATGAGACATGCTGCGATGCATCTGGTGAGCTTTGGGTCACTTCTTACGCATGCTTCCTGGATTCCTTGATTCAAGATGTCGAAGATGTGAAGGTGCTGCAATCAGAGGGTGTTCTCAATATATTTGTTCGTGAACAGGAGGTTGCTGATCTCTTCAATCAGATGTCTCGGAACCTGGTGCCCAACCCTTACGCTTATAGTGATGTGAAAAGGCGAATTGAACTGGACCGCAAGAGCATCATCAAGAAATGGGCATCTGAGTTGATGCAGACCTATTTCAGCAATCCTTGGAGCTTTATCGCACTTGTTGCTGCAACTTTAACCATTATATTAACTGCCATTCAGAGCTATTTAGCTGTATTCCCTGCCAATGATTGTAATTGTGACTAAGTGTTTTTCTCTATCAACTAAATCGAGCACTTCACTTCCTAAACATCGACGGTGCCCCTGTTTGTATCTTTCTCCCTATAACGTACAGTTTGAATTATTTGGTTTTATGTATTTTTGTTTTTTTTCTCATTTTGTGTGTCAAGTCAAGTCAGAAAATAAATAACAAATACAAAAAAATAATATATATATATATATATATATATATAAATGATGCTGGAAAACAAATGGGATAAATGGCATAAATATTTAGTCTAATAACATAATTATATTTTTAATAGGACAATTTGATTTAATCATGCGTCAAATTAAAGTTCAATTATGTTTAAGAATTGATTTGAGTCCAATTAAAAGATTTAATTAGGTACAAACACTTCAATATATTTTAAATGGGTGAATTAGTTTTATTATGGACTTAATTGGTAAAACAAATAAGTTTGGGAGTTTGATTTGGTCTTAATTGATAGGATTGAAGTTTTAGGAAATCAAATTTATCTTTTATCAAGTCAATTAATTGAAATCATGAGCGAAAGTGAAAGAAAATTGAAAGTTTATCGTCAATTAAGAGCTAAATTAAAAAAATTTACAATCAATGACTATTTTGTATAAGACGTCGAGCCTCAAGGACTTGATTTGTTGAAATTAGGGGTACAATTAAAAAAATTAAAAGTCTAAAACTCAAGGGTTTAATTGCATAAATCAGCCCAAAAATTTCCTTCTCCCTTTTGACCCCCGCTCTTTTCCTTCTTCTCCGGTGACACCACCATTCTTCATCAATTGTCCACCACCTCCCCTGCATCACCAAGAACGTCTTTGAAAACTCTTACGGCCAAGTAAGCCTCCCCACCTTGTTTTTTTTTTTTTTTTTTTTTGCTTTTCTCCACCTGCAGCATTTATGCATGCAAATTTGCGGTGGTAATTAATTAATCTACCATTGTGGGCTGACCCATTCAGCCTAGTCTAATTGAGTGGGTCGAGTCTAGTCCATTGTTAAAAAAACAAAAAGGTCATGTGACTTGGCCCAACACATAAATATAATATACTATTATTGTTGTTCTTTAAAAAACAAAAAAAAACCAAAAACTATTTCTAACCACTGCTTGCCTTGATCTCCCAATCACTGTCGAACCTAACAGCAACCAAGAAACAATCTCTTTTTCATCACGAAAAACAAACCCCTCTTGGAAATTCATAAGACTATGTTGTAGGGTGCTCATTCCTATTATGAATACTTTGCTCAAGGAAATTAATGAGTCTGGCTATTTTGCTTTTCATGAGTTCCATGTCGTTTTGCTTTTAACTAGTGTTCTTCAGCCCAAAAACTTGTATTTACCCTTCTGTTACAAACTTAAAACTAATCTACATAAATATAAATATTCACAAAAATAATATAAAAATGACTAATTTGATCGATATGAGGCCTATAAGGTGTGAAAAGCATAGGCTAAGATGGTGTGACAACAAGCATAATAATGATATTCAAAGCATGTATTAAATAGCATCAAGCATATTATTATGGAAAAACAAACAAACAATGTTTGGCCCTTGTCCTGGTGAGTCCCCACTGTATTATAGAGGACACGAGCAGTATGCCCGCGCGATGCGCCATGGTTTTTTTTATCTATATAGAAAATTGATTGCTTTTATATGTATTATATTTGTTATTTTAATATTTAATTAGTAAAATTATAATTGATAAAATCTGTATAATCAAAATGGAAAGTGGTTCGTATATTTTGTAATTGCAGATAACGCAAGTAATTTTTTTTTTATGAGTTACATTTTTTCCTCAGTAATATTAGATTCGACACATTATAAATAAAAATATTTTAATTATTTTTTTCCAGAAATAAACTTATATTTTTTTCGCCCTATAATTAGTTATTTTAATGTTTAATTACTGAAATTGCAATAGATCAAATATGTTAGATATCAGTTTTTTGTGTTGTATAATTAGTATGCTTGCCCGTGCATTGCGTTAGGGTTTTTTCTATGTAGAAAACTATTTGATTTTTAAAATGCTGTAATTAGTTATTTAAATATTTAATCAGTAACACTATAATAGATAAAATATCTAACATATAAATTTTCCCCCCGCCTAAAATGAATAGTTTAATGAAAATGGGAAGTGGTTCGTATATTTTTAATTGTACATGACCTAGGTAAATTTGGCAATTTTTTTTCTGAGTTCCATTTTCTCCCCAGTAATATTAGATCTGACACATTAAAAATAAAAATATTTAAATTTTTTTCAGAAATGAACTTAATTTTTTTACGTGCTATAATGACTTATTTGCTATCTAAAAGGAACATGAATCGAAACGGGAAGTGACCCGCATATTTTTTAATTGTAGATAACCTAAGTAAATTTCTAAAAAAAAAATTAGTTTAATTTTTTCCCCAGTAATATTAGATTTAAAATATTAAAAATGAAAATATTGTAAATTTGTTTTTAAGAAATAAACTTAAACAAAAGAGTATCAAATTTAAATTCAAAGGCAAATTTTTTTATAAGATTTATTAATTATATTATTATATTAAATGTATTTAAGAATATTGATATTAATTTTTTTTAAGAAAAAAATCCTAGGTCATTTTTTCTCTCTCTATATATATATTTATAGGCGATAATATTCAATAAATATTAAAACATATAATTAGTCTCACATATTTTATAGAGTAATCGAAATGGGAAGTGGTTCGTATATTTTTTAATTATAGATAACCTAAGTAAATTTGTCATTTTTTTTATGAGTTGCTTTTGTTCCTCAGTAATAGGAGATCTGACGCATTATAAAAAAAAATTGTAATTTTTTTTATAAATGAACATAATTTTTTTGCGTGCAATAATTATTTCTTTGTCGTCTGAAAAGAACAGTATAATCGAAACGGAAAGTTACTCGTATATTTTTTAATTGTAAATAACCTAGGTAAATTTGTCATAATTTTCTTATGAGTTGCCTTTTTTCCCCAGTAATATTAGATCTGACACATTATAAATAGAAATATTGTAATATGTTTTTAGGAAAAAAACTTTTTTTTTGTGTTATAATGACTTATTTGTCGTCTAAAAAGAACAGTGTAATTGAAACGGGAAGTGACTCCCATATTTTTGAAATCTAGGTAAATGTGTCAATTTTTTTTGTTGTATTTTTTGCCCAGTAATATTAGATCTGAAATATTGAAAACCAAAATATTGTATTTTTTTTAAGAAATAAATTTTTAAAAAAGAGGATAAAATTAAAATCCAAAGACAATTTTTTTTATGTTATCTGATTTATTCATTATATTATTATATAAAATGTATTTAAGAATACTGATATTAATTTTTTTATTCAAAAAATCCTAGGTCATGTTTTCTTCTCCCTATATATATTCTTAGGCGATAATATTCAATAAATATTAGAACATATAATTAATGAAATACTAAAAATATTCCAAAAACTTTAACAAAAGATAAAACAAAAAAATAAAATAAAAATAAAAATTATCATTGCTATTACTGTCAAAACAATAAAAATTAATCAAAGATTTCACCAAACACATTCGAGCAATGCCCCCTCAACGAGACTCATGCAGGAAAAGGATATCAAAGTTCTTCCGCAAAACTATTCTGCTAGGAGCATTCAATACTCCAAAAGACACATCAATGGACACATCAATGGAAGAGTACTATGGTGCCAGCTAGGGGTGAGCATTTTCGGTTCGGTTCGGTTTTTGTCAAAAAGAAGTAACCAAACCGAAATTTATTTTTTTAAAAAAAAAAAAACCGAAACCGAACCGAACCTATTAAAAACCGACCACTTTCGGTTCGGTTTTTATGATTAAAAAATTGAAAAAAACCGAATACATGGCAGCTAGAAAAAACCCAGAAACAGACCTAGATCAGAACATGCATTACTCCACAAGCCGATTTCAAACACGATCCCCACATATCAATGAACTTCAAAACTGAAACAACAATCTATAAAATGAAATAGCATTCAACACAACAAATAAAACCACCGAAAATAATTGAACAAAACAAAACAAAACCCTTCAAGACTGCCCAGATAACCAAATTACAAAGTTTATCTTTTCTGTAGAAAAGAGAAAAACAGTAAACATTTTAAGAAAATCCCAGCATTCAGCTTGTAGAAGAGAGGGAAAAAAAAGAAATTTTTTGGGTAATGGATGGTTTGGTTGTTATTATTTACTTTCAATCGCTCCATTGCCCGCCCTTTTTCCTATTTCCTGAATTCTTCATATCAACTTTACTCGTTTTCAACTTTCAGGATGTTGGGAAATCAATTCTTGAGAGCTATGGAGCGACACGCCGAGAAGCAAGAGGCGAGAGGGAGGAGATGCAGGGTGTAGTAAAACCGAAGCGAGAGGCTCAAGAGATTAGATTTGTAACTTTTGTTGCAGAGGGAGGTGAGAGGCAAAAGGCGGAAGGAAGGGGACAGACGAATCTAGGGTTTCTTCTCTTAAGTTGCTATTTATACTAATAATTTTAACCGAACCGAACCAGGCATTTTTTTAAAATTTTCCAATCGGTTTAATTCGATTGTTTTTTCGGTTCGGTTTTCTCGGTTATTTTTTTTCCGGTTTTCTCGGTTTAATTGGTTGTTCGGTTTTTTTGCTCACCCCTAGTGCCAGCCATCTCCTTGAACTCTTTCATATGCATTTTCTTGGTAAGAACGCCCCAGTTAATAGTTCAAAGACATGCTTGTATCTTTATCATCCTGCGATGGAGCTCAGAAGGGTGGGAATCCATTTCAATCCTAGCAAAACAAGTAAGTTCACTGATGTCCAGTTCAAGCCAACATGGCTAGCTGGGAGACTCCAAATTCCTCCACTAACCATAGACGACTCAACCAAGTCCTTACTTTTAAACTTGGTTGCCTATGAAGCATGCCTCGGTGACAATGACAAACTCTGGGTCACTTCTTACATATGCTTCATGGATTCACTGATTGATCAGCCTAAAGATGTGAGAGTGTTGCGCTCACAGGGTATACTCCTCGTTACCCTCGGAAGTGAAGACAAAGTCGCGAAACTCTTCAATGAGGTAGCCAATTATTTGGTGCCCAATCCCCGTGCATTCAATAAAGTTAAAAAAGACATCGAATCACATTGTAGGAACACCTTCAAGCGATGGATTCTTCATTACAAGGGTCCCGTTTATACTGTGATTTTTAAGTATTCTTTTATATTTGGCCTCATTGTAAGTGCCCTGAAGTACGTGAAAGTCTTTCCAGCGCAACCCCTATATGGTGTCTGCAGGTTGCCAGACAATAACAGTACCCTATTCCCGTAACTGCTGCGTGCTTGATATGTGGTGCTTCTATACCATTCATATTTTAGCACTATAATTGTTGTGGTAAAGTGAGGATAGGAATAAAAGCTTTGAGAGAAGCTTGGAAGAAATCTTCACGGTTGTAGCTGCTGCTGTTTCTGCTTCTGTTTTTTTTCAACTGCCATGTAATTTCTATTTTTTATGTCTAAATAAATATAAATCTTAATTCACAAAAAAATGTCAACGAAATTGGAGGATTTACAATATCTGTTCTAATTTACCCTTAATTTATTTATGAATGAAAAATTGAGCTTTTAGTTTCTTTTCAATTTTTCTCAACTACTATTCCTTCTTGATGTATATCATTTCTGATCCGTAAAATTCATCTCGGATTATGTAGTAAATCCACCAAGTAATGTTCGTGAGCTTAGCTACTTGCAGTCGTCAAACATTTTAAATTTTGAGCGAACTTCATAAATACCCTCCAACTTTATAGACAAACACAATTTTACCATCATACAATTTTGATATCACCTTCGAAACTTTAACAAATTCTCATTTAAAAACCTTCATCCACTTTAAGTCATTTCATTCATATTTCGAAACAAAATATTCTATATATATTTAAAATGAAATCATTTGGTAGAAAATTGAATGGCATTCGTTAAGTAATTCTAACATAAGTTGCAATTGAAAAATCAAAATAATTTAAAAGTAAAAATTACACGTAAAAATAGTGGAAATAAAATCAATACCATTCTAATAATTTGAGGGTATATGCGATGTTTGCCCTAAAATCTTTCAATTTAATTGCCTTGCATTTGTTGATTCTGAAGAAATTTCTAAATATCAACAAAAGAATTTTCCGTCCCAAGCCTCTTCATTAATTTAAAAGGAAAACAAAGAAAAGAAAAAAAAAATCTAGCTGGCACACATGTTTCACTCTTTAATGGCGGTACATCAGAATAAAGTTTATTCTATGCTATTTAAACTTTGCTTGAACTTTGGGTATAGAACTTACCTTTCGTTATATTTCCCATGCATTTCACACGTTCATCCCTGTCTAACACGATGAAGAACCATGGCAATTTTTTAATCCAAAGTTCAGCCATGCACGAACATTGGTATCAAGACATAACCTTAAACTTTAAATTTTTTATAACACGATTTTATTGTTGCCTTGTCTAAAGGTCTAAAGATCACATATTTTATCCACAAGGGAAATTTAAATAGTTAAATTAAAAAACCAACGCTAACTGTTCAAGTAAATTAAGATTCTTGTTTCTTGCTACTTGAATAGTATTTGTATTAATAGATCCGTATAGATTTGTTGATATGCATCAAGAATACAAGCCAAATCATACAATTATTGTACTAGTCTGTACTTGTAATGGCCAAACAACTAGAAATTCCAATCGACAAGATTCCTGGTTCAATTTTCCCACGTAGCAATAAGGAGTTCTCCATATCCATAAGGAAGGATGAGGGGAAAGAGACTAGAAACAGTCAGTTCCAGATAAAGTTGTTAATTTCATTTCGGTTGGTACTTTGTTTTTTTAATTGGAATGAAATATTTTGGTTTCGAAGTATTTTGGCGCTTCGTTTTTGTTAGGATTGAGAGAGTTTGCAGATAATTGAAAGAGAAAGAAGAATGAGTTTAGAGATAGGAAGAGGGAGAAGAGAGAAAAGAGAGAAAAGAGAGGGAGAATGAAATTTGAAATTTTACTGTATTGATATTCTGTTTTGCATACATTTATTGTGTGTGCACTTTTCTATTTAGATACATATCTCATACCATCTTTCATACTCTAGACTACAAATACAATATTCTAGAATACACCTTCTATACTTTAACATCCCCCCTTAATCTCATGCTTTGATGAACCAAGCATGAGATTGCAGCAATGAATCTGAAATACATGAGTACTTAATCATTTTGACAGAAATCACTATGTAAAAGAAAGATGAGTTTGAAATTGATTGAGAAGATTTTGAGAGATTGAGAGATTGAGTAGAAGAATGCTTAAATGGAAAAGAAGATAGAAGATAGAGGGAAGAAATTCATTTGTCTATTTCTTGAATTGAATTTCATTTGTCTTACTTGTTGATGAATTTGAGAAGAGAGGGGCGAAAGGGAAGAAATAAGAGGGAAGAGAGGGGATAGAATTTGTTTGAATTTTATTTGTTTTACTTGTTGATGAATTTGAGAAGAGAGGGATGAGAGGGAAGAAACGGGAGGGAAGAGAGGGGATAAAATTTGTTTGAATTTCATTTGTCTACTTGTTGATGAATTTCTTAATCTGTGTAATAATTCATTTGCTACTTCTCGATGATTTTTTTTCACAAAATAGCAGTAAGGCACACACAAAACAGCAACAAGAGCACACACAAAACAGCACCACAATACAAACGACACCATACAAATCACAAAATCTAGGGTTTCTACTTATTCCTTTCTCAGCAGCTGCCTCAAACTCTTCTCTACCATCATGGTGGATTCTTTTCGTCCAAGCCCTCATGGCCTCTATTCTAGATATTGTTCTAGATATTGTTACCTTCTTAGGAACCACAGTTGTTTTCTTGAGAACTAGACCAAAATCTTAAACACGGTCCACAGATGAGAGATCAGAACGTGAGTAGAGCTCAATTTGATCAAGCATAGGGTGGAACTCAGGGACCTCATTTATAGACTAAAGCAACATCGTTTGGCAGAGTTTCGTGCTTAGAATCAAGCTCCTGTACAACATCCTACTTCACAGCCTGCAAATACAGGATCTCCTGATGCAGCTCCAAAACCTGATTCAGCTACTGATGGAAATGAAGCAACTACAAAACTAGAGCCAGCAGTCACACATCCCAGCAATAATCTTCTCTTGTTATTCTTCAAGGACTTGATAAAGAGGCGTCTCAGGTTCCTTTCTTTGCTACTTGAGGTAAATCATGGAAAGGATCTTTTAAGGAGACAACTCTAGATGGTTTGAGAAGCAAATTACAATGGACATCAGTAGCATTAGAAAGCCTTTGCCTTGGTGACAGTGTTGAGATGCCTATAGCCTCAACACCAAGATTCACAATGTTCTTTCTCTTTTGAGGATTTGAATTCTTCTTTTCCTCTGTTGATACCTCAGTAATGAGACTCAAGTACTCTGCTTCCTTCTGGTGAAGTGACACCATGCCTTAAGCTTCTGCCAATACTGATGCCTCATCGTCAGTAGAATAAAGGATTCTCTTCATCGCTGCAACCACTAGTAGGTTTTCAATCCCAGGGCTTGACACAAAATCTCGATATCTCTTAGCTTTGCAAAGTAAAAGTCCCTCTCCTTCTCAAGGCTATCGACTGACAGCTTCAACTCGGTGATTTGTGAATCATATGTAGGCACTGGATTAGAAGGTTTAGAAGCCTTCACAGATCGATTTGAAGAGGACATGTCATTCCTTCGAGCATTGTGAGAGGACTGAACTTTGGGAGTAGCTGTGGATCCCTGAACCTTTTTTCTAGAATGCGAAGAGTCTCTCTTGCCATCTCGGTTTATCTCATCTGGGAAGAGCGTAATAAAAGACTGTTTTATTCTTCTTCATCCTCGGTGGAGAGTTTTTCGGAGATTCCAGGTTTTGTTCTTCACAATTTTTTATTTCCATGAAAATGATCACTTCTCCATTGATGTTGGCTAATGTATGGTCCGGTCTTAATGGGGTGGTGTTGGTTGCCGGCTGTTTTTCTGCTTGCTTTGTTGGGTTGTTTTACTGAGTTGGTGGGTGGCTGTCTATTTGTTTTTCTTGGCTGCCTTGCTGCTTGTTGTGGCTAGTTGTGTTTTGAGCTATCTTGGCTTTTTGTAGTCCTTCTCCGTGTTGTTTGCTGACAGCCGTCATCTGCCTAGGTCGTGAGACTTGTCATTTTCTTCTTATAAATACTGTGTTTCTTTTAGTTCTTGTTTTTTTGCTTGTATCCTAGCCTGCCAACTTCTTAGTTGAATTGTGGGCGGATTTTATGCTTGTTATTTTGGTCTCTTTTTAGTTTGTTCCCTTTGTTTTGGCCTCAGGAATGTGTTCTCTTGAGGTGTCTGCAGTTTTTATCTTCTTTGACTTTGCTGTTCGCAGCTTGTATTATTCTTTGATCTTTTATTCATACTTACATTTGATCAAAAAAAAGAAACTAAATTGAGGAGGGACTTGATTGACAAAAAAAAATTAAAAATAGGGACCATGCAGATTTTTTAACTCAAACAAATTTTAGCTCATCCAAAAAAGTTTATTAGAAGGACGAAACTAATTAAAAATCCAGAAGTTGGAGGACTACATGTGTGTTTTTACCTGAATATAAAACATACAAGTTTCTCAATGCTGCAACTTCGTTGAATAATAAAAAGCTCAAAAACATGGATAATGTTTTCCTAGCTAAATAATTGCAAACATTTCTTAGCTTTAAAATCTTTCCACTGTGGCAGGAAAACACTAATAAGATGTTGTCTATTCAAAATTATGGAATTTATTGTTGCAGTATATAGAAAAATGCAAGAAAACAAAGCCTCACAGAACTTAAAATTATAACTATATTATAACTATATATATATATATATATATATATATAATTGATATAATAAATTTTGAATGTCAATAATTTTTATGTAAATAGCATAAAAACTTATTCAAATAGAAAACTAAACCTACCTAACTCATAAGATTCTAATTAAATAAAGTTTTCAAACTTGTTAAAAAAATCAGAACAAATAATCTAAACAACAATTTCTTTCATACATAATTTATCCATAAAATTGTATGCTCTCAGTTTGACCAAATAATCAAATTAAAATTTATATCTGTTATTATTATGTAGCTCGTTTGATTTTTCTAAACTTATCAATTTATGCTAGGAAACTCATATCATTGTTATTTTGTCCATGGCCATTCTTGAGACGAAAAGGTAAGTCCTACTTAATTACTAGTTTTTAAATTATTCTTGGAATTTTATTGACTTTTAAGTTTTTTAAACTCGTATCAAAGTCTTGTTATTAAAGTCTAGTTTTATTATGAATTTAAATCTCCCGTGCAATATTACAGCTTGAGGTCAATGATCGATTCTCTCTCTAAAATCAGCTCCTCCTTTTTCTCAGCTAGAGATAGCACCTTAACGAGAAATTAAGAGCTAGAAACCAATCGAGCTTTCCCTCGTGTGAGTGAGTGCGTGCCTGCCATGAATCTCTCACAAGATGAAACTTGAAAGTCTTATATATTCTAGTTGTTGGATACTCTTATATAGAGTTGTGGTTTCAATTTCATATGTATGTATGTATATATGCATGTTTGTATAGTGCTGGAGAGCCACTTCGGAAAGTTGTAAGAGATTGAGATGGCCTCCCCACATTTCAATATCGTTGACAACCAGTACTTTATGCCAAATCAAACCCTAACTTAGGCTTAATATATACTCTCTGATCACTCCTTACTCATGGATGAGCTCTTAATCTTATAACATTTGAAGAAAACTCAAAGTCATACCTGGCAACTTGCCTGGCTATATATATATTCGTGCGCATGTCTCCACTTTTATGGCCTGTTTGGGAATGTACACTAAGGGATAAGTAGCACAAAGACTTGTTCTTTTTAAAAAAAAAACAATAAAATGTGACGAGGGGAATAAGGACAGACCATCCACCTGATAATACAACAAGTTGATTAGGCACCAAAACTTGAGAACGTGACAGCATGAATTTCACTTATTAAGACTCGAATTCGCTTGATAGTTATTTCAAACCTGGATCTTTCAGATTTTAAATCTACGAACGAGACCATGTCAAAATAGAAAAAATTCTCAAGCCAAGTCCACCATTCATAACTTTTTGTGACGACCAAATCCCCTACACTCACACGGTTTATGCAAATGTAAGCCTAAATTCCTATTACGTCAGGGAATATCTTATAGAAAATCTAAGAGAAAGTAGTTGTAATATTTAAAGGCTACTTCCAAGAAGAGGAGAAAATAAAAGGCGCAGTATTTTGAATGGTTACACAGAACAATAGAGAAGAGGGTTTCTCAGGAACTGAAACCTGGTCTTTGGTGAGTTCAAAACAAGCTCTCTTATCTATGTTTCGGTATATTTTGTTTTCCTACTTGATAATGTTTAATGATTTTTGTCAGCTGTTATCACCGTTGATTGAGCCTCCATCGCCACATAATAATAGCTTCTGCGCTATAACAATGGCTGATACACATCTAACTGGTATAAGGATAGACTCGAGTTCACCTGCTTCAGATATGGGAAGAGACAGTTCTAGACCAGAAGACGGTGCTGAAACAAATGAAATCAATAAACTGCAAGGGGAAAGGATCTCAGAGGATGCAATAGTTTCACTTCCTCAGTGGCTTAGCGAAATACTGGACGAGTACAAAGAGTCCGAAAACAATCGAACGGAAGAACCAAACATTCCTAAGGTTCCAGTTAAACTCAAGGGAAAAAAGAGGGGATGTTATAGACCCTTGGCGGTCTCAATTGGTCCATATCACTATTCAGATCGTGAGGTGAAGCTTCAACAAGTGGAGAAACTCAAGTTTCGAATGATGGTCAAGTTTGTAAAGGATACAGGGAAAGAAGGCCTCTACGTCAAAGTAAAAGAGGAGCTACAAAAAGCGAGGGGATGCTACCATGAGAACATAACAGAAAAATTCAATGATGAGGAATTCATCAAGATGATGTTTATTGATGGCTGCTTCATTCTCCAATTCATGCACTGTCTGAATTATGAAAGTGAAAAATTGGAGATGTCAGATCGACAAATTTTTCAGGTGAAACGAGACTTGTTATTATTGGAGAACCAACTTCCTTTTGCAGTCTTGGATTCATTGAGGAAACAGAGGTATACGAATTTAAGTAAATCAAATGAAATCATCAATAATTTTCTCTCTCTTCATATCCGCTCGCCTAGTAAGCCAATTGAAACATGGGTCCGGATAGCCTTAACTGCATTATGGTTGGTTATGATCCCAATCTTATTTCCTTTATTTCTTTTTATGTTTGATGATTTGTGTTTGTAATTTTTGCTTGAGTTATCGAAGGCTCAGTCCATTCCACAATTCAAAAAATGTGTCTTTGGATTGGTCACCACCACCAGAGAAGACTCAGCAGCCTGAACATCTTCTTCAACTTTTATATTACAAGTCCATGTATCACTATTCCAAAAGAAACCATAAAAAAGCCCAGCCAGGAAGCCTGGGTCATGGCTTGTATTATTCTTCCAAGAATCTTAAGAAGGTGGGAATCCATTTTCGGCCGAGATGTACTGCTGGTGCTATCACAGATGTCAAATTCAAGTCATCAGTTTTATTCGGAAAAGTTGAAATTCCTCCAATTATCATAGATGAGTCAACCGAGTCCCTTCTCTTAAACCTGGTGGCCTATGAATCATCTGCTGCTCTTGATCAACTTTGGGTCAGTTCATACATATTATTCATGGATTCTTTGATTGACGATGCTGAAGATGTGAAGGAGCTGCGATCTCATGGCATAATTATCAATTATCTCGGAGCCGACCAGAAAGTCGCAAAGCTCTTCAATGATATGGGAAAATCCATGACACATGATACATATGATACTGCTGCTTATAATGATGTCAAAATGGCTATTAATAAGCAGTGTGAGAGCACAGTGAAAAGATGGGTGTATGAGTGGAAGACAACTTATTTTAGTAATCCCTGGACCTTTATTACAGTTCTTGCTGCATCTTTTGGATTGGGTCTTACTGCCACTCAGACCTATTATACAAGATACCCACCCAAGTAGATGATTACTGCAAATGCATCAACTCTGGATTTCCGAGTTGAATTTGATCTATTGGTGTTTGAGTCTATTTCCTATGATATATATATATTTGTTAGTTTCGTTACCTGTAACATGTTAGTTTTGAATTTTCTTGTGAGAAAGTTAAATAAACTAGTTATAACCATTATGTTTGGTTAAATAGCATTGTCAAATAGTTTTTTTTTTATCTTGTATTTTTTTTCTTTCAATTGAATCCTTCAGTATTTGATTGATTATAAATTGGTCTTCATAATTTATTTTTATTTGTTTTGTATGAGATTATCCTAGTCTCATATAAATATTTTGATATTTAGTCGGTGCTCAATGCTATGACCATCTAATTTTGCTATCATATTATTATGAATAAATAGTTTTAAAAGACAAGGTTGGTAAACCAGTAGAGTCCATGATCTATTTTATAGGTTTGGTGGGTTAAGCTGCTAATCTTGGGACATTCCAATATACCATTGTCTCAATACTAAAAAAAATATCATCTCTTTTTTTTTCTTCAAAATCAAACCATGTTTTTACTAGTTATCTAGAATATCTTTGGACCCATCAAGTTAGTTGGGTCATGTTAGGACAACTCTCAAGGAATTAATTATTATTTATTTGCATGAACAACACCTTTAAGTGGTTTTGGATCCTAGGGTTTTGATTTGAACCATAACCTATTTTGGCCAAATCATAATGATTCATTAATTGAAGTGAATGGAATCTAGATTATTGATCATTGTATGATTCACAACTTTTATATGTCCAATAATACATATTTTTTCAACATAATCAAAAACATTTTGGGTAATGAATCTTTTGTTAATGGGTCAATGATCATAAAATTGACACTTTATGTTTCTAACTTCTTTAATGATAAATTATGTCAATTCAACCTTTCAATACTTGTTGTTTTAGAAAAAAGAAAGTTATGGTGCAATCATAATAAAGTTAAAGCAACTTGGCATAATTGTCAACTACTCCAAGTCTTCAAATAAAGTGAAAATTTAAAAAGAAAAAATTATGAAACTCAATTCTAATTGAACTCAATGTTGAATAATAAAATTAAAAAAAAATCCAATCAGAAAAATGACATAAAAAATGATTTAAATCAACTTGGATTAATGTACCAAACATATATCCCAAGTTATGAGAAGGGCATTAACTCGTAAAAATCAAACGAAAATCAATCACGAAGTCTAATTTCCAATGAACCGGGTGTTGAAATATAAAATTAAATAATATCTTATTAGAAAAATAACATAAAAAATTTGATCAGCTCATAACAAGCACACCAAAACAAATCATGAAATTTGATTCTCAATAAACTTAATGTTGAAGTTTGAAATTAAAAAAAAAATCAATTAGAAATAGGAGAAAAAAACTCAATGACAAACTTACAGTGTAGGTTATGAAGCTGGAACAACATCATAAAACAATAAATTTAAAATATTATTAAGTGTAATATCCAATAAAACTAATGTTGAAGGATGAAACTCAAATTTTTTTTAAAAAAAAAAACACAAATTATATATATGAAAATGTTTTGTGATGAGAGGTAAAACAAAGCCCGCCTCATTTATATATTTTATTTTATTGTTAATGTCAATTAGTGCATGTGAGTTAATGCAAATAATTAATAGAATCAGAGAAGTAGGTAGTCTTGAAATAATGAAGTTTTTTTTCCATCTTTGTAGTCATCTAAAATCATATGAGCAATCTTGTTCATGGAACTCATCAACACAATTAAGCCCTCATTCATATTTGTCCGAGAAGAAATGCTGCTTAACATTGGTTGATAGGTGAGCAGATATTTAGCAAGGAAAGCTATTTACCACGCAAAACGAAATACATGGCAGATTGACAGGCATAAATAACTTCTTTTTTTTGTAAAGATTAGAGTATACAAAGAAAGCAATCTAAAGAATCCAGATTTCCTCTGCTTCATTCTCACTTGTAGCATCGTGTAGCCAAATATAGCATTTTCACTTTCAGGGACGGGAGTGGATGGAAGCTCCACGTTGACAAGAATCATGAACTACGAAGGTCATGTTAACAGACTAAATCGATGAGGGACTGGATTGACAAAATAAAAAAATCGGAGGATCACATGTGTGTTTTACAGGAAACTAACAGATACGAGTTTCTACATGCCGCAACGTAGCCTTAATCCATTCCATTTTGGCATAAAAACGCTAATGTCGTCTGTCCAAGATGCTAGCTTTATATATATATATATATATATATATATATATATATATGGTTATGATAGCTTTAACTTTGTTCTCTTGTTAAAAACATGACTATGCTTTGGGGAGCAAAGTAAGCCCAACTTCCAAGTTAATAAAATACTTCGTTCCAATCTAAAAGCTACTTCAATCTCAAGTGATCGTCCTATATAAATGTCGGTATGCTTCTGCTAAAGTGGACCAGTAAAAACTTTATCTGCTTCAAATGGAGGGTGAAAAACTAGAAATTGTGGTTTCATCAACTGCGCATCATTCCCAGCCTGGTGATGAGTGGCTGAGGTCAATGACGATCGAAGGCGGGAAGAACCAACAGAAACCACCATCGATTCCAAAGGTCCCGTCGAAATTTCGTCAAGTTATACAGAACAGGGACTGTTACGATCCATCGGTGGTTTCCATTGGTCCATATCACCATTGGAATGAAGGACTCGAGGAAATGGAGGGGCTCAAGTTTGCTTTGGCCTGCCACTTTGTCAAAGACAGTGAAGGGAGACCTGAAGAAATGTACAGAAAGGTGAAACAAGAGGCCAAAGATGCAAGGAAATGCTATATGGAAGAAGAAGCAACAAAGAAGTTCGACGAGGAGCAATTTTCCAAGATGATGTTCATTGATGGATGCTTCATTCTCCAATTCATCTACTACTTCTTGCATGAGCCAGAAAATCTGATGATGAGTAATCATGAAGCTTCTTTGGTTACAAAAGACTTGTTCTTACTCGAGAATCAACTCCCTTTCGTTGTCCTCGAGTCATTGTTGAGTTTCAGAGCAGGGGAAAGCAAGTTGGACCTGCTTAAAAAATTCTGTAAATATGTTCGTGCAAAGCCCGCACTGGGTCGGAGAGAGTCTTTCAGGCAAAAGATATCAAAGCTTTATGGCAAATTATCAAAAGCATTAACTTGTAATGTTTCGAAGGGCTTAGATGAACAAACTCAGCCTGCCCATCTTCTTGAGTTTTTCCATACACAGTACGTTCACAGCGGCGTCTCAGATGACCATCCTTCCGGGGGGGAAAACGCCGTCGTACTGGCACTATCCAGCCAAGGAGTTTAGGAATGTTGGAATCAGTCTCAAGCCAAGCCAGACTAGTCGTTTTTCTGATGTCAGGTTTGAACCAACATTGCTCGGCGGAACACTCTACATTCCTCAACTAATCATCGGTGATTGTACCAAGCCTTTGCTCCTAAACTTGGTAGCCTATGAAGCATGCAGTGATAAATCCAAAGATTGGGTTACTTCCTACGTGTGCTCATTGGGCTCACTGATTGATAGTCCCGAAGATGTGAAGGAGCTTCGATCTCGGGGGCTGCTCCTCTCAACTCTCGGAGGCGACCAGCAAGTAGCAGACCACATCAATGAGATGGCCAAACATGTAGTGCTCAAGCCCTCCGCTTTCACGGGAGTGAAAAAGGCTATCGAATCTCATTACCGAAACATCTTCAGGCGATGGATCCTTCATTATAAGAATCCCATTTCTGCTGCAATTGTCAAGTACTCTTTTCTTTATGGATTTATAATAACTGCCATCGCGACCTTCAGGTCGAAAGAACTCCCTTTCTCTTATGCTGAGATCTGCGGGCATGGAAATTCCACCTTACATCATTAAATATCATGTGCGGCTCTGTGGCTTTCAGCTAAATAATCACAGTGTGGATTAATTGTTTGACTACATGTACTTTTGCTGGCTTCTTGTTGTATTATTTCTCTATGCTTTTGTATTTTTAATAATATTCCAGGTCACTTTCTTTTTAAAAAAAAAACTGTATGCAATGCTGCACCACTGATAATATTTTAGATTATGATGGTATTTGGTTTTGCGGTTCAACCTATAATATTTTAGATTATGATGATGTTTGGTTTTGCAGTTCAACCTATAATATTTTAGATTATGATGGTGTTTGGTTTTGCGGTTCAACCTATAGTTGCATTGAACTGCAGAGCCAAATATAATATTTACCAAACAAGATCTCATTTTTTTTACTATAGGTCTCACAAAAAAAAATAATGGTCTGACTGCAGTTGCAAAAGCAACTGAAAGATGTTTTTGCAGTTGTGGTGTAAAGTGACCACACGCTGCAAAGGCATCTTTGACACGAGAAAAGGGCGACACATGTAGCATCTTTGTCTCTCCTTCACCTCTCTCTCTCCCTCACAAAAGGTCTCCCTCAGCTCCACACCCACCTGCAACACTCTCTCAGCCTACAAACCACCCATATCCATTGCGCCTATCCCCTCAGCCACACCCACCTATAACACTCCCTTAGCCACACCTGCACGAAGTCCATCATTCTCCCTCAGATCAACGTTGATGATGGGGAGGTGCTGATTTCTGCAAATCGAAGGTATATATATTTTTCCTTCAGTTTTTTTCTTCTTATGAGCAATAGTTAGCATAACAATTCAGAGAACTTAAGATTATGAACAATAGGTATGTGTATGTCATGTGTAAGATTTTAGAAAAAATCAAGATTAATGTTCTCAATGGATATGGCGTGATGGCAAAAAATTTACGATCTGTATAGCAGGTCTTAAATTTGAGTCAAGATGTACATTCCCTGTAAGAGTATGAGACAACCAGGATTTTACTCATTCACTTAAATATATAAAATATACTTTACAGGGATGGGAAAAAAATTCAAAGATTATCTTTTCCATCAAAGTAACGATTTTTCATTAACACATTTCTTTAAAAGAAATCAGCAGATCGAACAAATCAATTGCAATCTTAATTTATATTCTTGGACAGTTTTAGGTAGTTTCAATTTCTTTCAGATGAAAATTTTCTTTTTCTTTGGTATGTCTAAGCAAATTCATCATTCCGAACCTGAAAAAATCATAACATCAAGTTACTAGTTTTGACTTAATGACTCTATCACCAACTGATAAAAAAATGTTCGATCATGCATTACCATAAATACGTCCGGATAGTTAATCAAGTCCAAAGACTTGCCACCGTACGCCAACCTTCACTTGCTCCCGTGAAGAACACAGTCAGTCAGAGAGCAGATATTCGGGGTATACGAAAACATTTTCTGAATCGTACCAGAAATGGTTGTAACGATAGAAACTTGGTGCACATTTTCAAAAAATAAATAATATTTTTTTATTACTTTGATATGTTGATGTACAAAAATAATTATTTTTTTAAAATATCATTTTAATATATTTTTAAACAAAACACACTTTGAAAAATAACTTCAACTACACTCTCAAACAAATACCTAATGTAGTGTCTTGTATTATCTTCTAGCCTATTAAATTTTTTAAAATAATTAAAATGGAAAAATGTCACAAATTAATAATTTAAAAATCAAAGCTAGACCACGTAATTGACATACTTATGAATGCATGATCAAATATTTACATTCAAATTTACTTTAAAATTATCTAATTAAATTATAGTAATTAAACGATCTAGTTATTTTAATCCACGTTAATTATACTAAATATTCACTACACACATTCCCTTCGAAACTAAATTATTTTTTAACAGCATAATTAACTAACTAATTAATTAACAAAATAGATAAATATTAAACATTAATTTACATTTTTCCATGAAAATCACAAAAAATACCAACTCTTCTCAAAAAACTATAACTCAATTTAAACCAATACAAATAACATATATTTAACCCTAAACATAACATTTAATATTAAAATTACCTCACAAATTGGAAAATAAAGCTGCAATTCTTGCTCTCTTTGGGTCCACACCAAATTCTGTCATTAGAAAGTACCTAAAATTAGTCAAACAAGTATGAGACTCATAATAACAAACAAAAAAAGTAATATACAAAATAAATCTCAATTCTTTTTTCTTTCTTTTTTATAAAAAGATGAATGGATGTAACTCATGGAGTTTCTTGAACCCACCCTCCATCGAACTTTGTTAGAGAGAAGTTGATGCTGGAGATTTTCTAACATTTAATTTGACTATTGAATTTAGTTGAAATTCTCGAAGTGTTGTAAATTTCATATCAATCTAAGTTTATGAAGCTTTCAAATAAGATTTAGAAGTTATTGTTCTATATTTAGGGCCTGTTTGGAAGTGCAATTGCGGTAGCTTTTCAAAGTGTTTTTTGTGCCGAAATACATCAAAATGATGTTTTTTTATTTTTTAAAAATCATTTTTTACATCAGCACATCAAAATGATCTAAAAACACCAAAACATATTCATTTAAAATGAAAAAAAATTCAAATTTTCGGCAAACGCCGGTTGCAACACACTCCCAAACGACCACTTATTATTTTTTTATTATTATTATTTTTTCTATTTAGTTTAGAATTTTTTCTAGTTTATTTAGATTATTTTTTCAAACCTGAAAAGGCTCTAATGTTCATTTTGATTGTTAAAATGTTTGAGTAATTAAAATCTTTAACTACAGTCTATTAAGCACAATTTTACATTGCTTGTTATTCTTGTTTAGTTTTTTTTTTCAAAATCTACGTACCCTCTCATGCTACATCCCTACCATAAATTAAATTGTGGTAAAAATAAATAAATCAGAAGACACGGTCAGAGGTCCTATAAAGTAAGAGGAAATGGAATTGGCTACAAAAAAATAGAATTTTGTTGATACAACAAATTAATACTTTGCTTTCAAATCAATCCATGCACACAATTCCTGGATTTTTTTTCCTTGGGTACCTGGGTATTGTTAAAAAATAAAAAATTGCATTTTTGTATTGGTTTTTTAATGGTTATCAATTAAAATGAGGGTATTTTTATTTTTTAATTAATTAAAAATATTTTTTAAAAATTATTTACACGTGTATGCAGCTGATTCGTCATCTTTGAACGATGTATGCAGCCGACTCCAATTACAAAAACACAAAAAATCATTTCATGTCTTTATAGTTATGACCTTTTTTTTCTCTTTCCTTTTCTCTCTCCCTTGATTTATGTGCTTTGCCCTCAATATTTTCAAATCAACCCATCAATTTCTTTTTATTTTTTAGTTAGACTTTGATCTTTTCTTCAATACTCTTTTATTTGAATAACTTATAAAAATAAAAATTTATTTAAAATTCATTCTTATTTTATCTTTTTTATTTGTCAAATTTGATACTTACTATTTTAATTTCTATTTATATTATTTTATATATTTTTATAGTGATCTTGATTTTTTTTTCTATCAGATTTTATCCTCATTGATTTGATTGTTGTTTTTTTTATTTGTCAAAGTTTTTAGTTTAGTATTTTTCTTATAATCAATTTTATTCTTTAATATTGAATTGATTTATGTATAAGCATCTTGATTAAGCTCATGTTTAGAATTTCATGAGATATAGTTTGAAAAATTAATCCAACTTAAAGATTTTTTTGTAGGGGTTGCTTTGGCTTTTTTTTTATATCAATTTTTTAAGCTAATATTTTTTTTTTAATTTTATCTCTTAATATTTATTTTATTAGAGGTTGAGCTTTGTGTTTTTTTATATGCTTTATATGTCCTTTGTTTTTTTATTTGGTTGGGTTACACGAGTATTTTTATGTTTTGTTCTTTGTTAATTATATTTTTTTCAAAAAAACAATACTTTTAAATTAAATAGAATTAATTGATTGAACATAAATTAATACTTACTTTATTGTTTTTTGTTCTATTTATTTTTCCGAGGCATTGCTTTAACAAACCATGCAACTTCTCTCCATGTCATCTTGCATCCTCTTGCAATAGAGTTTGAAGCATCTTAGCAAACTCTCTTACTTATGGGTGATGTCTATAGCAAAGTTATGAATCCCGTTCTGTTCCGGCCGGAACAGCCGGAACGGCCCGTTCCACTTCAAAATCCGGGACAAAACGGCGATGTTTTTGCCCCGGTTTGAATTCCGGTCAGATCCGGAAAATCCGGTCCAATTCCGGCCGGAACGCCCCGATTCCGTACCGGGCGTTCCGTTCCGGGTCCAGCCAAAACGACGTCGTTTCAAGTTCCGGGTCCGATTTTACGATCCGGGCTTTTCATTATGCCCCAGTTCAAAGCTAATTCAATCCTACATCAATTTTGATGGCCAGTGAAGATTCTGTGGAAAATCAGCCTACCAAATCATCCGCAAAGCCAACTTTACTTCGACAAGAACTGCACGCAATTCAAACGAAACCAAGAAAAAAGAAGAAGAAGAGGATGAGAAGGAAGAGAGTAAAGGAGAAGAGGATGAGGAGGAAGAAGAGGAAGAAAAGAAAATGGAGAAGAGGAGATGAGGAGATGAGGGTGGGCGGCGGCGGCGTGGGAGAAGGAAATTGGATTTAGGGTTATGTTAGATTGTTAGGGGCTTATATACTTAGTTATTATAATAATAATAAAAAAAAAGAAGGTAGGTTTCAGTTTCTAGTTTCTACGGGGGTTATATAAATTATTATTATTATTATTATTATTATTATTAATAATAAAAAAGTAGGTTTATATACGGGGAGGGGTAATAATAATAATAATAATAATAATATGAGGGTTTATAATAACAATAAAAATAATAATAATAATAATAATTAGCATAAAAAATAGTTAGCATAAAAAATATTTTTTAAAAAATCCTATTAATTTAAGATAATAAATAACATTAATTAATTTATATTTCACATCAACAAAATATTTATTTTTAGTTTGTTAATTTTTACCTAATAAAATTCTATGGACATAATTGTTTTGTAATGTATTTTTCAATTATTTTGAATCATACATGAACCTTAATATTTTATTTTTTTCATATATATAATTAAATAAATATGAACAGTACAAAACCGGAACGGAACGCCGAAATGTACCGAAACCGGAACGTTCCGTTCCAAACAAAAAACCGGAACGGTACCCGGAACGGATTTTACAACTATGGTCTATAGTGGTGTGGCGGTAGATCTTCCACAATGTTTTTTTTTTCTTTACTTATATGATATTGATAACTGATTTTTCTAATTAATTATTGCAAAAAGTTTTTTAAGGTTTACTTGCTATCATTAATTTCTATATAAATCAGATTATTAAATTAATCGATCTTATTAAATATAGTCAAATTAATGATCCTAGTTCAGGGTTTTCTTTATTCCTTAAAAAATCTATTGTCACCTGACCATCACTTCACAGCCCCGGTTCTCAATCTCGTAAGATACGAAAAGGTGATGTGTTGATAAAGTAGTTAGGTGTTTGGTAGTGTTTTTAGAAAGTGTTTATAAAAAAAAATAGAATTTTTTTATTTTTTTATTTAAATTAATTTTATATAATATTTTTATATTATTTTAATGTGTTGATGTTAAAAATAATTTTAAAAAAATAAAAAAAAACATTATTTTTATGTATTTTTAAACAAAAAAAAAACACTTTGAAAAACAACCACAGCCACACTCTCATCAAACAAACACTAAATCAAGCACAAACTCTAAGAAGTAGAAAGCCAGAATTGTAGTCATAAGTGCGCAATGCACGATTTAATCACCAGAATTGTAGTCATAAGTGCGCAATACGATTCAGGGACTTGAGGAACTATTGCAAATACCCAACTTTCCTTGCTGTGGTTGGTGCAACACTGGGACTTTTTGGAGTTCCATTCAGGCTCGGTATGCTGCAAACAGAGAAACCATAATTTTGGCAGAGGTCCTCTCTGGAATCCAGCACCCGCACCCACTTGATTACACTTTCATGTTAGAATTAGCAAATGATTGTAGTCAGTCTGTCCACAACTGTGTATCTGAAGATTTCTTAAAGTGATGTTGTTCATACCTGTTATTTATCAGTGACAAATTAATGCAATTATATGGTAACTGGGTTTATGGTTTCAATCCATGAAATTTCCATAATCTCCGAATCATCTCCTTCACACCCAAATTATTACATCCAACATATGGCTAGCAAGACCATGGTGAACTGCTCAAAGCACAATCACAATTTCCAGTTCACAATCATCATTTCTACAGTAAAGTTCTACCAGAAAGAACTTTTAGATAGCAAAACTCCCTCCCAGTAAAGAGAGAGTTCAAGCTCAGGGAGGCATGGATTCCCTGCATCATAACTTCTCAATAGAAATAATCATTTTAGTTCATTTAACATACTATCCCTGCTTTTCATAGTTTAAAATAGCATCGATGCACCTTTTCGATGTGTTTGAAGAATTGTCTTCAGCATATGATCTGTGTTTCAGGCAATATTAACTGGATTCCAAGCAGCATCCAACAGGAGTTCTTAGTGAATGGATGGTTATCAAGTAAATATTTGAGTTAATTCTATACAAGGTAAAGCATCAATCAACAGTATGATTTAAACAAGTGCTTACACCCACCAGAAACGAGTGTGTGTGAGCCATGGATTGGATATGTAATTAAGATACAAGAAAATAACAGGTGATTCATAGTGCTAGATTCTCAATTATAGGCAGCAGCACAAAAACTTCAATACGGGGATGCGACAGAATTAGAAGACAGGGAATCCGAGTAACCTATTTTCTGTCCTGTATTAAATTGTTGATCATGTTAGCCAAAGGAAGAGTTCCCTTCGCCATAATCTCTAACCTAGAAGTATTAGAAGCATGGGAGAACAGTGAGAGTCCAAAGAGTAGAAGCTCAGGTAGAAACAGTCGAGATGACAGGAATCCATGCCAATAACGAGGTTCCAGATTAAAAAATGCATCAAAAAATCGTCTTGTGGCAGGTAAATCAAGCTTAAGCAAAACATCCATACCAAAACAGAAGAACTCTCTTTGTCTCCTCCTCTCTATTGGCCATAAATCTTTCCAGACTTTATCTGATAATTCACTTCCAGAAAATCTTCTATCAGAACCAAGATACTGAACGATAGAGTTAGCAACAATTGGAGCAGCCGCTAGAGTTCTTGCTACCATATAACCAGTCGAAGGATGCACCATACCAGCTGTACCGCCAATTCCAACAACTCTTTGAGGGAGCACGGGGAGAGGTCCCCCCATTGGAATGACACAACGCTCGTCTTCCTCGATGCTTTTCACTTTTATTCCCAAGTGCCTTAACCTGGCCACCATCCTTTCCTGGATATCTTTCATGGGCACTCCAGGCCTAGCTACGAGGGAAGTTTCTTCAAGAAATATCCTGTCCGATGAAAAGGGCATTGCATAGAGAAAAGTAGGGATCCTGCTATTACTCTCTTTTAGTTCCAGATTGTTGTTCAGATGCGAATCTCGCCAATCCATGAAAACCATCTTATCAACATCAAATGGGTGCTCTTCTACCTCTGCCAAAATTCCATAAGCCACTTGGTAACCTGGATCATATGGCTTATCATATTGGACAAGGCATCTAGAAAAGCCAGTTGCATCAAGAACCACAGAAGCTTGGATTGAGACACCATCATTGCAAATCAATAGAGATTTGGATTCCTCGTGAATAACCTTGATGACCTTAGCTTGGTGAAACTTTACACCATTAGATATGCATTTCTGTAACATTTTGGACTTCAGCTGCCTCCTATTAACCCTCCCATAAGGCCTATCAAGATCTTTCTTTGTCTTGTCATCAACATATACAACAGCACCAGACCAAGTTGTATCAAGGCAATCAAGCATATCCATGGCTTCAAATTCATCCACCCAAACACCATAATTATTAGGCCAAATCAATTTGGGCGATGGATCAATAGAACAAACTGAGAGCCCTGCTTCCGAAACTTGCTGCGCGACTGCAAGCCCAGCAGGACCACCCCCTACAACTGCAAGGTCAACTACAAGGCCCTTCGACGGGTCATACATGGGAAGATCAAACTCAAGATTTTCCTTCTTGGTTTCTGGTACAAGCTCCAAAAGTGCACTACTTCTAGCCTTAACACCACCATTTCTCCCCCTTTTTGAACGAAACTTCTTGGTATCAAACCTAAGTTGTTGCCTTAGAATCTTTAAGGAGCTCAAATTACTTAATTTCTCTGAAAACCCATAGGATTGAGGCAAAAATTCAAGTTTGTTATGTGTTTTCAACAAAGTATCCATAGTTCCTCCTTTTGCTTATAAAATATCCCTCCAAAATCCCAACTGGATCTCTACAAATTTCTAAAAACCCATGGTGGAATTCAAGAATCTCTCAATTCTCAACTGATATGCCAATCCCTGGCAAAACCAATACACCATCATAAAAATAAAACAAAAACAGTAATTTGGCCTTCACATGCACTCAAATCATCACCAACTTGTAACAAAAACTGGAGTAATATATAAAGAAAAACAAATCATGTATCCTTTAAACATCTGGGATTATCAAGATATCAACAAGAAAACTTGCAAAATTCATGGCTTACCAAGAAAGGGCATCGTTAGGAGCCCAAAAGAGCGTGACTACAACTTTTGAAGTATATTTGATTACTTCCTTTCTTCTTTTCTGAAGTGAAAAAATTTGGAGAAAAGAGAACAAAATATGTCATGGATACTATGGGCTTATCTAAAGGAAGCTACAGTTGCCATGGAATGGAATGGCCCGCCATTCAGACAATGACCAGACAACGTGTCTGAATATGAGACGCTTAAAATATATAGGAAATTATGCATCCAGGATATTATGCTTTTGTTTAATAGATGTAAAATTACGCCATAGCCATCAAACTATTATTAGATTTAAACGCGTTTGAAACTCTGCATTTCAAAATTATTTTTGAGTGTTTTTTTTTTTAAATCATGAATCTTAACAAAAATAAACAACAGCATGGATACTAATTTTACTCTATATCTTGATTATCATTAAAAATCATTCAATAACAAATATAAGCATATAAGAAATAGTATATATATATATAAAAAAAGAAGAAATAGTACTAAAAATCCATGGCAACCTCGTCAAGCGACGGTTTGATATGTCTGGAAACCCTATCTTTCGTATTGTGGGCAAGTATTTTCCTGGTAACGAAAAGAAAGACTCTGTCTTTGTCTTACCCTTTTAAAAAGATACTTGATTTTCAAGGTTTTGAGAGCTTGTTCGTGATTGATTGGTGAATTTTTAATGTTTTTTGTTAATGGGTTTTGACTTTTTTGGCTTAAGGTTGTTTTAAGATTGATTAATGGCTGTGTTTCCTGTATTACGGTCCATGTTATGAGAAAATTTTGCAGTTTTATGTAGAGGGTTATGTCTTCCATTCTAATAGTAAAATAGCATTGCTAAATTATGGTTTTGACATGTATCTGGGAATTAGCTAGTTCCCGGTTTCTTTTTTTTGTTTTTTTTTTTATTTTGATTATTGTGTATATCCGAGTTAGTTTGTGCGCACCTCAACTAATCCCAACTAATCCCACGAGTCCTAAAATTAATGATCATATAAGCTTCCAATGACCATCATATTAGCAACTAACTCGAACCTGAAAACATAGAAAAAACAAATCTTTTAGTTTTAAATTCTTACCCAAAGTGTGTAGTTTTGAGATTTTAATATAATGTGTGTCACTATTAGGCTCATCATCAGAGTTATGTTTTATGGACAGAATGTGCTTCCAGCCTCGGAATTTTCTCTGTTTTAAGTTAGTCTAGCTCAAATATGCTCAAAGTTTGTGTCTTTCAGTTTCTAGGAAGAAAATTGAGGGATATTGGCATGATTGACATTCAATATCTGGTGGTATTCAGATTTATTTTTTTCTTTCACCTAACAATTTAATTTTTTAGGAGAGATAGTTTTTTGACATAGTATCAGAGCTTTGTTGACCCAGCGATCAGAAGTTCAAATCTCATTACCTCCATTCTATTTGATAAAAATTAAGTTTAAAGTAATGTGAGTCTGTGTACAAGTTTCAAGCTCGAAGGGCTATCACTTGCAAAGGTATATTAGAGAATAATATAAATTATATTTTAAAATCTAACCTAACAACTTAAATTTTTAGATAAGATGGTCTTTAACATGTACTTCATTCACCTTCATTCACCCCGGGCTACTCTCAAGGTTTGTCTTTGCAACCCTTGGTCATTTCTTCTTGAGTGCAGGGTGAGTGCTATTGTGATAATCAGATCTATGCAGCAAAAAAATAAACACCCGGGGCCAACTATGGTATGTAACTTTATGTAAGAATCAACTTCATTATCATTTATTGTGGGAGTATGTTCATGTGAATTTCTTTCTTTCTTTTTTCTTTACATTCAACATAACTATGAAGATTAATATAAGAATTAGGGATGTAGTTATTTATTCAAGTACAATGGTTTTTATTATATTTATATTTGTACTCTATCAATTATTTATAATTTATTTCTCAAATACTATTTATTATTTCCTTACCATGAAATATATACACACACACTAGCCACTTGTTCACGTTTTATCGTTGCCTGAATCATATTTTTCTCAACATAAAAAATATTAAGAGTACGAGATTTTTTTATTATACTATAAATTTGGGGAAAATAATAAATTTGTGTAAAAATTTGTGGAGCGCGAGTTTTCAATAAAAAATATGAATTTTAAACCGATAAAAATTTATTTGTTTATAAAATTATCATCACTATTAAAAAAGCAAGAAAATTCAGATACTTGAATTATTGAATTCACTATATTAGAATTAGTTCATTTTATAATATAATTTGAATTAAACACAACAACAAAATATAAATTATGGAAACACCTACAATAACTAAACAAAAAAAATAAATAATTGATTTTCTACTTATAAAAAAGAAGAGAATATCACTGGAAATTTATTGCTACGTTACCATCATTATCAAAACTATAGCAGTTAAAATTATATCATCATTACTGCTCAAACAATTAAAATTATTAAACTATCATGAACAAGAAAAAAACAAAACATTTTTACAAAAAAAAGCAAGGAAGAAAATAAAAAAATCACCAAAATTATTATAATTATTATACAAACAATGAAACCATAAAATTATCTCGAGAAATTTTTTTTTAACAAAAGAGCTAAAAAAAACATCAAAAAAAGACAAAACTAAATTAAATATTAGGAGCATAAAATAATCATCTGATTTAAAAAACAGATAAAAATAACAGAAAACACAAAAAAAAGAATAAAGGGAAAAAAATTAATTGTAAAATGATCACCAACATAAATTAAAATTTCAAGATTAAACCGAATAAAAATAAAATCTTAACAAAAAATAAAATGACAAAAAATAAAAACCAAAACTAAAAGCAAGAATGCATAAACACTGACAGAAAATAAACATGTCCAAGAAGGACCGAAAAAACCAAAAAAATTAATACTAAATAAAATATTAAAATAATAAGAGCTGAAATGAAAAATAAAATATATAATTAATTCTTATTGAAGGACAAAACTGCAACAAATAAAAACCTTAGGATCGAAAAAACAAAGGAATTTAAAAAAAATAGTAGTGTAATTTTTAAAAAACATTAAAAGAATAAAAATCGAAATGAAAAGTAACATATATGACCATTTTTAATTGGAGGACAAAATTGAAACAACTTAAAACCTGCAGACTGAAAAAATTAAAGGAATTAAAAACAAACCAAAAATCAAAAGAATAAGAGCTGAAATGAAAAATAACATATATGATTAATTTCAATTAATGGGTATAATTGAAGACAATCAAAACTTCTATTGAAAAAATCAGGAAGAAAAACAAAATTAAAAGACCAGGGACTGAAATCAAACACGCCCAACATAGAGGACCAGAACATACTTTGTTGTTGCAAGAGAGAGAAAAGGGGAAAAGAAGCAAAATTGACAACCGACGATACTCCGATCTTCGCCTAATGACACGCGCACCACCTTGAGAAAAAGGACACAGTTACGCACTAGAGACATGGTGACCTGATATTTAAACCACCTAAGGACATTGCACGCTTCGCCCTAATGGCGTGTACGCGTGAAAACTGATCACACTTTCGAAAGTCGTGCTTGCAATAACCTCAAGGAAAAATAATTAAAAAAATACAAAATGACCTAACACAATTGTGGACCAAGCGATAACCATGAAAAAATTGGGAGTGAAAGTACCTCCAACGTCAGCCCTTCGTTTTTGTTATTTCTGAAGGTATTTAAGTAGTTTTATAATGTACAAAAACATGAAATACCTAAACTACCCTCACCTCTAGCGCCCATCCCGTGCCTCATCCGAGGGCAAAGTCATTATTGCATCTCAAGTTTAGGAAAAAAACCGAAAATACTCCCATCCAGACCTCGTCCTCTTGCCAATGCCTATGAGTAAATAAGTAGTTTCATTGTACAAATAAAAATAAAAATACCAAGAGACTCCCAAACAATTTGCAAATGCCTCATAAGTCCCTGGAAAATGTCCAAAATACCTCCCATACCAAGGTTCAAAAATTGCGAATCAAGAGGCAAAAAAGTAATTTTACTATTAAAATCCTCAGTGATCAGTGTCTAGGAACAAAGTGAAATATTGACGAGTTTTATATTATTTGTAATATAATATCATTAAAATGATCTTATATATATATTAAAATTGTTATAAAAAAAAACTGGCACATTTGAGTTAATTTGTATATTAATTAAATTCGGATTAAAAATAGATTTTCATATCCAACATTTCCATATGAAACTTCCTCCAAACAGAGTGATCAAAACCCAAAACCCAACTAAACTCCTCCCTCGTTCCGCCACCCTCACCCTCACCCTCACCCTCACTCTCTCCCTCTCCCTAACCCAAAATGTCAAGAGCCCTCTCTCTTAGACGCTCCCTTCTTCACCTCCACCACCACCGCTCAAAAGCCCTCTCCCCAACAACCCCACCACCACCAAAACCCATACAGAACCCCTTTACCCCACTATACCCAACTCGCAAATTCTGCACATCCCCTACCCCAATACCATCAACAAACTCTGAAGTCCGCAAATACATAGGCTACACGGCCCTCGTTATTTTCTGTGGTGCTGCCACTTACTACTCCTTCCCGTTTCCTGGCAACGCAAAGCACAAAAAGGCTCAACTTTTCAGGTATGCTCCATTACCTGAAGACCTTCACACAGTTTCTAACTGGAGTGGAACCCATGAGGTCCAAACCAGAAACTTTTACCAACCAGAAAATATTGAGCAGTTGGAGAAGTTAGTGAAAGAGAATAATGAAAAGAAGGCTCGGATCCGACCTGTTGGGTCCGGATTGTCTCCAAATGGGATCGGGTTGGCTCGGTCTGGGATGGTGAATTTGGCTCTTATGGATAAGGTTTTGGAGGTGGATAAGGAGAAAAAGAGAGTTAGAGTTGAAGCTGGTATAAGGGTTCAAGAATTGGTTGACGGGATTAAAGAATATGGTCTTACTTTGCAGAATTTTGCTTCCATTAGAGAACAGCAGATTGGTGGCATTGTTCAGGTTTTGTTCCTTTTTATTCATTTAAAATAAAAGGTAATAAATAATCGTTACACTTGGTCCTACTGCAATAGATTGGTTTGGTCTATGCGACCATTTTCTATAGATGGTATGGATTCCCGTGAGATTAGGATATTATAGGTGCTACTGGGTTTTTCTGATAAGCTGATGAATTTCTGTCAGTTTTGGTAAAAAATTGGAAACTTTGAAGGGTTTCTTTTAAAATTTGAAAACTTTTGAGTGGTGTGTAGTATTGATGTGCCGAATGGGAGTCTTGGTGATTGTCCAATGAATGAAAGAGAAACACTAATTAGACTGTAGAAAAGTTCGTGTAAGATTGAATTCATATTGACTTCACTGATTTGTGGGTTTGGCTTGTTTGTTTAATAGGTTGGTGCACATGGAACTGGTGCCAGATTGCCACCGATTGATGAGCAGGTAGTTAGCATGAAACTGGTTACCCCTGCCAAAGGAACAATAGAGATTTCAAAAGAGAAAGACCCAGAACTATTTTATCTTGCTCGTGTTGGTCTTGGAGGACTTGGAGTGGTTGCTGAAGTTACTTTACAATGTGTGGAGAGACAAGAGCTTGTGGAACACACGTTTATTTCAAACATGAAAGATATCAAGAAAAACCACAAGTAATTTCTTTAGCTTTTTTTATCAGATATTACAACTGGTTTTCTCATGCACGCAAACTGGATGGTTGAGAATTTGAATAAAAAATCACAGTTTGCTGAGATTTGTCATCAACTTTTATGTTCCCAATGATATTTATGTTGTGAATGATTTTGTAACTTCTGGGATTCAAGTTCAAATCTCCACGCCATTTAGGAAGGAAAATAACACTGGGCTGCAGCCTTCTGTAATGATTTTGGACTCTCGGCTTTTAGCATGATCATGTTTGTTGGTAATGCTTTTGGAGTTGAGAACTAGGGGAACTTTCAAATCTTACAAACATTCTTCTACAGATCATCTGGTGTTATTGTGCAATATAATGATTAGTCATTTAGTTCTAAAGCTGCATGACCAATGTCACGACTGTGACGCAATATGCTTATATGCTTTTTGATTAGAATACAGATGTCTCTCTCTTGTGTTGACTCATGAAATGAAATTACAAGTAATTGAGATTTTATTTGTTTCTTATCAGCTAAAAGTTGAGTAATTTTTTTTCTCCAGGAAATTGCTATCTGAGAATAAGCATGTGAAATACCTGCATATTCCATATACAGATGCTGTTGTGGTTGTGACCTGCAACCCTGTCTCAAAATGGAAAGGTCCACCCAAGTACAAACCCAAGTATACTACAAATGAAGCCCTACAACATGTCCGTGACCTCTACAAGGAGTCCCTTGAAACGTACAGGTATACCGCCCTTTCTGAATCTGTTGTAACCATTATATATCAGTCATGTTTTCCTAGTTTGTTTATAATTTCTTATTTGCTTAGATAGTTTTATGGTGTCAAACTCTTATTTGCTTAGGTAATTTAATGGTGTGAAATATGTAGGCTTTAAAATCAATGCTGTTTTCTGTCATCATTTTTTCATTCCATCCACTAATTAAGAACTTATGTTGCGTTGTCCATATATCTATGTCAGTTAATTTTACACTGTCACTTGCAGAATTGCTGCTGCTAAATCATCAGATGATAATGAACCAGACATAAATGAGCTTTCATTCACAGAGTTAAGAGATAAGCTGCTTGCTCTTGATCCTCTCAGCAAAGACCATGTTGTAAAGATCAATCGTGCTGAGGCTGAGTACTGGGCGAAGTCAGAAGGATATAGGGTGGGATGGAGTGATGAAATTTTGGGCTTTGATTGTGGTGGTCAACAGTGGGTCTCAGAAAATTGTTTTCCTGCTGGTACCCTTGCCAAGCCAAGCTTGAAAGACCTTGAATTCATAGAGAAGCTGAAGCAGCTCATAGAGAAAGAAGAGATACCTGCGCCTTCTCCCATAGAGCAGCGATGGACAGCTCGCAGCCAGAGCTCCATGAGCCCAGCCTCAAGCTCAGCAGAGGATGATATATTCTCATGGGTAATCTCAGTGTATCTTTCACTTTATTGAATTCCTTGGATTCAGTATGTATTGGGAAAACTTTGTTGTGTCCATCTCATCTTCAATCAGGAAGTCCAGGTGTGCCTCCCTTGCTCCAGACTAGTAAGTTTTTGTAATTCTAGGGATATGGAGATTTCATTTAGATCTGATTTGAGATACTTATCCCTCTTAGGTATTTCCATTCTATAAGACAACATTTCTGTTGTCCCATGAGTACTTCAACTTTTGTTTTTGAGATAAAGGGCTGGATGCATGAATCTATTCTCACTTTCCATGTATTTTCTATGTTTGTTGTGCTATTCAGCTTTAATTGGTGGTTTGCTACTCAAACACTTTTTTCTTATTTCTCAGGTTGGTATAATCATGTATCTTCCCACAACAGATGCCCGCCAAAGAAAGGAAATCACAGAAGAGTTCTTCCATTACAGGCGTCTGACTCAGGCGGAGTTGTGGGATAAGTATTCCGCTTATGAACACTGGGCTAAGATTGAGGTATTGATAAATTTCTTGCTTATCATCTTCTGTTCAAGTTTTAGCTTATCCAGCACAGAACTTGTGCTTGTTGAGCGTTGTCATCAAAAGGAAATGAAAACTTTATTCGCCTATTGATTTTCTTCTCAACCATTACTCTGATTCCATAAAAAAACTGGTTTTTAAAATGGGCAAAATGATGTTCCATTGAAATTTGGTGCTTCCTTATTTAATAACTCCCAAAAATATGTGCAGGTTCCGAAGGACAAGGATGTGCTTGCAGCTCTTCAAGAAAGGTTAAGAAGGCGCTTTCCTGTGGATGCATATAACAAAGCAAGGAAAGAATTGGACCCCAACAGGATCCTTTCTAACAATATGCTGGAAAAGCTGTTCCCATTATCGGAAACAAATTGAAAGGCTTCTTTTGTTGGCTGGTTAGTCATTTTATTCTTTCATATCATTATTCTGGATGCATCATCTTTAATTGGCTGGTTGGTCATTTTATTCCTTCATATCATTATTCTGGATACATCGTTTGTATTGTTCTTTTGTCAATCTGCTTGGAGCTTCAGCATAAGTGCCTGGCTGTACATCAACTTCAGAAAACCAGAAATATAGAATCACGTGTTGTATTATTAAGTTCACCATGGCCTCTGATTGATGATGCATTTTCTCTTTCATGAATTGGAATAAAGATTCTGTGACGATCTTAGTTCAGCTTGAACTCTTAACTGTTGTTTTTTTATTGCATGATTGAGGTTATCTCGTTTTTACTTCATGTTCATAATTGAAGTTGAGTTTTTTCAAACTTTTGATGATTATAAATGAAAACAACCATTTAGGTTGATTTACCGTCCATGATGGCCATTTAGATGGTCTCTTGCTACCTTAAAACCATGTGTCCAAACTCTTAACTGAATTCCAGTGTCTTGTTTTTTTTAGGAATATGGTGTTCAACCACAATATTTGAACTTTACCATCCAACCCCTTAATGATAAAAGCCAAATATGTGTATGTTTGGGAAGAAAGTATCCTGTAACTTACTGAGAAATACAATCATAATTATTTTTTCTAAGACTGCTCTCAGAAACTGGTTTTAAGTATTAATCTTGTAGCTTTCACTGGTCACTACAGATTATATTCTGAGACTGATCCCTAAGCCAAAAAAAGAAAAAGAAAAAGAAAAGACTGGCTTCTGGAGGCATTGGACTTCATGACTAGTCAGTTCTCACTCTTCTTTCTTGGGTGCTCTTCTCACTCTAAGAAAGTGATGCCAAAAAAAGTGGGGAAAAAAAGTGAAAAAAAGGCACTCTCTTAGAAACATAGGGTAGCTGGAAATGATGAAAAAGATAAATGGAAACTGATTGAGAAGGGGATCAAAAGGAGAATAATACTTTATGAGGAAACAAAATAATAATAATAATCTTAGAAGCTGTTTGCAGGATAAAACCAGTCACTTTTATTGCAATATATGATCACAGAAAATCACGAAAATCAGAGTCCACATCCAACGCAGAATGTTTTGCTATTTGGATCACAGTTTACCATCAAGTTTCACAGGCAGGGATTGCCAAGCAAACAGCAACATAGCTTATAGAGTCTGCACAAACAAGAATAAAAAATAGACAAGGATTAACATTAATAAAAAATAATGAAATTGATAACTGGACTTCAAGATAGGAAGGCTGTCTTTGATTTGTTAGAGGTTTCTTGATATATAGTTTAAGGATTACATTATTCTTTAATCCCTGAGTTTTGTACACAGTTGTAACTTAGCCTTTTATATTTGAAATCTATAACTTGACCCTTGACTTTCGTTGGCGCTATCTTTCTGAAAAGTCAATTGGTTTTTCTCTAAAAACTTGTGATGCAGGTTTTTATCTAAGAATTTAAATCGTCAAACGGTGCATTTGGGGTTAAGAACAAACCAAAAGATGTTATAGCAAGAAAGAGCTCAAACAAGAGTCGAGAAACAAAGTTACAAGTTTATATAACATGAAGGGCTAAGCTGAAAACTTAGGGAGTTAAGAATAGCTCGTTCAAGGAATTGTTGAATCGATTAATAATCAATGTTTTCTTGCCAGGTTGCTTATAAAAAACAAATTTATGAATACTTGACTTCCAGAATCAGCTTGCTTAACATACAATCCTTTGCTGAAGACTCTCTAGAAAGAAAAAAAATCAAGAAATAGAGATGGCAATGTTGGAGCCCTTTTTCTTGAGTCTCTAAACAAGGCATTTTAGGTGGTGATGCCTCGTTATGCCTAGTGTTTGCGGGTTGTTTTGCAAGGTAAGTTTTAACAATGATACTTCTACATTTTTCTCTTATGAAAACCTCGCTACGATTTCTCTTTCCATTTAAACGATAACAATGATGTTGGAAGCAGTGAACTACCCATGTCATCGTGATTCAAATATTTTATCGGACCATTCAACCGATATGTGTGACAAGTAGTATGGACATTAGTATTTATCAAAGTAATCCAACACGTAAGAACACAATAAATTCTTTCATGTTCTTTGGTGGTTCATGTGAACTAAATTTATCACATTACTAGAATTCACCATAACAACCACCAATAATGTTGATTTTAATTGTATGTATGAGGATTTCAAATAGTTTTGATCATCATCAAACAAACTTTTATTATAATTATGCCTACGGATAATTATCGGAGTAACCTGAGTATCATCAATGTAAATTGATGACTTCTGCTTATTATAAATTTCTTGTTAAAGATCAACAATTGTAATGATCTATCTTCATCACAGTTAAATTTAAAAGATAACATGAGTTTATCGATTAAGGCTAAACTTGTTAAAAATACATTAGTAAAGTATGTGTGCGCCTGAAAACCTCTAAGAACATCAAAAGCCTATTATTGCTTTAAACTTTTTTTTGCCTAAAAGGCCATAGTCCTTTTAAAAAATTGGCCATGAAAGGTCATTTTTGTATAGCTAGTTAACTAGTTGAAGTCTCTTTCTTTAACTGAATTAACTAGACAAATCGTTTCACTAACTAAGAATGTTATGCATCATCACTCATAGAATCAAGAGCTTTTAGTATTGTGTTTAGACCTAGTAAATCTTCTCATGGTGAGTCAAATTAAATCGCAAACTCCACTTTTGATGGTGCCCTTCCATTAATTCTTTGAGGTTTGAGGCTTGTGACAATAACTCCTCAACTTAAAAACTTTGATTTCTCATAAGGTGCTAACAAAGTTCTAAATGCAACAAGCCTTAAAAATAGATGGAGTTGATGAGTGTAACCTATACTTGGCTATCAAGGCAAACAACAATGATGAGTTGTGAGGTGCAATGGTCGTTGTAAAGCCTGGGGCATAAATGTGAGTGGAGTGACCAATTTAGGTGGTAGTATGAGATATTCAAATGAGATTTTTCACCATACAAGGAAAAGTTTCTATGTGAACTACACTTGTATATGAGTTTGTAAATAAAAAATGATAGTTAAAGCTCACTCGACAAAGCGCATTCACGTGTTTTGAAAGGAGATTAGATTAATATTCATGAACAAAGATGTTATGGCTAATAACAATGTTAGGGTGTTTGGAAACATTGGTAGGGACATTTGTAAGAATTATATTTTCTATTTAACAATCTATTCACCTTGAAAATGACTTAGTCGAATGTAAAGTTCAATTGTTGAAGAACATTGCATGTCGTATGGTGTCTGATGTGCCCTTATGACCATTGAAAATCTAAAAGATCTCATCTCCTATACTTGGGTTTCATGATACAAAGTTTTTGTCGCATTATGCTAGCATGTTTTCTAGCATAAAATGTTTTTAAACCATATGGGAGTTGACCAAATATGACGCGTTCTACTTGAATGGTTTAAAAGCAATACAGATTAGTAGTAAAAAAATAGTTTAACTAAAAAGAATTCAAGATAACATTTTTTTATAAAAATATATCGAGATGGCAAATTGAACTTAGTCAATTCTTGTTAACTTTTCAAATTTGTGACATGGGTGATATCATGATAACCCCTAAATTTCCAATCCATCCAAAGTTAAATGATAATTTTCTTTTAAAAATTAAACAGGTCAACTTGGGTTAACATATTAAACTTGTGACCTAAGGTCATGAGATAAAAATAATCTAATAGAAAACATATCAAAATAAATTATAAAGCATAATCCATAATAAATCCAATATTAAAGGATAAAAAAATAGAATAATAAAAAACAACAAATCATTGTTACAATGAATGAATTGACCTTTTAGTTTTTGTTAATATACTATTTGGTTGGCCTGTGCTTTATCACATGCAAGATTAAATTTCATGTTAACACAAAAAAAATAAAATTCAAGAGTATATAATATGCTTTATGACATAAAAAATAATTGGAAATAAAAAACTTATATAGTTAAATAAATGAAAAGCCATATACATTAATAAATGCAAAATAAAATTTAATTCTAATCAAAACCCAAATTGTAAAGATGAGAGATAGATGTAGATAAAAAAATATGATATCGTATCATGAACCATGCATTGATTATAGTTAAAAACTTTGTTTTTTTTTTAATTAATTTCTTATTTAATCAATTGACAATAAAAATATGCACGAACAGTAGAACATTTGATTAAAATTCATCAGAAAACAATTACTATTAAGGGTTGCATAGAAAGAATATTATGTATAAAAAGCATGTCTTTGTTGCAAGAAATAAATTTTAAAAGCATAAGCATTGACTTAAGATTTTATGATTTTTTTATTAACACGATTTTAGCTGTAATTTTATGATTTCTGTATGAAAATATTTTATGTATGATTTTACAATTTTATTATCCAAGTTCAAAAGCCAATTCCGTGTCATATCAAAATCGTAATTTTAACAACCTTGAAACAAAGCTCGGTCACCTTCAACAATGCTCTGTATCTTGGTCTACAAGGTGTGATGCTATAGTGAAAAGTATGTTAACAGTTAAAGGAGTGCATTGTTCTTCAATCCACAAGTTATGAATTGCAACTTAGCCTTTTATAGTTGAAAGTCTATACCTTCGTCCCTCGACTTTCATTGACGCTATATTCTTTCTGAAAAGTCAATTGGTTTTTCTCTAAGAACTTGTGATGCAGGTTTTTATCTAAGAATTTAAATCGTCAAACGGTGCATCTGGGGTTAAGAACAAACCAAAAGATGTTTTAGCAAGAAAGAGCTCAACAAGAGTCAAGAAACTAAGTTACAAGTTGATAGAACATGAAGGGCTAAGCTGAAAACTTAGGGAGTTAAGAATAATTGACTCTCGTTGAGGGCATTGTTAGAATCGATATACAAAAGAAAATTTATGAATACTTGACTTACACTCGCTTGATGAATCCGCGTTTCTTTCCACTGGGAGGGGAGGATTTCTTCCCGTTGGTGGGAGTTTGAGTTGCGTATCCTTGGAACAAGAGAGAGACGTTAGCTTTCAAGAATATATTTCTAGTGCAAAGAGATCAAGATATGGCAAAACCTGTCGGAGGCCTTTTCTTTCGAGTCTCTGAGCCAGGCATTTTGGAGCAAAAACAAAACTGAGAAGCTCGAGCCTGTTTCTCTCCTTGAGCAACTGATGTATCGAGCATGCAAAGATCGTTCTATTTATAGACCCATGCATTGCCTTGTGCAATAAGATAGGGTAGTCAAATAAGCTCCCACTTTCTACTCTCCAGAAAAGAATGCTGGAATGAAAAGACGAAGCATCTAAATTGAGAGAATACAAACAACGAAAAGCCATGGTTAATGGCTCCTAATCCTAAGAACATTTTCATGTGATTCTTTCTTCAACGAACATATTCTTCATGCTCAACACTCTTGCAAAGCAGCAATTGCTTGTTTACAGTAGCAGTAAAATCATTTCTACTCAAGGCAGTACTGTAGACGAAGGCCATTTGAACTAGCCAGACACATTCTGGATCTAAATTACTATTGCCCTCGCTTCTTTTGTCGTGTTAATTCAACGTAGTTCATCTCTTCTGGCATTCAAGAGGAAAATATTTTACGTTTAGCTTAGAAGGTTGGCTGGGATTGTGGCTGCGAGCCTGTGACATACTATTTGCATAATTTATTTTTAGATCTGGATACAGTAAAGAGTAAAGTTGAAAGGTTTTTTTTTTTGTTAATCTGTCATTTTTTCATTTTCTTCATCATTTTTATTAATTATCAATCATGTTGTTTTTGGATTAGTCAAGTCAACTGAATCACTTCACGCAATTTAATTTTAGACCCAGGTTAGACCAATAGCTAGATTAAGACGTTTTTTCTATAAATTTCATTATTTTTTCCCGATGTAGTTTTATCATTCGGTCATGTTGTTTTTAAATCAACAAAGTATAATAGATAATGCTAAAACAATATTTATCTCACGATTTAATTTTAAACTCTACTTAGATGAAAAAAAAAGGTGTTAAGATTCAATAATAATATTAAATAATTGTTTATTACTTGAACACTTTATGCTACGTTTTTTAAACTGAATCTGATTCGCAGCTTAACATAGCTTGAAAGCCAGTAGAGGTACTAAAGCTATGGCTAAATCAATGGGATCTTTTCCATCGCATGGATGCCTAGCATCTGCAGATGAAATCGTGAAACACGCATTGTTCTCAATTCCAGTGCACGTCAGATTTAGCATCATCAATCTCCCTGTTCATCATTCCAAGGCCCTAGCCCTAGAAAATGTTGGGTTTGGAATCACGATGGTACTCAGAGAGGGAGCTGGGCTTTACCTTTGGAGTGTTGGATCCCCTAGCTATCATTAAAGTTTCGAAAAAATAATTTAAGAGATAAATTAGAGCATTGTATAATTTCATTAACAACCTTTAAAGTGTTGGTTTAGGTTGTAAATATGTTTATTTCTCCGCATGTTATCATCTTATGTTTGAATTTAAGGAACCATCGGAGGAGAAAAAATGAATTCATCGGTCTTAGTTATGAGTAGTTTGTTTACTGTTGATAGAAACAATATAAAAATACATAATTCTACCAATATGAATACCAATGGAGTGTCCACCACACTGTTATGTCAATGGTGTTGAGTTGAAATTATAGACTGATCCAGAGTGTCTTACATAGTTCCTGATAAACATTTGATGTCTTCCATATTTTTTTCGTGTTTGATGTAGAAATTGCAGTAGGATTGCAGAAATGAGAGAGAGAGAAGACGATTCTGTTGAGAGAGAGAGAGAGAGAGAGAGAGGAGGAGGATGATTTAAAATTGAGTTCTTGCCCTTTGTTATTGTGTTATTTCATCAATTGTTCATGTTCAATCCTTTGCTATTTATACACAATCAATACCCCATGTATGCATACTCATTGTATGTGTTGGAGTTATGCCTTAAGTTGCTGCCTTTGTTTTATTTTAATATTTTTTTTGTTACTTTAATTCTGCTAAAATAAAAGACTTGAACTAGTTTCAGGAGTTAGTTAGTTTGTTAGTTGAACATGGCACATTGTGGTGCTATAAACCAGCAATTTTTGTTTGTTTAAGCTTATTTATAAATGTAAAGATTGTTGAAACAATAAAAGAAATCAACGAAATATTCAGTTCAATAAAACAGTAAAAACCATTACTGTTCAGATCAAATTCTGCAATCTATCTTTACATTTTTTCTTTCAATCTTTTCAAACTTTTTCAATTGGTATCAAAGCAATTTTCTTGAAGGGCATGTGATAGATTCTGAATCAAGTTTCACCCATATTTCTCCTCCAATCTTCAATGGAGAAAATTTTCAATTGTGGGCAGTAAAAATGGAAACTTACTCAGAGGCTTTAGATTTGTGGGAAGTTGTTGAAGAAGATTATGAGGTGCCACCACTGCCTAATAATCCAACCATGACTCAGATCAAGAGTCATAAAGAGAGAAAGACCAAGAAATCAAAGGCAAAGGCATGTCTGTTTGCTGTTGTTTCAACAACAATTTTCACCATAATCATGTCCCTAAAATCTGCCAAAGATGTATGGGATTATCTGAAGGAGGAGTATGCTGGAGATGAAAGGATTCGTGGAATGCAAAGCTTAAACTTGATACGTGAATTTGAGCTGTAAAGGATGAAGGATTCTGAGACTATAAATGAGTACTCAGACAAGTTAATGAGGATTGCTAACAGAGTCAAGTTGCTTGGAACATCATTTGCAGATTCCAGAATTGTTGAAAAACTTCTAGTCACAGTATCAGAAAAGTATGAAGCTTCAATCATAACATTGGAGAATACCAAAGATCTGTCAAAAATTACATTGATAGAGTTGTTAAATGCCTTACAAGCTCAGGAGCAGAGAAGGCTTATGAGGCAGGATCATGCAATTGAAGGTGCTTTGCAAGCAAAAATTCAAGACTCTGATAAGAAGTTCTTCAGGAAGAACTTAGCTTCTAGCAGCATTAAACCTACTGCCAATCAAGGTTACAACAGAGGAAAATTTATTAAAAGAAATTTTTCACCTTGTTAACACTACAACAAGAGTGGTCATCCACCATTCAAATGCTGAAGAGGCCTGTGCAAAGTGCAGCAAGTGCAATCAACTTGGACATGAGGCAATCATTTGCATATCCAAAACTCAAAAACAAGAAGAAGATGCTCAAGTCGCAAATCAAGATGATGAAGATCAGATGTTTGTGGCCACTTGCTTCTCTATTCAAGCTTCCTCAGACCATTGGTTGATAGATAGTGGTTGCACCAACCACATGACTTTTGATAAAAGTCTTTTCCGAAATTTTCAGCCTACAGAAATTGCAAAAGTCAGAATATGAAATGGTGAATGTATTGAAGCCAAGGGAAAAGAACAATTGCCATCACAACAAATTTAGATACAAAAACAATTGTTGTTGTTCTTTATGCACCTGATATAGATAAGAATTTGTTGAGTGTGGGGCAATTAATAGAGAAAGGCATGAAGATGATTTTTGAAAATCAAACTTGATGTATTTTTTATGTTGCTGGACATAAAATTCTACAAGCTAGAATAAGAGGCAAAAGTTTCTCATTTTTGCCATTTGAGGAGGAGCATAATGCCTTCCCAACAAAACTCAATTACACTGAGTTATGGCACAAAAGGTTGGGTCATTGCCATCAACAAAGGATGCTCACCATGAAGAATCTAGAGGCTGTCAGAGGTATACCTCCATTTACTAAAATCTCATTGAACTATCATGCTTGTCAGTTTGGTAAGTAGAACAAGAAATCATTTCCAAGATCAACTTGGAGATCAACACGAAAGTTGCAGTTGATTCATACTGATGTGGTTGGTCCTCTAAGCACACCATTATTAAATGGCAGTAAATATTATCTGCTGTTTATTGATGACTTCTCCTGAATGTGTTGAATTTATTTCATGAAATTCAAGTTAGAAGTGGCTGGAATTTTCTGGAGATTCAAGAAGAATGTGGAGAATCAAAGCAATTGCAGAATTGAAGCCATTCGTTCAAACAATGGCAAAGAATATACATCAACAGAATTCAATCTTTATTGTGAAGAAGCAGGCATTGAACATCAACTCACAACACCTTACACTCCAGAGCAGAATGGGGTTAGTGAGAGAAGAAATCGATACATAATGGAGATGGTTAGATGCATGCTACATGAGAAAAACTTGCCTAAAATCTTTTAGGCAGAAGCTGCTAACACAACAGTATTTCTTCAAAATCGTCTCCCAACAAAGCTTTTGGCAGAAAAAACTCCTTTTGAAGTGTGGTATAATTACAAACCCTCACTAAGTTTTCTTAAGGTTTTTGGTAGCATATGTTTTGTTCATGTTCCACAGATCAAGAGGGACAAACTGGACAAGAAAGCAATGAGAGGTATCTTGTTGGCTAGAGTATAATTTCTAAAGCCTACAAAGTATACCTTCCTCAAACTTAGAAGATTTCAATTACAAGGGATGTGCAGTTCCATGAAAATGAACAATGGAACTGGGATGACACACAAAGGATCACCGTGCTTGATGAACAAATTATTCCTCCATTGCAGGATGAATCAATTGATGAATCACCAGTCAGAGGCACAAGATCACTTGAAGATAATTTGATGAATCAATTGATGATTTCAATCAAAGGAGCAATGTGGTTGTTTGTGAACCAGAAAGCTATGAAGAAGCTCAGATGAATCCAGCATGGCAGGACGCAATGAAGGAGGGGATATACATGATTGAAAAGAACAATACGTGGAAACTTGTTAATAGACCTGCAGACAGAAATCCAGCATGGCAGGACGCAATGAAGGAGGAGATATACATGATTGAAAAGAACAATATGTGGGAACTTGTTGATAGACCTGCAGACATAAACATTATTGGCATGAAGTGGATTTTCAGGACCAAATTGAATGTTGATAGCTCCATCAACAAATTCAAGGCTAGGCTGGTTGTCAAGGGGTATACTCAAGTATATAGGGTGGATTATTTAGACATGTTTGCTCCAGTAGCAAGGATGGACACCATCAAATTGCTGCTTGCTGTTTCTGCACACAAAAACTGAAAAGTGTTCCAAATGGACGTAAAATCTGCCTTCCTCAATGGCGATCTACAAGAAGAAACTTATGTTGAACAACCTATTGGATTTGTTGTTCAAGGCAAAGAAGACAAAGTGTACATGCTGAAGAAGGCACTTTATGGATTAAAACAGGCACCCAGGGCCTAGTATGTCAGAATTGATGACTACTTGACAGGGTTTGGATTTCAGAAAAGTCTTTCTGAATCAACCCTTTATATGAAGAAAATTGATATTAATGTTCTTATTGTGTAACTCTATGTTGATGATCTTCTTGTAACTGGAAGTAATTGGCAGCAAATTGAAAAGTTCAAGCAGGACATGATGCAAGCTTTTGAAATGAGTGATCTTGGACTCATGAGTTTTTTTTCTGGGCATGGAGATTAAACAAAACAGAGGAGTGATCTTCATTGGTCAAGAAAAATATACGAAGGAGATTTTGAAAAAAATTCCAAATGGAGAATTGCAAACCAACTGCTACTCCAATGAATCAGAAGGATAAATTCAGCAAAGAGGATGGAACTGCCAAGGTAGATGAAGAGAAGTTCAGAAGCTTGATTGGTTGCTTGTTGTATTTGACAGCAACCAAACCTGACATTCTTTATGCAACAAATCTTTTATCAAGGTTTATGCATTGTCCTGGTGAGTTACATATGAGGGCAGCCAAACGTATCCTGAGATATGTCAAAGGAACATGCAGTTTTGGTGTTAAGTTCACGCAATGTCAAACACTGAAATTGCATGGTTTTTCTGATAGTGATTGGGGTGGTTTCATTGATGACATGAAAAGCACTTCAGGCTTTTGTTTCAATCTAGGTTCAGCAATATTTTAATGGTCACCCAAGAAACAAAGCATTGTTGCACAATCAATTGCATAGGCAGAGTTCATTGCTGCCACAACAGCAATTAACCAAGCACTATGGCATCAAAAATTACTGCGTGATCTACATATGGAAGAGGAAGAAGCAACTGAAATCTCAATTGACAATCAAGCAGCTATAGCAATCTCTAACAATCCAGTGTTTCATGGGAAAACCAAACATTTTAACATCAAATTATATTTTATTCGAGAGGTTCAGAAGAATGGAGATGTTAAACTACTTTATTGCAGGACTGAAGATCAAATGGCTGATCTGTTTACCAAAGCACTTCCTGCTAACAGGCTTGAATTTCTCACAAGGATGATAGGAGTATGCAACCCTTAATGCAAGGAGGAGTGTTGGAGTTATGCCTTAAGTTGTTGCCTCAGTTTTATTTTAATATTGTTTTTTGTTACTTTAATTCTGCTGAAATAAAAACTTGAACTAGTCTTCAGGACTTAAGCTAGTCTTCAGGAGTTAGTTAGTTTGTTAGCTGAACATGGCACATTGTGGTACTATAAACCAGCAATTTCTGTTTGTTTAAGCTTATTTATAAGTGTAAAGGTTGTCGAAACAATAAAAGCAATCAACGAAATATTCAGTTCAATAAAACAGTAAAAAACTGTTCAGATCAAATTCTGCAATCTGTCTTTACATTTTTCTTTCAATCTTTTCAAACTCTTTCAGTATGCATACACTACACTTTCTTACACTATCATCCCCCTCAATCTTAGGCTTAAATGAACCCATCATGAGATTGCAATAGTGAATGAGAAATAAGGGAGAACTTAATCATTTTGTAAGAATATCAACAAACTGCTCCTGTGACAAAACAAATTGAACAAGTTGATTGCTGGCCACCCTTTCACGAACAAAATGCACATCAATTTCAATGTGCTTGGTTCATTGATGCTGCACAGGATTGAAAGACAAGGCAATGGCGGACAGATTGTCATATAAAAGAACTGGTGGCTGAGGGATTGGAACACACAAAAAATCCAGCAACTGCTTGATCCCAATCAAGCTCAGCAGATGCAGTAGACAAGGCCCTATACTCAGCTTCAGTGGAAGATCTGGACATAGTTTGTTGTTTCTTAAAGGACCAAGAAATGAGATTGGAACCCGAAAACACAACCAAACCTGTTGTTGATTGTCGATCATTAGGATCGTCAGCCCAATCAGCATCACTAAATGTTGTGAAGTCTAAGAACCCTTTCTAATATGTAATCCCAACATGAAGAGTGCCCTTGAGGTAACTGAGAATTCGTTTGACAACCACAAAATGATCCACCATAGACTGTTATATAAATTGACACACTTGATGAACAAAAAATGCAATGTCAGGCCTAGTAACTGTGAAATATTATAGAGCTCCTACAATACCGCGATACAAGGATGGATTATCAAAAGACATTCCACCATCCTTCAATAGTCGTTGATAGGGAAGACATGGTGTAGCATAGGGCTTGGCAGCAAACATATCTTAAGAAGTAGCTCTTGTATGCATTTGGATTGAGAGAGAAATAAACCAGCAGACGTATGAGAGATTTGAATTCCCAAGAAGTAATGAAGGTCCTCCATATCTGTTATCTCAAATTTAGCTGTAAGAGTTGTAATAACTTGATTAATGACATTAGAATCACTTCCCATGATTATAATGTCATCTACATACACCAACAAAATAATAATCCCAGGATTTAGATTTTTAACAAAGAGAGAAGAATCTAAATACATGTGATGAAATCCCAAAGTGGGTAAGAATGAAGTGAACCTGTCAGATGGTCTCTTGCTACCTTAAAACCATGTGTCCAAACTCTTAACTGAATTCCAGTGTCTAGTTTTTTTGAGGAATATGGTGTTCAACCACAATATTTGAACTTTACCATCCAACCCCATAATGATAAAAGCCAAATATGCCTATGTTTGGGAAGAAAGTACCCTGTAACTTACTGAGAAATACAATCATAATTACTGCTCTCATAAACTGGTTTTAAGTATTAATCTCGTAGCTTTCGCTTGTCACTACAGATTAATTAGAAACGTAGGGTAGCTGGAAATGATGAAAAAGATAAATGGAAACTGGTAGAGAAGGGGGGATCAAAAGGAGAATAATACTTTATGAGGAAACAAAATAATAATAATAATCTTAGGACCTGTTCGCAGATATTAATAAAACCACTCACTTTTATTGCAATATATAATCACAGAAAATCACGAAAATCAGAGTCCACATCCACCGCAGAATGTTTTGCTATTTGGATCACAGTTTACCAGCAAGTTTCACAGGTAGCAAGTGTCACCAAGCAAACAGCAACATAGATTATAGAGTCTGCACAAACAAGAGTAGAAAAAAGAAAAAAGGATTAGCATTATTAAAAAATAATGAAATTGATAACTGGACTTCAAGATAGGAAGGCTGTCTTTGATTTGTTAGAGGTTTCTTGATATATAGTTTAAGGATTACATTATTCTTTAATCCCTGAGTTTTGGACACAGTTGTAACTTAGCCTTTTATATTTGAAAGTCTATAACTTCATCCCTTGACTTTCATTGACGCTATATTCTTTCTGAAAAGTCAATTGGTTTTTCTCTGAGAACTTGTGATGCAGGAATTTAAATCGTCAAACGGTGCATTTGGGGTTAAGAACAAACCAAAAGATGTTTTAGCAAGAAAGAGCTCACTACGTTACAAGTTTATAGAACAGGAAGGGCTAAGCTGAAAACTTAGGGAGTTGAGAATAATTGACTATCGTTGAAGGCATTGTAAGAATCGATTAATTATCTATATTTTCTGCAAGGTTGCCTATACAAAAGAAAATTTATGAATACTTGACTTACACTCGCTTGATGAATCCGCGTTTCTTTCCACTGGGAGGGGAGGATTTCTTCCCGTTGGTGGGACTTCGAGTTGCGTATCCTTGGAACAAGAGAGAGAAGTTAGCTTTCAAGAATATATTTCTAGTGCAAAGAGATCAAGATATGGCAAAACCTGTTGGAGGCCTTTTCTTTCGAGTCTCTGAGCCAGGCATTTTGGAGCGAAAACAAAACTAAGAAGCTCGAGTCTGTTTCTCTCCTCGAGCAACTGATGTATCGAGCATGCAAAGATCGTTATATTTATAGACCCATGCATTGCCTTGTGCAATAAGATAGGGTAGTCAAATAAGCTCCCACTTTCTACTCTCCAGAAAACATGCTGGAATGAAAAGACGAAGCATCTAAATTGAGAGACTACAAACAACGAAAAGCCATGGTTAGTGGGTTCCTAATCCTAAGAACATTATCATGTGATTCTTTCTTCAATGAACATATTCTTCCTTTCTATTCTTCTGGCATTCAAAAAGGAATGGATAACATGAGTCATTTTCTACGTCAGTTGTAGTTTTTATGGCTACGTTAGAAACAATGGATAACATGAGAATTTGTTTTAAAAAAAAAAAAAAAAAGCTGGAAGATTTTAGAAATAGTTAGAAACAGAGTAATATTTTTTAGATTTAATTTCACCAAAATAATTTCAATTTGCTTTATTGACTGTATGTACAGTGAAGTTTTTTTTTTCTCTTAATGTCATAATATCTGCATAATTTATTTTAGATTTGGGATAAGTAAAGAGTTAAGTCGAAAGATTTTTTTTTCAATCAATCCTTTTTTTTATTTTCTTCATCATTTTTTTTTTAATTGTCAAACAGGTTGTTTTTGGATTAGTCAAGTCAACTAATCACATCAAAATAACTTCCATGTAATTTAATTTTAAACTCTACTTAGATAAAAAAAAAAAATGAAGATTCAATAATAATCTTAAATAATTGTTTATTACTTGAACACTTTATGCTACATTTTTGAAACTGAATCTGATTCGCAACTTAACATAGCTTGAAAGCTAGTAGAGGTACTAAATCTATGGCTAAATCAATGGGATCTTTCCCATCGCATGGATGCCTAGCATCTGCAGATGAAATCGTGAAACACGCATTGTTCTCAATTCCAGTGCACGTCAGATTTAGCATCATCAATCTCCCTGTTCATCATTCCAAGGCCCTAGCCCTAGAAAATGTTGGACTCAGAGACAGGCAGCTGGACTTTACCAATGGAGTGGTGGATCCACCTCACTGTTATGTCAATGGTGTTGAGTTGAAATTATGGACTGATCCAGAGTGTTACTCCGTTTTTGTGTTTGAAACTGTATCATGGGCTTCGGCTATATATTTGACAGTTCCACATCTCATCCTCACCGAAATCAAAATATAAGAAATTAAATCCCACAATATCAGAATCACTTGCTGGATGTATTCCATGAAGAAAGTCTAATTGCTGGAGAAATTGCGATGCTGACTGGGCTAGCAATGAAGAACTTCCACTTCCACATCCATGATCAGAAGAAACGTTTGTTTATGTATCCAATCAATTTTTATGGAAAAATAATATGTGCTCTTCCAACATGATTAGAGTACTTCCGGAAAATGATATGCCTTTTAGTTATCTTTACTTCTCTTGTCTGATGTTCCTTAGGGTCTGAATCGCTAGAAAGTAGCATGATACCTGCTATCATTAAAGTTCTTTAGAAATAATTTAAGAGATAAATTAGAGCATTAACAACCTTTAAAGTGTTGGTTTAGGTTGTAAATATGTTTATTTCTCCGCAGGTTATCATCTTATGTTTGAATTTAAGGAACCATCGGAGGAGAAAAAATGAATTCATCGGTCTTAGTTATGAGTGGTTTGTTTACTGTTGATAGAAACAATATAAAAATACATAATTCTATCCTATATGATTACTATACAGAAATTCTAATTTAAAAGATATATAATTCCTTGAATAAATAATATAATCAATCAAGACACTGGGATTTTGAAAAAACTTAAAAAAAACTATAAAAATCTTAATTAACAAACTAAAAAATTCAAAAATAATAATAAAATCTCGAGCAATATCTTCTGAACTAATTTGAAGATCTTTTGAACGTCGTGCGGTTGCTATTAGTTGAACTCTTAATACAATTGAGAAAATTTCATCATGATAAAAATTATCAGTATTTTCATCAAGCTAAACACGATCCAAACATTTTCTTGAACTTAATCATATATTGTTTATCTATATATTTTATTGCAAACCTATATATATAACTAATTTATCAAAATCTAAAATCTAATTTAAAAAGTATTTTTTTTATTAACATAGATGTCCGGGCAACCTTGCGCGCACCTCAATTAATCCAACGAGCCCTGAAGTTAATGATCATGCAAGCCTAGCTTTTATAATTGTGTCATTTGGTTTAAAAAAAGTATTTATTTATTCTTTCTTTTTTTTGATAACCGGGGTATCCGGGCCAGCTTGCGCGCACCTCGACTATTCCCCGGACTCACTTGAACATCCTGCAAGCCCAAATGAACATATAAGACACCGCGGGGGTGACAGGAATACCAAGCATGGTCGAGCCGTGCTGGGGAGGGGGGATACCCTCCAGCTCCCACTGGGACTCGAACTCGGTCCCAAGAAGGAGGCACCCCCCAACTTACCACTGGACCAAACCCCACTTCGTAAGTATTTATTTATTCTTGATTTGATGGGTGGAGACTTACTGATATCTTGAGAAAAAATAATTCAATTATTTCATGGCCACTATAAACAAGTGAAATATATTACATGCTTGACTATTGTTTTATTGGTCTATATTGACAACTTTATGCTCAATTTTCACCAAGTCATCATTAATTCTCCAACATTTGCTTTCATTTAAAATCTTTTCATCAATTTAACATAGAGAATGACATGATTTGGAGAGATTTCCCTTAAAAGAACTCCAAATACTGCCACATAACTTGAATCAGAATATTATTTGCCATGATTGATGAGCTAGCTAATGGGACCTTAAGAAACTTAATACACAGTCTAATTACTGTATATTTTCTTCTTATTCTAGAACTTTTATGCATCATTATTGCTTTCTTTGAGTACATATATAAACCTGGACCCGTAATTTCCTACCAACTTGCTTATGATTCTGTTGTTTCCCCTCTATGAACTCTAGTTAAGATGCATGGTAGGCATAAGATGGTATTTAATCAGTTGATATCATATGTGTATCATGCATCTAATTAGATCTTATTGTTTTCTTTGGGTTCATCTACTTAGGTCCAGAAAATAATCAATAAAGCTGGTTTTAAAACCAGGTGGTTGCTCATGGAACTTCAAAGAGAGGAGTGGAAGGAGAGGAAAATTTAGATGAAGAAAGGTAACAGAAACAGAAAGATCTCCATTTGATTTTCAACAAAATGGAATTATTTTCATCTTTTTTCTGCGTTTTAAGCCAATTGTTTTCTTTCTCATCCTGGATATCTTGTTTTAACTTTTTTATTTTTGTTTTCTATCAATTCGAAAATAATTCAGGAAGATTATAGCTAGCTAGCTAGCTAGATAGCTAGAAAGAAAGAAATGACATAAAGGAAAGGTGTTTTCACTGACAATGAGAGCAACCATATATGTGGCTTACGCCAAATCCATATGCGTTTGAGCAAACATTTGTCAGTTTTCAATTATTGCCTCATCTTAATGTCTACGTTGGAGGTGATCATGTTGATCAACCCACAAAAACATACATGTTGAAATGTTGAAATGGAGTGGTTTTGGGAACCTTTTTAAAAAAAAATGGGGGAGAGAGAGAGGATTATTTACTCAAATATTATTTACGTAGACACTAAATTAGGTTTATTTAATAATTTCTGGTCCAAATACTGTATTTTCTCAAGCTAAATATTCAACTTTCTATGTTAAATAAAGTGGAAACAGAGACTTGTACTTGAATGAAACAAAAAGTTGCTTACAATATGCAATAAATGCGAGTTCGATTCAAGTTCAACGCAACACAATTTCATATTTACTCAGCTAGTTTCTGAATTTCGGATCATGGTCTACGAGCCAACCATGATTTAGTAGCATTCTTATAGAACTAGTGCCTATCCATCCACGATGGGTTCCTTACTTTAAGAAAATATAGTAAAAAATATAATAGAACGAACCGCAATACTGTCGTGATGAAGAGAGAAAAAAACAGTGCGTCTTCGCAAAGAAACAAGTACAGATTGTACCTAAATTAAGAGCTCATAATTTCACTAACCAAAGCCAGAAAACTCACTTCATTTTCAGCTGAAAAGGAAAGAGGGAGGGTGAACATTGATTCTCAAAATGAATTTCTCTCGTGCAAGTAAAGACTTCTATTAACATCAATCAATCAAACTAAACACATATGAATTGAATTTTTCACCCTCCTGCTTTCCATATCTATCTTGGAATCCCAATTCCCTACAATGACTTGAAACATGCACAAAAATATCTTTAATTTTAATTTGAGGAGGGATTTTTATTTTTCTCAACTTCAATTGGTAGAGAGAGTGCAAAGTTAATTATCAAACCATCTGGAAAGAGCTCGTAAAAACGAATAGCCAAATACAAATAAAGTCAAGATTGGTTGGAAGAAATATGTGATTTGTGTGAGCCTTAAATCGTGTATCACATCTGTGTTGAAAGTGGATAAATAGTAAATCATGTCTTTTCCTCTCTTTTTTCTTTTCTTTATCTTCCACTGAGAGATTGATTAACTATATATCAAATTTGGACAATACATGCCATCGCATAGGGATTTTTGTTGTTTCCGAAGAATAATCATGTTGAAGATGTAGAATTAAAGATTAATTAACTTGAAATCGTGGTCTATGAACAGCATTTCCATAAGAAAAAAAATATAATAATCAAATAATTCTTAAAGTAAACTACACTATCGATGAGTAACATCATGGTGCTCTTCTATAAAATAGACAAGACAGGTTCAGGATCTTGAAGTCCCTTTTTATAATTTAAAAATATCTGCTGCGCAAAATATATTTCTTGTTATGCTAAGACTGCCATAATCACGAGATTATCATAAACTCATCTCTATTCCTACTTTGGTCATGTTGCAATCAATCGATCATTTACTCCCAATAAGAGTAAATGAAGGAAATAAATAGATCAAGAACATGTTTCCACAGACAAAAACTTTTTTTGGGCCAGCTTTTCTTGATGAAGACTACGTCAATCTCTTTAGTCCAATCAAATACAGACTTTTTTACATCGATATATGAGTCATTCATGAAAATTAGCTCTGCCCAAAGTTCCTAGTAACCAAGGAGCTAGAGATCACACCCTTGATCTCATTCTTATTTTCATCACCGATTGAATATGAAAGCATCGATCATATATCACTCCAATGTTTCATATGACAATCCTTACAGTCGGGTCCTGCTAATTAAACCCGACAGAATATCAACTGTGTTTTGTGTGAAACATTCGAACCTGAAAGTTTGGTTATGACTATTTGTCACGATAATGTTCTTAATATAGCGTAAAATTAGTCAAGAATTCAAGACAGATTCGACCTCATAACAAATACAATGATGTTTTTAATTAAATCAATGAAGATAATGAGTTGACCTTTAAAGGTGAATTATTCCTTATTCCCATGAACATACTTGTAGTAACATAATTCAACACTTCTGGTCTCTAAAGATAAATATTTGATCAACAAGATTATGATTTGCCATGTTATAACTACCAGCCTTTCTTCTTCGTTTTCTTTTTTTATGAGAAAAGGAAAACCTAATTTCATAAGCCTTGATATTCAATGTCATATGAATCCAAGTCCGAGCTTGAGCCAGCTCATAATAACAATGGCAAACGAGATAGAACTTGGAAGAGATGTATACGTTGCCATTATCCAACTATAAATAATTGTTGAATTGTCGGGTTTTTTTGTAAAAAGATAATCTCTATGGCCTCAGAATGTATCCTGTTGAGACTGTCAGGTTTCAATAGAAAATCTGACGTTCCCTTACATGCCAAACATAGGAATATTATATAGCATTGAAATCTCACATTTCTATCCCTTTGAATCCAATATTTCTCTTGATAAATGGTAAAAACAAATAAAAAAACTAGGGACTGGGACTTGCATATGGTCAACAAATTGTTATGACACTTTCAGCAAACACGCAAAACAGAAGAGCTTTGGCAGGATATTGCTTTGCCTATTTTCCTGTATAAATAAATTCACATTAAATGTTTCACCATGCATGCCCCAGTCCTCATGCTCAAATATTTTCTTCATAATTTCACTAGGGTTATCTATCTAAATACAAACGTCATCAGGGAGTATAGATTTAGAGCTGAAAATTATATTAAGTCACTCATGTACTAGCTAGGTCATCTCTCTAATTAAACTAAGAAAAGAATATCATCACACCTCTTGCAAATAAAAGAGCCACTCAAAAACTTATCATCATGAGCAAGTTGATAAACAGATAATGTCCATGTCGATGCTGCCTCAGAATATCAAAATCTACTAGAAAAATTAAGCTGACCCTTGAGACCACTGATCAGATGCTAAACTATGCCATGCACATGTTGCCACAACATTCTGAAACGAAAATTTAAAGTAGTTGAAACTTGAAAGAAGATTGCAGAAAATTTTCCTTTTCCACTGTCGATTCATCTACGAAAATCCATAATTGGAGGGTAAAACTCGCAAGTGCTAGAGGTGGCATGAAGCTTCACTGGTGGAAACATGAATTTTGATCATTTTTTACTATACTAGCAAAAACTAATGTGTGGCTAACTAGTGCTGATTTAACTCTCATGACAATCTACCACAGCAAAGTCCATTGGAATATAAGGGGAACTTTGAAGTAAGTAATGAACAGCACTCAAAAGAGGATCTGGCAAGTAAGCATAAGTTTTTATAGGATGCGACTGGCTTGAAAAAAGGAGGGGCTGAGGAATTCCAGGACCGCAAGAAAAGAAAGTAGACGTCAAGGATGATCAGCACGGGAACAACATACCCATTAGATTAGGGTTTTAACTGTGAGTTTCTAGGAGTTACTACAAGAGACCAAATAAGGCAAGGGGGACAAAAACGAGGATTTCCTGAAGCGAATCCTCAATTAGATAATACCAATATGACATAGTGGACAGCCAATCAAATTGTACATGACCACATGATTTTCTTCTAAATATTAATTAAGACAAAACTGCATCCAATCAAGTTTTCTCAAAAGCCCATGAATGTGAACGAGAAAATAGACAGCTCAACCCCCCCCATTATAAAATATGTCATCCATATATGTCCAAACAAAGCCTGAGATGAACTAAGGAAACCCCACCATTATTATTTGACACCAAAATTATCTCCTCCCTTGTAGTTTACGTTTCCTAGCTATATTTTAAATGACTCTTATTGTGTAATTAAATGTTAGCATAGGTCAGTTAATATATATATATATAGTAGTTATGTTATGTATATGTAAGGTTTTAGGTGATGGGAAGGGGGGTGGAGGAAACAAGAAAAAAAAAAAAAAAGGCACAATAAATAGGCCATGATATTAGATGGTATCAATAAATACAAAGGAGTTGACAGGCCAGGTTTGAAAAGATTGACCTGCGTCTCTTTTCTCCTCAAGAGAGCTAAAACTCAGATTCTCCTTGTCTCATCCCATCAGAGATCAGAAAAGATGGATCCCATCTCCAATGAAACTGCACTTCTCATATGATGAATCATCGAAAGCCTACAAAAACCAAAAAGAAACAGCCCAAACAGAACAGAGAGAAAAGGCGAGCAAAAAACAAAAAACAAAAGGCAATAAGTGAAAGAAGTGATTGAAGATTGATGACATGAAAGAGAGAGGGAGAGGGGGGATGTATATAAATATAATCCAATAATAATCTTCATGACCTTTCATCAAGCATTTTACTTGTCTAACTCTCCTGGTCCTCCATCATTGCTATATAATTATAAAGAGAGAGCTTAGGTAGGCTTGAACTAGTAGTCATGAGAGTGGTGGTGGTACATTGTTGGAACATGTCGACTCATTGCATGATGGTCTCTCTGGCTGCTTTGGCTACTATCATTATCTCCTTCCATTCTTGATCCCATTTGACCTGAACCAGCAGCTCCAAGATTCAAATAAACCAGTCTTGAATCCAGATTCAAGCTAACAAGATTAGTTCCGCTGCTGCTAGTATTGTGTTCATCACTCCTTTGTGGATAAATAGGATTTGAAGTAGTTGCGTTCACACTCCCTTCTTCACGTGAGAGAACCAAAGCTGCGGATTGGACAAGCTCAAGACACAGCCTGAGCTTGTTGGGCTCAATGTGAACTAGACCCGGGACTGCCCCCTTGAATAAGAAATCTGAGGTTAGGGTTCTAAGAATGTCAAGAGGGGTGACTCCATCGACGGTTCTAACATTAGGGTCAGCATGATGGTCAAGAAGTACTGAAACCATATCTGGTGACACCATTTCTGCTGCAATGTGAAGTGGGGTTTTCCCTGCGGGGCCTGCAGGGTAGTTAACATCAGCTGCACCAAGTTCAAGCAAGGCTTTGACCACTTCTCGGCTACAATTCTCAACAGCATAATGCAAAGCCAGTGCTTCATCAAGATTGAGGCCTTCTCCCATTACCATAAGCTTAACTAGTTCAACATCTGATGAGTCTAATGCCCTTTTCATGCTTCTAATTTTTTGGTCCTCAAGATCAGCTGCAGTAAGATCGTGGAGATGGTGAGGCATTAATGATCTACGAGCAATGGATGATTTGAGTCGTAGTTCTTCAATTTTGGCCACAACATCAAGTGGAAGGTGTTTAGCTAGGATTTCTGGAGGTAGGCCTGATTTGGCCACAAGATGGGAGCAAGTAGTCCAAAGTTGGTTGTCTTGCTTTCGTGAAGCTATTAGCACCTTCATCACATCCTCAATTGAGGCCTTCACTACCATGCTAGCCAATTGCTTCTGAGGAACAGAAAACAAGGGAATAAATAATTAGCATTGGTAAATGGATTTAGCTGCAAATGGAAAGATTTTCTTTACGATCAATTGCATTTAGTCCATCCTGATTTGGTGTATGATGGGATGTTTCATGTAAAAATCTTGTTTATCTTGTCCATCTCCTTTTCATAATCTTATACCCAAATGGGGAAAGTGTTTGCTTGGCATAAATTTGGAGAGCATACTGTGGAAGACAAGACTGGAGATGAAGAGCTAAATTTAGAAAGTCTAGGCTATATGTACAGCACAAAGATTGAAAATCTCAACTCCAGCAACCAAAAATGATGCATGAAATCAATAAAAAAAACTCTTGTCTAACATGGACAAAATCAGCATTTGACTTGAATGAAAATAGTGCTATAGTGTTTGATAACTATATATCAACAGCAGAAAGAACAGAAGTTAAAGTAGAAGAAAAACCCACAAAAACTGTTCAGAGAAAATTGAAACAATTATTGAATTACCATCTCCAACTACAAAAGAAAATGTCAAGTGACTCAGTACTAGAACATAAAGCACTATAAATGAGCGTGGGATCAAACTCAACAGCAACTACCGGAGATGAACAAGAAATCTAGGTAGAAGCCAATTGAAATACCACACAAGACACAACCACTCAGCCACTTGATCATGGGATAGTAAAATTTCCCTCATAACAAAAGAAAAAAAGAAAACAAAAAACCCAACACAAAAACACCTTCCCACTCCCCAAAATCCCAAATCCAAAAACAAAAGTGTGCTACTGCTCTACACACTCATCAAGATTTTGAGAGAAAAGAGAGGAGACAAGGGTAGAAGAAGAGAAGGAGAACGAAAATCTTGAAATAATCATAACGAGCTGCTATATATGATTGACAACAGGGAAGAAAGACCTGGGTGAGCATTGCAAGCTGTTCGACACCAAAGTATCTAGCGGCAGCGAGAGTGTCAAGAGCAAGATCAACGGCAGAGGTGCAATGTGTATGCCAACACCCTCTCTCGCCACAATTAGGCCTTGGCTCATGTTTTTGTGGCACAATAGAGACTTGTCCACTATACAAGAACTGTAACAGCAACAAGAACACTTCATACCCCACTGCGTTAACTGGTATGACATTAGACCTCGAGCCTGGTGATCCAACCGGGTTTATCCTTGATCCAGATGGGTCTAACCCAGATGGCGGGTCAGGTCCACAGAAATACTTCCTGAAAAACAAACTTCTCGCGGCTAAAATACACCTGTGAGCATGAACAAACCGACCCTCTACGCTAAAAGTCACATCCGAGAAAGCTTGGCCATTGATAAGAAGATTAAGGTAGTCCAAAGACAGAGTTCTTAGAGAATCTTCAAGAGTCATGTCTCCAAAATGAACAAATATACGGAGCTAGGGTTGCCTCTTCCTATCTATCTATAAATAATTATATAATAAAGAGCTCGAAAGAAAGAAAGAAAAGAGAGTGAAGGCTAAAGGACAGTTAACAAGGAGAGGAGAAGATAAGAAGACTTCATTTTTTTGTGTGTGTTCTTGCCGAGGATGATAGATGGGGTTAGTGTGTTACTGTATGTTTGTGAAAGAGAAAGAAAGAGATTCTTTTCTCTCGCGATGGAGAGAGAGGAGAGGGGGGGGCAATATGGATGGCTATTCTGGGCGGCTGATGTTTTAAAAAAAAGGGGTGAAAATAAATAATTATGATGGGATTTTTTATTATTATTATTATTATTATTATTATTAATTATTGAGAAAGATTTACCACATAAGATTTACACTTCAAATAATTATGTGGTCGTACGAGTACATGTATTTTTCTGAGCAAAAACTATACGCAAATGCAAAATGATAATATATACATATATATATATATTCTTTATGACTTAACACTTAAACAAGGGTGTTGACTATTGGAGTAATGAGACCATGTTCATTCATCTATTTTTAACATATCAATTTCTTTGTATATGGTTGAGGAAAGACAAGAAATTAGTTTAGTTGTAATAAGAAACTTTTAAAATTTCTTACGAGTGTACTTAAGTCAAATTAAATTGTAAGAGTAAATTCAAGGAATGGCCTTGCTGATAAATTAAGTAGCTATGCTCTCCTTCTTGATTTTCTGGATTCAACAGTGTATCTTCTAAGAATTGCCATCTTCTTTTAAGAAAAAAATTAGTTTAATTAAGTTTAGAGGCCTCTAAAATTCCTTATAAATGTTTTGTGATTGTGTAAGCAAAATATATAAAAAGTAACTTTAATGGATTATCTACGTGGTTGTGGTGAAAGCAGTACACTCCTTCCTTGACTTGCTACATTCAAAAATTAGGATCAATACGCGTAAGAATATATTAAATTTCTTTGAATGCTCTAAATCGATGCTACCTTTGAAATTATTCGGAAAAAAAAAAGAATAAATTATCGATTGGCATGTAAGTTAATCCAGAAATATCATTTATCATTGGATAAAATTAATTATATAAGAGTTAATGACATTATAACTTATCAAGAAACCATCTCGTCTAAAAGCTTAAGTTGTTAGGTGAGATCTTAAAATATAATTTATATTATTCTCTAACACACTTTTTTCAAGTGAAATCACTTTGAGATTAACACTTACATAGACCTATACTACCTTGTTGTTGATTTTTTATAAATAAAATGGAGTGATGAGATTCGAACTCGTGACTGCTAGGTTAATAAGGTTTTAATATCATATCAAGGAATAATTTCGACTAAAAGTTTAAGTTGTTAGGTGAGATCCCAAAATAATAATATAGTTCAACTTGTTTTCATATATTTTTTATTTTTTCGTTTAGGTGATTTTTTATTAATCGAACGAACCTTGAACCATACTATGGGATATACTTTCTTAATATTTCTAAATCCCACTTCATTTTCTTTGAAGAATTTGAACTTCAAATCTCGTTATAAAAACTTTGAAGTTCAATTGATATGCTATCCCTCGAATAATAATTACCCTTATAATAAAATAAATAGATGTGAGAGCTTTAAACACAAAAAGGAAAATTAATACATAGATAGTGGCGAGGTCTTGCTTTGTGGTCAAGATGCGATGAGTCTTCCCCCCTTTATTTTCTATTCCTATTCCTTTTTTTTTTTTGCCTTCTTATTTATCATGTTCTAACACTATTGGCCTTAGATCGTGCTTCATTCAGAATAAAAAAGAAAAATGGAAAATGAAAAGAAAACATGACTTCGTGTTCTTGGCCCTTTGTGACCAATCTCTGGCTTATATAAACTCAACCTGTAAAATAAAAATATTTAATTAAGAAAAAAGAAAAAGCATTTAAATAGTTTAAGATTCTCAATAAATAGATATTATTATTAATTTTGGATTATTTGAGATTTTATTTTTTATCCAAAAAAGACAAAAGTTGTAACTTCAAAGAGAATCTGCTCCTGTATTTTCTTAATAGCCAACCAACACTTAATTTTATTTATCTGTCAAAACTCTCGGGGATAGCAGTGATCCCTGCAGCCTGTTGATGTTAACAGAGACACGACTAGTATCCACATTATCAAATTATGCAAAATCAATCCCAACTAGATCACATAATAACTAATTAATTGCTCCAAATACTCTCTTTTTTTATATAAAAAAAAGTGCGTCAATGAATTGTTGCTGTCAATCTTCATTTAAGTATGAAGATATAGGACGTTGACAAGAGTTTTGATATTTTTAAATTATTTTGATATAATGATGTTAAAATATTTTTAAAAATATATATATCATTCTGATATTACAAATATGTTTTAAGTGGTTTTTGGTTCATCCTAATGCCAATCCTCATTCCCCCGTTTCCCATGTTAATTAAATTGAGGACTCGATTTAAGGACTGTTTAGTAGTGTAGTTCAGGCTATTTTTTAAAATATTTTTAATTTAAAAAAAGCATCATAATAATATATTTTTTTATTTTTTAAAAATTATTTTTGATATCAGAATATTAAAATGATGATTTTCAAAATGATAAACAGGACTTCATCAACTAGGCTAGGATGATTAGTACAAACATTTAGTATCATAATTTCAATTTAATTAAAATTCAAATAATACACAGCAAATTGATCTTGTTTAAGAGGTGAAGTTTTCTTTGTTTGTTTTTTTCTGTAAATAATGATAGATTTTACCCATGTAATATAGACATAGCAAGAAGGTCAAAGCATTTTCTTGGTGGTGCACGCAACCTGCTGCAAAACCTCTTTTTTTCTCTACAAAACATCAAATTAGTAATCATAGTAGAAAAGGATAGAACCCTTTTGCTTATTTTATTCAAGAAAATAGATTTTTGGTGCAAATGACTACGAATCTCATCAAAAAAAAGAAAAAAAAAGAGGGCAGGAGCATCAGCAGCAACATGGTGTAATGTATTTTTAGAAGAAAAGGTGAATGGAGATCAAACAATCCAAGCTAGAAAGTGAATATTAATAATGATACCTAAGAAAGGTAACCTCAAAGTTAGTAGGAAAAAGTTTGTCCTCAATTTTTATTTATTTACCAACCACATGCTATAAAACACCATCATTACATTGTCACCCCCACTACTATATGGAGGTGAGGGAGGGAGTAAAATAAAAATAAAATAAAAAAATAAAAAATTCAACGCAAAAACGTATGGGTGACAAGGAGGAAAGAGATGGAAAAGAAATGAAAACGATGGAAAATAATTGAGGACGAGGCATGGACTCCCCGCTAGCTAGCTAGTTGTGAAATGTGGACTTCAAATAAAATGGAATTAAAAGGGGGGTGGGGGGCTGGAAATTGGGCTCGTTGGGAACCGTGTCGGCCGGGACTGAGTGTTCATGGGGACTAGTGCCCAACAAGAACAACAACTTAATATTATTTTGACCCGCTGCACGTGAGACAAGACCGTGGCACGTGCACATGCCTCATCAAAGAGTGTTTGTTTTGTACACCATTTGTTGGTTGGCTGGCTTGTTTTGTTTGAAATTTATTAAAATGGTTTTTTATAGATTTTTTTATTTTAATACATTTAAATTATTAAAAAATACAAGTTCAATGCTTTTTGGTGTTAAATACATTGTTTTTCAAAAAAACTTTTAAAACGCAGTGTAAAACACCTCGTAATATCAAACGTCTTCTCAATAATCTAGGGTCTGTCTATTAATTTTTTTTAAATCTGTTTTGAATTATCTTTTTATATATTTTCAGATTATTTTTACATGCTAGAATTAAAAACAAATTTTAAAATATATATATAAGAAAAAAAAAAAACTCTTGTTGCTGCTGTATGGTGGGCAAAAAAAAGCAGAGGGAGAAAAGTAGAAGAAGGTAGCTGTTGTTTTCCCCATTTGTTTTGATTTGATATTATTATACCAATTCGAAAAGGAAAATAAATAAAAATTATTATTGAGCAACAAAATCATGTTGATTGACAACACATCCACTGACTGTCTTATGATTTCAAGACCCTCGATTTGACGTTTGACTTGTCTTTTCACTCCTCGCCTTTTCCTTTTATTCTCTCTCTCTACCTCTCATGTCAAGAGTTTATTTACATTACACAACCTCTGCCCCTGACCATCTTCACACTTTCTGTAGGCCACTAGCTAGCCCTTAGGCTCCCATGAGCCCGAGGGAGAACTGCTACTGTTCAATAAGTTCTTTTCCCAATTATTTTGTTAATCCCATGCAAGATTAAAAATATCGAATTTAATATGCAAAAACTGGTTTGAATATAGGATGATCTTTAAATTATTATATATACAGAATCCTAAGAGAATCAGAGCTCCATCAATTCTGACGTTTTTGATTATGGATTTCAATTATTTTTAAAAACATCTTATAGCGTATTTTTAAATTATTTTGATTTAAAGATTAAAAAAAACTAATAAAAATACCCAAACACAAATTTGTAAGAACTTGACTACATCGGCTGTACCCAATTTTTTTATTATTATTAATTTAGATGTTAACTTCAGTTTGCGAGCGCCTCGATTAATCTCTTGACTTCTAAAATTAATGATCATGTAAGTTTCCAGTGACTATCACATTAACATTTACATAACTCGAATATGAGATCACGGGAGTAATAAATGTCTTAGGCTCAAACTCTTATTAACAGTATATCACCAACTAGATGGTTGGCGATACCCAATTTTGTTCAGTTGAGCTCTACATGTTTTTTCTTTGTTTTTTTTAATTATTACAATCATAACAAAAGATTAAATCAAAATATTGCATAATATTTTTTTGATATAATTGGTAATCAAAATATCATATTCAAAAAGTGTGGCGTGATGATACCAAAAAATTTAAGATCTGATTTATTGATCTCAAGTTCAAGTTATTAGATTTATATTAGCATAGTCTCTGCTCATAAATACAGTAATTAACAATTATAGAAAAAAGGAAAACCCTTCATTCCTAAAATCCCTCTCTCAAAGGTTTCTTCATTTATCATAGAAGAAACCTCTCACTCAAGAAATTAAACCTCTTTACAATTAGTTTTAATCTAATTTAAAATTATTATTAATATCAGCAGAGACTTAAATGATTTTCAGCAATTAAGACGGGAAGGAAATCTTTGATTTTTTTAATTAAATAATATAGTTTTAACACTATCAGAAAATCAACTAATTCATACTAATCATCAATGTTAATATTACATCAGTATTTAGTTGATGATACTATTGTTCGAACGTTCACGTCACCATTCCTGCCAGTATTTAAATTTTATAAGTTTTTTTTATCTTTGAAAAAAAATCAAAATTTAAGTTATGATCTAGTTTTGAGCCGAGTCGGCTTTTAGATGGGATTTTTTTCCGAACTGTAATTAAAGTGAGCCTTACAAACCCACCTCTCAATCGGTGTTCAACCTATAAATCGAATTCCTTTGGTTTTCCTTTCCTAATCTCAATTTTTTTTTTATTAACATGGATATTCAAACCAGTTTATTTTAATTAATTTTACAGACTCTAAAATTAGTAATCAAGTAAACCTCATACCCTCCTATTTAATTGCAAAAGTTGTGGTCACGAGGACAACACACGTTATTAAAACCTATCGTGTTGTAAGCTGTTGTTGTTGTTGTGGTAGTGGTTTATACATTGGATTGCATAGCTATCTGGCCAATAGCTTGCATGGTTTACCAAAATATGTGGTTGGACCGTATTACCAAACATGGGCTCCTCTTGTATTAAAATAAAAGAAGAAATAATCGTGAATATTCCATCAAAACATATTGCCATAAAGGGATAGCGGCATTCTCATGTCAAATAATAATACTTTAGGATGCCGCATTAGGAAAGAATACGAAGATCAAATGCTTTCACTCTTATCTCCAAGGTCCAAAATAATAGTTTCATTCATATTATATAGCCAAGTTGGTACCCTATGCTTTTTTTTATTATTTTTTTGGCTATGGGAGTTTCTTTTTATATGCAAAAAGGTGCTGCCGTGGTAGCTAGATCGATTGAAAATGAATTTGTTTGGTCATCACTTTCTCCTCTCTTTTTTTATAGAACCAGATGTATGTGACCCAAAAAAGATGAATCTAGCATTGTTTATTGCATAAAGTACATGGATTCACGTTTTCTACAGACACGTTCAAGTAGCTGCAAAACTGTCCCTGCCCATTCATAAAGGAGATTTCAATTCGGTCCTTTTTATTTGTCGAGTAGTCCTCTCAACCCCTCTTTTACCCTCTTTCATCTTTATTCTCTTGCCTTTTCCATTTCCCTAACATTAAATAAATCAAGAAATCAGGGCATAGTCCTTTTCATTTTAAGTTACTATTTGCTAGTGTAGTTCAAGTTGTTTTTGAAAATATTTTTTTTATTTAAAATACATCAAAGTAATATTTTTTTATTTTTAAAAAATTATTTTTGATTTTATCATATGAAAATAATTTAACAAAAATACACGAATTTGAATAGCGGCATGACAAAAATCCTGTATTTCATCCTCAAAATTCACTTTCAAAATTTCAGGAATGATGGGGAGAGAATGATGAATCACAATTTCTTACCGTGAACCTAAGAACCCATAGGGAAAAAAGAAAGGGAGGAGTTTTAGTTTAAAATTTTAAAGTGTTTTTTTGTAGAATAAATACTTAAATTGAAAAAATAACAAATTAATTAATTAATTAATTTTAGATATTTTTTCAATGATTACTTAAAAAAATCACCCTGATATATTCTCATATTGAACATGCAAAATCACATGCATAACATTATCAAAAGCACATTTACTTTTAATCTTGTTATAGTTTTATGCCAAAACGCAGCTTTATGTAATTGCATGTGCCGTATTACGACACAAAATGTTTAAATGGATGACATAAAAGAAGTGAGTAATTGATGTAGAATAAAATAGGAAACCTTTGTAGGTACACATGAGACACATCCTTCACAATATATTTCATAAAAAGTCATATCTAATTTGGTTAATTTCTTATGGGCATCACAAACCAGAAAATCTATGCCTAGATCTTCTTATTCAACATCATTTTCATCATCATTAATGAATTTTCGCAGTCAATTTCAATCCATAAATGAGCTAAAATCATCAAAACTTTCAATTTCAACATTGGATTCATCCTTGTCAAGAAGTTGCTGCCTTTGCTCGTACCTAAATTATTAAAGAATCAACTCACCTATAAGTTTAAGTTTGTAAGTGAGGTCCCAGAATATGATTTGTATTATTCTCTAATACTCTCCTCAAGTGAAAGTCTTTTGGACTTGAAACTTGCACAAACCCATATCACCTTGTGCTTGGTTTTTATCAAATAGAATGGGGGTTGTGAGATTCGAACTCGTGATCGCTGAGTCAACAAGGCTCTGATACCATGTTAAAGAACCTACTCACCTAAAAACTTAAACTTGTAAATAAGATCCCAGCATATGATTTATATTATTCTCTAACATAAATTACCTCCGGCTATACCTCATTTAAGGTCTGAACTCGCGTTTTAATATCTTCCAAACTCTATAATGACCATTTAAATCTATATTCTGTATGAGAAGAAATGGTTTTGAATGGGTTTCGCATTTATAACGAACAGAAAAAATTAAATTTATAATAACAAAGATTTAAGAAAATGTCAGTAACTAGAGTACATTGTCCAAGTAAAAAAGCCAAAATTGCCGGTTGACATTACCTTATCAGCCTGTGTTTTGTCCTCTTAGCTATTTATTGAAGCAAAACCTTTTCAGGCATCTCGCCGGAGAGGGGAGCTTTAGCTGTTCTTATATCAGTCGAGAAATCCATAACGTTCTACTCGGAGTCTGGGATCTGAAACCAATCTTTGAAGGGGTTTGATATTGTATTTCAAAAATATTTTTAAAAAAATTAAAATTAATTTTTTTTATGTTTTAAAATTATTTTTATGTGCTGATATTAAAAATAATTTTTAAAAAAATAAAAATCATTATTTTAATATGTTTTTTAATTTAAAATATTTTAAAAAATAAATGTAACCTCGCTTCCAAACATATACTTTATATATGGTAACCTTTGATCATATGGCTTGCCATGATTTTTTCATGAGATGAATATCGGAGCAATTTTTTCATGATTTTTCTGGGACCTGGACCCTAGAATGGAATCCAAATTTATGACTGAACTCGCCATATTAAATTCTATTACCATAACAAATAGCCATCTTAGATTTAAGAGTAATAATTAAGGTTCTAAAAACAATTTATATTAACTTCAGAATATTATCAATTAAATAAAGACCTAAATTACTAGATTTATCCAAAACGAATGATTATCGAACTGGATGTTTCAAACACCTTGTATGATGCAAGTAGATGTCACTTTTTTTTCATTATTTTCAAAATCAAGGAAGAAGATAATCAAACCCCAAATATGAACTTAAGTTTTCCGTAGGGAGCACACTGTAGCCATATAGGGATAGATCTTTTAATATGCCTTTAATTTCTGATCACGATCACGAAACCCTTTCAGAGTGTAATTAGGAATCGATCCCCACTCCTCAATCGAAGTGACCACTATGGACTCGATACATTTAACCTTCGTTTTCAGGTTGGAACAGCCATGGATGTACAGCATTTGCGTCTCATAAATGATACAAATACGCCCAGGAATCAATAAAATGGTATGGCTTCATCACTTTCAAAGTTCACCTTACTAAACTCAGTCAAGAGAAGAGGGCAGCTGAGCTGAATTACTAGCTGCTAAGAACAGTATATTTCTTTCTCCGAACGGCATAAGTCAGTCGAAATCTTGAAGAAATTTGAAAGAAAAAAAAGAAGTTTGCTGAGCTGAACTTGGTGATATCACCAATCCTCTATCAAAGGCTCGGCTAATAGGAATTGACCAGTCATTTCCCTGAAGGTTTTTTCAAATAGAAACAGCTATAAACATGTCCATTTCAATCTTGTCTACTCGCACGGTCCTTCGATCTTGAGAGTCAAAGAGTCCAGGGTGGACAAATATTCAAAGTTCTATCTGATCACTCCAAGGCTTTGAAAAAGAAATTATTTTTTGCAAGAATTGCTATGAAGATACGTTCTCCAAATGGGAGATAGATTTGGTAAATGGTCCAACTTAGTTATGTCTACTATTGAATGGCTTTAAATGACAGGAACAATTTTGACTTTGAACTGGGGGATTCTTAGGTGGAACCCATTTCAATTTAGTAAGGTTGTCCTATCTTATAAAATCTTCAAGTCTAGTAAGTTGGTAGTAAAATGTACAATTTTCCAAGTAAGGGAAGTGGCTGCGGATTTGCATATAAGGAGTTTGTGGAGGAAGTAGGGTCAAAATACCACGATTAATTCTGCCATTTGTAGTGGTGGAATATTTGGAGTCAGCTCAAAAACAAAAGCTACCCAATTCTCTCATCCATCAAGGGAATCCTTTAATATTGTGCACGCTCCACCAATCAAGGCTCTGAAGCGATATCTCTCAACGACTCGGAAACCCTCTCTTCGTTGTCCATCAATCTTTTAGGGTTTTGGTGATGAGGACACCATCATATTTTTATCAATGGAAGGTCGGCCAGTTCTTGACTCGGTGAAATGATAGACCCCTAAAAGTGACAAACACTACTAACTAATAAAGATTTTGACCATAAGTGGTTTGCGAATTGTGCTCTTTCAAAAGATTTGCTATATTTCCACATGGTCTTGATGTTACGTAACTGATTGAGAGTGTAGTTGAATTTGTTTTTTAAAGTATTTTTTGTTTAGAAAGATATTAAAATTATGTTTTTTATTTTTTAAAAATCATTCTTGACACACATGAAAATAATCTAAAAACATTTCTTTTCAATTTAAAATATAATTTTTTTTTCAAAAATACTTTTGAAATACAGTGTCAAACAGAACCTACATCATTAGCCATTGACATCTATGATTAAGCCGTCTGACCACTGTTGAATGAATGAGAAAGATCATCTGAAAATGCAAGCCAACTTAGTGAGAATTTTTTCCAAGCAATCATGTTAGCAGCTTAGCGTGTTGAAGAAATCTTGCATGCCACAAGCCTACCTACCTGTTTTTTTTTTGAAAGGGAAATGATAAAGAAGACCTGCGTACGTTTCTTATGTGTGCGTGTGTTGCTGCTTAATTAACGTATATGAAGCTTGCAGACCCCCATTTTCATGGAGATAATAACTTAATTCAATGCATTATATACAAAACGGGCGAGAAAAAGAAAAGATCCGTCCTCAATTGAGGACATTATAAATCAAATAAAACATTCTTGTGGCTTAAAAATTAAAAATCCATGGAGAAGAAAACAAACACATGTAATTCAACCAAGCTGTCCAGTTTCGCTCGTGCACTCAAAATCCAAAGTTTTCTGTGCCTCGATGGAATTTGTGTGATATATGTAAGACTGTCAAATCCATGGAATTTGTTTTCATCTTTTTAAGCTCTTGTAGTAGTTAACTTCTACTCCTTGTATTTTGATGTTAAATACTATATGCTTCTCTCTGTTTTTTTTTTTTTTTTTTTTTTGCTTTCTTGGTATACGTAGAACAGATGTTATAATTTTGTGAACTTGATTAAAGCAAAGAGTGCATGGTGACTTGGATTCATGAACATGGTGAAAGGATGGGGTTATTCTTTTAAGGGTAGAGTTTAATAGGTTAGACGATCCATGGGAAACACCACTCCAGCTGATTTCAGGGCAAAAGTAATTAGGGTATTTTTTTTAATTGTTTTTTGGTTGAAAAAAACAGTAAATCGATTTTTTTTCTTAAAAAATTCCTTGATTTTAAAATTCTGAGATAATTAAAAAAAATATTACGTTAATGATTATTCGATTCGAAGTTACTTGTGACTACATCACCACTACATCACGGAACACTTATTAAAGCATATATTAATGTGTATATTGTTTGAAGGAATAACATTTTTCCATGAAAGGGACACGACGGGCAAAAGCACATAGTGAAAAGGCATATATAACAAATCTTCAATGGTCAGGAGAAAAAAAATACTCCTCTTTTTCAGAGTAATAAAATTATTTATTGATTGATATTTCACGTCACCTTTCTTTTATCAAAATCCATAAACTGTATAAATTATAGTGAAAAGATTAATGGTTTGATTTTTAACACATTAAAAAATTAATGGTAAAGTAATACAATTGAAAAATATTTAGGGAACTAACACATTTAAACGAGTCATAAATGATATCTACAACTTGTTTAAGTTTTAAAATCCACTCAGGTTCATTCACGAGTTGGGATGATATTAGTCCTCCTCAAACTACATGGATATTACAAACCCCACCTTGAGTTGGATGAGATGGGAAGATTATTAGATATAATTACATATTATTATATGATATGATAATTATGTGTAGCTGGTTTAATTTCTAATAAAATATAGTGTTGTTTTGAATGTCAGTGTGGATTTGTTATATTATATGATGCTTGTGTGAATTATGTTTTAATGGTGGGCAATTGATTATTTGTGATTGTGTAAATTGTTGTAAGGGGTTAATGGCAGAGAGTATATTGCCCCTAGAGATTTCTTATTATTTTTCTCTCTATGTTACTTTATAAATTAATTTTTTTAAATATGCTAAGTTACCGAAACACTCACACAACAAAGTTTCTTCAATGGACTTTATTTTCAGTCAACATTGCATTTTCTTGCTTGGTTGGTTGACTATCTACAACTTGGTGCTGGCCAATGCAATTATTATGAACACTAAGTTCATAAGAATCAAATATGTTTTGATCATTTGTGCTCTTCTTCGTATTTTTCATGCACACGCTGGGGGAGAGCAACAAATGTGCAGGCATTCATGTTCATCTCGACTCCAGCAGCCTGGTATTTACCAAGTTCGGGATTCTCCACCGCCTGAGTTTAAGAAAGATGGCCCGCAGTCGGTTGCTTTCCTCATCTTATGCTTTGATTTCATTATTAATAAAATGAATTGAATTAATGATACGCTACAATATGCAAATACTATATATATATATATATATATTACAACTTATTAATAAAACTCTCGTATTTCATTAATAAAAAACTCCCATGTTCCATTTTTTTTTAAAAGATAGAAAACAATAGTGGTGTTTAAATCTTTTGAGTGACCCTGCAGGCATTTGGGAGACCATTTCCCACTTATAATAAAGCTCAGTAGGGATCCTAGCAAACCCACTTTCTTATACCCCTTTGACTTCCACCAACTAGGGCAACCATACCATCATGGCTTGGGAAGAACACTTAATTGAGTGGGAGTGCGTTTGTGGCTTTCCCTCCTCTCACAATCCCTTGTTTGGGTCCCATCTTTTCTTCATCGATCATTGGCTTCCTAGCCATACTCACCTTGTTTTGTAACCTATCCTTTGCTAGCTGCACAAATCTATATATATATATAGTGGTTTGTTTGGGAGTTTTCGAAAGGGATCTCTTCGAGCCACCAGCTCCGTGAACACCAAGACAGGGATGGATTCATCAGATGCAAAGAAACTCTGGGATTTACAAGAGATTTGGCTGAACATGTAGTGAAATCTACATTAAAAATTAACTTGTTTGTAAAGGCTGTCTCCAACTTCGAAAAGCATAGCTTTCAAACCCTTGCTTTTGCACCAATGAGTTGAGTTAGAATTTTTATCAGACTCCCATTAATTACAGTAACTTTTAGTTAAGGGTGGACATCAAAATACACAGGCCTTTCAAAGCCAGATCAACTTTTGAATTATAAAACAATTTACATTAATCTATTGCCTCATTTTAGTGAATATATTAATAATTGTCTATATCTGGAGGGAAAAAAGAAGAGGATTAAGTAAATGTTGTTTGGCACTACGTTTCAAAAATATTTTTAAAAAAATTGAAATTTTTATTTTATTTATTTATTAAAATTAAAAAAAAATTATGTTTTTATATCATTTTCATCTGCTGATGTCAAAAATAATTTTTAAAAAATATAAAAATATTATTTTGATATATTTTTAACATAAATTATTTTCAAAAACAACATTAACCATACTTCTAAAAAGTCACGTAGAATAGTGTAAATGAGCGTGACTATATGAGCTCTAAATTTTTTTTTATTTTAATTTCTATTTCTGCTTTAAGAGCAGTAAAAATGGAACGAAAACATGATAAACTAGGAGAGCTGGCTTAATTAGCAAGCCGAAATAATCTCAATATTCCCTTTTTTTTTTTTTTTTTGGATTAACGTGAAGAATCATTTTTTATATTAAAAAAATCCAACTCTTTTTTAAAGAATCTTTTTTTCTTTTTCCGGTATGGATTGTTAAATTGAGCTTACACTTGGTGCATAAAGGTTCAGAAGCCCAGACATTAAAATATAATTCCAGTAAAATATCAGGGACGTAATCAAACAATTCTACAAATTAAGGAACGAAGAACTACGGCATCATAATGTGATTTTCTCCTCGTGTTCTTTAATTATTAGCCTTTTTTTCCTCTTCAATCGATGCTTTGGTCATTTACGTGTTGAGAATTTGGGTGACAACATTTTGAATGACTCCCTATTTGTGCAGTACTACTACATCGCAGTCTGAGCATCATAAAAGGCTATTAAAACCATAAACACTATGTTAAGGACCTCTGCCTGGTTCATTATCGATGCTTGCGAAACAAAGCCAGACCACAAGCTCCCAATTTACACGGCATCGCTGAATGGGTCAGGCTCGCACAGAAATTAAAAATAAAATAAAAAAGAACAGAAAAGTGAAAATGGTGAAGAGAAACAAATACACAAAATGATAAGCAATTAATAATCTAATTTATGTTTTATATATATATACGTAGTTGCAAACAGTGTCTGTATTGAAAGACAAATAGGTTCAATGATGTGATGCATGAGTTCGTTGATTCCAAATGATTTGACAAGACAAGAGGTGCATGTGAGAAGATGCTGATGGAGACAGGCGACCTGACCTTTCAGCACAGCCCGTCCTACCAGGCACCACCACCACCACCGGCAGCAGCAGGAGGAGGAGGAGGAGGAGGCACGCATCTAGAGATCCACTTTTTAACCCCCAAAAAACGGCTAGGAAACCGTACTGCTATCGACGTAGAAACGGTCCCCATGACCCTTTCAGCACTCTTGAGCTGACGACACGTGTCGATAAGCATGATCACTCTCCATCAGTCCCTTCTCTGATCTACACAGTTACCATGTCTGTCACAGACATTATCAATTAGTACTCGTTTTTCTTTCTCTTTCTTTTCAAGGTTTAGCAGATTTTTGTGCGTGTTTATGTGTAGCGAGAGGCGCTGACTCCCACGTGCAAAACTGCCACAGCCTGTCATAAATAGTATTTTGCTGCTCCACATCAGAGACGATGAGGGGGAGAGAGAGAGAGAGAGGGGAGAGAGAGGGGGGGGGATCTCACGTCTCTTCTTTCTTTCAAGTCTCTCTCATTCCTTTTGCCTGATTGTCATTGATCAATCTTCTCTCCGTGGGCTGTAAATTTTGTGTTTTCAAAGAATCTACAGTGTTAACTTCAGTTAAGGAAGGGTCTGTGACCGGTGGGCAATGGTGTCAGACTGATCGGAATGTATATCGGATAAACTTCAGGGCTATTCCCGTCATTTACTTCATCTGAATTGAATAATGTTTTTCAATATTTGTACTTTAGCATGGCCACCAAACTTTAGTTATGAAATTGCTTTGACTTGTCACAGTCGTTGAGTTCCGTATTAATTACACATTTAAGATATTTTTTTTTAAATACATCAAATAATTAGTTTTTTAAAATTATTTTTAATGCATTGACTCGTCACAGTCGTTTAGTTCCGTATTAATTCCAGTTCATATTTAATAAAAATGAAACCGAATAAAATGAAGGGGAGATGTTTATTTAATTAGATTAAATTTTAACTTGAGGATAATTAAGGAATGTAATTAAATTAGACGCCTATTCTAGCCCATTGACAGGGAAAGTCGCACAATAAAAAGCTGTTTGGCACGGCGTTTCACTCGCCGTGCCGCAATTTTTGATAAAAAAAATTTATTTTAAATGAATATGGTTTGATGTTTAAGTTCCAAAACTTCCGTTGTATTTCTATAATGTGTATTGACATTAGAAATAGAAAAATTCAGACCCTTTTTGCCCCTGCCAATTTTAGAAAATTTCTTCCCGAATCATAATTGTGTTGCCCATTCAAACACTTGTAGCCTTTTCAGCAATGATTAACTAAGAATTGCAAGTAAGGGATTAGAGTTTTTAATCAACTTTTTATTTTTTTTATTTAATTTGTATATCTGGAGAGAGAGAAAAACTAGTTTAGGGTATATTTGTAGAGTTCATATGCTCTCTTATCATCATGTCAAGAACCCAAAAAGGAAGGAGGGAAAAACTTTGAAGCTTAACATTTTATCTTTGAGAAATGTTTGATATGAAGGGACTTGAGAATACAGAGATTCGGAATTTGCACCCCTATGTTTTCGTATATTAAATTATTGCCCCTTGTAATTCCTATTTATTTATTTTCAGCTTAAATATTCATTTCATGTGGAGCTAATTTCTATCCGTGTGTAGATTTAATGTAGGTGAGTTTGAATAATATGATAGTATTGGACAATTAATTGTTTAACCATGTTTTAAAACCCTTTACCCTTTTTTTATTGTGTTCTTGTATTCTATTTTGCTTACATCAAATCGAAGAAAATACACTACCAGAAAATCCGGTAATTCAAATGGAAATACCACCAGAATATTTTTGTTCGTATTTTACTGTGTACATTATCAACGGAAATGTTTTGTCATTGTTTTGGCCGGTCTTTACCGATGGAAAATTTCTGTCGCTAAATACCGACAAAATTACAGTGGGAATTATTCTATCAATTAATATTTGCAGTAAACACCGATGGATTTTCAAACAAAATTACAATGGGATTCAAAAATATTATGGCATACTTTACCAACAAAATTACTCTATTGGTAAATATCGGTAGTAAACATCAATGGATCTTGAGGCGAAATTACAGTGGGGTTCAAAAGCATTCTAGGATGATGATGTGGCATATTGTACCGACAAAATTACAAATGAACATATTCTGTTAGTAATTTCGTTGGTAATTTTTTAATTTATGACTAATTCATCGACCCTCTTTTCCATCCCCTTTTCTCCTTTTATTTCTGTATTTTTTTCTCTATAGCCCTCCAACCACCCTCTCCCCCTGATTTCTACATTGTTTAACCTCTCACAACAAATATAGCAACTTTAACACCAAGTTTAGAAACATTTGTGTTATGTTTCATTTTTTTTAGGGTTTTCAACTTTAAGTAAGCAAATCTACCATAATTTTTTTTAAAATAGTTTTAATATGTTAATTGTTTTTTATATTTTTAAAGTGTATTGATTTTGATTGGTGTATGTTGTTTGTTTTATAGCTTTTTTTTCATATAAACTTATTGTATGAATTTTTGATGTGTACATGTTAGAGTTTGTTTTAGATTATGTAAAATTGTATTTGTTTAGTTATTGTATTTTATTTATTCATGATTATTGTATATAGGTTTGATATATAAGTTATAGATGTATTGTGAATCACCCCAAGTATTGCGTCGAATGGATTATTGTAATGGGGTTCAGCGTTTTATTAACCACGCAATATCTAATCCGAGAAATATTAGTGGAGGCAATATTAGATGTCCATGTAGAAGGTGCAAAAAGATGTTGTGATGATGCATCTTCTACAAAAAAAAAGTTCATGAAAGAATATTTGTGTTGGTATGCACACGGAGAAGAATTTATTCCTCATGAGATCACAGTAGAAAGGATGACCGGGTCAACTTTTAATTCCAATAACGTGCATGGAGTTGTAGATACCAATAATAATTCTTATAGAAATATGGTTATAGATGCGATGAGAATAAACCAAAGTGATGCATGTGAATGTCCAGTCGTAGATGAAGAATCTAATGCAGACACGGGCAAGTTTTTGGTTGTCATGCTTTAAGCAACCAATATAGTAGGGGGGAAATCATGTCAAAGGATTTTATTTGATGGAAGAGTTTTTTATGGTGATTTTCAATCTTTATCTTGCCTTAAAAGTAAATTACACGAGATATTTTTTCTAATTAATTATGTTTCAAGTTTTACGTGTTTTGAGTTAAGATATTAGTTTATTAGCTATTTTTGTGCAAAATATATTTTTGAAAAATGAAATTTTACACCCAACACACTTGTCTCTTTTCTTTTCTTTTTTACCACCTTTAGTGATGGGAATCTAAGCTACAAATTGACATGTTGTTTGTATTTTTTTTTCCTTAAAAAGAGATGAATGACATAACGTTTACCCTTAAATAATATATAAACAAGATCATATATGTAGGCCTAACCTACAAATCCAAACACACATTTAGTTTGTTTCAACCAAGTGTTGGGCCTAACCATTTTCTTGATTTTTATTTTCCAATCTAAAAAAATTATTTACCATGATAATTCAGCTACCTTTAAATATTGATATGGTTCTTAAATAATATTTTATATTTTTTTATTAGAATGCTTGTAATTATATTTTTCAATTTTTATATACATAATATGCAAAAAAAAAAAAGTAGTAATAATAAATTGCTCAAGAATATTCATCTAAATTTAGTTTTTATTTTTAAGATTTTAAATAGACTTTTGAAATGATTTTATCACATTTTATTTTAGCTTTCAATCACATACAAAATATGAACACATTATTTTAATATATATTTAATTTTTTTAACAATCACGAAATGTTTTCTTTTTTGTTAAATAGGGATTCCAATAAAAAAATGCTTTAAGATAATCAAGAGATACATTAATAAGGGAATTGAATTTAGATTCGAGAAATATTATTTTTTTTACTTATTTAAAATAGCTTTAGTTTTTAACAAACTTTTATTTTAATTATTACTCTCTTTTATTAGAAAAATATGATCCTAATAAGTCAGACAATGACATCGTTGTTTTTTAAAAGCCTAAAAACAATTATGATGATATTATCATCTTTTTTTATTGATAATTATTTATCACAATAATATGCAGAATTGTGATAATAATGTGTGTGTTAATATTGAATGAGAAAAACTATGTTTATTTATTCTATTTTTTATTATTTTTTTATCAAATTAATAACCCATTACAAAAAAAAAAATAGGAATAAGAGAATTGGGATTATAATATAATAGGAGTTCCTCAAAACATGAAATCAATATCTTAATATGTATCTTTATCCCGCCTTCTTGATATAATATTTTTTGTATTCAATAAATTTATTATTATTTATTTGCATATATAATATTTATTTTATTTTATTGAGCACATGCATTAACTATTGAATTTGCAGTTATTTTTTTTTTCATGGTAGAAAAAGTGTTGAATAAAACCCCCTTTTGCATTGAGAAAAAAGAAATTATCCCACCCCACAAAGTAGAACAAAAGTCAAACTAGATTTTACTATAAATCATGATTCAATAAATCAAATAAAATTTAAATTAAATCCCAATTGTAACAACAATTGAGGGTTTTTTGGCTGATAAAAATCAATGTATTATTAAAGCTTCCATGCCATTAAGCAAATGGCCACGTGGAAAAAAAGAGTTTTAGAGAATACAGAGCATAATAAATCTATAGAGAGACAACAAGAAAATCAAAAGAGAAATAGTTTCAGATATTAGTTACTTTAAAGTAGAATACCTTCGAAAAAAATCTGAAAATCTATAGGAGAATCTATTAGAAGTTTCTCAATTATGATGTTAGACGATCAAGAATGAGCTCATAAATATCATTTCAATCTCCACCAACAATTGAGGTTTTTGATTTAATTTTGCAGTCTACTCTTAAACTATATTAGTGAAACAAATTCGACTGTAGTTACAAGGGGTGTTCGACACTATATTTCAAAAGTGATTTTGACAAAAATTTTAAAAATAATTATTTTAGTGATTTTAGATTATTTTAATGTATTGATGTCAAAAATAATTTTTAAAAAATAAAAAAATAATTTTAATATATTTATAAACTTCAAAACATTTTCAAAAATAATTTCAACCATACTTCAAAATATAGAATACAAACACACCATGAAGCTCTTAGCAGCATATACAGAAACGTTTTCTTGTGCTGGTATTGTTTCGCCTAGGTAAATTCTTGCATCCAACCTTGTATATGTCTCCGTATGTTGCCCATTTATATAGCTCCATCCCCATTGAAATTCTATTAGAGAGGTGACTATTGCAGTATGTTCATAAAGGAAAACATATATATTGCAAGAAAGAAGCACTAGCCATCCATTTAATAGATTAAACCCACATTTAATTTTGTAATCTATAATTTATTCTTGTCTTCTCTTACCAATTGCATTCTTCTTATTGAATTATTGTGATGAATCACACATGCATGCATATATATATATAAAAAGATTAAGAAACAATATTGAAAAGTCATATATGGAAAGTAGACAAAAATAATGAGACATCTTTGAAGAGAAGAGAAAACATAGGCAAACAAATTGGGACACAAAAGTATTAATCAATACATCATTGTGTGTGTATTAATTATTGCAACCACATAGAGTTAATTAAGAACCAGTGCACGCCTCCTTTCCCAAACTTTAGGCAGGCAGCTCGGTTAAGATTATAATTCTGCCTTTGCTTTTACAAAGCACAAAGTGCTTCTTTATGCCTTTAAATGGAAATCATGTCATTTGCTTTTGGTGTTAAAGAAAACACAAAAATGACAAATTTAGCAAGTGGGAGATGAAGCTTTTGAAACATGATGCTCTGTTACCTAATTAAGTGAAATATAATTAAGCTTCTAGGACCCAAATGAGGGAAACAGATTGAAACTATTCTGCAGATCAGGGAGGGATTCAGACTGTCGAGCTTTTAAGGTTTACAACTACAGCAACTGGAGTCTTTTCAACTTTTTATGTGCAATGATGCCATCGAATTTCATACCAAATTCTGTTGTTTCTGTAAAAATGCCACTCGCTGATCGAAAATGTCTTTTCATAGCAGTGTAATTATAGTCGTTGATTAAACCTAAATTCAGAATTTAAGATTATTAGTCAGGTCCACAGCACCATCTATCTTGATTAAGATCTTCAACATCCAACCGTGGCAGTGGGCCTTACAAGTACGAAATCACACCATTCGCAGCAAATTAAAAGGCGATGAACAAAAAGTAGGGATTGTTTTGGCTCTCATGATCCACCGAGTAATTATCACCAGCTTCTTTGAAATGATCTCCTTGCAATGCCTGACTTGTCGATGAGTAGATCTTGCACCTTTAAAGTGGAATTAAGAGAAATAAGACAGACCCCACGTAAAAATTAGAGCAGAATTAGCTTTGGATGATGGGATCAGTATCCGATGAACCACAACTCTCCTAGCCTTTTTTTGGCTAAGATCTACACTATCTATGATATGGCTGGTGATCATTTTCACTTTATGTTCGCTTTATTGATTGGACTGATGATTAATAGAGAAAACGATGGGAATAAATTAGCATAGCCAGCCATTTGAGCTCTCTCTTTTTTTATAGTTTGCTTTTGGTATGAGGTGAAACATTTTAAGAGAAAAGTGTTTAGGTACGGGTGAGATTTTGAGGGTATGATAAAAAAAAGATTGGAGGGACGAAATGTTAAGAATATCTTATACGAGGTGGAGAAATTATGGAGAATAAAACAATTTATGTGGTTTAAAATTAAAGAAAAAAGTTATAAATCAACGAAATGTGTATATGTATAAAACATAAATAAGATTTTTAGGGTTAATAACATGATTGGAAGCTATAAACTTGATAGGAAAAGGAATATCCACACTTAGCATTGAATATTTTCTTTTATAGAGGCATGCATAGACCAAATTTATCTACGTTAGATTAACGTAAACTTTGGGCATGCATCGATGGACTTAATAGTAAGAAGTTGTTTACAAGGACTAAAATGCTATAATAAATAAGAAGATGCTGGAGAAGCTTCCAATTGAGAAGGTATTTATAAAGAAAATAAAATCCAGAGACTAAAGTACTAAAAAATAGTTAAAAACAGTATCTTCATGGCATGAAGCTGAATGGGTGCCCAGCCCAGAATCCACCGTACCACGTTTGATCTTGAGGTAGAAAATCGGGGACGAAGGAATTAAACCATAAAACATCATAATAATTATTATTATTAGTTCTTTCAGGGGTCCAACCGACCTTTGATACTGCTGGTATAAGCCTCGTGGTTGCCCTAGCCAATAGGATGTGTTTGATGTATTTTATTATATCAAATATTGTATATATAAATATTATATTTTATTTTAAACTAGCAAAATCTATTAATTATTTTAATCCCAAAAATTATAAAAAATATTTGCTCGGTTGCGGGCAATTAACTAATATACATCTAAAAAAGAAAATAGTAATTCAATATTGATTATTCATGTAAAAAGTGTCATTGATTGTAAAGTATTTTCTTATTTTAGCTTAATTTTGTACTTCTTGACAAATTTAATAGTGTTTTGAGGTTGCAAATAAGTTTATTGAGATACTGTTACTGTGTGTGTTTATGTGTAGATTATCTAAAAACTGGTTTTTGGAGTTTCAATGCTCGAACCTTGACTTTTTGACCATCGAACCAATAAATAGCATGTAGTGCTCGTTTGATATTTTATTCTAATAGAGTTTTTGAAAAAAGTTAATTAGAATAAACATAAAAAAAATTAATATATTTTTGGACGAAAAACAATTTTAGATATATTTCCAAACTTACATGTTGTTTGATTATTTTTTTTAAAAAAATACAATGAATAATGTGTTTTATATAAAATAATGTGCTGTACACTTATTAGAAAGAAAAAAAAAAAAACAGGGGGAAGAATGTCGGGTTACAAGTCTCACCTTGAAGCCTGTGCATTTAGACAATCCTTTATTTTTTTATTATTTATTTTCTTCAATTGTATATAAAATATCAAGATATTATTTCTAATGTTTTCTTTCACTGAAATATACCCTTTATATTATGATAGATTTTTTATTTAAAAAATAATTCGTCTGATAAAAAAATATTTTTTTCATAAAATAAATGAATTGACAAGAAAATGTAATTTAGAATGAAAGGATACACTATTTCATACTTCTTATAAATTAATGATTTATTTACTAAAAAACTATTTTAATTATCTTTACTTTTAATTTAAAAAACACGGTGGTAAAAAAAAATCAAAATAAGAAAAATAATCCATTTAATAAAATATATGTTTTTAAGAATATAATTAAACCGTAGTCTTCCATCCAATTTAGTAAAATATGAAAATTAAACTCTAAGTATAAACCATAGTTGTCAATACCATTCCGGACGCCGTTCCAGTTTTTCGATTAGAACGGAATGTTCTGGTTTCGGAGCGTTCCGGCATGCCGTTTCGGTATCGTACTGTTCATATATAATTAATTATATATATATATGAAAAAAATAAAATATTAATTTAACAAGCATAATTAAAATTTGAATTCTTTTTTATTTAAAATATTTTGGTGTTTTAAAATTATTTTGATGTATAGATGTCAAAAATAATTTTTTAAAAATAAAAAAAATAGATTTTGAACCCGGAACGGCACGCCCGGAACGGAACCGGGGCGTTCCGGCCGGAATTTGGCCGGAATTTCCGGAACGGACCGGAATTAAAACCGGGACAAAAACGACGCCGTTTTGTCCAGGTTTTATGAATGGAACGGAACGTTGAACGGAACGGAATTAATAACTATGGTATAAACACCATCTATCTCTCTTATGATTTACAGAAGCCATTAATGGTGGGCTGAAGTTTTCAACATATAAATAGGTATCTAAATAAAAATCGAAGCTGTCATAAATTGAGCATTCATTCATATGAACAATCTGACGCATTTTTGTTGTCTTAGGATGGACAGAGGAAAAATAAAAGCTGTGAGAAGAACAAGCAGGGGAGGAACTGGGAAGCTTTAATTCGGGATGTCATCATAAAAAATAAAAAGTTGAGAGATAAATATTCAATTTTTAGAGGCTAAATGCAAAATTATTATGAATTCAAGAAGTAGAATTAAATTCTTTTAAAACTTTGTGTTTGGCATGCTTCCCCCGCAACTAAATACAAGGAAGTATTATATAAAATGAAGAACAGTTTTCATCAATAATACCTAGAGTTGTCACTTTCATTTTGTTCCGGCTGAAATGGCTGAAATATTTTGTACTAGATAAAAAAATAAGACAAAACGATATTATGTTTATCTTGATTTAAATTCCGGATGAAATGTTCAGGTTTCGTTCCGCCTATTCTGTTTTGGCCAAATAGTGTTTTTTTTAAATAATAATTAATTTTATAATATCAATCATATCTTTTAATCCGACTGTTAGATTAAGATGAAATTTTACGATGAGTCTCTTGGCATATTTATTTATAGTATGTTAAAATTTCAGAGCAATCGGAGAATGTAATGACCTTGTGAGATTGATTATGACATTCTCGTAATATTATACATCTTCATAATTTTGTTCAGAAAAATCATTTTATTGTGTTTTTTTAGATTAAATTGCACAACTCTAAATAATTTTATTTTTGGATTTGAACTATTTTTTTAATTAATATATATATATATATATATATATATATATATATATATATATATATATTATATATATATATATTTGGATTCGAGGAAACCTCATCCCAAAAAATGGGTCTAGGTGAGCGAGTAAAACTCAGCTATCCTTAGCTACTACAAGAAATACACATCCTGATTCTAACTAAAAAACTATTATGCAGATCTTAGTCCTATAAAATACTCTAAAATTATAACATTTCATTCTAATTAAAAAAAAAAATCACCAACTGTAACATAATTTACAGCCTTGATAATACCATTTTTATCTGCTGCTGCTATTATTATTACACATGGAATTTCTATTGGGTTCATAAGTCTACGTGAACAGACACAGCATCCCAAGCAAAATGACAATAAACAGAAGTCTTGCATACACAAATCAATCAATGGTAAACATTAAGAGGGCAGACGGAAGGAAGCTTCATACATGGATAGAAAGAGAAGGAGGTAGCAGTAGCAGTGATAGGATGATGATCATACGAAGAAGAAGCCAAAGAGTCAACTCAACCACTGTCAATGGAGCAACATGATCATCATGATCATCATCTCTGATCTGCAAATGAAATGTGTGTGCATGTGTGGTGTAGGGTTTCTCTGTGGGGGCATGGCCGACAAGCGTGGGGCTGTCTTGTCTTATCAGTTCCCTCTTTAGTGGCCCATTTCTTTTCCTTCAGATTTCAGACGGGGGATTTTATCTTCCTCTGCTTGTTTTGGTGCTTCCATTAAATTTACTTGCCTATCCCTCTCCTTCCCTCCTCCATTATAGACTTCTGTCCTATATATTATTATTATTAATCTATATTTTGCATGGCTATGGTTGTAGCTACCTAGTAACCTAGGCTCGGTCAAGACCTCTTACTGGTCAGGCCCTTCTCTCCCTCCCACCATCAAAGCTTCATCAATTATATGCTCAGAAGTCAGAAACAAGGTGGTGGTGTGAATTATTGAGAATAAGAACAATTTACATGGTTTTTTAGCTGGTAGCGATAAAACATAATGACATATTTACAGCATTACTCCTCAAAAAATATGTGTATTTATATGATGGTTAGTATAATCATTAACTGTTATTTCAACCCATTATTCATCATAAAGTCTTTTACAACAGTGCATATATTTCAACCCATTATTCATCATATTTATTTTAATTTTACTTACTAAAAACATTATTTTTTAAGATTTTGTGCTCTTCCTTTTGTATTCTTATAAAAGCTCCAAAGTGAACTCCCGTAAGGTAACAGTTTGTCCTGTTTTTTTTTCTTTTGTCGAGGAAAGATTTGTTTCACGAGTATATATGTTTCAGTTGATGTTACTGGTTGAATTGTCCCCCTTAGACTCTATCCTTGTTTTTCAAAATTCATTGTTATCCCCCCCCCCCCCCCAAAAAAAAAAAAAAAAAAGAATATTGGAGCTCGGCAGGGCATCATCTCATGCTTATACAGCTTTTCCTGGAGGGATGAGTGAAATTTCTCACTCTTGAATTCAACACCTTTCTAGAGTAAATGGAAACCACCTTAAAAGGGTTTCTTGATTGTTCTTGCTGGGACTCGTACTTTGAGAAAGCAGCACAAAACAACTGGGATTGCTTTTAACAAGGTTAAATGAGCCCATTATAGGTTGCAGATAAGGTAGAGATGGTAAGAGAGGGCCTGCTGAGAGCCCATCCACGGTCGAATTTAACTTTGAACACCCCCAATATGTTTCCCATGAATAAAAAATTTGCAAGTATGCGAAGGGTCTCTGCCTTCTAAAACGTATAGAATTTATAGGAAGGAAGGAAAAAATCAGCTTTTCAGTACTTTGTGCTAGTAATTGCACCTTGAAAGTGTATAATGCAATCTTGAGTTTTTTTCGGAAGGTAAATGGATTGACCCAATACGAATTTCATTAAAACAAAAACAGCAAATCTATCTTAGAGAATCTGGAGTCTTATCTAACATCTTAAATTTTTAAATGAGATGATTTTTTGATATAGTATCAAAGTTTTATTAACCCAACGATCATGAGTTCGAATCTTACCATACTTTTATCTTATAAAAATCAAACACAAAATGGTGTTAACATATATGCAAATTTCAAGCCCAAAGGATTTTCATTTGAGAAAATGTGTTAAATAATAATATAAATCGTATTCTAGAGTTTTATCTATCAGCTTAATTTTCTGGGTGAGATGGTTTATTGACAATCTATATATATGTAGAAGGTGGGGAGGAATAGTGCTCGGTGGGCTGATACAATTTGTTTTGTAAGAAACTTGGAGGAAAATCTAATTTCTGGTGAATAAAATTATGCAGCAATTAATTGAGTAGTATACGCTTCTGACCTCTTCTGTTTTACAAGGTTCATACGCAAAAAAAAAAAGGGGGGGGGGGGGGAAGATGTTGAAGGTTATGGCTAGTGAACTCTTGAAAACAATCTGAGGTTTTCTATCTTCAGGTTTACAAGTAACCTGAGGTAAACATCTTGGATGCAAGTACAGCTTAAACAATTGCCCAAAACTTCTTTCTGCATATTAGTACAGTTTTCTGTCTTCTTTTCTTTGTTTTCCAGAACATGCAATTCGACCTCCCACAGGAACTTTGGAGCTAAATCACGGATTCCTCATCTCTGATGATAACGAATCCCTGCACATTAATATTCTCAGTAAGATTGTGTGTATCGTGGGTTGCAAAGTCATAATGACCTGAAGAGGTAACCTCTGTCCATCAAACTTCAGATGGATCCATACACTTGTTTATATTAGAATCAGACATCGAAGTAGTATCAATATTATGTCATATAGTGAATTTTACAGTCCATTATTCACGTTCTTGTTATGGACGATGCTGGATACAGATAAGTGCACTGGTGTGATGAGCAGGTGACATGGAATATATACTTCAGAGAAGCTGGCCGTGGCTTGACGTCTAGTTGCCTAAAGCCTATCCATTCTTCATCCTGGGATTCCACATATAACTTCTCTGACTTCTAAGACTTTGATAGATGAATTTTATTGAAGGAGGAATGAATTACCATTTTCAATTGATTGAAGGTCTCTTACCATGAAAAGCTCTCACAATAAATCGTATTTTGGAACTTTACTTAGTAATTTAAGTTTTTAGTTGAGATAGTTCTTTAATATGGTATCAGAGCTTTTATGACCCAGCGGTCACGAGTTCGAATCTCACAACCCTTATTATATTTGATAAAAATCAAATGCAAAATAGTATGGACATGTGTATAAGTTTCAAGTCTAAAGAGCTTTCACTTGAAGGGATGTGTTAGAAAATAATATAAATCATATTCTAGAGCTTCATCTAATAGTTTAAGCTTTTTGGTAAGATAGTTTTAATAGACATCATCATAACTGACAATGTATTATTCATGCTTCTGGAACTATATTCATCACCCAAACAGGCATCGAGTTTAAAGCCACAGAAAGTCCCCCGATAAAAGCCTTCATGTTCATGAAATTACGTATATATGTCTCATTGATATTCATCAGCTTCCAATAATGGTCAACTTGATTTTGCCAGAATATAGCATCTGAAGAAAACTCTTCTTCAGTTATCCCTGCTACGAAAATGTGCACAAGTTATCTTGTCAGCTTGAATTTTTAACATGTTTTAAGAGTTTGCTAGATTAAATGCTGGTCATTCATCTGAAATTTCCCATGTGAATCCCGCCCCGATATGATTTTGATGACAGAACAGCACAGTCAATCCTAGCAAGCTTGCCCCTAAGCTGCCTCCAACTACATGAAACTTTGAAATGTATGTGACAGTTGATATCTATATCTTCCACTTTGCTCATCGTAAATGCACTGCAGTGAACTCAATTTTGAAACTAAAAGCTAAAGCTAGTATAGTATGCAAATTTGAAAAGGAGGAGAAGCAGGGATAAACATGACCATACTCATCAATTGGCAAAAGTGAGGAGCGTAGTGATCGTGAGAAGAGTGATTAGATTCATAACTAGTTTTGAGAACCCGTTTTAAAGGCATGAGGAGAGAGTAATTTCTTGATTGTAATGAATATGATGGTGAAACTAATAGTCTTGATTAGTCTAGTTTCTATATGGATTGGAATCAACAACTAAAACTAGACAAAGATGATGTTGAAAGAAAAGATTTTTATGCAAAAAATATTTATGATATCCATGAAAAAAACACCAAATTATATGTTGTTTCAAAAATGATTTCACATGTGATTGAAGAGAATTTTAGAATTAATAGAGTCAAAGTTAATGTTCTTGTGAAGCAGATTTTTAGATTTTCTCCTAACACTAATATTGGTTCTATTGTTAGAAAGGTTGGGTGCGACATATATATATCTATATATATATATATAAAAGCTAGCAAATAGAGGGTTGAAAAACTCTTGCTTGATTATCAGTAAGATTGAGACGAACATTATGATTACCCTAATCGTTTGGTATTGGATATCTATTGATCAAGTTTCTACTACTATATATATACCCATTCTCATTACTTATTAGATAAGAAAATTAGATATTCATACTAGATTAATCAAGGATATCAATTCCGTTTCGATTGGTGCTTCATTTTTCAATTATAACAAAATATTTTGGTTTCAAAGCGTTTCAACACATCGTTTCGGGTTTGTACTTTTATGTGTGTGTGTGTGTGTGTGTGTACATATTAATTCAAAAAAAAATAGTTCAATCCAAAAATAAAATTATTTAGAATTGTGCAATTTAATCTAAAAAAAGACACAATAAAATGATTTTTCTGAACAAAATTATGAACATGTATGATATTACGAGAATATTATCATCAATCTCACAAGGTCATTACATTCTCTAATTGTTCTGAAATTTTAACATAATATATATATATATATGTCAAGAGATTCCTCGTAAAATTTCACCTCAATCTAATGGTCGGATTAAGAGATATGATTGATATTGTAAAATTATTCATTATTTAAAAAAAAAACATTATTTGGCCGAAACAGAACGGGTGGAATGAAACTAGAACGTTTCGACTGATATTTGATTGAAAAATCCAGAATGAGCCGAAATTTAAACCAAAATAAAAACGACATCATTTTGTCTCGTTTTTTTAACTAGTACGAAATGTTTCGGCCAAACGAAACGAAACTGATAACTTTGATATTAATGAGATTTCATATATTCATATCAGTATTTATTATTCAATATTCAATATAAATAATACAGTTTGTGTAAGTAAATAAAATTTAATTTGATCCTTCTAAAATTATAAGCAATTATATTTTCCTTCTAGTTTCTTAAAAATACATTCTATATACTTTTGTTTATAATAGTTTATGTATCACTTAAAACATGTGAAAAGTTTACCAATAAAAAAATCAAAAAAAATTAGGATTGTTGAGTTTATGAGTAAAAGCCTTGCAATTAGATATTATAACTTTATAATCATTTTTTTTCTTTTCCCTTTTAAAAAAAAAATTAAACTAATGGAACCTCGTAGGAAAAATCATTAGCTCGTATTTTGCTTTTCAAAAATGTTTTTAAAAACAAATGATTTTTTATTTTAAATTAATTTTTTTATATTTTTAAATCATTTTCATGTACTAATATCAAAAATAATTTTTTTAAAAATAAAAAATATATTATTTTGATATATTTATAAATAAAAAACACTTTCAAAATCAACTTCAAACATACTCACATTATACTATATACTAAAAGAGATCATGGTTTAGTTACTGTAGCTTGTGAGACAAATCATTGTGGATTAAAATAGTAGTGCTCAGTTTTCGGGTCGAGTCGTTCGGTTCACCGGTTCACCGGTTCACTGATTATTTCGATTTTGCACAGTAAAATAACAACTTTGTCCCTCGAAAAAGACAAAAAACAGTTACTGGTTGGAGGAGTGCCCCAATAATTGCACATTTTCGGTTGATCGGTTTATTGAATTTTTTATATTTTTTATACAGTAAAATAACCATTTTATCTCTCATAAACGACAAAACTCAGCTCTGGGTGGGAGGGGTGCCACGGGAATTTTATATTTTTTGAAAATGGCTAAATATAAATATGTCCCCAATAAAAAAATTGAAGAGTTGACTGCAGGGGTAGCTCGATAATTGACCATATTATTCTATTATATTTCTCAGATTATTGTCGGTGCATGTGGCACAAGCGGCCAACATTATTCAGCCTCACGTCCTTTTCAGGAGGCGTGTGCGGCCTCTTATAGTGGAGGAAAATGCCCCACCAGCGTCTCCGTCAATTCCTCATCGTGTGATCTTTTGCATAGAGTGGCGCGTGACGCACCATGGTGGCAGGGGACGAGCTGGTGGGCGGTTGAACCTTTTATTGCCTTTTTCTCTCTCCTGCTTCCTAAACTACACATCAGCCCCCTAGTTTTATGTCTTTTTTTATTTCAGTCCCTTCTCTCTTAGTTGTGTTGTGTGATCCTTATTTTTGTTATGTAAGTTTTGATTTGTTTCAATTGTATCATTCGATTGAAATTGATTATGTATTGCATTTTCATTTCAGTCCTCATTCTTTTAATTTTCGTATTACTTTTAAATCCCTTAATATTTTTGGTACAGAAGATTTGATTTGTTCAATTGTGTCCTTTGATTTAAATTGATAATATATTTGGTTTTCATTTCAGCCCTTATACTTTTAAGTTTTTATTTTAAATCCTTTATTTTTTTAATATTTCTTAAATAGTCTCTATTTTTGTCAATGTTTATATATATATGCTCTTAGTTTTTGTTTTTAATTTTTATTATTTTCTCTTTTGTTGAGATAACATTTTTTTCAAAAAAATTGTCATTAAATTTTAGTTTGTGTTTATGATCATTTGAAAATAGATATTTTTTCCTTTTTTCTTTCTTTCTTTTGGTTTTTTTGTTAATTTTTTAAAATTATTTTCAAGTCAAATAATTTTTTTATCTAATATTTTTTTATCATATTTTTTTGTTTGCTCTTTTATTGAATTTATTTTCCCATTATTCACGCAATAATAATAATAATAATAATTTTAGTTTTTTTTCTTGTTTCCTCCTTTGTTAATATTTTTGAGTTTTTTACCTCAAGATAATTTAATAATTTTTATTGTTTTAGCAATAATAGTAACGATATTTTTAGATGTTAAGTCTTCCATGTTGTTGTTGTTGTTGTTATAATAATATATGTTGATGTATTTTATTATATCAAATATTACATGTATAGATATTATATTTTATTTTTAAACCAACAAAATCTAATAATTATTTCAATTCTAACAATTATAAAAATTATTTTCTCGGCTCACAATAAGTGGCGGGCAATTAACTAGTACAAACACTAAAACATACAAGTTAGAATACTCCTGGCACAACTGTTTTCTTCTGTTGGAGCCGATGACGTTCCCACAACCCGGATTGGCTCCACAGAGGAGATTAATCAAGCAGGAAGGGACTTCATTTAGCTAGATGCTGGATAACTCAATCTCAACATTGCCCTTCTCAAATTCCATGATGAATTGTTTGACCTTTAAATCCGGCCGCGGGCTAATATTTGATGGTCTTTACTTTATTTTCTCTTCCACAAAGTTTTTGCCTTTCTTGGAGGCCCAATTTGATTCAAGAACTTGAGTGGACTGCTAACTTCAAAACCCTCGAATTTTGGACTTCTCTTAGTCCGGTTTCAAACGAGTACTCCTTCAAGATCCCCCATCAGCTCCCATGTGTTGCTAATGCTAACCTCTAGATAATTGCTAAAAATCTATTTAAAAAAATTGCTCTTTCCGCGTATTGTGAGTGATGGGATTTACGCCTTTTTTTTTCTTTTTTTTCTAAGAGCCGTGGCGTGATAGTAAAGAATTCGATATTTATATAATAGGTCTCGAATTCAAATCAACACGTACATCTTTTGTAAGAGTTTGAAACAATCAAGATTTTATTCGTTTATCTAGACAAACAGAATACGCTTTCTAAAAATAGAGTTTTCTCCAATCCCTTTTTTTTTTTTTTTTTTCAGGGAGACCAAAATCTAAACAAGTCATTGCATACCGAAGGGGTAGCTAAGTGCACTGTGCGGGGCTTAAAATTTTAGTTCCGAGATTTTCAGTTTATAGACTTGAATTCTTCATCTCATCCAAAACCGGGATATAGTTTCATTTTCTACATGCTAAGATTCAAAGTAAGAACATTGATAAGTGATGAAAACCCTCGACCTCCGGTGGGTACCTTCGACGGAGCAGAAACTGCATCCTGTTGTCATCTTCCGAAACGAAGCTGCCTCCATTTCAATCAAAATAGACACCAATCACGGTGGACTTCTAGTTTTAATGCTATGTAATCCGAATTATTCGTCTATGCTGCAGTTTTTTAAATGACTTGTTCTGTGATTTCCATTTCTCTCGGAGCTATTTCTTGCGAACCCCCCCGGAGCTGCCTTCACCTGCAATGAAATGGAGTTGCGGGACGGTCTCCGTTTCCCATTTGTGAGCTCCATAATCAAAGGGTATGACCCTCCATTCTCCACCAAAATCAAAACTTAAAGAGTCAACAACGTTGGCACTCTACAAATCGCACTCACGATGCTGGCCAAAGTTTTGGGTCCATCATCCTAGATAACTGGACACCACATAAATCGGGGCTTGTCTAGATCTTACTTCTTCAAATATCTCACGTTATGGGTAGGGCCTTCCACGATGGAAGATTGAAGTTGAAGCATTATACCAAGCGAATGCTTCCATTATTGCTTTATTGAATCCAGCCATTGGTGAAAGCTGCATGCCATTTCAGACGGCAAGTGATTCCATCTGGCTATAATGGGATGGGAGTCATGGAACGAGTCCGTAGCTCATCGCCTTATTCCAACTATTAATAAATTATTTCATTTAAAAATTTAAAATATTAGATGAGATTCAAGAATATAATTTATATTATTTTTTAAAAATTCTTCAAGTGAAAGTCTTCTGGGCTTGAAACTTGCACAAATTAATACTACTTTGTACTTGATTTTTCATCAAATAAAATGAAATTAGTGAAATTCAAACTCGTGACTATTGGATCAATAAATCTCTAATATCATATTAAAAAACTATTTTATTTAAAATTTTAATTTATTAAATGAGACTGCAAAATATAATTTATTTTATTCTTTAAAACCTGCTACTCTCGTTCTGCTCAAATCTCACTCCTAGTCCTCGAACTTTGTGCTTGTTTCTAATATAGTCTCGATTTTATTTTTCCATGGTTGCAATTTCCAAAGCTTTTCGATCGGAGAACTTTTGCCTAGAATGGTGTAGAAAATACTTTTTTAAAATAATTCAAAGAAAAAAAAAACTTTTATTTCAATTCAACTTATAAATTGATCTCAAAGTTCAATTGTTTACTAGGTGCGCTGCACAGCACACCATACCTTGTAAACAATCTTATTTGTCAAACAATCATGAATATCTTATCTCAACTTTATATAGAGATAAGGAAAAACAATAATTTATATATAAACACACCTGTTCAATATACGTCCAATGAATATATATTCCAATCATCAATCAAAATCATTACTGTGTTCTAAATTCAAAACAAAACGGCCATGGAGACTGTGGTGCATGGTGGCTTGAAAATGAATTAAAAAAACATTTTTCAGAATTTTTATTATTCAAAACCAGTCCAAAATTACTAAGAAAGAACACGTCAATTTAAAACATAAAGTCTGAAACCACTAGCTCGTCCTGGTCATGAAACGATAAAGTCCAGCCACCATTTTTGTTTTTCTTTAACTAAAGTTGAAGGAGGCAAGGGAAGTTTCCTGGAAAAGAGCCTCGACATTGGAGGAAACGCTTATCATGATGATGTCTGTAGCCATCCAAGCAAAGACTACTTATTAAAACGAAGATCAATTAAACATAAACAAGAAAGAATGATCAGCGCCAAATGTCATTCTCCTGACCATCATCATAAATCCAAAAGCAAGACAGCGATACTTATCTGTATGTTTTGCAGTGGAAATTTCAATGCGTTTTGTCTTCTTCCATGGATGATCTCCACCGGAATTAACACGAGACACGAAACCATGTTCTCGCCCCTCACTCCACGCCAAAAAATCGCCCATTTTCAGAGACTTCTACGGGTCTCAGCTTCGACCTATGGAAGGGAGATGTGTGTGATGAACGCATTTAACCTGATTGAGTCTGAAGAACAGAATCTGGATTCCACTGGCAGATCCGATTCTACTGAAAGCAACACTTTTTCTTTACGAAGTGATTGCGGGTTCGATGTTCAAACAGAAGTCAATCTCATCCTCTAAACACCAAATAAGAAAAAAGAGAAGAAAAAACTGATGGGTGTGGGTGGAAATGTATTCAAAACATATTTTTGTAGAAAATAAAAAAAATGGTATTTTTTTATTGTTTTAATACGCTAATATTAAAAATATATTTTAAAAAATAATATTTATATATTATTTTAATATATTTTCAAACAAAAAATATTTTTCATTACAATCTCCGACAGATAACTACCACAACTATCATATTATCATCACTATAACCACTGTTTTATTAGTATTTCATCGTAACTTTTTAATAACACTAGCAATAATAATCATTATTTCATTATCATTATCACTATTATTTAATAAAAATAATTATTCTACATAAATAAATTTCATATATCCAAATAATAATAAAAAATAACTCATATTGTAATAAAATGTTTTCCATAAAAAAGAAAAAGAAAAAAGAAGCGGGTCTAAACTTCAAGTCCTATTATAAATTTATAAGAGTTTTCTTAAAAAAGAAGAGTCAACAATTTACAAATAATTATTTAATTACATTAAGTTTCATGATCTATCTCGATTCATATTATAAATATAATGTATTTAGAGTGACATTTTTTCCACTTCCTAGTTTATTTTTTGCACTCCATTATCTATTTTTATTATTTAAATAGATCAAAATATTTCTAATTATATATTTCATAACAAATTGATATTATATATCAGTTTTATGTTTACATCTAGAAAATATAGCTAAGAATACAAATTGTTACTTTGTGTAATTATAGTAATCAAAATTGAACTTTTTTATTATATTACCTATCATAAAACTTAATTTATTGGATTTTTTATTATAGTTTTTTCCTTCAAGATATTATCCGCCAAGAAATAATAATTTTCAGAAATTTAATAGAGTAACTGAAATTATTATAAAATAAGTGTTTATTTACTTTTTATTTTTTATTTGAATTAAATTTTAGTTTTAATAATAAAAAAATATATCATAATTCCATTGGGTTAGTACATTATAATCATGTCCATGACCCGAGTCATGAATATTTTAAGAGGTTAAGAGGTTGTTTAGCATTGCGTTTCAGAAATATTTTAAAAAAAATTAAATTTTTTTATTTTTGTTTTCTACTTTAAATTAAAAATTTTATTTTTAGATTATTCTCATGTGTTGTGTTAATATCAAAACTGATTTTTTTTAAAAATATATTATTTTAATATATTTTTAAATAAAAAATATTTTAAAAACAACCTCATTCACACTCCAAACCAGCACCGGAACAGAGCCAATATGGACCGATCAAAGTCTCCATGCATCCATTGTCAGCACGAATAATGTTTCTCGTAATAATATAACAATTACTTAAATAATTATCGGATTTCGATTTTTTTATTGTTTAAGAATATTCTCTCTTTTGTTAGAATACTTTGCACTATACAAAATTAATATTTTCGTGGACATTCCCACCTTATTTTAACTATTATTTAATTGGAATAATTAATGGATATTAAAAAATTCGAATCAATGGATAATTTACGCAGCTTAATTAATATAATTATACGAACTGATGAGGCCGGGAATCTTGTGTTCATATAACTAAATTATTTAAAATTATAAATAAATAAAAAGAGAAAATGACTGCATGTTGCAACCGTTAGATAAAAAATCATACATTGAAATAATGTTTGGGAAAAAAAATCCACAAAGTGATCTTAGTATTAAAATTATTATTATTATTATTATTATTATTATTATTATTATTATTATAACCTCAATTAGCGCAATAAAAAAAGCAACAGATAATTTGGTATTTATGGTATTGTCAATACTCGCTCAATTCTCGGGGCGCAAACCTTATCAGATCAGAACAAGTATCGGGATTCAAATCTGCCGAAATCGATTGCATCTTATCTCGTCAGTTGCGGGTGGATCGGCCGATATGAAGAAAATCGTCGAGCGCCATGTATGATGGATGCAATCATCATATGATCATCAAAGCCACATCTTGCAAGTCATTAATATATGATTAGCCAACATCATCCATGCAAAATACCCACAAAACACTTAATGATGGGAATTCTTTTTCCTCATATGTATGTAGAGGGAATTACAATTTTCTCAGTAAGATCAACCAATCACAACCGTCCGATTGGATGATCCATTCTCTGTGATCTCTTCAAGATCTCATTTCCCTAACTAAGACCCAGAGTGTTTTTTTTAAAATAAAAGAAGAAAGAGAAGAAAGGACATTTTTTCAAGAGCAACAGACAAACAAACAATCATCACATGATTTATAACCATGATGTTATTATCACAAATCATGATCTCTGCAGCTCCATCATACGACAAAAGTCCTCAAAGCACACAAAACCTTCTCCGTTCCTATCAACCACTGCTATCATACACTTGCAATCCTCTAACGTGCACTTTTCGTCGCCAAATGCCTTGTACACATTTAATAGTTCCTCTGCCGTTATCTTTCCGTCACGATCGGAATCAAAAAACACAAAGGCGTCTCTCAGCTCGTCATCCCCAGCCGGCTCGCAAGACGACCCGAGGCGGCTCGCAAGTGCCTCGACACTAATATGGTCCACCTCACCTAACATAACGGTCATCTCCTCGGTGCTGGGCGGCTCGGCCCCGAGACGGGTAAGAAGAGCCTCCAGCTCGTTTCTCGAGACAAGGCCGTCGTTATCTTTGTCGATTACCTTAAAAGCTTGGGTCAACCCGAAATAAAAATCGGTCGACATATCGGACCAGTCACACGATATTTGTGGCAAAACACTGGTAGGTGTCCGTAAACCAACGTTGGCTGCAGAGGAATCGGGCTTAACGTTAGAAACGGAGGCATCGGAGGAGGAGGAGACAGAACCAGAGCTAAACGACGATGGTTCTGATCTTGATAGGATGGATCGGTCTTTTTTGGAGCCGAACAATCGTTTCGGGCTGAGTTTTTTTATGAGTTGCATGGCGATATTTGAAGGATTGAGAAAGACCCCGAAAGAGAAATGGGCTATAATTAAGAAAAACCAGGAGAAATAATTGAAGGATCTTGAGACGAAAGAGAGCGGATGGCAGTGCTTAAATTGATGGCGGGGTGACAGCCATTGAGGCAACTTCCACGAAGCTTCCATGAAGTGTAGTACGCTTTATATATATATATATATATGCATGTCTTTGTCGTGTATTTATACGTTGATGATGGTATTTTTTTTTTCCTATCATTTACTTATATACAGTATAATTGTATATGGTCAAATCAACAAAATAAAGAATAAAGTGTTTATTTCGCATGATTGATCTGCGGTGTGAATTGTCATGTTGTAATGCTTTTATAATTATTATACATATACAAATGGTTTTATACTGTATAAATAACACATTTAGAATTTTCTTTAATTTCTTACTATAGATTTATAATTGTTTTTATATATAAAAAAACAAGTTTCTTTTATATTCTTTTCTTTTTATATTTTACTATTTTTTTCTTTAGTTTTAAAATATTTTTTTATTTTTTCCCTTTACATTTATTTTTGAAACAAAATATTATTTTTTATCATTTATACTTGTAATATATATCACGTTACACGTGGTCTATTTATATAATTCTTTTTATTCTCATCATCAATCTTTTGTAATTTGTTTTTATTCTTTTTCTTTATATATTTTTATATAAAAAAATATGAATATTGTATTTCAATGTAGCAATTGTAACATTTTCATATTTTTCTATTATGTTGAAAATAAACTTGAGATCTTTACATATTTTCATTATTGTATATAATTTTCACTATATTTTATTATATGTAAGAATCAATTTTTTTATTCACAATTATATTTTTTACTTATTATCAAAAAAATATATTAATAACACCAACATATTAATTTATTTGTGTTAGGAAAAAAAACTATTTGACATGCAATTATACAAGTTGCGTTAACACTTTTTTTTTTATTGGCACAAATAGATCTCGATTTATTTAATTAAATGAACACGTAAGCTTTTTTATTTATAATTAGGATTTTTGTTATATATAAAATAATCATTTGAAAAGTTTATATTTTCTTATATTTTTTGGTAAAATATGGGTTATATAACTAGTAAATAGTATTTACTAAGCAATAAATTATGAGGTGGAGGTGTAAAAATATTAAATAGTTAGTTCCTAGATAATTTATTTTTATTACGCCGTAGGCTAGACCATGTTTTTTAAAACTTTACAAAATTTATTAAGAGCACAAAGATTTTTTGCAATGCCATAAACTCAAGTAAGATGATAAATTTTTAAATTTCTTATATTGGAGGATAAAATCAAAAGCATAAAAATTTTGACAAAAAAACAAGTGAAATAAAATAAAATAAAATAATTTGATTTGAATTACAAAAATTAAAAATAATAATAATTTTGACAAAAATGCCAAGGAAAAAATAAGAAATCAAAATAAAATGATAAAGTTAAAATAAATACTATTACTACTGAAAACAAATAATTTGATTTGAATTACAAAAATTAAAAATAATAATAATTTTGACAAAAATGCCAAGGAAAAAATAAGAAATCAAAATAAAAAGTACCAATTAAAAAACCATCATCTACACAAATTAAAATTATATGACTAAATTGAAAACAAATAAAACTTTAATAAAAGAGAAAAGGACCAAAATTAAAAATTAAAACTAAGAGGATAGATTTAGAAACACTAATAAAAAATAGGGATTGTTTTCAAATGACTACAATTATAAAACAAACAAAAAAATAAGGATTGAAATAAATAAAAAATATGAGAAGCTGCAATTGAAGGACAAACTTGGAAAAAAACTTCTATAAAAGGAATTAAGGTGAAATAAAAAATTAAAAAAATAAAGACTAAAATGAACAAACAACAAACAAAGAGGACATGTTTGGATTTTATCATTAAGAAGAGAGAAAAGAAAAGATAAGTAATCGACCACCAACGACAATCCGACTACCATACACACACATATGCCACATCATGTGATAAAGCATGCGAAAACATATACATGAAGACAATGAAAGGCCAGATTTAACCACTGTATGATGTTCCATACACCGCTTTTATGGCGCGAAAATTTCCAAATTGATGGCGCGTGTTCCACAAGGGCCAACACGCCAACAACATTTAATTTAAAATATTTTTCAAAATATAAAATTATCTAAACACCTTTTAAACTCCTTCTTAACTAAAAATCAAATCCCTATGGAAATATCAAAATACCATCTAATACAAAAAAAAAAAAAAAAAAACTTTTCTAAGGTTAAATTCATTCCTTTACTATACATAAAAATGGAAAAATCTGAAATACCTTTGTCCAACAAGAAAGTTAACTCTCTTTACGATTTATATGGGAGATGTGATTTGCTGATTCATGCCTTGGAAATCACAAACCGAAAAGGAGTGCGTCTTTCTTTTCTACTTGAAAGTTAATTCTCTTTACGATTTTTGTCCCGATTCTCTTGTTTTCTAGCTTGTTGCCAGTGGTAAGACAATTGTTTCAAAAATATTTTTTTATTTGTATTTTAAATTAAATATTTTTTTATATTTTTAGATTATTTTCATGTGTTGATATTAAATATTTTTTTGAAGAAAAAAAATAAAAATATATCATTTTAATACATTTCTGAACAAAAATTACTTTCAAAATCAGTTTTAACCACGCATTCAAATAAACACTAAGAGGGTGTTTGGCATGGTTTTTTTCAAGCCGTGCTGCAGCTTTTGAAGTTTTTTTTTTAAATAAATATATTTTGTTATTTTTAGATCATTTTGATATGCTGATGTAAAAAATGATTTTTAAAAAATAAAAAAATATAATTTGGATGTATTTCGGCACGAAAAGCACTTTGAAAAGCTACAGCAACAGCTGTCCAAAACAGGCCTTAAATCCGGTAAGACTCATCATGGGTGTGAAGATGAATGGTTGGCTTCAAACCTCGATCTGGGAATATCATAGTTTTCAGACTTAACATGTCCACTAATCTGAAAAGGAGCTTGATTTGTTGAATTACTGTGTTAATTTATCACTTATATAGGATTCGTTTGAGTTAATTATTCCCATTAGAATAAAAATATTTTATTTTTTTAACAGGATATTGATTTAAATAGGTAAATGAAATCATTAGAAATTTGATAAAATTTAAAATGTTTAACAGAGTTAATAATTTATTTTAATTAACTAAAAGCTTAATCCAGATGAGGCTTCAAGGCAGTCTATCGGCTCATCCTTTGTGGCATGGTTTTAGTGATTCAGAAATTGGTGATTCATTTCCAAGTGGCAAGAACCTGGTCACTTTGATTTTGGATTCTGCTAGCTGCCGATCAGGAGTTAATTAATTAATTAATTCCCCAACCACCTTTTTCTGATTATTTGTTTTTTAAAACATTAAAAATAGTTGAACCTTCATCACCATTGAATTATTTGTGAGGTGGGTTTTGTGAATTAACTTTCCGGGAAAATGCTGTGCGTTTGCTGTCGTGACTTTTCTTCTTCTTCTTCCTATTTCAAACCCTAAAATTTCAAAAGCATGCAACGGGCCGACGATGAAGTTTCAAGTTATTTAAGCACTAATTCAAAAGAAAGCAGGGGTATGGATTTTGACTGTTCTATCGCGCTAGCAAGTGACTTGTGACAAAGCCATTTGAACATCGGAGAACAACGGTTAAAAAAAGGTAAAAAAATTCGAGTGTGGGGCCGGGAAAACGATGCTTGCATGGAGATCCATCCCATGAATTTCTTGGACAGAACTTTGACACCGAACTGGCATGAGGCAATTGCATGGAAGGTTTCCAAATCTTTCATGTCTGTCGACAAAAAAAAAAAGAAAAAACCAGTCGCCATTCTTAAGTTCTTTAAGTTTCTCTTCTTGACTTTTCTCGTAGACAATCAACAAGGATGAAGAAGTTAGGTCTATTGCTCATTTACTGCATTTGAGGTTGCAATCCTTTAATTCAGCAGTGTGGCCCGCTGTGCTGTCGTCGGGCAAAACCCTCCCCCTAATAAATAAATATGAAGTCAAGTGAAAGCACATTAATGGCAGTTGAAGGGGGTGTTTTTGAAAGAAAAAAAAATAGTTTAAAATTATTATTATTATTATTATATTGTTTTAATATGTTGATATCATGGAATTAAAAAAAAAACATTATTTTAAGGTATATGAATAAAAATATTTTAAAAAATAACATCTATTGCAATCTTAAATACGTTTGAAGACTCGAAGGTTAGATCTTCAGTGTTTGCTCATAATATTCCGCCAAAATTCTTTAATTTTTTTATGTTATTTATTTTTCTTCAAAATTAATCAGATACTTCAGCTAATCTTATGAGTTTTATTTTGTTAATTTGTTTCCATGTTTTGAATTCCTTATAACTTTTCAACTCATAGATCAAAAATATATTACATGAATCTTATTTTTTTTATGGGAAAACAATAATTTAACTATTTATAGTATCATATCCTTAGTTTTTTTTTTTGTTTTTTTTATCTAGAATACGAGAAACTAATGGATGAATTGAAAATTGATATTTGGTTTTCAATGAGAAAGAAGCAAACAATTGGGAGTAAATTTGAAACATTCAAGGGCCGAACTACCCTTTTCCAAGGGAGTCCATGGCACCTCCAAATGTTTGAAACTTTTCAATTCAACCCTTTCATAAAATGTTATATTTTCTCCTTGGTCCTTTTAATCAATTAAGATCTTTAATTTGGTGCCTCCACTTAAGAAATCCTAGTTCTCTCCTGAAAACTTCAAGTCCTGAAAATAGTTGATTACGAATCTCTCCCTGACTTTTAAACCATTGTCAAACCAGTCTTTTTAAAGTTTAAACTCTTGCAACTCTACCATCTAGGAAATTTTGTCTCAATTAGGTCCTCCATCGTATTATGTCCGTGGAATATGAGCTGAATAGTATGAACATAATTAGACACGCGTGCTCTCCATAACATATGCCGCTGCTGGCAAGATTTCTGGACATGCAAGATCAAGAAGAAATATTTTATCCGTGTTTTGTCATCGGGTCCATAAATTCTATCCCCCGCTCAAAAAAAAAAAATTCTTTTCAGCGACATATTAACTTCTAAATTCAAGTAGCTTATCAATTTGATATAGTTTATTTTATTTTATTTTATTTTATTTTAATTGAAACCTAGCCCAACCTTGCTCACAATAATTAATATAAAACCCTGATCAAGATTAACCACTATGATTTCGAAACACTCCCACTTTGCATCATGGAAATTACAGCTCCAGAAACTTTTACATATAATATTACGTGGTAAAGATCAATTATCACAAAACCCGTGATATGTTCCTGGTGTGATTGAAATTAGGTCAGAAATTAAGAGGGTGGCCCACAGCTTAACCATAAGAGAAGAAGAAAAAATCCCATCGCGTTCAAGCTTGACATATTTATGAGATTGGCAGGTGGAGGAAGGCTGGCGTCCACAATATTTAATGTATAGGGAGGGAGGAAACCTGAGGAGGAGGGTGGTGGGAAGTTTACAAGAACAGTTCCACAATTACGGCGGAGATTGATCGCACTTTTGGCGCCGACCACTTCCTGCACGCGGAAACAGTTGGCACACGGAATTCTTTTTCTTTATAGATAAATTCACACTTCATACTTCATAGTTTATAAATAAACTAAACATAATCTTGCAAGAGAAAATAGGTGGGATGGTAGAGAAGAGAAGTAATGATAGCTAATGCAATAATAACAATATTACTAATATATATATATATATATTAAATAATGATCGAGCGCAATGAGAGTACAGTACATAATAAATGGAAATAACATGTTTTTTTTATAAAATATATAATAGATTCCCTTCTTTTTTATATTCCCTCTTTTCTTATTTAAAATAAAACCAAACTCCTGCCTCATTTTCATATACTTTTTTCCAGCTAAATTCATAAAATATTCCTGTTCGTATACCAAGGAAATATAATAAAACGGTGTCCGATTCTACGAAGAGCTGGACATTCTCTTCCCTCTTCATCACATTGATGCTCCGAATCACAAAACGCTCCTGTCGTTTATGTTTTTTTTTTGTTTTTTTTTCTGGTTATGACAGCCGACGATATGGCTTGTTATTGTGTATTTCATTGTGTTTTAAAAATATTTAAAAAAAATTTAAAATTTAAAAATTATTTTTATTTTTTAATTTAAATTAAAAAAAAATAGTTTTTTAGATTATTTTCATATGCCGAAATTAAAAATAATTTTTTTAAAAATAAAAAATATAATTTTAATTTATTTTTAAATAAAAAATTTTAAAAAACAATCACAGGACACTATTGCGTCCTTTAAACTCAGTGGGAATCACTGGACAACGAGCACTCACCATTGCTTGTCGAGTGGTGTGAGAATGAGAGGAAAAGGGAAAATTGTGTTTTCAGTTTTGACTTGTTTATATCCACTCCTTTCTTTCGTCCCTTGATGATGAATCTGCTTACAATTGTTACCCAATCAAATTCGGCTCCAAATAAATATAAATATTTTCTTATAATCCCCAAATAAAAATATAAAATAATAGTTTGTGATGAGAACTAGATTAATATATTATCACAAGATATCATCTAACAAATAAAGTTTTTAAATTAAAATGCTTTTTAATATAATATTTGAATCTTATTAATTAAGTATTTGTTTGTTTGAAAATATAGTTGAGATTATTTTTTAAAGTGTTTCAAATTCAAAAATATATTAAAATAATATTTTTAATACAGTACATCGAAATGATCTAAAAATATTAATTTAAAATAAAAAATTTATATTTTTTAAAAAATATTTTTAAAACACAATAACTAACAATGAGCCCAAATTTGTTTAGCAATCATGATTAAAATGGTTGTTTGAAACACCAAATCAATAACATGGTAGTCAATGAATGAAACGTGAAAGCCAAGGAACACTAAAACATTCCTCCTCCTCTCTTTTTTTTCTCGTTTGAAATATGGCAGTCAATGCATTAAGGTTTCCTCCTTTTTATTTTATTTATTTTTTGTTGTAGATTTCTCCTTCAATGACTTGCATCATACTTGCCAGTTGATATAGACATTCGAGTCTATATTTGCTTCACACATAGAATAGAGGCAGTGTTTCACACATAGAATAAGTCTCTTTTACACCTTCTATTCTTAAAATTATTTTTTATTTGCAAATTAAAAAAAATGAAATTAGAGGGGGGGAATTATTTTTTATAGTTTTTATGTTTTATTTTTTATAATATGGTCGGCTTGACAATTTACAAATAACAAAATAAATATTATACTCCCTAAGCACCAAGAAAATATTTCTATGAAGACAAAACTCCAAAAAAAAAACAAAGAATTTCACTAGGTCGAGTGGTAAATTATATTTTATATAAAATAATTTCAAGAAATTAAGAAAAAAATAATTATAACTAGATGTAAGCAATACCATGAGATTTAGATCCATAATAAATACCTGACCACTATGTCAAATGAACTAGGTTTATCATTTATCTATTAAAATAATACTGTTTATATATTAAATAATATATATTTTTTAGTACTTTTTTTATAAAAAAAACTATTTTTAACATTGATGCATAAAAAATTATTTAAAAATATCAAAAATAATAATTTAAAATAAAAAACTTAATTGTTTGAAACGATCTCCCTGAACACGAACCCAAATCTCACGCAAATTCCCCGCAAGCCAAGGCTAGGTTGAATAACTTTGTTCCCTTGTCCATTGACGCCACGCAATCATTAGCCTTGATGTTGTTGCAAGGGGCGATGAAGGTGAAGGGTGTGTTTGAGAGTGCATATAGAAAATGTTTTTATAAGAAATTGAATTTTTATTTTATTTTATTTTAAATTAAAAAATATTATTTTTAGATATTTTGATATGTTAATATTAAAAATAATTTTTTAAAAATAAAAAAATATTATTTTAATAAATTTATGGGAAAAAAAATATTTTAAAAACAAATTTAATCATACTCTCAAACAGCCATTGAGTTTAAATGCAACTAAACAATATATTCTAAGATCGCCAGAATTCTATTCACTTAAGTCGAGTCCGAAAAAAATTTCTACAGGAAATGAAGGTTACTCAAATTAAAAATAAAATAAAATAAACAAGCTAGTGGACTCAACTGGCAAGACACATATCACAGGCAATTGACAAAGGCAGGAAGGGGCTCTAGGCTAAAAAAAACTTATCATTTGCTTAAGATTGTGCGAGGATTACAAATGTGGCGCAGCATGTGCAAGAATTAGTATACAGCAGCAACATCTTGATGCTTGCAGATTGCTTCGAACTGTTCTTTGCAATTCACTTCCAAGTCTTTTGTCTGAAAATCAATTTTCTACTCCACCTGTGACTGGGAAAACCTTTGATTGATAGAAACCTGGGAGCAACTCCACTCAATGGTTTGGTAGGGTAATGCAAGAGGTGCTCAAAAAGTTAACCATCCACGACATGCTTCTCTTGAATGGCAGTATCATCTGTGTGGCCAAGAGTAGAAGCTGTTCCATGCAAGGAATTTGTCGGGGAGGGATCGTCGTTGTCGTCATCATCTGCAGCAGAGTCTGATGATGAGCTAGCATCCATGTCCTTTTCAGGACAATCAAGCTGAACAAATTCAGGAACTTCCCTATTGTGACTTTCGTGGATCCTGTTGGGGAGTGCCAAGTCCTCTTTCTTTACAACATTCAGCACAAACCCATTATGGATTCTTTCAGGCTGCAAGAGATCTCCTTCGGAGACCGTAATGCTAGAACCACCTGTACAAATGCTGTTGCTAAAATCTCTCAGATCGAATTCACTTTCTGGGGTTGTCACTCTGGACATCTGATTATATAAATCCCTGCCTCCTATCTGAGACCCGGGTGAATTAGGATGATACACGAAACCTTTGGTGAGCTCAGAATCCACATCCAGACTTTGGACAAAGTCAATGAACTTATTTGCAGAAGTAGTCCTCATCAGAGGCCCACCAGATCTTGTCCAAGAATTCAAATCTACACTCTCCGATTCACTATCACTTCCATCATGATGTAGGTTAAATTGGGTTCTCAAACTCCTACCAGTAGAAGTTCCTCCAGCCACACCAACTCCTTGATGGAATGTGGAGGCAATATCAACAAGGAGGTCTTCTTCAAGTGAGCCTGTTGAGTTTTCTCGAGCAATGCAATTCCAAGAAGGAATTCTTTTCGATGCGCTAAATTTCAATGTGCACGCAGAGCTTGCTTGGCCATGGGAAGCGGCGGCGGCAGCAGCTCTCTCAGCACTCCTTTTGAGTCTATGCATGTGGTTCAGAATAGCCACGCACTCGTCAAGAGCAAGCTCAATGCCACAATTAGCTTTAATGGCAGATAGCTTCTCCCACGTGCACCTTCTGCCTTGGTTGGATGCCTTTTGAAGTTCAACATGAGTTGGGTTTTGAATAATTTTTGAGTACTGCATGATAAAAAAGAATTGAATTCAAACAGCCAGTCACTCACCATGGGAGAGATTGTCATTTAATTCACTTCCAACAAGTTCTGTTCTTTTATTTTTCTTTCAAACCATGGGCTGGAGAAAAATGTTCATTTAATTCACAAGCTGTATGCTGTGCAGAATTGAACCAGAAATGTCCAGACTGATGAACTTTGGATTTCACAAGTCCTTTTAGAAACTTATAAACACACCTCAATTACAGGTCCCAATTTAATTATTTTTTTTATTTCATCATTTAAAACCGCCACCTTACTAAAGTGTAAAACCTCTATTTGAAAAAAAATGGGACTCTGGAATTTATTCCATTAGGCGGACTTGCCACGTTTTAAATAATTTATTCACATTTTAATTAATTTATTTATTTCATTAGTTAGTCTAGATGCGCACAAGCTAAGCTGACCCATTCACCAACATTAATAAAAAAAAAACTTTAATTTGACATGTACCTGAGCGAGAGTGGCAGGAATGACAACAGTGACATCACCCTCCCAATCTTGCGCAAAAAGCTTGGCAAGTCCACCTAATGGAAAACCAAGTTCCAATACCTGATTGCACCTATGTTTTACCTCCATCTCAGTGAGATGAGCAAGCTACAAAATTAAAACACCAAAATGAGTTATTTTCATTTCATCAGAACTGTAAAAGACATAAAGCCAAAACATGTGAAACAGAAGCACTCAACTTCTAGCAAGGGCTAAGAAACAAGCATTATAACTGAAGCATCTCCATGCTAGAACACTTTATGTTTGTATAAGCTACCCCCTTAGAGGATTGCGAACACAACATATATTGCATTGCTATACATGACATATTCAAAACCTACATCTAGAACCATAACTCCAACAAGGAACACATGTAGTTGAAGGCAGAAGTCGATCCTCCGCATTCCCTAACACGTATTCAACGAACCCCGATTGAAAAAACTAGTCCGTCTTCCTTCAGTTCAATCACCAGAACCACTAGTTACGTGATCTTGAACTACTTCAAAGCAGACATGGCCACGCTACTTAAATCTGTTACAAGCGGTTGTACAAATAGTTCACATGTCATGAGTGATTTATGAAGAGTTTTAGTCAGCCTCTGAATAGAACAGCTTCATATGAAATAAGAAGATAACTAATGATAATGATGAGCTGGAGCACTAAAATCCGGAAGACATTTGTCCAAATAAATTAAATTGGCGGAAAACTTTTGCCTCATACACCATCCAGGCAACAGAACCAAACCCAGGCATTTCTGCTGTAAATTAACAACCCTGGGAAAACCCAGCGACGAAAAAGAAAAGCAAGCATCCTGGGAAGGGTTTCGATATTCAATGACAGACATGATAATAAACATGTACCAAGAGCAATTAAGGCAGCATAAAATGTAAGTATGACGCAATGTGTGCTTACCTTGGCAGCAAAGCTACCTCCATATGCCCTCACTATGTCCTTCAGTCTCAGCAACGGAGCGATGTGAGGATTTGCCTGGCTAACAATAAAATGATTGACATTGAATAGTTCTTTCAATTGTATCATTGGCAAATCAATCTCCAGGCTACCATCCCTCCACCTTCGCATTGATGCACCTGATCCCTCCTCAGGATCCAGGTTAAAAGGTGGGTGATAAGGCACAATTTCTCCACCCCTGTCCTTTGCCATTAGCTCCTGAGCTTCAAAGAAACCAGGAAAGGCGCAAGAAGCAGTGACTGCACTCCATATAACGACATGAGGGGAAGTCAGGTAATTAAGGCATCTAGGGGGCTCGTGCCTCCTCGGTGAGCAAACTGTGATCCCAAGAATTCGACCTGTCATGTCATAAGCTTCTTGAAATGTAAGATTGCTTGTAAGATTCCTTAGCATCCATTGCAACTGCCGGATTTCATGAACAACTCCTTGTCTCATGACCCGCTTAACAACAGTGAAAATCCCACCCAACTGATCAAAAAATTGCAATGAATGCCAGGAATCCTCAAAAAAACTTTGCAGCTCTGGCCATGACCTGGTGGCAACAACTGCGCACATAATGGACCCAACACTAGAACCAGCGACTATACGGGGCACAAGCTTATGCTCCACCAGTGTTTTCACCACACCCACATGAAAGGTTCCAAGAGAAGCACCTCCGCTCAGAAGCAATGCTGTTCTCCCAAAAGCATGCCTTGTTTCATGCATGAAAGCAAGTTTTTCTTCCAATGAAAGCTCCTCTGAATCAGAGTCGCAAACCATTCTTAACTGAGTTGAAACCTCATCAATATATTCCTTTATGAGCTTGGGAACTTGAAGCCTATCCTTGTGAAGCTCAGGGTTGCACATATTTCCGAGGTTTCTTACAAGATCAGCTCTCATACAAAAGATTATATCTCTAAGACATCCCTCTTGGCGACGGTGGCGGAGCTCTTGAATCTTGTTCCTGACTAGCTCTTCATCGTAAAGATCACATTCATGCATCTTTGGGGTCTCTTTATCGAGAATCTTGGCAGCATGAGACCACTCCTCGTATGTCAACGCAGTTCTCATCATATCCCTCCAAAATTTCCTCCTATAGGCTGTTTCTGCCCTCAACTTAACATTAGTATATCGTTTCAATAAAAATGCAATTATCGTCATCATGACTAATATCCCTTGTGGATTCCTTGGATTAAACCATGAAAACATAGGTGCCACGAAGCCATCAAATCTATAAATATAATTCAGCAGCACATGAAAGATTTTATGCCTCAAATGTGAGGCTGAATTGCAGAATAGAACTCTGAAAGCAATTGTCCTACCAATGATTGATGAAGGTCCAATCTTGAAATGATCAACATTGGCCTCATTGCTTATATCCATATCTTGGCTAAAACCAAAAGAAAAATAATAAGTTGTTCTGTAATTGAAAGCTCGAAGCTCAAAACAAAATTAGCTAGTAAGAAACAAAGATGAAGCAACCACAATAGATGGTTACCAGATATTAAATTTCACAATTGTGAAGGAACTATATGGCAAGAGTTGATTCTAGTGAGAATGAAAAGGACAATAAAAGATTTGCCTCTCCTCAGTCTGGATAGCAATACAGAGACAATAGAGTAAAGGATTGAATTTGTCTCTCGTCAGTCTGTATAGCAATATAGAGACAATAGAGTAAAGGGATGCAATCCTTAACGCAAACGAACTGATTCTCACAAAAGAAGGAGATGTTAGATGTTTTTACGTGACAAAAGTCCAACCTTTTTTATCGTGTCCCCTCCCGTCTCAGCTAGGAAAAACAGAATCATCAAATTTCAGACTGCCACCAGCCAAGGTAGCCAAATGAGTTCTATATCACCACCAAATAAATAGCAAAACTCCACTTCAAAAACAAACCCAAAAACGAAGAAAACCTGGCAAACCAAATTCAGGAAAGAAACCCAAGAAAGGGAAGAATGTACATATTTCAGACAAACAGAAAAGGAAAGAGAGAGACTTGGACAGTGAAAAAGAAAGGGGCTTGATAAATAAAAACAATAAATACAAAGATTGGAATCATGGGACATGTTGGGAAATGTGAAAGAAGATAAAGATATCGACACGGTTAAGGGTGTGAGTAAAGAGGGGGTGATGGATCTGACAATCACACGTGACTTGGGAGATAAAGGAAAGAAAAAACTGCTGATAAATACAAGCAAGTTTGTAAGAAAAAATTATATATATAATGTTAAATCGGATTTTATACGGATTGAGTCTCATTTTAATTGTTCTTTAGTTTTTTAATTTGATTTTACATGTTAAATATATATTAATTTATAAATCATATAAATTTACAAGTTAATTTCTTTCTTTCTTTTTACTAATGTGATTGTTGTATTGCTTGCATTGAAAATGGAAAAAGAAATATTGCATGGGGTCTATAAAGATTAGAGTGTTATAAAAAAAAACATATAAAAGTATAGGTATTAAAATATAATTAAAAAAGATAACAAATAAATACTTTTTTATTATAGATTCTTTTTTTTTTCCAAAATACTAAAAATATTAGACAAATGGTTTATTTATAAGAGAAAAAAATGAACTTAAAGGTCATGGAAATCTAAGAGACTAAACTTAAGAATCATGAACATTCAATACATATAATTATGGATTTATAATATTTTCCATTGAATGACCATGTATTTTAAAATTCAATAGAGAGCTTAATATAAATATTTCAAGATCTATATATTTCTGGATTTATTAAAACAATGTCAAATTGACTCATTAAAACCTTGCAAAGAAAAATCCAATGGGAAAAAACCTTAAGAGAAAGAAAAAGAGTACAATTTGCATTGATTTCCCCTCAAAAATACATTTCTTATGACAAATCTTTAAGATGACGCGTTCCAATATTATGGACAAGTTTCTTGAAAGTTGAGGTTAGTAAAGACTTTATAAATAAATCTGTTAAATTATCACTTGATCTGATTTGTTTGATATCAATTTCTCTTTTTTGTTAAAGGTCGTTAGTATAAAAGAACTTTATTGAGATATATTTTATTTTATCTCCTTTAATATAGTCTTTCTAAGTTGAGTGATGTAGATAACATTATCTTTAAACAATATTGTAAGACTATTTTCAATAGTCAACAATTCATATTTTTTTATTTATGTACTAGATAATTGATCTTAGTCATATACATTCTCGACTTGTTTCATATATCGTGATAATCTCTGAATGATTTGATGAAATACTTATTAATACTTGTTTGACAAATCTCCAAGAAATTGTAATACTGTCTTAGGTAAATAGATAACTTATTTGTAATCTCCCTTTGTGGGGATCAGAGAGATAACCTGCATTTGTATATCCAATCAATTATGAATTTTATCCACAATAAAATAATCTCATGTTGATTGTTCCATAGAGATATCAAAATATGTTTGACTTCATTCCAATTTCTTTTTGTGTGAATGAAACTATATCTTGCCAATAAATTTATTGCAAAAGTTATATTTGGTCTTATACAATTTGCAAGATACATAAGTGCTCCAGTAGAATTAAGATATGGTACTTCAGGACCAAGAATTTTTTTATCCTTTTCTAGAGGTCGAAAATGGTTATTTTTCGTATCAAGTGATCGAACAACCATAGGTGTACTCAAAGGATGAACATTGTTCATATAAAAATGCTTTAGGACTTTACATGTACAAATATTCCATTTGAAGATGTTTGATCTGTAAATCAAGATAAAATTTTGTCTTTCCAAGATCTTTTATCTCAAATTCATTTTTCAAATAAGTTACAGTTTTTGTGAACTCTTTAGTAATACCAATAATATTTAAATCATCAACATATACTGCAATAATAGCAAATTTAAATATTATTTTTAAATAAAAATGTACAGAAAAATCTCATCATTCTCAAACCCTTTTTTAAGAGGTAATTATTAAGATGATTATACCACATACCAGATTGCTTCAACCCATATAAATACTATTGTATTTTAATGGAATAATCACTTCTATGTTCATTACAAAAAGCTTCATACATTGTAAATCTTTCAAGGATTTTTATATTAATGTCTTTATCTAATGATTCATATAGATATGTCACAACTACATCCATTAAATGCATATCTAGAGTTTTCTGAGACTGCTAAACCAATTAAAAATCTAAAAATGATTATATAAATTACTGAAGAATAAGTTTTCTCATAACCAATATCGGCTATCTACGAGAAACCTTAAGCAATAAGTTGTGCCTTATATCGCACATTTTTATTGTTCTCATTTTGTTTCTAACAAAAACCCACTTATATCAAACAAGTATAACACGTTTAGGTGTATGGACTACAACTCCAAATACTACATATTTTGCAAGTGAGTTTAACTTTGTTGGGATTGCTTCTTCCCATATTGGCCAATCATTTCTATGTCGATGTTCTTTAACAGTTTGTGGTTCAAATTCATCATCATTTATAGCAATGCCAAAAGCAACCTTCAATCCAACACATCATTTATGATAATTTTGTCTCATTCCAAAATCTCTATTATATGAACATAGTTTATGGAGATTTCATTATTTCCAGGTATCTGATTTTTTTTAGGACGTTTCTCTTTAGGGATCAGTATTAGAAGATGATTTGGACAAAAAATTTGATATTTGTTTTGTGGATGAGGACTCTCCAAGAGTATCATCATCTACTCATTTGAGTTTTTATTTTCTAGGATTTTTTTCTTTAGTGCCAAAAGGTCTTCCGCGCTTTAGGCGTGATATAGATTCATTTGCTGCTATGTTGAACTTAGTGCCAACAGGTCTTCCGCGCTTTAGGCGTGATTTTTTATTTTATATCTTTATCTATTATTTCAATATGATAACCACTATAACATATATCCATCTTTGAAGATAATGCATCTTTGATGTTCCATCTTGTGCTATTTGGTAACACAATATTAGCCTTTCCATAGCCTTTAATCATGTTTGTTGGACCTGATACTGTAGTGACATTAACTTTAATTAATATCAAATACTCAAAGTATTTATTTTTCTTAAGAATTATATGCGTTGTTGCACTATCTGCTAGACATAAATCTTCATCATGAAAATTTATGTCACTATTATAACTAAAGTTTATTATTTAACTTGAGCTAAACTGATAATGTTTATTGTAAACATAATAATATAAATATTTTAATACAAATAAAAACTATTAATCATATCTAATGATACCACCACTAAGCATGTTTTCTGTCCTATCCAAGTTTTCAAAGAAATCAGAAACTTCAAGTTAACTATTAACATCAACATAAGCATTATGATTTTCATAATAATCTTTATGAATGAAATTAGTCTAAAGTGTATTTTTTTTCAAAATGTCTTGATATAAATCTGTAAGATGTTTTGGTGTACGACAAATACACGACTAATGACCATGCTTTTTTCTTGCTTGAATTCATTGTGTCTCCACTTCTGGTAGTATGGTGGGTTGCTTTGAGAAGGATTATCTCTTTTTCTTTTCTATTTACCTTTTACATACCTATATCCTTGGTTCTTTCTTGTCTTCTAGACAAAGGTTTCATTCACTTTAGGAATAGTTTAGAACGTGTGAGATGATATTGATGATTTTTCATCAAAAGCTTATTATTTTATTCAGTCACAAGAAGACATTAAATTAGTTTTAAGTACCTTTTGAAATTATACACTTTATATTGTTGTTGCAGGACAATGTTTGAGCCATGAAAAATAGAGAATATTTTCTCTAACATTTGGTCTTCTGTTATATCTTAACCATATATTTTCAGCTGTGAGGTAATTTTTTTTAAAAAAAAACCAATTTAAAATCTTACAACCTCAAGTGCAACCAATCATAATGAGTTTGAGGAAGTATAGTAAACTTTTGATGCCATATATTTCATTTAGATTTTGCCATATATTATTTTCTTCTTTAATGGTCTCTCCAAGATTCATAGCTTCCAGATGAATCTCGGTGTCCATGATCCATGACAAATAACTATTTCTAAATATATCAAGAGCGATAAATTCAAGATCATCAAATTTGACATTATCTTTATCTATAAAAACAAGAAATAACTTATTAAATAAAATCATTAATATAAAAGAAAGAAAAAACAATCCTTTAAGATTGATATTTATTTAGCTTTAGAAATATTGGTTCTTCATGAACTGTATTTATTTTATTTAATTCTTCAGGAAACTTATAATACTAGTTCTTTAGTAAATGTATTTAATTTATTTAATTCTTTAGGAAAATCAATCCTTTAAGATTGTTATTTGTTTAGCTTTAGAAATACTAGTTCGTACAGAAATGTATTTAATTTATTTAATTCTTCTAAAACTTGTGATACTGGTTCTTCAGAAACTGTTTTTAATTTATTTGATTATTCAGGAACTTGTACTACTCATTCTTCAGGAACTATAAATCTTTTTCTATGAATAAAAGTGAAAGAATATTTCCAAAAAAATAACAATAATGAAAAGTGAAAAAAATAAAATTGACGTAAGCCACATAATAATCGTGCTCATAATGTGTTATAAGAAAACAATTAACATAGAAGAACATGGATATTCAAAGTATAATTAAAAGAGATAAGAGAGAAATATTATTTTTTATTTTTATTATAAACTCTTCCATTTTTCCAAAAATACTAAGAATTCAAGACAAATGGTATATTTACAAGAAAAAGAAATGAACTCAAGGATCATGAAAATTTAAGCTACTAAACTCAAGAGTTATAGACATCCAATACACATAATTATAGATTTATAACATACAAGAGGTTTTTTCAGGTTTTTATTTTTGGACATACTAGTTTTAAAACAAGAAAAGGTTGGTTTGTAAATTTTTGAAATTCAAGACAATAATTTATTTTTTTCAAAAAACACTTACTATGTAAATTGCGCTAGTTTTAGTGCCTGCATTAACATAATATTACTGTAAAAAATATTGTTAAGTCTTAAAACATTGCTACAATAAAGAAAATAATTAAATACATAAATAGTAAGTAGACCTATATTTATTCATATGTTTGTTAGTTCAATTATAGTTTATCAATACATGTGTATTAATTAGGCTAATGTGAAGATTTGTATTAATTAAACCAATATGAAGATAAAAAATGACATCTTTTATAAATTATATTATATAAATTAAAAAAATACTAATTAATAAGTTTAATATTGGTTTTTATTGTGTCAAGCCGAGTTTATTGATCAACTTGAATGTCAAGACGAGTTTATTGATCAACCTGAATGTCTAGTAAATAAATTATTTTTTTCTACTCAAATCAATATAAATTCTAATTTAATACAATTTTAGATCAACACATTAAAATGATGTGAGTCTTACAAAAATAAATGAAAGTTGATGGATAATTTGATTTCATCTCTAAGTTAAATGAAAGTTGATGGATAATTTGATTTAATCTCTAATCTTAGGATTAGAGGCCACATCCCACAAAAAGCAACCAACCAAGATCAATGGTGAGACATTATCCTCCTTTCTAGATTCAAAACAAAATCAATCAAATCTTTTGACCTATGATTTCTTTAACCGGACATCAATTAACTATATTAACCAAACATACATACATACACACACACACATACATACATTCACGTTTATGTATGTATGTGTGCATGTTTGTATGTATGTTTGTCAATTTCTTTGAACTTTCAATGATTGTTCTTCAAGATTTGAGATTCACAACACTAATTTACAATTATGTCCCATTTGTCATTATATATCAAAAGTATTTTTAAAAATAAAATATTTTAATTTTTTTTTTAAATAGTGTTTTTAAATTATTTTCATGTACTAATGTCAAAAATAATTTTTTTAAAAAATAAAAAATATATTATTTTGATATATTTTTGAACAAAAAATATTTTTAAAAATAATATCAATCACACCAACTAGTCACTAACCTTAACTCAAAGGGAGTATATTAATTTTTTTTGGTTTTTTTTAAGAGATGCTCCATATGAGATATGCATATAAGAATTAAAAATTATACAGATTATTTGTTGAAAGGTTTTGTTATGTTTTAAGTCAAGTCATTATTATTTATATAAACCCTTGTAAATTTAATTTACCAAAATAATAATTAGTATTCGTTTGTCTAAACGACTTGTCACTGTCTTTCAAGTTCACTAAATATTAAAATAATTTTTTATTTTAAAAACTTTATTTTTAATATCAACACTTTAATATATATATATATATATAAATATTAAAAATATAATGTAATGTAAACAAAATAATTTTGAAATTAAAAACAAACAGACTCTTAGATGTTGTTGGAGTTGCCTTCCAAATAATATTTCTTGAAAATTATTGTTTTTATATTCGAAAGATTTTTTAAAAAAAAAAAATTGTTTGACATATATTGTTTTTTTTAGCATAAAACACTTTTAAAATAAATGTTACTGCATTATGAATCACACTGTAAGCAATTAGTTTTGTGAGTGCATACAAACCACATGCTACTACTTAAAATCAACACCTGGAAGCTGGAGGATTGACGAAAATCTGTTGACCTAGTAGTAGCTTTAGGGGAACTGTTAGATGCGGAATAATAATACTGGAAGGCCAAGCCAGCACCTCCTATAAAATAAATAAATAAATAAATAAATAATAACAATAATAAGCCAGCAACCACCACCACTACTGTGGGATCTCCGACAATAAATAAATAAATAGTATTAATGATATTATGGTATTTTTATTTTTAATTATTTTTAATGTTTATAGATAATTTGATATGCTAGAATTAATTATTTTTAATATTTTTTAACCAGACAAAATAGGGCCCGCGGTCAGCCACCGTGCAACGCGGCTTCTTTCATGCCCCCACCCCTTCTGACACTCTCCTCGGTTCAAAGACTTTGAATTCAAAACCAAACCTCCAACTCTAATTAACAACACTTTTAAAACTTTGGAGATTTTTATGTAATTAAAAAGAATTTTTGATTTTGCATTTTAATTGATTTCTTATATTTTTCATATTTTTTTAACTTAATTTTTACGACATCTTTTTATTAAATAATTATTTAACCCTTTTAATTTAAAATAACAACTATTGATTTCTTATATTTTCATATTTATTTATAACTTAGTCTTTTAACTGATTTTTTTATGACAATATGAACCTCTTCTCTTTTTTTTGAAGAATTTCATTCAAGCAAATTTTCACTTTCATACTAAAAAAAATTAAAAATTTAAGCCATTTATTTCTAATGGGACTGGATTGTAATTTGGAACAAATTAAACCCAAGATTACGTGGCCAAATATATGATATCAATTACTTGACATTGTGTTTTAAAGTGTTAGTGAAAAAATGAATTTTTATTTTATTTTGTACTTTAAATTAAGTATTTTTGTGTTTTTAAATTATTTTGATGTGCTGGTGTTAAAAATATGTTTTAAAAAAATATTATTTTAACACTTTTATGAATAAAAAACAGTTTAAAAAATAACATCAACCACACTTCCAATCAGTTTTTAGTTTCCTAGAATAAATTTTATTGATTTAAAAGACAGAAGAGCCATAGATTTTGAAAATGACCAGTTTCTATGAACCTTTTTTTTTTTACAAATAGCTTGTTTTATAAAAATATTTTTGAAAAAATAAATATTTTAAATTAATTTTTTATATTTTTAAAATGCTGATGTTAAAAATAATTTTTTAAAAAATATATATTATTTTAATATATTTTAAAACAAAAAATACTTTAACAAACAATATTAACAACACTCTCAATCGTTACAATTTGTGGAATCAGTATCTAAATTTCCATATCTGTTCTTGAATGGTGTTTGGTTGCATATATTTTGATACATCTCCAAGTCACTGATTATTCTATTAGGGTTTCGTGCAAGTATATTTGCAAGCTGCTGAGTGCGCATAAGAAATAGAATAAAACTGCCAAATAAAGATCGACAAATTAATTTATCAATTTTAAAATTTTATTCAAATTGAATTTTATTTTAAATTAATTTAAAAATATACTCAATTAACATGGTTGACTTAATTATCGAGTTATTTAAATTAGTGTTATTTTATTTTTAAATAAACCAAAATAGAAGTACAAGTAAGGTATAGACCAAGAAGGAAGAAACGGTCAATTTATCAGAGCCAAGTCAATGGACGATACATTCAAACATGACATCCTTCGTAACAGTTGAAAGTGAAGGAAAAAAATGAAGAAAAAACAAACCAAACACAGCCACAGGCCACAGGCCACAGCACAGCTTTGGAGTATCACTGATTTCTTTTAGCCCATATCAACTGGTATCCAGGGTGGCACCCTGCAAATCCTCCAAAAACTAGTGCTGTTCATCTGAAAATAAAAAAAGAAAAAGAAAAAGCTCTTGTTATTCCTTTTTTTTTTTACCTGGGAATCAAATCCTTCCTTTTTCCTTTTTTTCTCTCGAGATTTTGAACATGGTGACTGCAAAGCTTGGAGCTGAAGTTGATTCTGACTATTCCTTCTTGTCTGAAAATTCATCTATGAGCAGTACTGGATCGTCATCCTCGTCCTCATCATGTTGTCAGAATGAAGATATTTGCAGTGAGGGGGGGAGAGAGATGAAGAGGAAAGTAAAGAAGCTAAGATCAATCAAGCTTGCAAGATTGCCAAGCTTGAAACTTGTCACAGGACAATCTAAAATCAAATCTGGTGATGTTTCTGTTCTGTCTAGTGATGCAGCAAGCTCACATCATTCACGAATGTCACCAAATTATATGAGGACCACCACTTCTTCAAACGCAAAGAAAGAGAATTTGCAGGCAAGTTCCCTTTTTTTCTTACTTTTTCGTTAAAAAAAATAGTGTTGGTGGAAATGTTCCAAGTAGTGGAGATTTTAAATATCATAAGCCAGATGATTGCTTTTCCCATGCAGAAATCAGCAAGAACTTTGGCGAGGCGATCTAGTTTTAAACCTGCAAAGAGTTTGACAAGGTTGTCTAGTTCAAAATTCAGGAGACCTTTGATGATGAAATCTTCTGGAGGAACTGACCTGAAGAAAAAACTGAAGAAGTCAAGATCAATCAAGATTGCCAGTCGATCTTCCATGGTTTTAGCCAGTGATGCTGATACACCACCGGATTTTTCGAAGACAACGGACCGTTTTGATGATGATAAGAGGAAAGTTCCAAGGAATTCAAAGCCAAAAATAGCTTCTCCTGGTAACAATTCTATGAGAGTCATGACAAGAACTTCCAGTTTGAGACCTTTAAGGATCTTAACAAAAGTGGCTAGCTTAAGAACAAAGAGGCCCTCCATGAGGAAACGTTCTCAAATTCCAGAGTCGGGCTTACAAAACGCCACCTGTTCCTCGGCTATCAAGGACTCCAAGTTTCCAGACCATCTTGAGCTGCAACCAGAAGGAAATTCAGCTATGAAGGTTTGCCCGTACAGTTATTGCTCACTTCACGGCCATCACCATTCTGATGTACCTCCACTAAAACGCTTTGTATCAGTTAGGCGACGTCTGTTAAAGAGCCAAAAAAGCATGAAATCAGAAAGCCGATCCTCTCGAAGAGTAAAACGTTCTGGCAATACGAAGAAGGGAACTCAGACAAGTCAACTGGCTTCTTCTGGAGATTCAGCAGTTCTAGAAACATCCCATGACAAGAGAGCTGTGTCTTCTTCCATTGGGAAAACAGCTGGATCAAGAGCCGAGTCGACGAAAGAAGGTGCTCGTGGTGGGGATGACAAAGATACCAGCAATGTTACAAGTGTCACTGACATTCAAATTCTTCAGGAAGAAGATGATGAAGGTAGGACTGCAAATTTGAACTGGGATGGGGTCAAAATTGATTCAAAGGCATTGCTAGATGAAACAGCAGCCAGTGAAGAAAATAATCAAGATGTGCAAGATTATCGGTTCCTTAGTGCAGATTCTGAGCATAGATACGCCACAGATGTGAGCCACGAAACTCAGAAGGAAAAACAGAAGCATATGGGATTGTGGAGCCTAATATATCAGCACATGGCAACAGGTACTGCCACAGAAAATGGAGCCCAGCCACATCCCAGTAAAAAAGCCAAGGAAGAAGAAGAGGAAGATGAGAAGACATTGCCTGGCATCAACAAATCTGGTTCTTTTCTGGATTTTTCTAGTACAGATCAGAGCAACGAAGAGGAAGATCATGATGAACGAAGTGGAAAAATTCACCAGTACCAATGTAATGCCATTAATTTGGTGCAAGAAGCATTTGATAGAATACTCGCAGAAATTCCTGACCAGTCTTCTGATGATCAATCAATTACTAGTGACACTTCAGACAAGGAGCTTGCAGTGAAGGATCAAAGTGAAGACGGGCAATTAAACATCTTGACTTCCTATGATTCAGACAGAGACAGCATAGTTCAGGAACAGGAAAAATTGAGGCTCAAAGCTGATAATGCCTTTGAAAGAGAGAAAGCACAATCAATGGTGGAAAGCAAGTCTAACCAGCAAATGCCCAAGGGCTGGAGTAATCTGAAAAAGATACTTATCCTCAAGAGATTTGTCAAGGCATTAGAAAAGGTGAGGAACTTCAATCCACGGAAGGCACGGTATCTACATGCAGAGGCTGAACCAGGATCAGAAAAAGTTCATCTGCGCCATCAAACCTTGGAGGAGAGAAGAAATTCTGAGGAATGGATGCTTGATCATGCACTTCAACAGGTTATTTCTACACTAGCCCCAGCTCAAAAGAGAAAGGTAGCTCTGCTTGTACGAGCATTTGAGACCGTCACCCCGCTCACTGAAGTTGGTGCTTCGCCAACGGTCAACATAGAAGCTTCTTATCATACAACTCCAGTTAAAACCTGCAATGGTGCCTCTGACTGCAACAGGTCCATAGAAGGAAAAGAAACTATTTTTGGAATAACTCTTCGTAAGACATCAAGCCTTGAGACCAGCTTCAAACAGAATCTAGACCAAGCCAATGACTTCAACAAAGTGGAAGAGCACATTCAAGATTCTCAATCTGAGCTGAAAGAAACAAGTTTCGAAAATGGTTACATTCATACAGCATCAACCACTTCATCATTGGAGAACACTGTTGCAGACATGAAGAACGAATTTTTTGCTCTCAATCTCGGTAATGGTGAGACTAATTCCATTATCAAAGACAATGAGCCTGATTTCGTCGACCACTGTTTGGTTGAGGATACAGAATCTAAGTTATGTGACAAGTCTTTGCCAAAGACAGCTGATGCTCTGCGAACATCTACTGGGGAACTTGTGATAAACGAGGAAGTTCTCCCAGAGGATGCCAAAGGAGCAAGTTCAGTTTCTGCCTCGGAGGTTTATGATGGTGATTCAGGATTAAGCAGCCAGAACTCAGACACCAATAACCGAAACAACAGAACTTGTGATGAATCAGATGAACCTGACAGCCAAACCCCAAAAGATAACGAGGGTTCCATTGCCAATACCAACGTGGTTTCTTCATCTACAGTTTCTGCACCGGTAGAGGATTCATCTGAAGTTGCTGGAGAAGAGAATAAGCTAAAAAACAAGTTCCTCCAAGGGTCCACCTTGCTTCACGAATCAGAACCAGGTTGCACAACTGATGTAGCTCATGAAAAGCAGAAACATATGAAGTTCTGGTTCTTGATATATAAGCACATGGTATCGGGTAACACAACACTTCTTGAGGGAGCAGATAAGGAGGAACAACGGGATGATGGCAACGCATTGGTTGAAATGAAAACATCGGAGAATGATGATGCGGACAACCAAAAGATTAAGCTCCAGAAGATGGAAGCCATAAGGCTGGTGGAAGAAGCAATTGACCAAATCCCTCTTCCTGAAATTCAAGATGACGCGCCGGATTCAGTTGCCAATGACACAACTCAAGACCAAGATCAGGAGTATATTGAAAAGAAACCCAAGGAAGGGGAGAAACCATTCATCTCATCTTCCTTTGAGCGCACCAATGACAGCTTTGGAGAACCTGACAACACAGAAGTAGAGGAGAGCACCACAGTGTATCGACAAGAATTGCTGCTGAATTTTGATAACATCAGTGCACAAGAAAAAACAAAACTAACACCAACAGCAGGAAACAAGCCAAAGCCAGCTGCACAAAAGAACTGGAGCAATCTGAAAAAGGTGATCCTCCTCAAGAGATTTGTCAAGGCATTGGAGAAGGTGAAAAAATTCAATCAACAGGAGGCACGGTTTCTGCCCTTGGACCCTTTAAGTGAAGCTGAAAAGGTTCATCTAAGGCACCAAGACACGGATGACAGGAAAAATGCTGATGAATGGATGCTTGATTATGCACTTCGACAGGTTGTTGCTAAACTTACTCCAGCTCGGAAAAGAAAAGTGTCACTGCTTGTAGAAGCCTTCGAGGCAGTCACCCCGATTGGAAGTGGAGAGTGGTCAGATACATGATGCAGCAGCCATTCTAGTTATTCTGTAAGGTGAGAACACAGCCCTTGAGTTTCCTCTCTGTTTTCAGTTCAAAGCCATCAATCTTGTACACAAAAAGCAGCCACTTGAATTCTGTTTTTGATAAAATACTAGAAGTCATAAGAATTAACAATTCTGTGTTTGAAAATTATGCAGGTGTGGCGACAAGAAGCTGCTAGACGATAATTATTCATTTAGGAGTACCAGTAAGACATGCTAAATAATCACACGAGAAACTTAGTGGATTTATTATGCATATAGGGGATAGCATTCTAGCAAAAGATGAAAGTAATAAGTTGTGAAGATAGTCAAGGTGTATAGGCTACTATCATTTTTGCATTTTTAAAACCTTGTGAACAAATGTTGTTTGTTGTGGAGACTAAATAAGAGTTTTGTGATGTATCTTGTATGGTGTGCTGTAGGAGTCACTCATTCTCAACGAGTCAAAAATAAAAGTGTAAAATCTTGAATTTTGAACATAATATGCTGTTATGCAATCCACATTAGGGTTTTCAGTAAGTTTTAATGGAAAGATTCTCTTCAAACTCATCGGAATCATCAAGGAGAATACTATCTGCCAAACCACCTAGTTTCCTGACTTCTCATTAGAAGCAAAAATGAAGAGCAAAATTTATTACTGCACTGAATCTAAGTTCCCGTTTTTCATTGATTCTATAAAGGACTTTCTTTCCCAAGAAATTACAACTCTAACAGTATTTGAATCCTTTTCTAGAACCCTAATACATGATGCAGCTGTAAGTAACCACAACAAATTCCATGGCAGCAGGTGAAGCAGGAGCAAAAGAAAAGTTTCAATAAGGATATGTGTGGTTAGGAAAACCAAGAAACCAAGGAAATTCCCACGAAACATTATTTTAAAAAAAAAAAACTCAAGTAAATAGACAATTGTGAGCCATGTGTGTACCTTCTGGAGTGGAAACTACTGGTTTTGAAGGCGGGCATCTTCTTTGCGCTTAAAGACTGGAACTGGTAAAGAAGAACTGTTCTCTCTTTGCTATCGTGTCTTCAACAAGCCATCCTCCACACAGCCTTTCCTTGTGTTTGAGCCCAAGACCATTACACGAATGACATAATTAGTTGCCATCCAAATTTGATCCATGCCCATTAGAAACACAGCATTTTTGTTTAGAGCTGCTTGATTTTATTTCATGTATACGCAAATGGATCGATTGATGAATGTTGTGGGGGTGATAATCCTAGCCTGTGTAAACCAAAAAGAAACTCTCCAGTGGGTTGCTAAGAAGGCTCTTTCGGCAGAATTGATGGATTTACACGGAAAGAAATGGACTTCAGGTCACAATTCAAGCCTGCAGTTAGAAATTTTAAGCCGGTCTGCTAAAAAAGGATAAACTACAGGCGGGTCAGCAGTCTGAAATCACATTAGGGTTTCATTCACGTATTTCAGATGCTGGGTTCATTTGTTATGTTAATCAGAAATGACTTCCGCCGCAGTTAGTAACTTTATGGTTATTAAGAACCCTAAGGATGCTTGGTAGGTTCATAAAATTACCATAGTCCATATTTTCCGTGGTTGATCTGTACTCTGTTAGTATATCCATCAAGGGCTGGTGTTTATTCTGAAACAAGATTTATCTTAATTTGATGATTTCACGTTCGATCCAAAACCCACTACAAGTCATCAAAAACTTAACGTAACAGATCTAGGTGAGAAACGTAGTCACTTGAAACATCCATTACAATCTAAAAGCAACCAAACTAAGAAACTCCTTAACTAAACGACCACATTAAACAGAAACAGTTGTGGATCGACAGTGTTGTGGATCGAACCAGCATAAACCATGAAACAGTTCAAAGCCAACTCCAAAACTGAAGCTATCTACAGAAATCGGCCTTTTGATTCTGAATAGATGTACTTGAAATCCGAGCAGGGCTTGAAAAGCAAACCAGCATTAATCCTCACACTGCATCTGCAAATATCCTGAGAGCTTCCTCGACCTCATGCCCTAAAACCATTCACCCAACCAAAAAAGAAAAAGAAAAGAGAATGATGTCTTCACTCAAGATGTAAATACCTATATTTGTCCATAAGAATACCACTATCAGTAGTATCTTTGTGCCACTAGCATAGTAAATTCAAACCAATCACCCTCCATACTCCATGAAACAACCTTCTCACACAAGTCCCCAGATTCACAAGGTACGAAAGATTTACAAAATGGAAAAGTTGAAAAAATTAAGATGCGTTGCATTGAAAAAGAAAAGATTAATATAAGTTTCATATGAAAATGCACAGACACAGAATTTCATTAAAAAAATCATGAATGGTCCAAGGAGAAAAATAAAAATTTATTGCACATGAGAAGAACAAAACAAAATTTTCATAATAAACCATTCTGAATGCAGACCCCAGTTTCAGAAATTGTTTCTGCTTAAATTACATGAAAACATTACAAAAACTACTAACAGTACTGCAGATGCCATAAGTTAACAAAAGCAGGCAAATCAGAATTGCTACCTTGAAACAAAATGTTATTAATTTTCTTGTCTAATCTTCTCCATCTTTGTCCTTCTTCTTCTTCTTTTTCTTCTTCTCGCTTTTATCAGCCTCACCATCAGCTTTACCATTTTCAATGGTTGCAGCCTCTTCTGCCTCTTTGTCTTTCTTCTTTTTCTTCTTCTCAGACTTCTCAGTCTCCTTTTCTACTAAATTTTCAACTCCAGCATCCTCTTTACTCTTCTTTTTCTTCTTCTTTTTCTCTTTCTTCTCATCTTCACTTCCCACAGCTGGCTCTTCCTTTAGCTTCTTCAATTCAACTTTCTCTTCCGTTCCAGCCTCACCGTCCTCTTTACTCTTCTTTTTCTTCTTCTTTTTGTCCTTTTTCTCATCATCACTTCCCTCCCCAAGCTCTTCCTTCACTTTCTTAACCTTGACACGCTCTTCATCTTTAACTAATTCAGTTTTAGCTTTCTTAGCAACATGAGCAGCAGGGCTATCAAAGCTTTCATCCAATTTGCGCTTGAGCCCCTCGCCATCTTCACCATCCTTCTTGCCATTCTTGACAACTGGTTCAGCAGCAGCAGCGAGGCCAGCAACCATAGAATCACCACCAGCAGGCAAAACCAAATTTCTCGCCCATTCATTAGGAGTATTCTCAATTGGCTTCCCATGTTTATCCAACTTCCCTTCAGAAATCAACTTCTTCTTCATTGAAGCCTTTGGCCCCAACCCCCATTTCCTCGGATAAGTATCCCTATCCATCACTACCCTCTTAATCTTTGCCACAACACCATGATCGCAAGTAGCCATAACAGCAGTAGTCATCTCAGCAATTCCCAGGGCAATAGCCTCACCCTTAGTAGTCATCAACACAACCTCCTCACCAGCCTCAATATCATTCTCAAACCTCAACAGCCCTGGAATCATCAGCTTAGCACCGTAACAAATTGCATTGACAGCAGAATCCTTCACAACCAACCTCTTATAACTAGTCAAAATCACTTCAAGAGGCATAATAACTCTCCTCAAATAACTCTCATCACGATAATTATCATAAACCCATTGAGCATCCATAACATCATGCATGGTAACCATATTATCTTTCTCCCCTAAAATCCCTGACCTCACCCTCCTCAATTCTTGCATATGCCCGCCAACCCCAAGAATCAACCCCAAATGCACACACATTGTCCTAACATATGTTCCCGCCTCACATGAAATCCAAAATACAACCAAATGCTTATCTGCATCATACTCCAACAACTTACTCTCATAAATTGTCCTAATTCTAAGCTGTCTTTTAACAGCGGAAATCAAGGGCGGCCTCTGAAAAACCGCTCCAGTAAGCGTCTCTAATGCTCTGGCTACTTTCGTAACATCAGCAATCTTATCATGCAATCTAGCAATACAAACATACTCTTTCCCAGCACCTTGTTGAGATTTAACAAGTCTAGTAGCTCTATCAATGCAAACAATTAAATTACCAGTAACTTTAGGGTCTAAAGTACCACTATGACCAGTTTTTTCGACACGTAAAATCCTCTTAATCCAAGCTACAACTTCATGTGATGATGGGTTTGCTGGTTTATCAAGATTCATAACACCATACCTGATGTATTCAGCAAGTGGACGCTTGAGAGGTGAGTGACCACATGGAAGTGGAGTGTAATGTCCAGTTCGCACATTAAGTCTGTCGTAGTTTTTCAGAAGAATTGGCCACTGTGAAGTGTCGATTGTCGGGGTGAAGTTCTGAGGTTTGATCATGAAATCTTTGCCTGTGTCTGTAGGGTTCGTGTCTGTTTCGGTTCCTTGGGTTTTTTTCTTGTTTTTTTTCTTCTCGGAACGAGAAAGCTCGACGTCAGACATGGTAAAAATTGGGAGTGAGGCAGGGTCTTTGTTTCTGGCTTCAAGGGTTTTTGACGGAGGCTGGTGGAAGAGAAGGGTTTAGAGGTGGAAATGCGGATTTATAGGGTTAGGGTTTTGGGGGGGGGTTGAGAGGGAAGGGGGCAGGAGATGTGGGCTAGGGTTTTCCGTTAATGCCTTTGATGTTGGTATGAGTTGGACAGTCCATATCTGTTAGGCTCCGTGGGCCTTTCCAACCACATAGGCCCAGACGTTTGATAAGCCTGGTTTTCTTGGAGTTGGACTCGAGTTAGGGGATGCAAATCGGCCACAGCCAGAAGATACCATCTTGACCTGCTCTCTGAAGGAGGCGTTGCCTATTGTTTCTAGTTTCAAAAATATGTTTTAAAAGATTTATTTTTCTATTTTAAATTTATGTTTTTATGTTTTCAGATGTTTTTAATTTATTTTATTTTTTTATAAAAATAATCTTTAGGTTTTATTATTTTTTATTTTTAAAAATTTATTTTTAGTATCAACATATTAAAACTATTCAAAAATACAAAATTTAATGCAAAAAAACGTGTTTCTAAAAACAACAGGTTAAAAATTGTAGCTTCACACAAGAACTTAAAATTAATTGTCATGTTGTGACATGATGAGTCTTATGATGAGGCATGTTTAGCACAGTATGTTACTGAAAAGTAGTTAAAGTTATTTTTGAAAATATTTTTTTTTTAGAAATATATTAAAATAATAATTTTTTATTTTTTAAAATTATTTTCAATATCAGTATGTAAAAATAATCTTAAAACATCAAAAATATTTAATTTAAAAAATAAAAAAAAAATATTTTTAAAATATTTTTAAAATACAATAATAAACAGATATATATATATATATATATATGAAAAGTTATATAAAATCCCAATCCAGCACTCAGGACACTCCCAGCATCATCCTTGTCAATCTGAAAAATTCTACTTCCTGTTTGTTTTTCTAATGGATGTTGGTTCCGAGATTGATGTTCTAATAAACATTTAGATTATTGGTTAATCCTAATTAATTATATTTATTAAAACATGATATTTTATTTCTTTTAAATAAAAATATTTTTTAATATTAATTGGATTACATTTGGTCAAATGTAAGAATAGTAACAGGGGCTAGAGGTATTGGGTGTGAAGGGGGGTTGGTAGGTTGGGCTTGGTAAAGTTCATAGATCTCGTCATCAGAACTTTCATCAGCAACAGCAGCTATGGTGTCAGGGGTGAGCTCATCCATGAGGGAGAATAGGGATTCGACTTCATCATCATCAGGATTGAACTTTGTGTTTTGGGCCAGGAAATCAATTAACTTCAGGAACTAGGCCCGCTTCTTTGGTACTTGGGTTTTCCCTTTGTCACGTTTGGAGAAAGGTTTGAAAAGGTTTTCGGAGTGGAGGTTTTCAAATAGTTGAGGTGTAGGAGGTAGAGGTTGTGGAGTGAAAGAAGGAGAGTGTTTGGCCCAATAAGGGTCTGGGTAATAGATTGAAAATATATTAAAAAAATATTTTAAAAAATATATATTTTTGAACCAACACATTAAAATAATATAAAAATATTAAAAAAACTTTTAAAATACAAAATAATTAACTATTGACATGAAACCCAAGTCCCATGAAGGATTTAACGTGTGTATTTATTTCTTTCTCATTCAAACGAGAATCAGTAAATAAAGTTGAGCAAAGAAGATTCTACTTCTAGGGTTCCCAAAGTCAAAGAGTGTCGAATTAACGATCAAAATCCGAACAGTTACTTTCCGTGCAAGAAAAGGACTTGAGGCACAAGCCAATGTACTTGCCTCTTCTTCTTCTTTTTTGTTTTCTGATCTCCATATAAATAAAATGAAGAACAGAAGCAGCTACACATACCAAAAATTAAAAACAAAAGTTCGAAGTTGTCATCATTGCAGCTCTAAAATTTGGAGTTCTTATGGCTGGCCTTCAGTATTACTTCTTCCCTACAGATTTCTTCTATCCTCGTCCACCACCAGCTAATGAAGAGAGTGTTAGCAGCCAGGTTCTTCACCTTCAGCCACAGAAAGGTGGCGCCGAAGATCATCATGCCATGAACCAGCACCAGGCCATGGTCCAGCACCAGCTTGACCTGACCAACCTGCCCCAGCTCTCTGCTTCGACTGCAGTCGTCCCCTCTCCATGCATAATCAAGAGTGAGACTCGCCGGACGCGGCGGAGCAACACTGCTCCCTGCCGGGATTCTCGCAATTCTTTTTAGTGTTTTGCTGCAGTTTTGTGAGCCAGATTTTCTTGTTTTCTTCGTACTTCCTATAGTTCTGCAACGAATTGTTGGACTAACTTTGATCTTCAATGAATCGAGAGAAGGCATTAAAGTTACACCACAAATTGCTTGCAACGGATTGAGAAAAAAAAATCCTGCATTGCATCGGATTTGCCGTTGCAGATTTAAATTGCAACGGAAATTCCGTTGCAATTTAAAAACATGGCAACGGATGAAAATATTTTGCATCGGATTTTCCGTTGCTAATTAAATCTGCAACGGCAAATCCGTTGCAATGTTTTTTTAAATAACTTAAATTAATACCTGCGCAGCGCCCAATGTTTTAAATTTAATATATTCGTTCTTCTTCTCTGTCGTTCTCTCTCATTTATTTGCGGAAACATAAATTGAAGCGCGCGCTCTCCTCAAAACACTGTGGTGAACAGTGAGGCCAACATTTGTTCAAGCTCTGCTTCACGATTTCCACCTTGCCGGCGTCGATCTGCAGTTACCCACTAGACCCATCACCACCACAGCGAAGACCAGCTTCCTCGTTGCTTGCACTCACCGTACGGTCAGCCTTTCCATTTTTTTCATTGCGTAGTTTCTAATTTTGTTGGATCTACTTGCATTTGAGCTTCTTAATTCCCTACACCGAGCTTCTGTTTTTCCTTTTCCTTTATTTATTATTTTCTGCTTTTGGGAGTTGAATTTTGATCTTGGTGGTGGTTGAGAGGAGGAGGTGGTGAACGGAGGAGTGAAGGTTGGTTTGGTGGAGGAAGAAGCCATGGTGGTAGGTGGAGTTTGTGGAGAGCATTCTGTATAAATGAGTTTGTGGAGATAGAATGGTTTGGCTCGGCACCAGCTATGCTCATGGGTTGTTCTGGTTTTGTGATTAGGTGATTTTTTGGAGATAAATTTCCAGTCTTTGAACTTGATTGGAGTTGATGGTTTTTGGGTTTTTTGATATGGTTAATTCGGAGGGATTTTTGTGGAGGAGAGGGTTACGGTTTGTGGGTTGGATTGTTTGTTGAATAGCGCTGTGATAGACAGGGAAATCTGAAAAGGTATAAAATTCCATCTTTCAATTAGCAGCATGGATAGAAAACTTGCGAGAAGCTGAGCAATGCGCTTCAAATCATTTTCTGCCATATGCCCTGTTAATGCTTCTTTCAACTGGGTTTAACTTAGACCAAGGAGGGTTTCTGCCAATTTGTTCATCACAACACAGACAGTAGATAGTTCTCTCTTTACCATAGCTTTGTACCCATGATTGAAGCTAAAGAAAGTTCTCATGTGCTTCTCAGAATAGAGATAAAATTCATCAAATTACAAAACTGTTTCAGATATTAAAAATTCATGTAAGAACTAAAATCATCAACAGGGTTTGGATTATGAAAAAGACATCTTAAACATTAGCTCAATTGCTTTCTTAATCAAGTTCATGCAAGGGTTTATATTTATGTTGTTTTTTTCTTAATCAAGCCATTATGCTTTGTCGAAATTAGCTCAATTGCTTTCTTGACGTAATTCTGATGTGGTTTGACTTTTTGAATTCATATTAGGTTAATTAAATTCATATTGCTGCTGTTTTATATTCAAGTTATATTGAATGTAATAACAATATCTCTCTACTCAGGTTCTTGAAAGGAGCATCAAGTATTGATCAACATCTCTTGATTACAAAATCTATCAAATTCGCTTGAAAGGTTAGTGTACTTTATTGACCGTTTGTTTTTAGTATTTGTAGCGATTAAATGCATATTGTTATGTGTGGTGCTGTTATGGGTGTTGTTCCTCTGTGTGTTTAATATTTTTTTAAGTATTTGTGTTGTTGGCTTTTGTTTTCTTTGTCTTGGCCATTAATAATCTTATTTACTAGAGAAAGTGATTCAACGCAACGGAGACATAGTTGTCCCCTTTGCACCATCATGAATGTAGTATAAAATTGCTAGAGATATTATATAATATTTTTAATTTACATTATGTGTAATACAAAATAAAATAACATTCTAAAATATTTCTGTGTTATAATGTTTACTAGATTAATATGGATGATCGATCGTGGATGTATCGTCGTATGAAAAGTGGTCGTCTTAATCCTGAATATATTGCGGGTGTTAGAAGATTTATCAATTTTGCATATTCAATTGATAAAAATATATCAGTGGGGAAAATTAGATGTCCTTGTGTGAGATGCAAAAATCAAAAGTTTCAGATTGAAGATGATGTTTGTAAGCACTTATTGACAAGAGGGTTTTTACCTTTTTATGAAAATTGGACTGTACACGGGGAGCCTTATGTCACAGATACATTGGTCGGACCTTCATCAGGAGGGATTAGTCGTGTTGTGAATGATAAGGGAGATGCAAATCCATATAGGAATATGGCTCTAGATGCAATGGGGGATAGCGATGTATATTGTAATGATAGGGTTTGCAATACTGTTAGGATAGAAGCTGATAGGGATCCTTTGTGGGATGGGGGAGATGATATTAATGTGAGATCTTCAGAGGATCAAGATTGTGTCTCATCAAACCATGTTCCAACCTCTTCTCCATGCAATAAAAGCGTTAAACGGAAGAGTTTTGACACAGAAATCGATCCATTTACAAGCAAAAGAGAACTTAGTCTGTATGGAACAACAGAGTAAGTTGAATTTATTATTTTACAACACTTATTGTTTATGTCATTATTTGTTTCATGAAAGTCTAACTCATTATAATATTGAAGGTTCAATAACTCATCATGTGGACGTGAAATCGGACGCATATTGAGAGCTAATTTCAAGGGAGCATGGCACTCTTGGGAAAAAGTAGATTCAGTGTGTAAGGATGAACTGTTTAAAGAGTTTAAGGTATGGAAAAAAAATTATTGCTTATTTTATTGCATTTTTTGAAATGAACTCACGCAACTAAGTACCCAATTACCATCAATTTTGATGTGGATATTGTCTTTTAATTGCATGTTGTATTGGAATAATTTACGCTTGAATATTATTAACATAGTTGAAACTTTAATTATAAGTTGCACATAGTTATTTTTCAAAAAATATTATGAGAATACGATCGTTGATAATGAATAAATTCTATATTAATTGATAGTGGTCAATGAATTTTTTTAATTATTGAGTTGTATAAATTTGTTCATTGACTTGTATAAATTAGCTTCTCATAATATGGTAATCTTTTTTGTAGAGTAACATTTTTTTTTGTAATATTAGATGATGTTGTTTGTCATTTTTTATTTACTTATCATATGTATTTTATAGAAAAAATATTCCTTCCCTGAAGAAGATGAACAAATTGTTCGTAATATTTGGGAAGATAAAGCTCGGATTTCCTTGAACCAGCAATTGGCACGAGCTCGCAATAAAGCTATGTCAATAATGAAGACCACAAATATTATCGATTGCCTTGATAAAGGTCCTATTTGGATACAAAATGATGATTGGAATACCATGATCAAAGATGTTTGGTCCACCATTGAATTCCAAAGACGATCAGAATCTTCAAAACGCAATCGATTAACTAAAACAGATGGAAAAATAAGTACTCATTCTGGTGGTTCAGTTTTATTTGCATCATATCGAGCTAGCATGGTAAGAATTGTTGTTGTTCAACACTAGTAATTTTAATTGTTTAACATTTTTGTAGCTTAAATTTTTTTAATGTTGATAGCAAGAACAAGCCGGTGGGAAAAAACTTCCATGGGATGATGTCTTTTCAATTTTGCATCAGAGCGCAAATGAGACCGGCACATTCGTAGATAACAAATCCAAAACAGTGGTGGTAAGTACTTTTATTTTTTAATTTTTAAAAAAATATTATTTCATGTTCAAATTAATTTATTTTTACATGCATTTGTCTATTTGCAGGAAAATTATAAAAAGGAGATGATTGCAAAATATGGACCTAATCGGGAAATTCATCCTTCTTTTGATGGTGCAGCTTGGTGTGTGGCTTCAGGGGGGGTAAGCAAAGGTAGAGTATATGGTGCACCTCGTATGCCAAAATCTATAGTTAATATGAGTGCTTCATCACATTCCTACTCAGTGCAGTCATTACATCCGAGTTTATCTTATCGAGAGTTGAAAGAGGAATTGAAGGAAAAGGATGATCTTCTTACTAAAATGAAAAAAGAAATTGATTCCATAAAAGATTATCTTAGGAGCAATCATGAAAGCTTTGGTAGGATATCAAATATGAGTCACGATATGCCAACACCTATGGCCCCGTCTATGCCATCACATACAATGGCACATATGGGTCCCGTGTCTTCACCAGTGTATCGACCTCGACCCAGACTACCGTATATTGGTCCATCTTCCTCATCCACAGCATCGTAGATCATTTCCTCCTTAAACACTTCAAAATATGTATCTTTCTATTCCATGTTGATTTACTTAGATATGTATATTTAACTAAAATTTGGTTGTATTATGAATTTTAATTTACTAAATTTTTATTTGAACCATATTTATTTAGTTTTCAATATTAATGATATTTCAATATGTTCTACTACTTTTAAAATATTCATTCATAATTAAATTAATATTAATTAAAAAATTATTATAACTAGCAACGAAAATTACATTGCTAAGTAAAGGCGAGCAATGGAAATTCCATTGCAAGTTACAATGGATAAACTCAGTTAAAATATGGTAGACTATATTTTCATGTGTTAGTGCAAGGAAATAATGTTTATTACGAAGAGTGAAATTAGTGTATGTTTACATACATTTTAAATGATAAAAAAAATTATTATTTGAGTGTCTCATTTTTAATTTTATCTATTTAAGTTATTGATTTTTTTGTGCTTTTTTATTTAAGTCCATGTTGTAAATTCAATATGTTAGTGTCTTTTACCTAGTGATGCAATTTTTTAAACTATTTGTCTTGAAATAACACACATATATTAATTAAAACCCAACAAATTAAATTAACGTAAGACTCTCAAATTGGAAAAAAAAATCAATAAATTAAATTGATAAAAGTAAGTAAAAGTAAGCACAAATACAATATAATAAAATATGGACACTCAATCGACAATTTCCTTAAAATTCGAAGAAGATGTTGGTTTCCCAGCATACTAAAATGATATTCGGGAGTGCGGCTGATGTTGATTTTAAAAATGTTTTTTTTTAAATATGTTAAAATAATATTTTTTTATTTTTAAAATAATTATTTTTGATATTAGCATAGTAAAATAATCTAAAAACATTAAAAAAATTTAATTTAAAATAGAAAAAATCAATTAATTTTAAAAACAATTTCCAAACAAATTCTCAAAAACTTAATGCCATTTACTAAAATTAATTCACATTGCAACTCCCCTCCCTCTCTATAAATATGACAACCAAGAGAACCACTTTCTGCCAAGATTTCAAGATCCTTGGCAGGACCACTCACTCTCAACACCCATCAAATCTCTTGATTCTTCAAAGATTAATTTCCATGGCTGGCCTTCAATACAACTTCTTCCCTACAGATTTCTTCTACCCTCCTCGTCCAGTGAAAGTAGACACCACCACCACCCAGAAAAGTATCGCTCTTCCCTTGCAGATTCAGAAACCAGAAGCCATGACCACGGATGATCTCAACCGCCAACTCCACCCCAAGAGCTTAGTTCTACGCCACAGCAAGCATGGCAACAAGTCCAAAACCTCCATGAACAAGAGCAGTACTGCATGATCAAGCAAGGCGGGATCGACTCAAGAGAAGAGGATGAGAGCGAGAGCGAGAGCTTATCATATAAATCTCTCCACATCCAACTTCTTGGTTGCTGTGTGGAGATTTTGGTTCTCCAAATAATAAAGTTTCCATTATGAAAGGAGCATATATTTCTGTAATATCCTCTTGATCGATGTTTTATCCAAATATATTCGATGAAATCAAGTTTGGTATATAAAATTCAGCAGATGATGAACTTTCCCTGCTATTAACATCGATCGCATTCCGAAGGGGATCGATTTCATGTTACGACCATTGGAGCATACAATGTTTGGCGTAATCTCTTGCACAAGTATCAAATCATGCTCTCTTCATATCCAATTTTCATACCATCCAAGGGTTTGGAGGTGCTGAATTGCTAAACTACGTGGCCCTTTTTTGAGAGTTTTTTTTTTATTAATAATAAAATTGCCTTTTTATTCTCAACGATGAGAGAAAGTTAAGGAAACTAATAAAAAATAACTTTTTTCCTTGGTGCGGCAGGTATTGATTTGTGGGTTTTGTTTTTCCTGCATGGAATTCATCGTGGGAAGTGATGCAAGATGCTTGTTGCTTTCCATCGATGGTTTTCAGGCTGCATTATGCAAAGGAATATTTCCACGAATATTCCAAGGTAACGATATTAACAGCTTGCCATATCAACTGCTGCCTATGAGGCTTATTCCTCGTACCCGTCTCGTTTAAGATTCGTGTTATAGATTTCTTCCAAATTAATGTTTCTAGTTTTTTCTTTCTGTTTTTTCAATATTATTTTAAATAAAAAATACTAAAACAATATTATTTTAAATGAAAAATTATATATATATATATATGGAGATTTTGATAAGTAAAAAATTATAAATAGTTTTTATGGGAAAATCCAGCTATTTTGTAGGCCTCAACTATTGTAATTTAATAAAATCATCGTGATAGATGTGTTGGCTCAAAAGTCAACTATACTCCACTTGTTTCTTGTCAAAACATGATTTTTTTTAATGGGAACAAATTACAATACTTGTTCATTGACCTCTTTCTCAATTATTTTTCCATGTTTGTTTATATTTAATAATTGAATTCATTTAATTTTGACCGTTCATTTTTAAATTCATCTATAAAGTTTTTAGAGCAAGTCCACTGACAAGAGCTATTTGAAGAGCCAAATATTTAAAATGGTTCTTTCATGCAATAATGGTTGTGATCAAAATGATGAAGAACAGATAAAAAACAGAAATTGGTAACCAAAAGTAAAATCAGAGTGTAAAGAAAAATGAGGCTTCATCACAAACAAAAACCGCTACAACTTCAACAAAAACAGAACAGAAGAACAAGAAACAAAGAAGTAATTATGATAAAAATTAAAAAGTAATGCTCTTACAAGTCATGCTAAACATATTATTTGGCAACTATCGAAGTCAAAAAGCCTGGCACGTTCTTTTTATTGTTATTTTTTAGGTAATTTTTCAATTTTATTTTTTGTTGCAATTTCATCCTCAATCTTTTTTCATATCAAATTTAATCCTTATTTTTTAGAATGATTTTTTTAATATGTTTTTTCAAAACTGTCATTTAATATTAAACTAGTTAACTCAATGAACTGATTTTAAGATTTTGTTTTTATATTTCATTTTTCAATGTTAAATGAATAAGGAGTTAGCTTCTTTATTTCGATTGAGTTTTAGTCCACATTAAACTATTTTGACATATACTCATATTTAATTTTAATTTATATTGCATATCTTTTTTTTTAAAATACATGTTATCAGAAATATTTTAAATCTTTATTCTTTAATTTATTTTAATATTATAAATTCTATAGAAAACAATTTTTTTTAATTATGATTAAAAATAAAAAAAAATCATGTTTTTATAATTCATGCAAAACATATTCTAAGTAAAAAAGGATGGCAAAAGTCGAGCTTTAAAAAAAGAGAAATATTGGATATAAATATTTGAAGAGAACTCAAGGCAATGAATGGTGTCCTTTTTTCCTTTTCTTCTAAAATATTGTCGGTTGCTTGCGTCTTGGCAAACTCGGACGACATGGGCCTAACTCCTCCTACAGCAACGAGCCCAAACTCTTTGTCGGTTGCTTGAGTCTTGGCAAACTCAGACGACATGGGCCCAACTCTTCCTACAGCAACGAGCCCAAACTCCTCCAGGGAAGCTATAACATGATTGTTAACAGAAACAGAAATCCACACATGAATAACCGTTGACACCTTCGTTCTTCCCAAAAAAAACTAAATTAATAAATTCTCACATTTTTTAGATTGCTTTTATAAACTTTGCATGCTTGTGGGAACGCTATTTTATTCTTTCATTGTGTTATAATATATTTTGTTAAGTGAAAAAATATCTAAAATTCCAAGTATTAAATTAATTAATCTATACAAATAATGAACATGTTATGTTAGACAAAATTATTTAATTGATGCATTTTTATAACTATTAAATTTTAACGGGTTTTATCTATAAATTTAATTATGATCATGTAGCAACATTTATAATAATTTAAAAACATAATCAAAATATTTTTAATGAACATGACATGAACATGACATGATGGCAGGGATTACAATATATATAGTAAGTTTCGAGTTTAAATCAAAATATATTATTTATAAAAATTTAAAATAATCATTTTATCATATTATATTTATTTTTTATCAAATAAAATAAAAATAGTGAAATTTAAGCTTGTTTAGTAAATAAAATAAAGATAGTAAAATTTAAGCTTGTTTAGTAAATAAAATAAAGATAGTAAAATTTAAGCTTGTTTAGTAAATAAAATTCATTTCATAAAAAAAAATTAATTTTTTAATAAAATTATAATATATAATTTAAATTATTTTTTAACCTTCAATCATTTTAAATAGTGCAATGAGAGGAGAGGAGAGGAGAGGAGGGGGTGGCGATGTGGGCAAGAAAGATTTTTTAGATTAACATGATGACTGGAAATTGAAATATCTAAAAAATTGCTGATTTATATTATTTTTAAATAAACAACCTCAAGGTAATTTATTTATTTATTTATTTATTATTTTTATTAATGTAACAAATTGATACAGGAGAAACACAACATCTTAAAAATTATACACACACAAGTATAAACCATGCAATGTGATGATGTCACCATTCTATATCAGTTAAAAAAATAAGAATCTTAATTGTTTATATAATAAGATCTAGAAGATATATTTCTTAGAACAAAACATACTAGATGACTCAACTCATATCATTCAGATAAATAGGTTATAAAAAAATAAAATTTAGTGAAATGTTGATCCTGTCTTTAATTATTATCAGACTAGACAGTATGATAAGGTTGTATTCCTTGTGGTTGGCAGAAATATCATGTTTTCATCTTACCCACCAGCACGCCATGTGTAAAACACGCCCAACCGGGTGGTGGGTTACCTAATAGGGTCCCACTCTGAGTACGTGTCATCGTCAGGTTCGATGATCCTGACGTTGATGATATGAAAACTACATCGAAGCCGTGTTGATTATTGGGTGGCTTTTTATTGCGAGGTCAATAATTGCTCACATGGGTGGGTCCGCTATCGTGGGTTGAATAATTAAGAAGCTTCCACCAGCTTTGTGTTTTCAATTTCCCTGTGAATCAATTTTCTAGAAGATTTTTTTTTTTTAATGTAGAGTTATCGTGTCGGAACTTTAACGATAAATTTTACAGCAGAGAAGAAATCTATTAGTATCAAGTACATTGGAGTTCTGTTTTTTTCAGTGGAATTGATATATTTTGAGTGTGAAGTATTTTAGCTTGTCATTTTAATATTATTGTAGTTATATAATTCAAAATATTAATTTTATAAATACTATTTTAATTCAAATTAAAAAAAAATAATTTAAAAGCATGCAGTTCTAATTCTAAATACAAGTAAGAATTTTTTTTGAATTGATATGACTCGATAGTCCAAAAAACAACTTGTATAACTGATAAAAATATAACTTGACTTAAAAAAATGGATGAAATATTATTTTAAAAAATAAAATTAAAATGATAATATATTGAATCTACACGGATTGATCTAGGTTAACCTTTTAAATTCATGATCCGGATCATGAGATCATAACAATCCTCAAAGTAAATCATGAAACTCAATCATTAATAAACATATTGTTCAATGATGAAATTGAAAAGAAAATCAATATAAAAAATATAACATAAAAAATGAATGGAACCTACAAGTCGACAACCGATCAATTTTTATTTAAAAACTTAATAAAAATTCTACGCGAGGAGGTGAATTTCAAGCAAATTTGTCGAGATAATGCCTTCAACAAAAAAACACTGTTTAAGGTGTTTATTAATACATATGTTTTTAAAATATATTTACACATTTGATGTTTTCTGATGTATTCTTGAAGGCTATGATATCAACCAATCAAAATAAAATAATCAAAGCACGAGAAAAATAATTAATTTAATATATTAAGTTTAAATAGGATTTGAAAATATGTCAAATATTTTAATTATTTAAACATGTTACTTTCATTTTAGAAGTGTTAATTTGAAATATATTTAAGGAAATAAAAGTTTATTACAACTACGAAAATAAGATTTGCATTGATAATTCAGTTGCCATGACGGGTAAGGACATCATTAAAAACACTAACCAAGTAGGCTTGTTGATCAAAACCACCCCATTATGTATTACTAGTATATCAAAAAAGAGTTTAAAAGTGGGGGTAATGATTATTTTTTCAAATGCTTTTTTTTATAATATATTAAAATAATATTTTTATATTAACATATCAAAATAATAGTAAAATATTTTAAACAAAAAAAAATTATTATATAAAAAATGTATCACGGTTGGGATGTTTGACACTGCATTTTAAAAGTCATTTTTAAAAAAATAAATTTTTATTTTTATTTCTATTTTAAATAAAATTATTTTGTTATTTTTAGATCATTTTCATATGGTAATGTCAAAGATAATTTTTAAAAATAAAATAAAAATATTATTTTAATATATTTCTAAACAAAAAAAATCATTTTTAAAAATAATTTTAATTACATAAATAAACAAATCTCAACGGGCAAAACTTTGCTTCTCCACGCTTAATTATATTCCATCGTACTCGTGAAAGTTGTTTGTTGTCAATTTCAGAATTTGTCTCCTCACCTTTTTCTTTTCCTTTTCCTTTTCCTTTTCCTTTTTTTTTTTTAAAAAAAAAAAAAACAATTCAGGCAAAAAGAAGATTGTAATATTCCTTTATTCGAGTTCTAACATCAAGTTTTATAATTACGTGTAAATCTAACATTAGGCTGATTTTTTTTTTTAACAATTTAGCAAGTTGAATAAAAACCCGAGCCATATTTTTTTCTTTTAATTTTTATTCAAAGTAAAATTATTTTATATAAAAAAACTAGCATACCCCATTCAATTCATCGACTCGCAAATTGACCCACTTAACTTGCTATAATCGAGTTATAAATTGAATCATTTCTTATAATAATGCTACCAAGTTCAAACTAACCTCCTTTATTAGCCCGTTTACTTTACTCCCTTTTAAAAATTAAATCAAATAAGATCTTGGTCAAAAGTAAAAATAATATTATTTCATCATTAATTTAAAACCAAAAGTAACTTTATATTTAAATGTTTTGTTGAAATAAATCTAATCTGAATCGATATATTTCAAAAAGATCATGGCGACGTCTTTCTTGAACCTCAGCTTGAAAAAGACTACACTCACTTGCATGTGAAAAGTGCAGTAAAATTGATTTTTGAAAGTGTTTTTTGTTTAGAATTATATTAAATATTATTTTTATTATTATTTTTGAAAAATTACTTTTGATACCAGTATATAAAAATATTTAAAGATCAAAAAATTTATTTAAAATAAAAAATATATTTTTTATTTTTTTTCAAAAATGTTTTTGAAATTTAGTACCAGAGGTCTTAACCATTAAATTTTAATGATGAAATTCTTATAAATCAGTGAATATTTAAAAAGTTATATTTTAAATGATCTAATTTTTTCAATCAATAAATGAAAATGAAATAATTCGGATTTCAAATGTACGTACTTTACCATCTAGTCCAATTTTATAAGTAAAAGTCTGTTTGATATACTCTAATAATTATTTTTTAAATATATTTTATTCTAAAATATATAAAAACAATTCTCTTTAAATACTTTTAAAAATACATTGAAAATATAAAAACAATCACCTCTATCCCATATTTGATTACGCTGACACACGACCATCCTCCCTTATCTTCAGAAGGTCTGAGGTCAAAAACAAAGATCTAACCCGTTACCGGCTATTAACCGGCTAGTTAAAAGCAACAAACGCGCAGGCCGTACAGTTCAAATACCATCAAAGTCATGGGATGACTCGGTAATACGGAGCATATAAGGCACTTGAATTTTGCACAAATCAGGCTCGGTATCGTCTGCCCTATAAATACCCGCTCATCTCGCAATTTTTACTAGCGCACACACGTATCATTAGCTATTTGGTCCGTAAAAGAAACAGATATTTTCTTCTTCGTCGTCGCTTAAAGGTAAAATAAAAATTCAAAATTCAATCTTTTATTTTACTTATTCAGTCTTTTTATTTCTGTTTTGATTCTTGGTTTCCAGGTTTTATTTGAATTCTTGTTTGGTTTCTGAGAAAGTGGAAGGAAAATGAAGTTTAAATCAGAAAAGATTAGTTTTAATGAAATTAAGTATCTGTCTTTTCTTAGGGGGAAATCAATTAATTATATCAGCGATTATATTTTAGGATTTTCTTCTCATTTTAATTTCTTTCTTTCATTTTTGCTTCCTTTTTTCAGTAACCAAGCAGAGGTTTGGCTGCTTGATCTGAGATTTTTTGTGTTAGATTGATGTGTTTATATTTTTTCCCTTGTTAAATAGTTTTTTTAGATGTTAAAGATTAACACCTTTTTTTTTTTTTTATTGAGCTGGATTTGTTTATTAGTCAATTTAACGTTGACTTTACTTGATCATGTTCAAGTTTCTGACTTGAATGACTAGAACAGATTAATGCTATTTTAATTACTTTTCGCCAGATTTTTAATTGTGGCTAGATGTTAAAGATTTTAATCCTTTAATTATGGCGATATAATTTGCAAACTTTTATTTCCTAAAAAAATTCTATATCATTGATTGTTATGATTTGTTGTTGAATGATTTTAGTTAAACTGTTATTGAATGATTTTAGTTAAACTGTTGTTGAATGAGTTGATTAATGTTAATCGCAAGCTAGTAAATTTCTTGGAATAGGATAATTTGATAACTTGCATTGAGTCTCATTCATTTTCTGTGTGGATTTGGGGTACAGGACTACAGATTTTGGTCGTAATTTGAAAAGGATGGCTCTAGTTTCAGGAGGAAGGTCGACTTTGAACCCAGATGCACCTCTTTTTGTTCCCGCTGCTTATCGGCAAGTGGAGGATTTCTCTCCTGAATGGTGGCAACTGGTGACAACGACAAGTTGGTTCCGGGATTACTGGCTAAGTCAGCATCAAGATGCGAACGGTTTCTATGACAATGCTGAGGATGAGTTTGGGTTTGATGGGAACGATGTAGCTGATTTGTTGCCGGATACATTTGATCTTGATGCTGGTGATTATTTTACTAGCTTGGAATCTCAACTTGCAGGTTTAACGGAGGAAAGCTTTTCTCCCTTACCTTCCAATGGAATGCTTGCGAATGGTATGTCTTGCGAAGGTGGTGAAATGGCATAGGGTTTAGTTAACCATGACACTGTTATAAATTGAGAAATCTGGCTGTTTGAACTGATAGATATTCTGTTTCAGGGTTTGTGCTGGGAGCAGAGGCACCAAAGAAAGAAACAGGTCTGAAATCCAGTGCGATGCATTGATCGAGATATGGCCATGACTCAAGTTGGAGCTAGCCCCAGTCAGAGTAGATTAATGTAGTTTCTAGCATTTGCAGTCTTGTATCTTTCGTTTAGTTTAAACCAAGAAACTGTACGGAAATGTAAAAAAAGAATGTAAAATTTAGTCAGAAATGCAAAAAAAAGTGATTTCTTTTGCCTCTTATTCCTCTTTCTACACAGAATTTAGAAAAAAACGGTTTGCAAGACCTAATTTCAAGCTGGCAGGTTGGTTTACCTTGTGCTTCAATGGGGACACATGATTGAGTGGTTCAGTGTACCAAGGGCATAACTGGTTAACTGGTGGTTGGGTTGGGACATGAGAGGCGAGCCACTTATAATAGCGAATGCTTGTGATAATAACTAATAAAACGGTGACACATCAATTATAGCTAACATCATCCTCATAGTTTCACCAACAATCCTGCAATGACGTAAAATAGAATTTTCCCTGAAACTTGCAGATGAGATGTACTGAGCTTCAAGATGAAGAACTTTGCCAATTCCTATCAGCATGATGTGATGGTAAATGTCTTATGATCTGCACGGAAGATCTCGAGTTAGGGTATACTCTTTATAAGAGTTTGAGACAATTAGAGTTTTACTCGCTAATCTGGACTGGTAAATGTCTTGTGATCTGCACGAAAGATCTCGAGTTAGGGTATACTCTTTATAAGAGTTTGAGACAATTGGAGTTTTACTCGCTAATTTGGACTTATAAATTGCACTTTTCAGAGATGGGATTTTCTCAAATAAAGAAAAATGAAGAACTTTGCCTTCCCAGAAAATTGAACCTGACTGTAATACTAGGAACAAAACTGGAAAGCAGAGAGGACAACGTCATCCCATTTGCTTGATAATCACAAGGAAGCAACCATGGAAACTTGCATTCACTCACAAGCAAGATCCATGAGTATAGAATAAGCATAATATACACAAACTATTCACTGACAGGATCCAGGAGTGTGAAATCAACAATAAGCTACCGTGCCTTCCTCTGTTTTTTTAACGTTGTTTTTCTTCACTCAACGAGGCTGTTACGAGCTAGAAGAAATATCAAGAACTGCTTATAAGGAGTTCGCAGCAGCACGTGAAAACAATAGCAGAAACAGTTCATTACATTAGCAGTTAATCACCATGGAAGCTTGAAGGAGAAAAGGGCACATGATGGAAGAGTTGGCTAGAACAGTCAGGAGTTAGGTGCATGGTGGTGCCCTCCCGGCCCTTTCTCTGATCTTTCCCACCGCTGAAAACAGCAGCTCATGAACTCTTCGGATCCCTCACTTATCACCTACAAATGATAAATCCATAAACACACCCAAAAAAAGAAAAAAGAAAAAAGAGAGAAAGGAAGCGTTGGTCATTCAATATTGAAAAACCGAAATTTCTATCTATTTATAGCACTTTCAGATCCCTAACTTCCCTTACTTCCATGCAAAACTCATAATATAAGGTTAACGAAAGAAGAGGGAGATAGAGAGAGAAGGCCATAGATGAAGCAATTACAGGGTAGATATAAATCTAAATTTCAATTATCAAAAAGAAATCAAAATATTATTTTTCAATAAAACTAAACCATAAAAAATTCTTGTATTGGATGTTTTTTGCCCTCCATTCTTATTCTCTTCTATTTTATCGCCTTACACGTGTTCAACAATTCATGTTGTTGTATATATTCAGTTCATCTTTACATTTCCAGAGAGTACATTAGATATAGGACTAGAATACTAATCGGAGCAATGGATTAATGCTCACGTACCAATGACAGTTATTCTAGCTTAAATGACAGTTAATGAAACTTTAATCTATACGTTACATCTTCCTCTTGATCCGTTACAGCTCATGTTAACACTCCCCCTCAAGTTGGTGCATATGATTTCCGTATGTTCAACTTGACTAGTGAGTTGTGGAATTCTTTACTGGACACCGCTTTGGTAAGTATATCCGCTAGTTGGTCTTCTGACTTGACAAATGGGAATTGAATTATTTTGTTTTCAAGATTGTGTTTGATAAAGTGTCGATCCACCTCCACATGTTTTGTTCTATCATGTTGGATTGGATTGTGAGAGATATCTATGGCCGTTTTATTATCACAAAAAAGATTCATTTTTGAAGTTGTAGCAAAACCCACCTCAGTTAGTAGTCTCTTCAACCAGAGAAGTTCACATAATCCCTTAGCCATCCCATGAAATTCTGCTTCTGTGCTTGAGAGTACCACCACTTTTTGTTTCTTGCTTCTCCATGTCACAAGGTTTCCACCCACAAATGCGAAGTACCCTGAGGTAGACTTCCTATCTAAGATATTTCCTACCTAGTCTGCATCAGTACAACCATCAACTTTCAAATGGTTATGTTTAGTGAACATGAGCCCTTTTCCTGGAGATGACTTCAAGTATTTTAGAATCCGAGTTATAGCCTCCATGTGGTCTTCACTTGCATAAATTGACTTACCACACTTACTGCATATGCAATATCTGGACGAGTATGGGATAAATATATCAATTTTCCCACTAACCGTTGATATCTCCTCTTATCTGCTGAGTTTTGGTCTGGGTAAATTCCCAACTTATGATTCTGGATGATTGGGGTATCTACTGGTTTGCACTCCAATAATCCAACCTCAGATAACAAATCCAAGATATATTTTCTCTGTGATAAAAATATATCTTTGTTTGACTTGATAACTTCGATTCCCAGGAAATATTTAAGCCCGCTTAGATTCTTCATTTCAAATTCTTGAGCCAACTTTCCTTGAAGTTGTGATATTTCCTCTTTATCATCTCCTGTGATAATCATATCATCAACGTAGACAATTAAGACCGTCGTCTTACCTTCTTGTTTTTTGAGGAATAATGTATGATCTGAGTTGCTCTGTGTAAAGCTGCATTTTTTCATTGTTAGGCTAAATCTCCTTAACCATGTCCGCGATGATTGCTTAAGCCCATATAAAGCTCTTTGTAGTTTGCACACCTTATTGGTTCCTAAAGTGACAGAGTACCGGGAGGAATGTCCATATACACCTCTTTTTCAATATCACCATGAAGAAAGGTGTTCTTCACGTCAAACTGGTGTAGTGGCCAATCTAAATTTGCTGCAAGAGATAATAATATCCTAATAGTATTTAGTTTAGCCATTGGTGCGAATGTTTCTTGGTAGTCCACACCATATATTTGTGTGTACCCTTTTGCCACAAGTTTTGCTTTGTATCTCTCTATTGATCCATCAGCTTTGTGTTTGATAGAGAACACCCACTTGCACCCCACTATTTTCTTTCCTTCCGGTAATGGTACTAGATTCCAAGTCTTGTTCTTTATTAGAGCTTCCATTTCTTCTTTGATGACTTGGGTCCACTTTGGGTCTTCCATGGCTTCCTCCATTTTTGTTGGAATATGGTAGGTAGAGAGAGTATGCATGAAAGTCTTGAGAGAGTTTGTCATTCCCTTTGTGGATACATAGTTTGCAATGGGATATCGTGATCTTCTCCCCTCAACATCTGGATCATAACGGTTTAGTGGCTTACCGCGATTCTGCTTGTGAGGTAATATATAACCAGGAAGAGATTCTATAGTATTGGTGTTTAGAGAGCTTACCTCAGGGTAATTCTTAGGAGTTGGGTCTGCTGGTACTTGAGAGGGGGAAGGATCTTCAGTAGGGATGGCTTCAGTTGGGGTTGTGGGATTAGTTGCTTGATGATCAATTGATCCCATGAGTTCTTCAGGTAAGTTTGGCCATTCTAGTTTCATCCATTTCAGCTTTTCCTGTCTAATCTCCCCTGGAAGTGAAGAAGTGGGTGGATAAAAAGTTTTTGTTTCCACGAAGGTAACATCCATGGAATCATGTGCGATTAGACATGGGGTCGTAACATCGGTAGCTTTTTTGATGAGATGCATATCCTAAAAAAATGCAGCGACGAGCACATGGGTCTAGTTTTGTTCGTTGGTTTTTATGGAGATGGACATATGCGACGCATCCAAACACACGAGGTGGAAGCATCAAGATTGAAGGTATAGGAGAATGTGTCGAGAGAGCTTGTAGTGGTATTTTGAACCCCAATACATTAGAGGGCATCTGATTGATTAGATAAACTGCAGTGGTGACGGCTTCGGTCCAAAATTGATTAGGAGCATAAGCACCAATGAGGAGAGCTCGAGCAGTTTCAAGGACTTGTCTATTTTTCCTCTTGACAACTCCATTTTGTTGAGGAGTTCTGGGACATGAGGTTTCATGGATAAGACCGTGTTGCTGAAAATACTCCTTCATCTGGTTATTTATATATTCGCCACCATTATCTGATCTAAATACCTGAATCTTAGCAGAAAACTAGGTTTGTATCATAACATGAAATGATTTAAATATCCCCAATACGTCGTCTTTATGTTTGAGCTGGTAGAGCCAAGTCATACGGGTACAATCATCAACAAAAACACAAACCATCTGAACCCAAACAGAGTAGTATTTGGGGAAGGACCCCACACATCATAATGTATCAAGGTGAAAGGAGAGTCCTTTTTATTCAATCGTAACGGATAGGAGACTCTATGACTTTTTGCTAGAATGCATGTTTCACATTTATCATCAAAGTGTTTCCTTTGTGAGAACAAATTGGGAAACAAATGTTTCATATAGGTGAAAGATGGATGTCCTAATCGATGGTGCCACAACTAGATTTTTTTTCTTTGAGATTACCAGAATATCCCATGTGGTGAGCCTTGCCCAGACTCAAGTCATCCATATAGTAGAGGCCCCCCCTCCTAGTACCATGCCCAATGATCTTCCTGGTGAGAATGTCCTGAAGAAGACAAAAAATAGGGTACAACATTACAACACAGTTAAGATATGATGTTATTTGGCTAACAGAGAGAAGTTTATGAGATAATGAAGGAACAAGTAACGTATTGAGTAGTTGTAATAAGGGAGATAAAGGTACAGTGTCGGCACCAATGACAGGAAAAATATCACCATTAGCATTAGCAATATTAGTCCGTCGTGGTATGGAAATTTGTGTAAAATTCTCAGGGTCAAACGTCATATGGTCAGTGGCTCCAAAATCCATCAGCCATGCATCTTTTTCAGCATCATCAACAGAATTAACACATACGCATCTGGTTTTACCTGAGTCAGGGTTGTCTGATTTTTTTTCAACCGGTGGTGTAAAGGACAATTGAGGTGTTGAATTAACCATAGCAGCAGTGCCGTGGTCATCATCTTTGCTAGTGGTATCTCGATGTTTTTTTCGACTGAAAATCATTCCACCAATCAGGATACCCATTTAATTTAAAACAAGTCTCCTGTGTATGTTTTGGATTTCCATAATGGATGCACTTTAATCCACCTGATGGCACTCGGGTTCTCTGTCTGTGAGCCATGGAAGACGATGTGGCTATTAGTGGTCCCAATTGGAGTCCCTTGGTGGCGAGCACAGCTCCAGAGATGGTGCTCTCTCCAGTGATCATCACAATCTGCCGGATTGATTCATGCCGGACGTGGGAATATGCTTGCTCTACGGTAGGGAATGGACGGAGCTGCAGTACATCTCCTCTTATTTTGTCCAGCTGGTCATCCAAGCCATCCAAGAAGACATACACCCTTTCTTCTTGAACAAGATCATTATAATGTTGAATATCAGTTGGGCATTCCATTGGGTTAGGTCGCCTGAAGTCAATTTCACGCCATAGTCCCTGAAGATCGTTGTAGTATTTCTCAAGGGAACCGCCGGATTGTTTCAACTTTGTCACTCGTCGTCTGAGATCATACACTTGAGAGGTGTCGCTGCCGTCAAAGAAGGTGGTGGCAATGGCGTCCCACACCATTTTTGCTATGGGGAATTGAATAAAATTCCTTATCAGTGAGGGATCCATTGAGTTAATTAGCCACCTTTTGACAATGGCGTTTTCGGCGTGCCATCTGCGAAAAGTGGGGTCTGTCGGTGGTGGTTGTGGGGAATCACCATTAATAAATCCCAATTTGTCTTTGCCTGAGACATACATCTCGACAACTTGGGACCAGAGAGCATAGTTGTTGTCATCCAATTTAATCTCGATTGGAGCAGCAGCAGGTTCAGTGATTAGTGATGGTGTCTGGACCTTGCCCAGGGCTTCTGTGATTTTTGCTGAGTTCAGTCATCATGGAGTCTGATTGAGATGCACCAGTATTGTGCTCTGATTCAGAGTCTGTGACATGTTTGGGTGGAGGAAAAGGAAGAGGGAATTTTCAGGGGAAGGGAAGAACAATCAGGCCGAGACAAGGGAGCAATTTTCAGGGTAAGATTCAAACCCTTGCTCTGATACCATGTTCAACAATTCATGTTGTTGTATATATTCAGTTCATCTTTACATTTCCAGAGAGTACATTATATATAGGACTAGAATACTAATCGGAGCAATGGATTAATGCTCACGTACTAATGATAGTTGCTCTAGCTTAAATGATAGTTAATGAAACTTTAATCTATACGTTACATCTTCCTCTTGATCCGTTACAGCTCATGTTAACAACACAAACAGGTGGAATCAAAGCCTAATCTGTGTACGGGTTTTGGATACTGGACGACGCAAATGGGAGCTGTGGTAGGAGGAGCAATAAAGGTATAAGAGATAGAGAGATTTAAAGGAATAGGTTTTGGATATTAGAGGATGCATATTAATTTGGTTTTATTTTTACGAGAAGAAACTTCATCTTCCTCTGTTAGGGAAGAAGCCAGATAATATGGAGGTAGCGGATCAGAAACTTCTTAACAGACAGGTTTTGTGAGCATCCTATTAATCCTATCAAGATCAATCGCACAAAACTGGATTATGAAAATAGTGGGCTCAACGGCGGTATCCTGTCCCTGGCCTGAACCTTGAAAACTTGAACAATGTCCATGGCCGACCTGCTTATTTTGCGCCATAGCTTACGAAGTATACCTTCTCTGTTAAAAACAAGCCTCATCTCGAGCTCGCCGTTGCGAGCGATTCTTGTGAAAAATTGTGCATGATATCTCTACAGTCTTGAAACATATATACTATATTATCACCGGGATTTTAGTTTATTCATTGCTTACTGACCGAACCAGAAGCGCCAGATTCTATAAATTTCACCGTGTTCTCTTGTAAGTAGCTTCATTTTCAAGCTTCTTACAGTCACGACCACGTAGTTCTTGTTCTTCTATACGAACCCCTTTCCTTCCATGGATTTTTCTTTCTTTCTTAACTTTTAAGAACATATCACCTGAAAGTTTGAGCTGTTAGATGAGGTCTGAGAATATGATTTATATTATTCTCTAACACACCTCTAAAATAAAAGTTTTTTGGGCTTGAAACTTGCACACAAGTCCACATTACTTTGTGCTTGATTTTTATCAAATAGAATGAGGGTGATGAGATTCGAACTCTTGACTGTTGGGTCAACAAGTCTCTAATACCATGTTAAAGAATTATCTCACCTAAAAATTTAAGTTGTTAAATAAGACCCAGAATATGATTTATATTATTCTTTAACAGTGTGAGCCCTCCACTTTAAAAGTGGTTTTCTTCCCTTTTCCTGATGTGACAAAGATCTTGCAGGTGCCTGCAAGAATTAAGCAAAACACGAAGAAAGTGTTCAAGATTTCATAAATTTTGGAGTGTTGATTGAAAGAATTAACAAGCATGTTTTGTAGTAGTGAAAGGTGCGCGAGACTGGTGGAATAAAGCATTAAAAGCTGTGGAAAATGATTCTATAGCCATATTTATAGTATCTGCTGTTAAAACAAATGATTCTCCATTCAAAATGACCAGTCATTTCTAATATGGTTCTGATAGATTATTTATTATGGCTACTTCGATCAAAATAGAGGGAGATTGTTATATCAGGAAATATATATGTCATGTTTGTGCACATGCGAGAGCTTTATATTTATGCCAAGTCAAGATTAGGGTGATTTCAGACCCCTAAATACTAACAATAATTTAGTAATTTCAAACACTAGGCAAATTTGTAGGATCTGTACTTTTCTTAGAAGGGTTATTGGATATATTCCTATTGAAAAAGGAGCTTATATTAGTGTACAACGCATTGTACAACGAAGAAAGAATTAGGGTTTCAATGTATATATAGACGCTGGACTTTCCATGTCAGGCTGGATATGTTATGACAAAGCTCAGTCCAAAAACTCTCCTACTTACTGTGGAATCATTCTGCACTGTAGATCGGTCAAGCTGTCTCAAATAAAGCAACATCCTGTTTTCTAGTAGATATTATTATTACATGACTGGATTCTAGATTAGATCTATTTATCTACCCGAATCAGAATCCAAAAATTATCCAAATATTGGTACTAGAATCCTGAACAGGAGGAAGGGAAAAATGTTCGGGTCACCTTCCAAACTTATAGGGCTGAAATATTGTCTTCATTAAGAACTTGATTATCACTGTTGGCTTGGAAAATCAGTGTTCTGAATGTTAAGGAACCATCTCACCTGAAAACTTAAGCTATTAGATATGGCTCCAGAATATGATTTACATTATTCTCTAACACACCTTCTCAAGTGAAAGCTTTTTAGGCTTGAAATTTGCACAGACCACATCATCTTGTGCTTGATTTTGATCATATAAAATGAGGATGATGAGATTCGAACTCGTGACTGCTGGGTCAACAATGTTTTAATATCATGTCAAGGAACCATCTCACCTAAAAGCTTAAGCTGATAGGTAAGGTCCCAAAATATGATTTATATTATGCTCTAATACTTTACAGGAAATGTTTCATCTTGCCCTGTAGATCTGCACAACAAGTCTTGAAAAAAGCTTGCTCATCTCCACACAGACATGTTCATGCTTGAAAGAGCCTCTCATGGAAATTCATGTCGCTCCTCTGATGCTCGTGTCAGCCAAAGGCTCGATAGGGCAACATTTTCAAGTCCAATCATCCAAGCCCTAGAGCCACGATCAAGTCCATTCGGCACTTATTATCCATGCAGAATGGCTCGACAGAGTAGTATCTACGAAACAATTATAGAAGTAAATGCTGGCCACAGGTCATTTATAAATCATACTAGATTAGAATATTTGTCTTCTAAAATACTTGTAAGAAAAATGAAGAAATACAAGGAAATGTGCATTCTTAATCAAATCATTTGACCAATTCAACTAACAAAACTATTAAGAAAATGATTGTGATTTCAACAAAAACAATATTTTAATTTTTTTATGTTTTAGAATTGTTTTAATGTGTAGATATTAAAAATAAATTCAAAAAAATAAAAATATTTTAAATTATCCTCGAACATAAAATACTTTAAAAAACAACCATTAATATAATATTAATCACACACTAAATTATTATATGAAAGTCAGTAATTTGTTTTTTCTTTTGAAACAATGAAATTCTCTAATATATTTGTTTAGAATCACATAAAAATCATATGAAAAACTAAACAATATTACCTAATATATAAACCGCGTGGCCATTTCACTGTAGCGCCTGACACTATAGCATGTGAGTGTATGCACCGTAGATTGTAATAGTGTATTTTTGGGTCGGTTCGGTTCTCGGTTTGTTCGGAACGGTTGGTTTGCCATTTTTCCTAATTTTTTATAATTTTTTGCACAGTGAAATAGCGGTTTTAGCCCTCAGAAAAGACAAAAAACCAGTTATGGGTGGAGGGGCTCCGCGGTAATTGCACACTTCCGGACCGGTCCGGTCCGCCTACCTTTTGAATATGTAATATTTTTCCGGAAATGGCTAATTACAGGTTTGGCTCCCTAATAAGACAAAATAGATGACTTAGGCACAGGGCTATACCGGTAATTGACCATTTTTTTTGTTTTTTTTCTCATTTTACTGTCAGCGCGTGTGTCACACGCGGCCGATAGTATTCCGCCTCACGCCCTTTTTGAGTGGCGCGTGCGTGGTGATGGAGTCGCCAGAGATGGTCTACCAGCGTCTTAGTCGATGCGCCTCCGCTTGGTCTTCCTCCCGGTGCGGCGTGTTTTGTCCCCCGACGTCCGTGGACGCGGTGGTAGCCGATTAAAGCCGTTGCGGCCGTTTCTCTCTTCCTGCACGTCAAAGTGTAGGCGAGTCCCCCGGTTTTGATGCTTTTTCACTTCGATCCCTGTATTTTTAATTTAATTTATGGTCCTGATTTTTGTTATATAAGTTTTGATTTAGTTCAATTGGGTCATTCGATTGAAATTAATTGAATGTGCAACTTTCACTTCAATCCTTCTTCTTTTAATTTTTGGATTGGGTTTAAATAACTCAATAAATTCGGTCCAGCAGTTTCAATTTTTACAATTTTGTCCTTTGATTGAAATTGATAATAAATTTGATTTTCATTTCGACCTTTATACTTTTAATTTTGAATTTTAGTCTCTTAGTATTTGATTTTCCTTTTGAGCCTTATACTTTTAATGTTTTTTTTTTAATCCCTTGATTTCTTTTTATGATTTAAATTTTCTTAAAGTTTTTATGGTTTTTTTAGTCTTTCATTTATTTTATTTTTTTCATTATTAACACAATAACAACAACAACAACAACAACAAATAATAATAATTTAATTTTTTTTCTTGCTTACTCTTTTGTTAATGTTTTTTAGTTTCTTATTCCTCAGGATAATTTGATAATTTTTATTGTTTTGACAGTGATAGCAACAATAGTTTTTGTTTTTGTTTTATTCTTTTGTTTGATCTTTTATTGAAGTTTTTAGGAATTTTTTTTCCTTCCATTTTTCCCTTTCATTATTAACAAAAAAAAATGAAAATAATAATAATAATAATAATAATAATAATAATAATAATAATAATAATTTAATTGTTTTTCTTGCTTACTCTTTTGTTAATATTTTTGAGGGGTTTTTTCCCTCAGAACAATTTGATAATTTTTATTGTGTTGACAGTGATAACAATGATAATTTTTAGTTTTCATTGTATTTTTTTGTTTGATCTTTTTTTGTAGTTTTTACAATTTTTTTAATCTTTCATTCATTCATTTATTCTTTCATGATAATAATAATAATAATAATAATAATAATAATAATAATAATAATAATAATAATAATATTTTAATTGTTTTTCTTGCTTGCTATTTTGTTCATGCTTTTTATTTTTTTCCCTTAGTATAATTTGATAATTTTTGTTATTTTGATAGTAATAGCAATAATAATTTTAGATGTTAAGACTCCGATGTTGCTATTGTTATAATATTTTAAATTAATATTGCTTCCTTTTCCCTTTTATTTTTTTCATTATTATTATTTTTATTTGCTCTTTGTATTAAATAATTTTTATAATTTTACTATCTGCACAATAATGACGATGATTTGAGTGATTACTTTTTTTTTTTCTTATAAAAATATTTTGCTCTTTTTTTTAATGTTAGTTCGCGCTCTTTTTTGATCTTTTATGACACAATACCTACATTCTAAAAGATATATTCGATGCTTGCGCAACAAACTATACTTAAAATGTTTTACATTTTATCTCGTAATCTATAATTTTTATGTAGTTATATTATATAAATTTATCGTTGTGAATTTATTTATGTTAAATTATATACACAAGAATACCCGCGGCACCGCGCGGGCAATATAGCTAGTAAAGGAATATAAAACGTTTACATTTTAAAGAGAATTCGATGTCTTGGTAGGGAAAAATGAAATTGCGTGAATTTCATATAACCACTTAACAATCTTGCTAAATGAAAATTGATAGAAGGATATGATTGAAAAATCCATTCTTATATTGAAAACCTAATCGAAATTAGAAATAGATTGGGGATCTAATCTAGATTTTACCTATAGATTGGGGACGTCTCTTAGCTTTTTCCGTTGGAGATGCTCTGACTCATATAAAATGCCATCCCTCCACTGAATGTGATATCTTTGGCCACCGCCACATGCCTTGGAGACAGGTCTGAGAAACAAGTGGTGCAAACCTAACTCCCCAAAAATGGTTTCCTCTCCTATTACTTCATTGGTGAATCTGTCTCTCTTTCCCTGTCGTTATTTACAAACATGTACTTTGCTGGCAAGTATGTAAAAACTGTCACCGACCCACATAGAAAGGAACATGATTTACTCTTTTTTTTTGGGTTTGTTTGGAACTTGGAAGTGTTATTTTCCTGAGCAGGGATTGAACACATCTGTGTTTCTTCCTAAATATTATTAAAGTGAAAGATAGATACATTCATTTTGTTGGGTTCATTTGTTCTTTGATGTTATTCTTGTATGGTCAAATTTGCTGCTGAGAGAAAGTGGAAAATGAGAGAAATTAATATCTGGGTATGTCGTATTTTGGAATCTGCTGCCATAGATTGGCATAAAGAGATGATTTTTTTTAAGTTTTAGCTGTTTTGCATTGTTTCTTTTCTTACATGGGAACATGTAGACAGAGAGGGTTGGATGTTCCATCATGAGGCTCCTGTTTTATCAAGCAGAGTTTTTTTTTTTTTTTGTATGATCTGATATTGAGGTTTGTGATTTTTTATATTGAAATAGAGAAGTGGAATTTTAAGGCCATGGGTTTTGTGCGTGATATTTTCTTCGTAGTAGCTGATATGAAGATAGATTGATTGGAGACCTGGACTTGGGCTATGTAAACTGGCTGGTGATAGAAAGAGATCTGCCACTAAGCTGCATGTAGCTACCATCTGGGATGTCCATGTACAAAGTTTAGTATTAAGATTTCTGTAAAATTTGTATTGCATGAATCTATTATTAATTGAAGTAGAGGTAGATTGTTTTTCGCAGCATGCAAGGAAGAACATGGATGTAGAGATTCAAGGTCTTTGGAAGATGCATCTAGTTTCTTTTCTTTTCTGCTCTTTTCTTACAACGGATTTCCTGCTTATTGTTCTTCAGTATTAATAAGATCCTTGTTCAGGAAATTCATGGTGACAAACTGACAATGGAGGCAAATAATTGTTATAGGAAATGGTTATATGTTATCAATTATTAATACAAGAAGAAAAACTAGATGCATCTTTGTTTGACTTTTTATAGAAGAAGAAAATTGATAGAAGAAAAATGTCTGTGACTTTTTATTAAATTTAGTTCATTATGTTGAATTTGTCCTGTTATTTTTGTTTGCAGGGTTGATGTTCCCTGCACCTTTTCATACGAGTACTCATCTAAAAGGTGCGATATTTGGAGTTCCACTCTTCCAAAAGAGAGAAAGCCAATTCTTCATCAGAACACCATGGGGCTTATCCTCCCCACCAGCTAATGTTGACACATACAGACTGAGGAAAATCTATTCCCAAGAAAAAGGTGAGATCATAGTTGCTGCTGCTTGATATGTATTGACACCAAAACAATAGGCATTTTAACTGAAGAAATCTTGATATGAAATAAGAATGGAGAAGGTTTTAATAATCTTGATTCAGGGCTTGTTAGGTTGATTGTTAGTTCTTAAAACTTCTTTGTCGGCTTAACATTTCAGGTTTTACTTATCGAAAGATGTCATCTCAAAGCACGGAAAAACCAGAAAGTGATGTGGCTATCGTAGATTGCTTGCAAGATGTGCCTCTTTCAGATTCATATGAAGCAGCCATGAAAGCTCTTTCTTCTCTTATTAGACAGCAAAAACGTGGAGATAAAAAAACTACTGGTGGTAAATACGGAAAATTGGACAGGATGCGGATGTATCTTAAGGTAACAATATTATAATTCTTGCAACGTAATGGAGATGCTCAAGTATTTATGTAGCTAAGGGCCTGCACTAGCTCTATGTCTCTTCTGTGTACAAGTTAATTCAAAAGTATTATGACTGCCCTTTTCCATTGCTGTTGGATCAATAATGATGTTTAGTTCATCTTCGTTAATGATGTTATCTTTGACATGAAAGCATGGTTGTCAAAATCGGGAGTTGGCTCGTAAAATCAGACGATTTTACGAGCCAACTCATCAAACCTTGTCAACTCGGGTAGAAAAATCGATTTTAGTCAAACTCGGTCAAACTCAATCAAAATCGGTTAAAATTGTAAAATCGGACCGGATCGGTCCGATTTTACAATCCTTTAAATATTAAAACTACCGCTTCAAAATTTTACATTTTAAAGCTGCCGCTTCAGATTAACAACACTCACTGAAGAGTGAATATATAAACTGAAGTTCAAAGTGGGACAATGCTTTTGTCCGATGTGGGACAACTTGCATTGTCCCACTCCCACATATTTAAACTGAAGTTCAATTTGCAACCATGTATTTGTCCGATGTGGGACAAATTGCATTGTCCCACTCCCACATTGGACAAGTCACAAATCAATTTGTCCAGCGGAAAGCATTTCTGCTGGACAAATTGTATTTGTATATATATATATATGTATTATAAAAAATATATATTATAAATAAATAAAATTGTTGTGTTGATTTTATAAAAAATAAAAATTATATATATATCATGGAATCACTCTTGAAAATCAGTAATATTAACTTTAAAATTTATACTTATTTTTTTTTATTTTTTACTTTAAATTAAAAAATTTTGGATGTTTTTAAATCATTTTCATGTCCTGATGTCGAAATAATTTGTTGGAGTTGGAGCTAGTACTACTGTACTAGTAATATCAGTGTTGGTACCAGTATTAGTACTGATAATCTTTTCAATAATAATGCTTTTGATGAATGTATTAAAAATAACGAGGAAAATGATGGTAATGAGACTAATTTTAATTTATATAGCACATCATCAAAATATTTATTTTAAATTTGTTAGTTTTTACTTAATGAAATTCTATGGACATAATTGTTTTGTAATGTATTTGTAAGTTATTTTGAATTATATATGAACCTTAACTAATGAAGTTTTATGACCATAATTATGTTATATTGTATTCGGAAATATTTTACTTATGATTTTACGATTTTTCTACCTACATGATTTTAGCTGTGATTTTACGATTTTTGTACGGAAAAATTCAGGTACAATTTTACGATCCGAGTTTCCGAAGCCCCTTCCGTGTCGTGTCAAAATCGCGATTTTGACAACCATGCATGAAAGTGATATATATATTTTGTGTCCTCTACAGTCAAACTTATTTCCTGGTAGTAAGAACAAAGGTGTTACTTAGAAGTTTTACCATACCTCATAAGATTGAAGCATTAGTCCCTGTAGGTTCTTTTCTTTCCAAAACGAAATTTCCTGAAATTGAATGGTTGGATGGTTTTTCACTGCAGATACTAGACTTGGAAGAGCATGTGGCTGGGCTCAAAATTATCCATGTTGCTGGAACTAAAGGGAAGGTAATATCCATTTTAATATTTTTGCTTACAAATCTACTAGATTCAGACCATAATCCACTCCTTGAAATTTGACTTAACCTTACATCAAGCATTGTGATCAAATGTTAATGGTTGTTACTATATTGAAAACAATTATGTTTTCTGAAAGGTCAGAGCTACTTCAGAATTACTCACTAATTTGATTTGTGTATAATTGTGAGGGTTAAAAGTAGGTTAGGTTGTATGACTTTAGTTTGAGGATGTCCTGCATGGCTATATCCCTTCTTTGATTCAATATTACATTCGTGAATTATATTATAACATGTGATAGTATTTTATCACTCTTCTTAACTCAGTTTCATGTTCCTTTGATGGATCCACACTCCAGGGTTCAACATGCACATTCTGTGAGGCTATTTTAAGGGAATCTGGTTTCCGAACAGGCCTGTTTACTTCCCCTCACCTTATTGATGTTAGAGAAAGATTCCGGATAAATGGGTTAGTATTTGATTGAGCTCATCTTAGCTTATACATTATGTTGTGCATTACTTGAGCATGCACGTACTCTCTTCCCCTTCCCACACTCCTTCATATCCATTGAAACAAATCTGTCCATGGTTACAAGTTTTACAACAACAATAGAAGCAGTTCTAAATGAAACAGATCCCCTAATAGTAGAGTGCCAGAAAAATCCAATGCTGTTATAAAAAAAGAAGATTTTTACATTCTTACACATATAGCTATGTTTATATTTCTTAATGCATTTTTTAATTTCAAAGTCATTTTCTTGGTTGATTTGAATGCTTCTATGAGTATCTTGTTTCATGTTTGACTTTAAATTAATTTTGCAGAGTGGACATATCTGAAGTTAAATTTTTATTGTATTTTTGGAATTGCTGGAATCAGTTGAAGGTACCAATCCTTTGCTTACACTGATTCCAAGAGCTATAAGCAGATTGTATAAGCTAGTTTTCTTTTGAGGTGCATTTTTCTAAATAATGAAGTGATCATTTTGCCTGAGTTATAGACCTTGAAACCTCTTTGTTTTTTAATATTACTTCTTAGGAACCTTTTCTGTGTCTGCATTTTTGTCTTAAGGTGAACTTTGGTCTATAAACCACTGTTGTGCTACATTATTTTGTAATCAGTTTCCCATATGAGGTCAGACTTGTTCGTGTGTTTAACAAATGAAGTCAATATATGTGATTCTGAATCAATCTTCAATCAGTACCCACCTTTCTATTTTTTGTAATATCTTATTCTTATTGGTAACATTTACATATATGTAAAGATTATTGCCAATTTATTATTGGCAATTCATGAAGACTGAAAGTTTGGTTTGGTGTTAAACTTCATCCAAAAAGGTCAAGATAAAACAATTTTACTTCATACTCAACTAATTGCTAACATAGGTTAGCAATTAGTTGAGTATGAAGTAAAATTGTTTTATCTTGACCTTTTTGGATGAAGTTTAACACCAAACCAAACTTTCAATCTTCATGAATTTTTCGCTGAGCATGAGATTTTTCAAGCTTAATTCGCTGAGTTAACTAGTAAGCTAGAACAAATGTTTCCTTTGTTTAGCTCAAGCAGTTGCCAAGCTTTTTGGTTCATTTTACAGCCTCGTGACCTTCAAATTCGATCATTTGAGCATTCACCTTTTTAACTTTACCCTGCAGGGAGGAAGGAATTGGCAGGATTTTAGCACTGGGTAGATGTGTTGCTTGTGCCTGATTAACTCTTTGATGTTCTAAATGAAAGTCAGTAGAAACAGTCAAACACGTAATATCAGAAGGAAAGATAAGAGATGTTTTAACAGGACTACTTGAAACTGAATATTGACCTTGATTGTCAGGAGTCAGGTCCATATTGGTGTGTTCAGTGATCAATTTTGTCACTTTTTGCCAGAACTTTAAATAGTAACCATGCAATCTGATGCCTTGATTTGCTCCAAAAAATTACAATCTATACACGGCAGTTACTTGATTCTATAAACTTTACTTTTCAGGAACATGAAACCGAGGACCTGCCAATGCCCCCGCTATTTCAGTTCTTAACTGTGTTGGCATTCAAAATATTTGTTTGTGAACAGGTCAGCTACATTATCTTTATTTATGTCGGATCTTATATTTAGATGATCAGCCTGGCATTTGCAATGAGTGGTTTATCTCTAACTTTTTTGTTTGCATATGTTTGTTAGCATAACAAAGTTTTAAGATCTCCATCCAAAAATACTATTTACCTTAGCTCATGATATTGCATTTGGACACCAATCTGGCTCCTGATACTGAATTTCATTTGCAAAACTTTCAGTCATGGTCGTTTTTCCTTTGAAATTTAATGGTGGGGCAGAAGAACATTATCCAATTACCCTGGATTGATACATTATTTACAGAGCAGAAGTGCTTGCCATGCCCAATGGATCTGTTCTAGTTTCACTGTTTCACTATTTATCTTAGAACCTCTAGAGCCTCAAGCAAGCCCTGGGTTCCCTTTAAATGGTGTCCCCCCTGTAGGCTACCTTTGTTGCTGATCTAGCTATTTATTTGTATTTCTATCATCTTTTTAAAGTGTTTCATCATCTTCTCCCTCACACAATCATTTGCGGTGTGTGCGAATGGACATATTTGTGCTCTGCTTAGCTGCAAATTATGCATATAAAATACATCTGTCTTTCATGGTCTCTGCTTGTTAGGGCTGCTGTTGCACTTGTACAGTGAAAAATCTCATTCTGCTGGTAAAAAATCTAGTGAAAGAATCCATTTTGCAGTTAAATCTGTTGCTTCTGTATTTAGTTATTTTACATTTTCCAACAAGGAATGGCATACCCGAGTTATAGTTGTTCCTATTTCTGTAAACATTCTTTCAGTCATTGCCATTATTCTTGTAGATGTATGTACTTGATATGTTGCTACTCTTGAATTTTATGTGAAAGCTTTTTAGCTATATGACTGCATCTATACATTGAAATGTGGTCCTTGTTTAACTGTCTGTCTTCTGTATCAAATTGTTTCTGAATATTTCCAAGCCCCACGTAAACAAATCTTCATAGTATTTGCGTTAATGATTCTGTTTTTCTTTTCCTTTTTTGCAGGTAGATGTTTCTATCATTGAAGTTGGTCTTGGTGGAAGAAACGATTCAACAAATGTGGTATTTATCTTTCCCTAGAATCATCTAAGAATTATTATTATTATTATTGAGTAATTAAAAAATTTAGAATTCTGATGGAAAAGGAAAATTCTGTTCATTAGTTTAGCAGTTTATTGGAGAATTCAAAGATAAAAGAAATAATGAAGTTAATGATAATACAAATTTTCTTGGTGATGAAATTTCATTGATAAATTCTTGCAGATTGAAAAGCCTGTTGTCTGTGGCATTACTTCTCTGGGAATGGATCATACAGAAACATTGGGTATAGCATTTTCTGAACCTATCCTTCTCAGCAAGTTTTTTGCATTTATTTTTAGTCCGCGGATACAAATTTTTGTTAGCTTGCATAATTGTTGTTTTTGTTTGCTGGAATCAGACTTCGCTAAGAAGAAACTTTCTGTTTGTCTTGCCAAGAGTTCTATGCATTCTAAGTTTAATGCTTGGTACAGAAAGAAGCATTGAATTATTAAACCACATACTGTGCTATTGTGCAGGCAACACCATTGAACAGATTGCTTCACACAAGGCTGGAATTTTCAAGGTATAAACTCATACGTGAGCAGTTAAAACTAGCACAATTTTCATTCTCTCTGCCGTTCAGTTATTTATAGCAATATTTTTGTTTTGATTATTCTAATTGGCAGTATTCATTTTTCAAGTATTTTCTGAATTGGATTCATGTCTTCCCTGCTCCTTAAGTGTCAAATTCCTGCCTTTACGGTGTCACAAGTTTCTGAAGCAATGGATGTTCTTCAGGAGAATGCCCAAGAACTGATGGTAACCATTGTTCTCAGTTTGTTTCCTGCTTTTTGTATACTATCTGTTGGTGAAATTAGTTTTTTCATGCAAATGCGATGTAACCTTCATTCTGTTCTGGCTACATCTCTTGGATTTTCATGCAAAAGCATCCCAGTCTGATCCATGTCTGATTCAATATAACTTTTGTTGATTACTTTTGATATATGCATGCTCCATCCAAGATTACTATTCTCAAATTTTCTTAGAGATCTTGAATGAATAGAAAGGATAGGTTTAAATTGGAACAAGAAATCAAATTTCACTGTATTTTAGGAAAAGATTTTCTTTAGTGAATTGATGCAGGGCAGGTTCAGGGAAATTTCTAGATGATTGTTTTTAGCTATGGAATTTAGTGAGTTTCTGCTATAAAAATTGAACACAGATCTGAAAGCAAAATAAGAGAAAAACAAGGTGAAAACTTGCAGCCTCACTTTAGTAGATTCAAGGAATTACTCCCTGAATGAAAAACTTAGCATCTTACCTGGGATTCTTAGGAATCTCACTAACGTTGATTTCATCACACAGACAAAGTAAAATTGCTGGATTTTCTTCAAATATTGCCATTGAGCTTATTGAAAGATAAAATATATAACGAGCTCCTGGTACTCCTGTTAAGGGCTTAGCTTGCTGAATAAGGATATATTACATATATTTTATACTCTGAAAACTACTAAAATAGAAATCTAGACCTGTAAAATTTGAGCAAATATGATAATTACAGAGATACCCCTGACAAATTTAGAATTATAGAGTTGACCATGAGTTGTAAAATCAAAAAAACGTTTACTTAGTTATGATTTCCTATCCTTGCATTTGTGATCCATTCTTGACTTTCATGTTTCAAGATTAATTATTGACCTTCAAAAGCTTGTATCCATGCTTGAGCACATGCCTAGAGAGATTCATGAATTGCCAGTGGTGTTGCTGATTTATATTTTCTTGCTGATTGCAGGTCCCCCTGAAAGTAGTGGAACCCCTTGATTCAAAAGCGTTGAATGGACTAAAGCTTAGTTTGTCCGGTGATCATCAGTTCTCTAATGCTGGTCTTGCTGTGTCCCTTTGTAAAAGTTGGTTTCAAAGAACAGGAAATTGGGAGAAGCTATTCCAAAAAGTTAGATACACCAACCCTTTATCACCCTTTATGTATTACGTAAAATCATATGTCAATCTAGTGTCAGACTTTAAACTCATAGATACTGTTTTTTTTATGGACTGAACCATGTTAAGTTCTGATAATAACAAATACACAAATAGATGCACACGAGTGATTGTGTGTGTGCATGCATGCATGCTTCCTTGTGAGTGTCTGTAATCTATATGTATGTGTACGTACTCTAAGCAGCCAAATAGTCATTCTGGTATCTTTCAGTCTCGTATCTATCTTCTTTTTGGAAGATGTGAATGGGATACTCTTTTTCTGTTTCTCCTTTTGAATCCATTGATTTGTTAGTTGCCAGTATCTAAGGATATGATAAATGCTAGCCATCCTCTAAATTCAGCTTTGGTTGCTTTACCAGTAGTTATTTGACTGATAAGTCTTGTGGACTGTTGACAGGATAATGGGGAAGCTAATTTGCCGGAGGCATTTCTTAGAGGTCTTTCTACAGCACATCTTTCTGGGAGGGCTCAAATTGTTCATGACTCTTCTTCTTCTAGCTCCTATATATCATCAGAAGTAGCTGAAACTTTGGGAGATCTCATTTTTTACTTGGATGGAGCTCACAGTCCAGAGAGCATAGAGGCATGCGCCAAATGGTTTTCTGTTGTCGTTAAAGAAAATGACGAATCACCATCATTGGTTTCATCTTCTTCACACGGCATTGAAAGTATAAACGTGGTGCAGAAAAATGGTTACATGCAGCATGAGAAATGCAACATTCAAGAATTCAATAAAATATCAAAGAAGGTAATATTTATGATAATCAGCTGGATTAGTTTGGGATCTTGTTGTACTGAGCTGTTTTCTGGCTGCTTGTTTAATTCCATCATTTATTATTTATTTGTTTACTGATAAGTTGTTTGGACTGTTCATTCTGGTTTCATTTATTAGCTTCTCACTTGCCAATACTCTTACCTTTGTGTAGATTCTTTTATTTAATTGCATGGAGGTGAGAGATCCTCAGATTTTGCTTCCACGGCTTGTGAGTACATGTGCTTCTTCAGGTATTGCTGCTGTGATCTTTTTTTTTCTTTTCAAACAAGTGCTAATTATGTTGGACTTTTGCCCACTCATCAATTTCTCTCTCCACACCCGTGCGTGTGTTCACTTGTATGCATGTATGAGACTTTGCTAAAAGAAATGAGCAACCTAAGGCTTCGTCCATTTTCATCTTAGTCCTAACATAATCTTGGCTTATGACAACAATTAGGAACAGGTGTACTGTTTTATCAGGTTGCTTTGTTGGTATTGTTTTATGTATTGTCTTCCTTAACTCACCCATCTCAAATTATGCTGGCCTTTGTTTTTATGCTACTTAAATTGATTACATTTTTCGATTTGCTTGCTGTCTGAAGCTGCATTGTTTTGTACATGGCAAGTCATGAAAATCAATGATCTCTCGTATACTTCTTTCTAGCATAAAGAATCATCTCTTGGATTTATTTCTTTTAAAGAGAATTGAAAAATGCACAAGAGATCAGGTGGGTTTCCCCAGAAGTATCAAAAGTCTGGTAATTTACATGGCTTGTGCTTGAGAATGACATTTCAAATCCAGCTGATTTATGATGCCAATTTCAGTTGTATATCAATTCTATAATCTAACAATTGAGACTCAACATGTTTCTTTAGTGATATTGTCCAAACACATCTAATGGAATCAGGTTTTCTTTTCTGAGGAATTATGCCGACAAGCAAAATGCTCGATCTTTATTTTCCATCTTACTTTTGCACAGTAATTATCTGCATATTTGTAAATACTAAAGGCACTGATGTATTCAAGATGATTTGTGTCTTTGTCAGGTACTTTCTTCTCGAAGGCCATTTTTGTTCCAAGTATCTCAACATATAACAAGGTTACTTCTGGTACTTCAGTCATTCCTTCAGATATCTGTAGCAAGGATTTATCATGGCAATTCGGCCTGCAGAGACTCTGGGAGAGGATTGTCCACGGTATAGCTACTTTTATTTGGCTTTCTGAATGCTTATATCTTCCTCTTCCTCTTCTTGACCTCCTCTTCCATTATTAAATGCCAGAAAATGATGGCAGAAGAGGTTGGTTTCCATAAAATAGCAAACAAGCCACACTATGCAAAGAGTTCAGCTTAAACTGGCTACTGTGTTGTCTCCTTTTCTTTTCCCTCTTTATAATAGGAAAATCAAGAATGAAAAAGGATATGTGAGGAGTAAATTGAGGGAGCTACATCATAAAAGGATATGTATCATTATTCTTTTAAACCATAATATAGATTTACCCATCTTTTCTGTTTAACCAATCAAGCATCATTGCAGGTGAAACCAGGGCCATAGTCTCCATTGCTAATAAGTCCAATGAAAAGCCTATGTTACTACTCTTCCAGACTATGTCTACCTGACTCCGTGTACCTGAATACAGTTTTTCATGTTCTTCCTACATAGGCCATTCAAATCATAACATGCTAATGTATAATTGTTTGTTGACCAAACCACTTTTGGTGTCATTGCATTTTGTAATAGGCAGAACCTTGAAAAAAGTTTTTTTTTTTTCCTTTTTATTGCCTGCAGATACAGATTCTTTTCTCGAAAAGAGTACCAAGATGGGCGGTGCGGAGACCTTACCGCATCGTGAATTTCTCTATGAGGATGCTTCTAATTGCAGTCCTTCAAATGGTTATTTGGCTTGCAGTGCTGTAATTCCTTCATTGCCATTGACAATAAAATGGTTGAGGGATTGTGTTAGAGAGAATCCTTCCTTACGACTTCAGGTAAGAATTCTTTCTTAGATGGTTGCATTTCGTTATACCTAAAATGTGCACACTGAAAATACTGTTACCACTTGGATATTGGAATTGAGTTACAATTTTTGTTCTTTAAGGACAGGCATTCTCAGGTTTCTAAAGTTTCCCTTCAAAATTCCTGCCCTTTCACCACTTTGAAAAAAGATTTTGTGAACTATTGTTTGGATCACCAAAACTAGAGTGAAAATGCTCTAGAACCGAGTGAATTTCTTCTACCCTTTTCTTTGGTGTTTTCTCTCTCCTATATATATATATATATATATATATATTAGCGGATGCAGATGTCTTCAATTGTGTTATGAATGGCTTTTAAAAAAAATATTAAGTTATGCCTGCCTTATCTCACGCAACTCATCTCTGAAAGAGATAAATATTGTTGTAAGTGCGTTTGTCAATATTAGCAGTAGTGCTAACCAGGATGCTATATGCTTGTATTGGTGCATTAACAGGTTCTTGTCACTGGATCATTGCATCTGGTTGGAGATGTACTCAAGCTGATAAGGAGATGAAGTTAGAATAGGCTCCAGTTGGGACTGTCCCAAATGTTATTAACCATTCTTCAACGTTGATTTTTGTCTACATTTTTAAAGGCAGACAATGTATATCATACAATCCAATAATGCTTCTTCATTCAAGAGGGTGGCAGAATTATATTTTTTGTGCAAGTAAACATTTTGTATCATTATTATCAATTACAAAAACTCATGTTTTGGAATATAGAAAGGCTTCCATATGTCTGGTTTTGTCTTCGGAATCAATAAATTTATGTTTGGAGATTTAAGGGCATGCCTAGATAGAGTAACTATTTCATGTTATACCCTGGGGATCAGAAGAACGACTTTTGTTTTGTTTTACCTAAAGTGAGATTCAATTTTTAGGTTACACTGGGGTAACCTTATCCTGTTCCTAAATCTCCATCCATTTTTAACCTCGGACCTTTACGTGAAAACCTCAATTCTTGACCTCGGAATCATCTTTGAAAGGAAATGCTGATGCCAAGTGAATGGTTTGTTTGTGAAATCTCCATGCGTTTTTTGACCGTAACTTCGAAAGTTGATGCTGATCTTGTGCGAGTGGTTTGTTTGTGAGGTGATGTTAGTTGCAATGGAAGCCTCAACTTTTCATTGAGAGTTAGCACTTCTTAATGGCTTCTGTTTGAAAGTTTCTATGCTGGCACTGTGCCATAACAAGAGTTTTAGAACTGTGGTTCTGTATAATGTTGCTAAGCTTGCTTGGACAAAGGGAGGAGCTGTTTAAACCATAGTTTTAATTTTGTTCTGTTTCAGCCGAAACGTTTCATACCAGTTAAAAAATGATGTTATTTTTCCCTCGATTTCTGTAAATGTTTCACCAAAAGCACAAACAGGTAAGGACTGATGAAATTAGTTGACGACTCACTATTAAACAGGGTCGGTGTGGTGCCATTGTTAGAAATCGGAAAATCATTGAGGATGGCCCCCATATGATGGTGATAATCAGAGGATGAAGCCGAAAGCTTCTCGAAAGCTTCCCACTTTTGAGCCCCTGGCCTGTTATCATCCATGTGACATGCGAGCTAATTTTAGAAGCTGCCGTGCTTGATAAAGCAAAATCATCCAACAGTGCTGTGCCATTTTTGAAAGAAGACAAAGCTCGCCTCTGTGATCCACTAGCCCATTTCCACCCCCATAGCTTTCTTGCTTGTAAAGTGGTTTCTTTCCTTGGCCAATGATTCCAGCCATGACTTGGAAACCTCCACTGTTAAGATAACCAGAGCAGCATTATGATTGTAATGGGCACTCACATTATCTTAAACACGCGCAAACCCTCTTGTAGTACTCGATTTAAAGTTCCATGATGCAATTGGTTGAGCTAATAGTTTTCAGATAAGGACGACGATGCATACGTCACACCCCTCTTTCGAGGGATCGCCTTTGCTTATCCACTATGGATTCTGTGTTCCTCTGGTTCGTGGAATTCGTTTTGAGTCGGTGTTTACAAGGTGTCAGGGGTGTTTGGGAATGTTTTTTTGAAAAAAAAAGATTTTATTTTTATTTTTTATTCTAAATTAAAATATTTTAGTATTTTTATATTATTTTGATAGAATGATGTCAAAAATAATTTTGAACGAATAATAAAAATATTATTTTAAAAAAAAACATTTTCAAAAATAACTTAAACACGATCCCAAATGGGCTCTTGATATTCAAGATTGAGGCTTACCCTTCTAATGTTTTCTAATCCAATGAAGTGATTGTTGACAGTGTAATTGAGATTAATTTTAAAAATATTTTTTATTTAAAAATGAATTAAAATAATATTTTTTATTTTTGATACCCGTATATCCTCTCCGGAAGTCACCTGGGAAGGAAAAGTTGCCTGCTCGTCTCTCCTGAATTATTATACTCTTCGGTGGAGGGAGAGATAATTCTTGAACAAAAAAGTGAAGTGTAATTAGTTCGAAACAAATCTGAGAACGAAATTGAGATAAATATTCTTGTGTTTATATCCATCTTTTCCTAACGAACATGTGCTTGTCAAATTTTTGTCTAGCTAGGTTAAAAATGGATGGAATGGCTTGATTTCAAACTCAAATTTATTAAATAGTAATTGATTATCGTCCCGAGATGAAAAACAATAATCAGAAACATGTTTATTTTATTTTTGTCTTCATCTTTCCAAATAAAAATGTTTTCTGTTAAAAAAAAAATGACATTTATCACAATGTAGCCCATTGGAGATGCTAGATCTTGATCATCATCCTGGTATCATGTCACGATCATCGCGCCAATCTTCCCTTTACGTAGGGGCCAAGAAACAAGACAAGAATGTTAATCTTAAATATAACATACACACACATACATATATATATACATTGGGACCGAAATTAAAAATAAAATATATAATTAATTCCAATCGAACAATAAAATTGAAACAAATAAAAACATTAGGACCGAAACAAATAAAAACATTTTTAAAAAAAATTGAGTGTAATTTTGTTGAAAAAAATTAAAAGAATAAGGATTGAAATATGACTAATTTCAATTGGATTACACAACCAAGACAAATTAAAATAAATTATATAATTAATTCAATTAAAGGATAAAATTGAAATAAATAAAACCTTGGGACCGAAATAAATAAAGACATTTTAAAAAATGTAATGTTTTTACAAAATTAAAAGAATAAGGACCGAAATGAAAGATAGAATATATGACAAATTTAAATCAGAAGACCCAATCAGAAGCAATTAAAAATTGCATACTGAAATAATTAAAATAACCAGAAGCAAACCGAAAATAAAAAGAATAAGGACTAAATTGAAACTAAACATATATAATCAGTTTCAATTGAAGGCACAATTGAAACAAATCAAAAACTATATTAAAAAACAATAATAAAAGAGAAACTAAACGAACAGGGACCAGAATAAACATTGTGCAAACATCAAGGACCGACCCGTATTTCCGGCTGGCAAGAGAGAGAAAAGGGAGGAAAAATGTAAAACCATCCACCAGACACCTTAACCCTGACACGCGCCGTACCGAGAGAAAGAGGACATGGCGGCACATCATATAACACGGCGGAAGATGGTTTCTGACCTTCGTATGAAGTCACATGCTCCGACCGACTAGCACGTGCGCCGGAAGCATTTCAGACGCGTCGTACAGACGCGCCTGCAGTATTTTCGAAAAAAATAAAATAAAATAATAGACAATTATCTATGCAGCCTTGGACCCACCTAATAACAACGAAAAAACCCACCTGGAAAACACGAAAACACCCCTGGTTTCGGCACTTGAGTTTTGTCGTTTAAGGGGGTTAAAAGTGTCGTTTTACTGTGCAATAAATTCAAAAATACCATCTATGTCCCTTGGAAATTGCAAAAATACCCCCGGTTCGGTTCTGCCTATTTTGTCGTTTAAGGAGGCTATTTTCATCGTTTAACTCTGCAACAAATCCGAAAAAAACCATCCGTGTCCCATGGAAAATTAGAAAATACGCCCGATCCCAGTGGTTAAAAATTTTCGGTCCTGAGGGCAAAATGGTAATTTAACTATCGCAATGAATAATAATCCGAGTCTCTGTGAACAGTACTCATGTGCACAGTAAAAGTGGGACGTCTTTTATTTTATAGGTAATAATAGTATGATGAAATTATTTTTTTGTATATGTTTATGTAAAATAAAATTTAATAATATAATAAGAATAAAAACTATATTATTTAAAGATACATGTTGAAGATTGTTGTGATAAAAAAATAGTTTAAATATATTATTTAAATCCATATATATAAGTTGACTATGTGCATAATTGAAAACATTTTCTTTTTATATTAACAAAGCTAATGGTTTTGAGAAAAATGCATGCGTTCGATATTTAAATTGTAATTGTTTTTTAATATATTTTTATTTAAAAATATAATAAAATAATATTTTGTTTAATTTATTTTTAATATTCAAAAGCATCAAAAAATAATTTAAAATAAAAAACATGGTTGAACCACCTAAATAAATAATTATATATATAATTTTAATATACTCAATTTCAACATCACATATTAATCAATCTTTTTTCTATTCGTACTTATAATCAAAATAATAATAATAATAATAATAATAATAATAATAATAATAATAAAAACTTTATATTAACCACAAGATACCCTAAAATTACATAAGAAAATCAAAACCAACCGAACCCAAAACATTAAACATAACTCAAATTATTTGTAGACATGTTTACTAGGAACTCTCATCATCAAATTAAGCTAAGTAACACCAACTTTAACTATTTTTGTTGTTCATATCAAGATAACCGACCATTTTCTCTCATTTTCACTGTTTTTTTCGTAATGTTTTCCACCTCTTTCTAACTCATGGGCCAATATAAATGATATTTTTTATCAAAATAAAATTTATCATAAGATGAGACGTGTTTGTTTTAATTTGAGCTTTATTTTATATAGTTAGACAATATAGTGATGCAAATGGGAGAAAAATTGAAAAAATAAAAATTAGACAGAAGATTTAGTGTTTATATGAAGATATAGTTTCTATTAATTACTTGTTAATCTTATTTAGGGTGTTTAGAAGTGCATTTCAAGAGTTTTTGTTAAATAAAAAATATTTTTATTTTTATTTTAAATTATTTTTTTGAATGTTTTCGAATCGTTTTGACGCGCTGATATAAAAAATTTAAAAATATATTATTTTTAAATAAAATATACCTTTGAATTTTTTTTTTATCATCCTCTAAAATAAGTTGAAATATTAGTTATTAAACTCATAATGGTCTTGTAAATTATTTAAAAGCTTAATTCAAATTACACACACACACGTATATGTTAAATTTAACTAAATTTGCTATTTGTTTTAAAAAATTGTCCAAGATATCTATTTTTTAAAATTGACCTAAGAGTTTAATATCTATATTTTAAATAGCTATTATGATGATTAAAATAATATATTTTATTTTTTAAGCTCTCAATAACTAATAAATTTATTAAAATATAAAATTGTCTTGGAATTTTTTTTAAATAATTCATAAACTTTTTTACATTGATGGGAAAATATATATTAAAAAGAATTTCTTGCATTTATTATTCATGATAAATCAACCAAACTTTAATAAATGAATGAAAGAAAGAAAGAATAATATTAATTAAAATAAAACTCCTCCATCTCTCGTCACATTCTTTCCCTGTTTTTCCATAACTCCATTCCATTGACCAAAACTCCTCCCTCTCTCTCTCTCTCTCGTTCTCCCTATAAATCCATACTCTCCAATCACAAATTCATTTATTTTCTCACATTTATGCACCACTAACCCCCCCTTCCATATTTATTTCTTTCTAATGGCGGGTTTAAGACCCACCACCTCAACACCACAAACATCTTCTGCTCAACTTTTTACTTCGCGTTTATTATTACTTCTAACTATTCTTCCATTAACCTTAGCCGCTTTTGCATTTCTTCTTCAATGGCGGGGCGGGTTGACCGACCCCACTACCCGGTGGTCTCCTGATCACCACGAGTTTCCCGGAATGGAATCTATCAGTGGATCGATTAAGGATACGATTAGGAATTCGGGTTCGGGGTGTACGGATCTTCTGGGTCAGAGTCATTCCCTTTCTTTTCCTTATTTCCGTGATTGGAAATTCGGGTTCGGGTCGGATCTGAAACCCAAGGTGATTTTTTTTTTCCTTTTAGTTTTTGTGGGGTTGGGTTTTTGGGATGTTTTTAGAGTGGTTGATTTTTTTATGGGTTTTTAGGATCTGGGTTTTCGGGTGTGGTTTAGGTTCTTGGTATCTAGGAAATGCTGATTCTGATAGTATAGGATTATGATTCCATTAAAAAGAGTGATTAGACATTATAAATTTGAAGTTATGGATTTTTTTTATTAATGATTTTGGTTTTTATTTTCGGGTTTTTATTGAAGTCAATATTTTAATCTTTATTTTCAATCGATCATGTGTATGATAAATAAAAAACGAAAAATATAGATTTTGGATTTCTGCAATGAATATTATTTGTTTTATCTGATCACTGAAAATAGGAGCGAGGCAAGTTATTTCGATTCAATCTTGGTTTGGTTTTAAATTGTTTGATCACCTCAAAGATATGATCAATAAGAACATTTCTGTTGGGTGATTGTGTTAACAACTGTTTGAATGTTGACCTGTTCATTTAGCATTGCCTATGTGGATAATTTGAGTCGAATACATATTAGTCCTAAAATTGGTTTCGTTTAGCTTACCCCGGTTTATGATAATTTGTTCGGAGTTTAGCTACTTTCACCATCTGTCCTTGTTGCTCGTTAGCTCAACAACTGAACTGATCTTTGATAAATGCAGCTTCCAGCTCGAATGTTATGGATATTTAGATGTTTTTTTTTAATGTTTGCTTTTATGAGTTATGTGATGGAAATTAAGACTTGCTTTTGTAATTTTGCTTCGTGGCAGATATGTATAACAACAAGCACCTCTGCTGGCTTAGAGCAGACGTTACCATGGATATTTTATCACAAGGTTATGGGAGTCTCAACTTTTTTTCTTTTTGTGGAGGGGAAAGCTGCCTCCCCCGCTGTATCTAAAGTCTTAGAAACGATTCCGGTGAGTTAATTTTCAGTTTCCTGATACCACATCCGTGTTATAGCCTTAACTTGTTTTTATGCTTCTGGGGCTATGTGTTTGCTTATCTGTTTTTTTTTTTTCCTGTTTGTATCTTCTGAAAGTTTGTTTTGATGGGTTGTGCACGTCTTTTGCAGGGGGTGAAAGTTATATACAGAACAAGAGAATTAGAGGAACAGCAAGCTAAAAGGTTGATATCTTTTCTCTCGGATATCTCTATTTAAGTTAGTTAAGGTGAAATACTTTGTACACCAGTTAGTTATATACAGAATAAGAGAATTAGAGGAACAACAAGCTAAAAGGATGATGCCTTTTCTCTTGGAGGTCTCTATTTAAATTAGTTAAGCTGAAATACTTTGAACACCAGTTTCTCCTCCTCATAGATATGATATACAGAAAAGATGGCAGCATCTTTTCTATTGGCCATATTTAGAATGCTGTTTAGGTCTTGGTGATTTTTTTTTTCATTTGTCTGTGTCCTCTTTCAAATCACAGTTAACCTTGGATATGTTTGTTGGTAATTCAAGATACAAGGATTTAATAGAGTGGCTGCCAGTCAGGGAACTTCTGAAGAATACTGACAAT